>CM031921.1:25344164-26011555 GCA_018703695.1 Prunus fruticosa | reverse complement strand
CCGCTCGGTGCCTGTACGATGGGTAATTTCGGGATTTCACATTTGGTAAATCTAGTTAATTGAATTGGGCATGTTATTATACCTTATGCGGACCTGAGGAGTGCGTCCCGGCGATCAAGGGGAAAGGAAGTGACAATATTGGCGCCTGCGGCGGAGCTCGAAGCGCGGTGCAGCCAGCAGCGAGTCGAGGGGCGGTGGCGTGAGATAAGGCCACAATGCGCCGGGCCTCTTATAGCCATTCCTGAGTCATTTTGCTGTTACTGGTCGCTGTAGGCGGATGTCGGTCTTGGGCTGCCGCAGTCGTCCTCGTAGTTTACGTCGTCTACGTCGTCTCCGGTCAAGTTATAGGACTTGGTCTACGCTTTGATGTACCGAAAAACATGTCGTTCATGAAGTCAGTGAGGTCGGCTACTTGTGTAGGCTTGTTGAGACCTTGAACCTCTGCCTTAAGTGGCTGCAGCTGCTTGTGTGCTGCATGGTTCACATGGGCCACTTCTGCTTTCTCTGCTGAATATTCTCTTCTCCATGGCTACGTCAGTTCTCATCTGCCAGAGTTATCTAGTCTCTTGGGTGTATGTATGCGGACTGTAAATAAAACGTGGATTGGATATGAGAGAGAGAGAGAGAGGAGAGAGAAACCTATAAAAGAGGAAATTTGGCCATTTTTTTCCATCATGTTCTTTGCTTGTTCTCATAAGTGTACGTCTATATTTGTCTTCACTTCGCTTTTGATACATACATGATGTTTAACAGTAAATTATTACGGGGCTTTTAAATATTTTAGCCCATGAAACTCACTCATGGGTAGTACCAATACATAAGCACCTGCTTGATTTGGGCTGCAGGCCTCAACCCTCGAGGCTCAATCCCTAATATATGTTCATCTTTTATGGAGATCCTTGAACATCACATTCTTTACTGAAGTTCTAGAATCCTTTATGGATATGATTCATTCTAGTAGTAAATGGTATTGGAGCAATTAAAAAATCGTTTATGGAGTACCTTATAGTGTAGCTTGATAGAGGAAATTTTTTTTCCTAGTTTACTTTAGGCAGATGTTGAAGCATTTTGCGTCGACTTTATTTAGAGAGCTACTTCGTTGACTCTTCTCAATAATTGTGTATAACTTGCTTGCACCGTTAGTGTAAAATACTTGTTTTGAATATGATGAGAGTTGGAGGTTCAACACTTCACCTATACTCCACTGGGCCGCTTTATTTCTCATATGGCTTTGAATTAGATAGATTCATACTAAAAATAAAATAAAAAAATCTATTATATTGATCATATAATAATATCTAGTGATCGGCTAGGATCTTTCTACCGTGAACAATACGTAAAGCTTCATTGCATCCCAATTACTTTGGTGTCTCGTTTGTTTGCCCTTCACAGGACATTAAAGGACAAAAAGAGAATGAACTTTGCGCCGCCCATGCCATCCATATCTCCATTATTATCCACAACTTGAACTGCAATAAAAAATTGGAACTGCTAAAAGTCAATCAGTAAACAAAACCCCGAACACATCCATCCCAGAAAAATCTTTGTTTGAAATAGATGTAACCAGACCCCTAAGGGCCATAACCCTTACCCCTTTCAGTGTACTTAGGGCCATTTGGCCATTCTCATCATATAATCACACGGTCTTTCAGAAATATCTGCATGTTTTCGATAGTTAATCTCACATAAGCCAGCATACACCTTGGGCCTTTTAGCACTTTTTTGCATAGTCTGGAAACCCGACTCTCAGCTTTTTTAGTATTTGGTTTGAAAAATTGTGCCTGTTATAAAGAGAACCCAGGTGCCTGTTAATATCATCACCTTCAGAATCAAATCCTCTACTCTCTCTCTCTCTCTCTCTCTTGGCTTTGGTCATATGCAATTCAGAAGTCATCAGTCTCAGATGGCATCTACTAGGATTCTTTTGGCTTCTTCTCTTCTCCTCTCTTGCTTAGCAGAAACCTCCCATGGTGTCCTCTTTTCGTCTCTGAAACAAACTCTCATAGTCACTGCTTCACACGAAGAGAAGGACAGGGTATATATATATATTTCCCATTAAAATTTTCCAACTTCTAGCCCAAATCTTTGTTTGGACAATCGGTTTCCTTTTCTTCCTTGTCATTCACGCAAAGTCTCCAACTTTCTTGTTCGAAACAAAATCCTAACTTTTCAACTCGGTTTCTTTAATTTTTTTCATTTTCTTTACCAGATTGATACAAAACTAATCAAATTTCTGAAATTTCTGCAGTTTAGAAAGCAGGGGTAGACCGAACTCACCGTCTCGTGGTCTGAACCAGAGCTTCCCAGCTGGATCAGGACTCGACCTACAAGACCATCAAGGTGAAATTCTGCTACGCGCCGGTGAGCCAGGTGGACCGCGAGGGTGGAGGAAGACGGTGGACGGCCTCTCCGACGACAGAGCCTGCCAGTTCAAGGTTGTTGCTAGGCCCTACAGCAGCTCCAACCAGAGCTTCAAGTCGACCCATCAGCGCGACGTGCCTTCCGCTACGTACTTTCTAGCGCCTAAGCTTACGACGCCGCGGATGTTGAGGTGACTTCGGTGATCAAACCACGGACCCTCGCAAGGCGACCAACTTGTTTGTGGTCCAGCGAATGCACTGGACATCACGCTTCCTCTTGGTGTGGTCCAGTTGCTTCAGTGCTTTCTCGGTTTTGTCCTTGGCTGGTTCTCTTAATTGCTGAGAAGAGGAAGGCAAAGTCGTCCGCGAAGTGAAGGGAAGACACTGAACTGCAATCTCAGACTTTAGTAGTTTCCTTGCGTTGACCAAAAGAAGAAGCAAAAAAAAAAAAAGTGTAGTGGTTTTTTGCATGATTTAGTTTTTGGTATTTTATTTTCATCGTACTGTTTTATATAATATTAGAGAGGTGATTGAATGGTGGGGCTTAATGTGGTTTGAAAGGTAGAAGTGACAAATTGGCAATGTGGGAAGGGTTACATGGGTATGATGAAATTCGTGTTCAGAAAACTTGGAAGCATATGTGGGAAAGAGAAAGAGATCTATGGTGATAGCTGTTTGTAAAAGTTGATATGCAATGCTTAGTGAATGTTAATGATGCCGACAGATGAGAGCAGAACAGGAAATTACTTGCCTTGAACTGGTACGAAAATTGGAGTTATGGCAGACGCTACCAAGGTGCAGAGAGTTGGAATATGAAATGATTTAATTCAAGTTAAATGGTACTTTTGATAGATCCGTAGACCCGTTCGCAAAACTAGCAAATTTTTAGAGTAAATATTGGCACCACAAGGAGGAGTACAAAAGGAGGATCTAATAGCACTGAGTTATTTTGTATATATCGTTCTCATGGGAGTACAAACATGAGAAGTTTCTGGTCTCCCCAGTATATAAGCAGGGAACTATTGAGCCAAGCCCTTTCAAGACTTATGCATAATCACACATCTCCAAATAACATTACACCAAATTCAAAAGAATTTGTTAACGAACTTCTTAATGCCAGTTATGTGGTAAGTCTGCTTGAGGATTGTATCCATGTAGTGCTCTTCTATTCGGTCAGTACCAGTAAGCTGAAGCTTATCATCATAAACGTCGATATATCCATATGCATCTGTCCCAGAGGGCACTAAAGAGAAGCTCAAGAGCTTTGTGGTGGATTCCATGGGAATCAACAGAGTGGCCGCCTGTGGATACTGCCCCGCCAAGGCAAAACTATTCACGCAATCGTCCCGAGTCACACTACGAGTGAGCTTCATCATAGTTCCCACAAAAGTGCTTCTTTGGATGATGCCCCAGATCTAAAGGCAGATGGCAACAAATCACTACTTTCTGTTTCAACTTTGTTGCTTCCTTAAGGATGTCGTCTAACCATTCCAATTGTTCCTTTCCAACTGCTCCATTGAACTTAAGGGACCTTCTCTCAAGGCCTACAAGGCCAGCTGGTCTGTTCTTGTCTGTATTTGGATTCCTCTTCCTCAAGGAGAATCAAACCTCTTATCATTTGGATGTTCTTGAGGCCAACCAAAGACACTGATATCAGTAGCCATCCAAAACAACGAATCTGAAATACTGGTGTTGGTGAAAAGTGGTGGTGTGCACGACCATCAACACTTGGAATCTTCAACAATGGAAGTAATTTGGGGTGCGGGAAGATTATAGAGGCAGTGATTCCCAATCATATGATAGACAGCACCATTAAAATCCTCAAAGTAGACAACAACTCTTCTTACAGCATCCAGGGACTGGTCTTTTGGGCAGAAATCCATCAACAATACAAAATTGATCACAAATTTATGTTCTTCTGGTCCTTCCATTTTTGGGCAGCCCTTTGCGGTACAACAATGCTATGCCTATAATATCGTGGAATGCCAAGGTAAGACAGGCCATCAGGAATATCGGCATACTGGACGTCAGGAAGTCACCCCGAACAGAAATAGAGGTTGCTTCCCTGTGCACTGGCTAAGCCATTTGTGGATACCATCACGTAGCTTGCAGATGCAGCAGAATCCCTGTAAGACGAGAATAATAAAAAATCGTTCAATTTCATTGCAGCATGAGTTCTTTGAAGTGCAGTCAAAATACGACGATTGGACTGGCTTTTATCCGCCACTAGTGGAGCTGAATCCAGCATCAACAATCATTCATTCAATTCATTTTATGGTTCCTCGCTCTCCTAAAGGTGGAACCGCGATAGCCAGCAGAAGCAATGTATAAAGGAAACGTACCAGGCAAGTTTTCAATGCAAAGAATGGATCTCAAAATATCTAGAACGTATATAGAAACGCATTTTCGGGGCCGTTTTAGTTGCATACAGACTCACTCAAAAGAAATTCATCAAACAATTTTCCAATAAGACCATGGTGTTCCCTTCTCGAATTTGTAGTTGTAAGTCCGTAACTTGGAACATTAAAAGACCAATAACATACTGAATTACAATTAGAATTCTACGAGAGCTATGGAAACCAGATTTTATCTTCTCCAAAAATAGAGCATATAGGTACAACCTTACTAATTACAACCTCATTTTTTGTTTCAAATGCAAAATCCACGTTCTGGGTTGTTATACTTCCAGGTTTTGAATGTTCCCATGACAAAGTTCATAGCTTCAGAACAAACCAAGCATAATTCAGGCCCGAATTTAAATACACATTGTCAACAACTACAACCCGAAACAAACCAATCCTCAATTCTGGGAAAGGAAACAAAAGCGTGATTGGGTAAAAAATAAATCAACTGTAATTGCATAATCCAGAGAGATTTTGGATTGCGTTAGAACTGGAACAATGGGTTTTGTAATTTGGAACCGAAAATCTTTTAAAAAAAATTAAAATAATGAAGATGAACGAACAGGTGGGAGTTTTTGCAGTGAGAGAAACTGGGGCTATCTTCTCCGTTTGTTCTGAGTATGAGCGCTTAGTAGTAATATAAACGACAACCCAATACGACACCGTCTTCAACCAGAGGAGGGAGTTGAGTTCCAAAGGGAATCAATTCGGTTTGGTTCCTTACGCAATGTGCACCCCACTATTTCCTCTTCACACTCAATTCAATATTCAACGGGAATTGTTTTTTTTAATTTAATAAAATAATAGTGTTGATCAAAATTATATAAAGACCCAACCCAATAATTAGTTTTCTTTCCGGGCTCCATTCGGTGGCAGAATTACCAGATTGCCATTTCCAAACTGTGGGTTTGGTTTTGGTCGAGAGACGTGGGGTAATATGAGAGCCAAAATTCACTGCTCTTGTTCTTGTGACCAAAATCCAAGAGTGTTGAGGTAATTTCGCCAATAAAATAACCAATTATTTCCAACAGTAAAAATTAAATAGAAAACAAAATAAAATAAAATAAACCAATTCCAAATTCTATTTGAATTGGTTGTTCGTTGGTGAGGTCCTGTATCAGTGATTATTCACTTTTTTTTAGCTTATTAGATTCTTTAATGTGGCTCACTAATTCATGGAGAACTTTCTGAATTTAGAATCACATAGATGACAATTGTTAGCTGCCTCCATTGCCCCGACAGGGGAATCTAAATTCTATGTCAGTCAATCAATCAAGAATGTCACTGTTCTGACAACTATACAGTTTAAATATAACAATCACTGTTATTATAACTTTTTCTTTTTGGGGTTACAATTTTATTATAACTTTCATTCCTATAAATCTAAACACTGAACTATGCTGTGAGCAATCAAACTAGATGAACTGCACAGACCCCGTGTATGAAAAAGAAAATGAAGAAAAGGCACAACAAAGTTCTGGCAATGAAAGCTTTGCTTCAAGGAAGCCTTTCCTCAGGATTCATAATCTGCTTGCTAATCCAGGCTGATTTCATGTGGCTAAGCTTGACTCAATTTAATACCGATGAGCTCCCATTACCAGACGGATGAAGAATGTGGAAATAAACTTCTCTGGCAGTTTTTTAGAGGCCTGCAAAAGATATCCGTAAAGAGGTGAGTCTAAAAACTCAAGAAGCTCCTTGTGTATACAGATATTTACTGTTCTCAGTAACTAACCTGGAAGTGCCTCATGTGCAAAATCGGTTCACACCCAACATCTGCAACTGATTTTCCATTTGGGGTTTGCAGTTGGAATTGGCCAGCTTCATATGCGGAAAGAGCAAAATTCGTCTCATCAGGCAGGTGGTGGCAAACTTTCAGGAGGGAGCTGAGAGAATTCATCTGGCATTTTACATTACATACCATGTGAGAAACCTTAGCTCATCAAACACATGTGAGAGGAAAATATAACTTGAGGGAAAATGAACAATAACTAATCATCAACTTCTATTTATTCAATTACTAAGGCTTGCCAAGACCAACTGTTACATCAGAAAACCCAAGGACGTCTGGCATTAGCTATTCTTGCAACCTTTGAGGGTTAAACTAAAGATGAGAGGTACTTTCACTAGAACATCCTACCAATATTACTAATAGAATACTTAGGGGACATCTTCCAGAATTTTCTCATCCATTTTCATGGTCACGTCACTTACGACATACAAATCATGTATCACAAGAAAGATAGATCATGTGTAAAAATGTCCCTGTTATGTGGGAGCTGAATGCTACGCCAGGCCAGATGTTAGTTTGAGATGTATTAGTTTGCAGATACTACAACCAATTTAACATGCCTGCATGCAGAAAAATACTGAGACATGCATGGACTGGTTATTTTCATAAAAGTCTAGTTAATCTCCGTGAACTTATCAAAACCAATCATGAAAAAGGCAACTAACCTTCATGTATGGACAGGATGCACAGCCGCCGTAATGGAGCATCCCTCCCCACTGGCAACTCCAGGTATAACAGGAAGTATGACATCGCCCATTTTAACAGAGTTAAGGCCTGGGGGAGCATTTGATGATGTTGTCACCGATTCAGATGAAACTGGAAATACAATTTCTACATTAATCTCTGCTCCCCAGACCTTGCAGAACCTAACAAACCACGAACTGCTGCGACAATTGAAGTCACCATTCCAGATTCCGTTCCTAACACAAACTGAAGGTGTTCATTGACATTTCTATCCAAAGCCTCCTGAATCCTCTGTTTTATGAAATCTAGAATGTTCTGGGTAGAGCCCACAACCCCCATTCCTCTTCTCTTTGCTTCCATAGCCAAAGAAAACATTTCTCCAGGACCTCGAAATGAGCAGTTAGATACGCATCACAGTACATTTCTTTTATCCTGTCCACAACTTCATTTCCAAATAAATGATGTACTATGCATGTCCCATCCTGATGCCTAGAAATTTGCACAATCATCAACAAATAAGCAGTATGACGACCAAAATCAGAAAATGCAAAGAAAACTAAAGGAATAAAAATTGTTATGCTATCCTTATCTCCAATGGAAAGGAATTATGCATAACCCTAGACAGTACATGAAAATACACATACCTGAAAATAATGCAGGCGAGGTAGCAAAGATCTGGTTGGAGTCTCTATTATGTTCTGGATGTATCTCAGCAATTTCTCATCAGTCATCTTAGTCATCTGCTGGAGTAATTCTCTAATATTTGCACCCATGTAAGAATCAGGCCCGTACCATATGTTTGCATCAGGCACTTGAACAAAAGCCTGCAGATATAAGGGACTTGGCATTTATAAAAGTACAATAGCAAGAATAAAAATCCAATACTGTTCGAATCTTTTAACAAGAAACACTGCAGAATTCACATATGATTGAGATAAAGGTTGTAATCCCACCAACCTGCAAAATGGTTTGTACAACATTTGAAGAAGTACACGTAATTGTTGGCACGAGCTCATGAGCATATGCTTTTGTCTCTAGAGAAGTGTTAATGTAGACAACATGCAACGAATTAGGAGACCAGAAGCTGCCTCAAGATAACTCATATAAGAAGGGCTAGATACAGCATCTGCCAAAGAACAACCAATACGTTCATTTGACATCCTGTAGACGCCAACCTGCAATCAAAGATAATGGAAAAGGAATAAATCCATTAACTGCTTCACCAGTATCTGGCACCAAACCAAAATTCAGTTAACTCTACTACAAATAAAGCACACTACATTTAACTCATGCACTAAGATAGATACAGAGCAGTGCATTTGAAGAATCTGCATTGCATTGAACCTTTGAGACATCAAAGCCTTAACAAGTACAGAACACTTTTTGCATTTCTTAAGGACAAATCCATGAACAGAGACAAGGAACTACCTTTTCAAAGCCAGCCTGATCAAGAATAGCCCGGACATTTTCGGACATAAAATCAACACCCAAAACTGTAATGAATTCGCAACCAGCTTTTGCCATATTCACAGCTGAATCCGCCATGACTAAAGAATCGGATATATGGATGTGAGGCCAATGCTTCTGTGCAGCAGTTAATATACCTTGGACCTCCGGGTCCATGTAAAAATGTGCAACAATGCCAATTTTCTTTTCTTTTAACACATGAACAAGTTCCTCAACCTTAGACTCATCAGGGAACAAGTACCTCGCCTGCAATTCAATACAAAATCCACCTTAGAATATAAATAAATAAAAAATAACAAAACTCTTACTTCTGTTAAGTAATACAGAGGTATAAAAATCAACAAGAACCACATGCTATTATGCTAACCTGGGCTTCAGCGAAGCTACCCTTTGCGTGAATCCCATTGGCGGTGATGACGAGCGAAGGGAACGGCTCGAACGGCGGCCTACCTGTTGCTCGGCGACCAAAGCCTTGGTCTTTTTCTGCATACTGACCAACACATTATGCCAAGTATTAACCCTAGATCTCTGTACAGCCGGCAAGCCCGACATTCAGCGACGACAAGTCGTCAGTCTTGACCGTCAAGACTTCATCGGGTGACGCGCCGTCCAGCACCGAGACCAAGCACGAGCAGAACCCTTTGGTAATCTCCGAATCGCTGTCCGCCGAGAATCTCATCTTGCCCTCCTTGTCCATCTTGGCCTCCAGCCACACCTGGGCCGTGCAGCCCATGACCCGGTTCGGGTCACCCGGTCCGAATCGTCGAACGGAGGGAGGAGAGTGGCGTAGTGCAATAAGCGCTTAACTCTATCGATCGGCTCAGATAAAGCTTGGAACTCAGAGATCAATGTTTGGAGCTTGCAGGGGACGAGCTGGGTGGTTGGGGGGAGAGGGTAAGGGCAGAGCAGGAGAAGGGGAGGCAGAGCTAGGGTTTTTGGGAGGCTGCTTCAATGGGTTCGAATTGGAAGGCGGGTTTGGATGCATTTGAGGGATTTTAGGAGGGTTGGTTGAGGAGGTCTGAAAGTGCTGAACTTGAAAGGGAGTGAGTTGGGCTTGTGGTTTGGGGAGATGGAGAAGAAGGAAGAAGACGAAGAAGAAGAAGAAGAGGAGGAGGAGGCTCTCAAAGCCATGGTTGTTGCAGAAGAAGCCTCCATTGGAGAGTGAGAGATAGAGCTTGGAATTGAGTTTAGAGGAGGGAGGAGGAGGCTTAAAAGTTGGAGGCTTTGAGTGGTAGAGGCAGCAGGGCAGAAGCAGAGGCTTCAAATGGATTTGCTACTACGAGGTTGAAAAAAAATTGAAACTTGGCTCTCCCAAAGGGCGTCTGATTTTGAGCCAACCAATTTATAAGAAAATACGCGCAATTCATTAACAAACTAAACCAAACAGCCCATCCCTTGGCATTGTGGGCGCATAATATCAACTTGGTGCAACAATTAGAAATTGGAAATTGGACCCATCAATTTCTTACCGACCAATTAGGGGGAAGATTACTGTGAGGTGAGTCCCACACAAGTGGAATGTGGTTTTATGAGCAATGTATGGGTCAGTCGTCACGGAGGCACTCGTTCTTGAATACGAACAAGCATCGAGTGTTGAGTAACAAAAATCATATTTTTATTAAAATGACAGTTCATTAAGTGATCAGTTAAGATTGTACAAATCTTATTCACATGTGTTTAGCAACACAAATGAATGTTTTTACGATTTAGATAACATTAATTGAATAGAAGAGTTTAGGTAGCGTAAAATTACTCTCATGTTGAGTCCATAGTACCAATCTATGGTTGGGAATCACTAACATATGTACGTTTGGGGACACTAACTCGTCCCTTCAAGGGAAATCTACAACCATATAAAATGAGAAAATTGAAATTGAAAGAAATAAGGATGGGGTAGTTTTCTTTCCACAATTGTCGTTGTGTAAATGATGCAACTCTTGCTATCATTGACCACCAAATCTTAATCATTTCCACCAAACATTTTATACTTCAATGTTCTTTATGACAATATTCTTCTTTCCACTAGAGATAAGATTGTGTGGCTTCTATGGGATTTCTAGGCTCATGCGCATATAAGACAAGGAAAGTGAAGTGTATGGGCAGCCTAAGAAAAAGTTGATGATGTAGTACCTGAAAGTCTCCTCATGACCCACATGAATTCAATTTCCTCTTATTTTCTTACCCTTCTATTTAAATAATGAGGTCATGGCTGCACTACAAGTTTGAACATGCATGAGATTTGAAAATCTTACCTTGCAAAAGTATTGGAGATAATTTCACTCAAATTACTTTGTCGCGATAAATTTTTTTATAAATAATCTGATGGCAACGTTACATTTACATTAGAAAGATTAACTTTACAAAGTAGTGGAGGTATGTACCCTCTTATGGATGTTTACTAAATATTGTAATCGATTAAGAAAGAATTGAATTGAGAAGAATTAAAGTTCGAAATTCTATTGAAGTTATTTACTAAATCATATGTAATTGGGGTAGAAGTGGTGTTAATTACTAAAATATCATCGTTGTTGGGGTTAAAGTAAATAGTAAATTTGAAAATTTGAAAATTATGTGTAAAAAAGATGAATTCCTAATGGTTGAGCTTCTTCCGAAATTAGAATACCATCTCCTAGTCAATAAGAATTGATGTTGATGAAGTGGTTATTATTTGACTCAATCTGGTTGGAATATTCCCAAACTCCTTGAAGTCTTACATGTTGATGTTGTCCAGAAAATTATTAGCACTCCTGCTGACTTTAATGGTACATATATAACCGGACTCACTTGTTCCAAGGGAAGTTCACAATCAAATCTACGTATAATATTTGTTGCAGCTTGTCTGAAGGGATAATGAAAGCGTTTCTGTGGCTGTTAACCCAAAATAAAATTCTGGGCAATGTGCAGAGAACAAGAAGGAAAATGACAAATAATTCAGCTTGTCCGATTTGTCACTGCCATCTGCATGTGTTCATCCTTCGTCCTAGAGCTCAAGCAATATGGAACTCCTTCTCCTTACCTGATTGTGTTAAGGAATCCATTTCTACTGACTTTAATTAAGGAACTCCTTCTCCTTATTTTGCTAAACAAGTGCAGACCCTAAACCCTAGACTGCTTTGATTTTCAATTATATAAACTCAAGAAGACTCAATTACACAATGCATGACTTCATGCCTATTTATAGAAATTCCTAGCCGACATAGCTCTCCATCCCACCGCCTTGGCTATTATACAATAGCCACATATTTGTTTATCTTCCAAAAAATTCACCCTGGCTGCCGACTTGCTTATTAACCGACTCTGGCTTTCCTCTTCCATATATTTCTTACTACAATAATATAGGATATCTAATTTTTCTAAACTATACTAACCGACATGCAACTTTAGAATTGTGTAGATATTTTCTCTTCAATATTGGGCTGGGCATGAGTTGTTTTTCTTCCTTGGGCTGTTCAATTATTGGGCTGGTGTTGATACTTTAACATAATCATCAACAATATCTCTCAAGTGATGAATCAAAGAGTACGGTATTGGAACAAGATGAAGAGGGATTTTCTTATGAACAGTTAGGCCATTGACTTCACTCAATCGAAGTCTCTCCCCATGGCACCCTCACCAGGGAGGCTTCCAATCAAACCAGTACAATAGGTTAGCAATCACAAACTCCACAGTCACAATCCCAAATGTCACTTCAGGACAAGCCCTTCTTCCCCCACCAAATGGAACATATTGCAAGTGTCTTTGGCTCAAAAGTTCAAGAACACACAGTTTCCTAACTTGTCTCCAGTAGTCACCACAGGAAGCAGAACCTATGTCTTTGCATCCAAAGTACAAAATATCTTCAGCTGTGGTTTTGATCTGGTTGGAGAAAACAATGTCATGAGTCCTCGTAATTTCTTTGGCAAATTCTGCAGATGAAACCACAAGAGTTGGAGCATGGCCTAAGTGCATGAGCAGCAGAGGACCGATTTTTCGGAGACAGCTCGAAGAGAGCAGGGTGGTAGTGTGCCTACCTGGTGAAGGTTCCCAATTATCGGAAGCCTTGTTGGTGGGGATGGTGGTAAGTTAAGTTTGCCCCTTGATTTAGTGAATGTGAGCAAAACAAAAAATGAAAAGAGAAGAGCAAGGAAGAGGAAGGTGTCGATGGTTAAGTTTCTGTGTAGCTCTAGCCACACTTGGTGCAAATGTGGGTACTAATACACCCATTTCCTCTACTTGTGATTAAGAACGTGAAATTAACCACACAGCTCTGCTCCTCAGTCATTTATAGCAGCAGCCTTTGATGTATAAAGTAAATAATTTTAACCTTTAAACAGCTATTAGAGGTACTCTTACTGTTTATATGAATATAAAAATACTTAAAACGCCTGCATAGAATTAATTAAACTCATGGGACCAATAGATCACTGTCAATCACAAAACTTAAATCATGTCCAAGTTAAAATGTACAGAAAGAACAATTCCGTCCAAAAATAATAACCTTTGGCAGTAAATTCCATTTTGACTGTCTGATATTATGTAAAAACTATGCCTCCGGTAATCGGTGTATAGAAGCAAGAATGATGTAGAATTAAGGAACATAAAAGCCTATAATATTCTCTTGAATGGGTCATTCAACTGAAGTTTATTTTGATCCTTAATGATTTTGACTTGGGCTAACAAAGGTTCAAGGAAAGTTAATAAGCAGCTCCTTTGCTGATGGCCATAAGACAAAGAATTGACATCAGACAATACTAAATTACTATAGAAGTATCAGTCAAGAAAATTAATGGTCTCTCTCAAGAGCTACTACTTCGGACCCGAAAAGAAAAGAAAAGAAAAGAAATTAAAGGTTTTTAATTAAAGATTACCAGAAGATATGACCATTGTTCTCTAAAACTCCCAACAAAACTACTAGCAATTAAATATCAAAATAAACTTCTGCAACAGCTTATAGATCATTCATAACCTGCTGAAGCATGTACTAATTGCTATGCTTATTCTGCTAATTGAAACTTACCTTAGCTTAGACATATCTACTATCAGTTAATTGGGTTTTTAGTTAGGTGTGGTTGGTTGGTACTCTTCTTTTACTACTTTGGTACTGCTTCATCTCTCCTTCCATTTCACCATATCCATTTTATCTAGAGATGTTCAAGAGATACTATAATTAAATGCATTTCATAATTGCCAAAGAAGATTAAAACGTCTCAGAGAGGCATTACATATACCACTCTGTATCTGTTATTATAAAAATTTACGTTGCTGCAGGTATTGCAGATACAACA
Source organism: Prunus fruticosa (assembly GCA_018703695.1). Taxonomy (NCBI): domain Eukaryota; kingdom Viridiplantae; phylum Streptophyta; class Magnoliopsida; order Rosales; family Rosaceae; genus Prunus; species Prunus fruticosa. The sequence goes on along the minus strand of CM031921.1, from coordinate 25,997,586 downwards.
TTGTTCATCAAAAATATAAATAAAAACCAGATAAGTAAAAGCCATGAAAACTCTGGATGATGGAGCGATCAAGGGGAGTATGGTGTTGGAACAAGATAAAGAGGACTTTTCTTATGGACTGTGAGACCGTAAACTTCGGACATGTCCAATGTCTCAGCCAGTTTACTGCCACCACTAGGCAACTTCCAGTCGAACCAATATAGCATATTGGCCAGCACATATTGCGCTGAAGCAACCCCAAAGGCAAGTCCAGGGCACACCCTTCTCCCAGCACCAAATGGGATGAGTTCAAAGTCCTGACCCACGAAACCAACGTTGTTCTCCTCAAACCTCTCTGGCATAAACTCATCTGGTTTGTCCCAGACTTTGGGGTCTCTTTGTACTGCGTATGCGTTCACAAACACTTGTGTCTTCGCAGGGATGTCTGAAACCTCCCAATTTTACATCAGACATTGTTTCCCGAGGAAGTAAAAGCGGAGCTGGAGGGTGAAGTCTCAAATTTTCTTTGATTACACATGTCAGGTATTTCATTTCGTTGATGTCACTCTCCTCTACATATCCCCTTTTCCCCGCCACTCTTCTTACCTCTTCTTGGACTTTCTTCATCACCCGTGGATTTTGCGAAAGCTCAGACATTAACCAAATCGCTGCTGTCCAACTAGTATCACTTCCACCCACAAACATGTCCTAAAATCATAAAATTAACAAGCCAAATCAATCTCCAGCTATATATATTTATCAAGAGTATTGTTATTAGGACCACATTTTACTAATCCTAGTACTAACCACCTCTCTAATGATCTCATGCATTCGTGGGGCTCAGCTCTATTAGAAAGGTTGTCAGTAATGTGGTCAATAAATGTGCTACAAATCACATTATTGATTTATTGATGTGCACGTGTGTGTGTGCACGTGTGTGTGTGCACGTGCTTGTTTGAAAGAAAGTGAGTGAGTGAGTATGTGAATAGAGTAGGCTAGGGAGGGGGATATGCAGACCTGCAGAATTGCTTTGACATTGGAGGTAGTGAGCTCAAAGTCGAGTGAGCCGTCCTTTTGAACGTCGAGTAGAATATCCACAATATCCTTCTTACGAGGCTTACCTTCTTTTTGCGCTGCCTTATGTTCGTCAATCAACTTATCGAAAAATTTATCAAATTCTAACCAAATTGATTTCAAATATGCAAGGTAGCCTCTGGCACGGTCAATCCATTTCAAAGAAGGGAAGAAATCTCCAAAGCTGAAACTCATCACCTGAGTCATCAACTCCTTTGTGGTCTCTCCAAACCAATTGTCTTCTTTGTCCTCAAACTTCTGTCCAAGAATGCACCTGCAGATAATGTTGTTGGAGGTTGACACCAGCAGCTCCCCAAGATTAATGGGAGCACCGTTCGCGCTGGCGGAGGCTTTGCGAATCTTGCTGATCAACTCTGCAACTTCCTCCACCCTTGCGTACTGAAACTGGTGCACTCTTTTCAGGCTCAGAAGCTCAAGAACACAAATTCTTCGAACTTGTCTCCAGTACTCCCCGTAAGGAGCAAACGCAATGTCATGGCCGTCGTAAAACAATATGCTTGGAGCAGTAGTTTGAGGCCTGCTGCAGAACACAATGTCTTGGGTCTTCATCACGTCCTTGGCCATCTCTGCAGATGAAACTATCAGAGTTGGAACTTTGCCAAAGTGCATGAACATTACATCGCCATACTTCTTCGACAGAGCTCGAAGAGAGCGGTGTGGGAATGAGCCTAGCTGGTGAAGGTTTCCAATCCAAGGCAGCCTTGGTGGGGAAGGTGGCAATTTGAGTTTCCGGTTTTTCTCACTTGGTGAGGATGATCTAGTAAGTGAAAACAAGATGAATATTGAAAGGAAGAGAATAGGAACCAGGAAAATGTTGAAGGAACTGGTGCTGCTCTGCAGCTGCCCTTCTTGCCAAATTTGATTGAGAAGTGTTAGAAGAGCCATTGCTGCTGCTGCTGCTGCTGCTGCAATGTTGTGTTGTTTGTTGGGTTTGGCTGGACACTTGGAAATCTCACTTCTTTTTATAGAACAGTTCCCCCAGATTTTGGCAGCCGAAAAAAATTAATAAGTCATGCATGTAGCAGTTGGCTCTGATTTGTACCCCAATGTTATTATTTTTCATGAATCATATGATAAAAAAATCCATTAAAATACGGCCACATATGATTCACACCCAAGCCCCCTACAAAACATGCTGCACTTAGAGCAATCACATGTGCACAACTTGCCTGCTTTGCCTGCAACAGAAGCAAAAACGCGAGGGAAGCTAAAACTTCTGAGAAAAGTTCTCAATCTCCATATCTAAAGCATGGAAGAAGCAGATCAAAAGCACCTCCTGCACATGTTTTTCATGTTCTAGGCATGCTTTTATGATGTTTTCCTGCATTATTGCACGTGGGTTCGCCCGTGCTTCCTGGTATATTATAATCTATCTTTTAACATTTGCATTGTTGTAGTGGGTGGGAAAGCACGATCAGATGCTCCTCTCCCCTCACCTAAACTTTTTCTAATAATAAAAAAAGAAAGCATGATCAGAAACTCAACGAACGTTCCACGCTTTGACTTTGTAAATATGGAGTTGTCCGTTAGAACAAAAAGAAAATATATTCTTCAGAAAAGAGCAAAAATCCAAAAACAAAAGCAACCGCACGTAATTCTAAAACAAAGTAGAAGAGAAGAAGGAACATAGGAAAACGAAAAGAACCAAAAACCCTTCATATAATCAGGGTCTTTAATGTAATTCTGAGAAACAAGGAGTAGATTGTCTGGCTTCAAATATGTAGGTTTGTCCTAATGGGGCATGACAAAGAAGGTCCTACAGTGAAAACCTCTGTGAGGCATTTCATCAACCTTGGTTGGTATAGATTATTTACAAGGGAAAAATTACAGAGCTATCAAGTTTTACCAAAGATAAATATATAGCAGTAAAAAAGGATAAGAGAAAATCAATAGGTACGTATGCTACACATTCCCCATAGGTACACATCAATAGCCTCTCTCTCACAATGGGTGGTGGACTCCATGTAGGCTGCCGCAACCGCAGTCTCTGCTGGACTTTTTATCTTTAGAGAATCATACAAGTGATTTTGGCACTATGCAATTTCTCATTTAATGGGAATGCATTTGTAGCGGTTAGATAGACGGGTTCACTCTTTTTCTATTTGGCTATTTGCATATAAATTATTCGCAATAAGTTCACATTAAATGGGAATTTGAAGCTATACAATGCAATGGAGAATGGGAGAAGTCTTTGTTAAAATGCCTCAAAAAGTCTAGGAGAGAAAGGCAGCTGGTACAATTTCTAGAGATGATTCCCTCTATCATTATCAATCAAAATGTTACAGGTACAATTGATGCTTGACCATATTATTAATCCAGTACAACTTCTTCTACAACAAAAACAAAGAACTGTTTGACCCAAAAAAAACAAAACACAACAGAACGAAGAAGAACTAAGATTAAGAGCAAAGCATGAAAGCTCCTAGATGGAGGGATCAGGGGAAGTAGGGCACTGGCACAAGATTAAGAGGAGCTTTCTTCCGGACTGTGAGCCCGTAAACTTCACTCATGTCCAAGGCCTCAGGCAATGCATTGCCACTAGTTTCAGGCACTTTCCAATCAAACCAGTAGAGAATGTTGGCAAGCACTTGCTCAGCTGAAACAATCCCAAAGGCAATTCCAGGGCATCCCCTTCTCCCAGCACCAAATGGGAGGAGCTCGAAGTCCTGGCCTTTGAAATCAATGGAGCTGTCCTCGAACCTCTCCGGGATAAACTCCTCTGGCTTGTCCCAGATTTTGGGGTCCCTTTGTATGGCAAATGCACTGACGAACACTCTTGTTTTCGACGGGATGTCGTAGCCTCCCAATTTCACATCTGCAGTTGCTTCACGAGGAATTAAAAGAGGAGCTGGAGGATGCAGTCTGAAACTTTCTTTGATGACACATTTCATGTACTTCATTTGGTTGAGGTCGCTCTCTTCTACCTTTCCCTTTTCCCCCACAACTCTTCTTACTTCTTCTTGGACTTTCTTCATCACTCTTGGGTTTCTCACAAGCTCTGCCACTAGCCATACCATCGACGTCTGAACTAGTATCGCTTCCACCCACAAACATGTCCTGAAATCATAAAAACCAAAAAACCAAATTGATTGTCAGCCATATACATTTATATAGACACACACACACACACACACACACACATATATATATATATAGATTTATACAGACCTGCAGAAGTGCTTTGAGGTCCTCTTTTGTGAAATCAAAGTCAAGCGAGCCATCATTTTGAACTTGTAGGAGAATATCCACAAAATCCTTCTTATTAGCCTTCCCTTCCCCATTTGCTGTCTTGTGTTCATCAATCAACTGATCATAGAACCTATCGAATCGCGAAAAAATTGCTTTCAAACCTGCAATGTAGCCTCGAACATAGTCAAGCCATCTCAAAGCAGGGAAGAAATCTCCAAAGCTGAAGCTCATTACTTTCACCATCAAATCTTTCGCCGTGTCCCCAAACCAACTATCATCTGCATCATCAAACTTCCGTCCGAGAATAGACCTACAAACAATGTTGTTGGAGGTGGAGATCAGCGTGTCACTGAGATTAATGGGAGACTCCGTGCCGCACGCTTTTCGAATCTTGGCAACCATCTCTGCAACTTCTTCCACCCTAGCATACTGAAACTGCTGCACTCTTTTAAGACTCAGCAGCTCAAGAACACAAATCTTCCTAACTTTCCTCCAGTAATCTCCATAAGGCGCAAAGGCCACGTCATGGCCTTCATAGAACAAGATACCAGGAGCAGTGGTTTGTGGTCGGCTAGAAAAGACAGTGTCATGAGTCTTCATGACCTCCCTGGCCATGTCTGCAGATGAAACAACCAGAGCAGGGACATTGCCCAAGTTCAGAGACATCAGAGGGCCATACTTCTTGGAGAGAGCACGAAGGGAGCGGTGCGGGAAGGCGCCTAGCTGGTGGAGGTTTCCGATTATAGGCAGCTTTGGTGGGGAAGGTGGTAGGTTGAGTGGTTTCCCACTTGATCTAACAACTGAAAGCAAAATGTAGAGAGAAGGAAGAGAATGGGAAGCAGGAAAAGATTGCTCTGGAGCTGTTGCCATGTTTGATTCAAAAGTGATAACAGAGCCATTGCTCTGCTTTTTGGCTTCTGGTTTTGGTTGCCCACTGGAAATCTGAGTCCTTTTTAATATTATAGAGAAATTGTCTAGGTCGTGAGGCCACAATTATTGAAGCTTCCAATATAAAACTTGTGGCAGAGGTTAGTTGTGAAGGTCACACAGCCGTGGCACTGAGCAAGGGACAAAATATTCAAGTTTTGGATGCACAAGCGATTTCCTCTTATAACCGACTTAATTATATAATACACAACTATACGACATGAAAAAGATTCGATTTGATATGTGAAGCAATGACAATAATTTATGTGTCTGCCATGCTTTTGGACCACCCAATATTGTGGAGAAGCTACCCCATCCTCCATATCGCTGTTAAGGCCCTTGATCCCAGGGAGCTCAGCCTTGTCACATCACATGCAATACATTTTTTTATAGGTAAATAATGCATAGTGCCAATGGGCTTAGCTCACTGAAAATGATCTTGACTTGTATATCAGGGGTCTATTTAATAACCATAGTATTTTGATAGTGTGTGTGAAATCATCGCTTATATTAATATATAAAAAGTAAACGCATAGAATTGTGTGAAGTTAGATTACCTTCAAAATTTTACTAAATGGGAAATTGAAGTTTTTTTTTAAATCTTATTTTTAAATGGTTAAATAATTTTATTATTATTCTTTCACACATGGCGCTTAGTGAAATGTATTTAGCAAAACAATGGTCCCTTTCATATTATGTCAACATTTTTAACATATGGTTTGATAAACTTGATGGTAAAGAGTAGAGTGTGATGTAAAACATTGGTTAAAGGGACGAAGTGAGTCATTTTAATTTCCAGGAGATTATAAAATTTGACCATACTTTCAGGGGCACCTGTGTATTTAAGCCAAAAAGAAACTTGCAACACGGGGCAATAGGAAATGAGTTTAATTGTTTTTGTTCAAAATCGTGTAAGCTTGTTTTTGTGGTCCAAGATTCTCAAACAACCCATTTAAGTTGAGCTACTCGTTTTAAGTTTTGACCCCTCAAATTATTTGTGAATTGGTTGAAATGAAATCTACCCCGCCCATTGTTGCAGCACTTAATTTATGTCATTGTTGCTTCACAAGCAGAGGCGGACGTACTAAGGGGCAAGAGGGGTCGCACGACCCCTTGGATGACGGAAAAATGGATGTGGAGGTCTCAGGCTACCCCTTGGCCAGGAGGATGAGCGACCCCAAGTGTGCACACAACCTGCTCGATGAAAGTCCCCAAAGGCCAAAAGCCTTGCGGGCGCGCAGCGCTGCCCCGCCCGCGCGAAGGTTCTAATTTTTTTTAAAAAGCGCCTGGCCAAAATGACGTCGTTTGGTCCAAGCATATTCAAATTTTTTTAATGACCTGGCCTCAAAACTATGTCGTTTTTAGCCAAGCTTTAGAAAAAGAAAGAAAAAAAAGAAACAACACAGCAACATCTCTCTCCCTTACCCTCAATTCCTTTAACCATCAAAAAAAAAAAAAAAAAAAACATAGCTCTTTACACTACTTTGAATCCACCCAAACCCTTACCCTCAATTCCTTTCACCCAAAAAAGACCCTTCAATTCCTTTCTCATTTACCTCCTCTTTTAATTCCTGGGAAGGAACTGGTCAACTCCTTGCAATACCAAGTCATTTTCTAACCCTTTTATTTTTCGAGTTTTTTTTTCTTTCATTTGATTGCTTTGCTTTCTCTTTTCTAATCCTTCTTTTTCATGTAGACAGAAAATGGTGATATATTTTTATGGATAAAATTTCAGATAATGTATGTCAAGTGCAATTAAATCATTTATATTCCTTATTTCTCAAATTTTTTTCCTTTTACCTTGATCAAAAGGCTAATATTTGTTGTTTTTTTAGGACATTTCCCATTGAGAGGAGGGACAATAGTATAATAAACTTATACACACTATATAGATGCTAGTGACTGGAACCCAAGACCTTTCATGGGGGCAATTGCTCCAAACCACTACACTAGGGGGTCCTTTACCAAGATTTGGATTTTCTGTTTTCTTAGCAATTATGGCAATTGACAGTGTTATTTCTATCCCAAATTTTTTTTGAGAACTTTTACACTGACCCTTGGAGTAAAAAATTCTGGATCCGCCGCACAAGTATATGCTTAATTGCACACAACACTTCTTCAAGGGCTGACTTGCACTTTATTTTCAATTGTTGCTGCTTCACGATATTCCTTTATCCCACAAACAATTTTTCATGGCCACCATTTTATTGTTCTTTCTTTTCTCTGTCTCACCATTCCGAAAGCTGACCACAAATACATCACAATATAATGACACATTATTTCATTGTTATGACAGGTCTAATTATGGTACATTATTCACATGAAAATATCACATTTGTCGGTGCATTTAAATGGATCATGATGACTCAAAAAGTATACTATAATATTTCTATTTTCTATGTATTTGTACTGCATACGGGAATGAATGGTAGAAAATTTGCATCATGACGGTTGAGTCCTTAGATCGTGTTGGTTTTAAATCAACTGTGGGTGACGATAATCCTTTACTCATATGCTTCCATTGAATTCATTTTTCACATTGGCAGTCAATGTGATTAGGCCTGGACCAAAATAGAAGGAATTGTCTTCATGCATGGAAAAATCAGATTTTTGTTTATCTCCTTTTGGTAAGAAGCATGAAAAAGTTAGATTTTGTCTTCACGTGACAACCGTCGTCGGCCATTTCAGCCGGACCACATCAGAATTTGGTCCACAAGCTCATGGCAGGCAAAAAACGTGTTTATTTGAGTTTAAAAGCATGGCATGGCATGGCATGCATGGCTCAGACTCTGAGCTCACTCAAGACAACCTGGAAAGCGATCCTACCTCTCTCTCTGTCTCTGCCCTTGATACCACGGCAACATCTTCCCTTGTTTCGAATTTAAATTCTATGGTTACTTTCCAGAAATCTGTAAATATAGCAATTATCATTACTTTTATTGACATTACCTATAAGTTAAAAATCTAAGATCAATGGCAAATTATAGATTTGCAGCAGATTTTGATCAAAGAAGAGTAGGCTTGGTTCTTAAGTTGGTGGTGGATATTACCAGGGCCGTCCTAGAGATTTTGGCCTTGCGAAACTTAAATTCCGGTCCACATAATCTAATACGAAATTTCTATAAAAATTTGCCATAACTTAATGTCATAAATAATTTTTTAATAACTAAAAGTCACCATCAATAAATATGTAATGACAATCAGAAATCAAATTCATAAAAATTTAAATGTTTCCATTTGATAAAGTTAAATGTTTGGTACAAAATAAGCTTATTGTGCCCCTATAAGGTCCCTTGCTGCCTTCAATAAGCAATATGTGTTTAATAGGAAAAAAAAAAATTGGCAACCACAAATTAAAGAGTAGTTGCACACAAATGTCATTAACAAATTAGATTATATTGCATTAAACACAAGAGTAACAACAAAAACATACCTAACTATCCAAAAATCATTCACATTGTATTTGCTGTCTTTATTTGAAGAATTAAAACTATTACGAGAGCTTTTGCCTCAAAAGAAAAAAAACCACATCCAGTACAATACTAATGTTTGAAAATTGATCTTCTTGAATTTTTAGAAGAGAAATCATCAATCAAATGTTCATAATCAAGTTTTTCTAGAAGTTCACTTTCAATTGAAATTAAAGCTAGTTCGTTTAATTTTTCTTGTGACATAGTTGATCGCAAGTATGATTTTAACAATTTTAATTTTGAAATACTTCTTCCTAAAATTGAAATAAGAACAAAAATTATCAAAGGATTGAAAAAAGAATGGAAGAGAGATTGATGAATGATGATGATTACTTACCAGAAAGTCAGAGTTTAAGAGAAAGAAGAAGCCATGAAGTTTTTTTTCGTTTTGTTTTGAATGAAGAAAGTACTTTCTTTGGAGGGGAATTTTTTTTAATTTTTTTTTATTTTTAAGGACGATAGTTTGGGGGATATATATACTCCTCTCATGCTTAAGCTTCGATGTTTCCTGTTTTCAAAGGCTTTCTGTTTTTTTAATTTATTTTAATAATTAGGTAAAGTTTGAATGCAAAAATAATATAAAAAAAGGCAAATAGATAGACCTGAGCGAAATCGAACTCTAACACTTTGGTTAACAGACCTACGCTCCAGCCAACTCCCCCAAGATGCTCTTGTACAATTATCCAACACGCAATACTATATGTTTGTACCATATCTGACCCTCCACTCATACAACGACACGTGGATTCAGAGAAGCTCACCCAAGCACCCAAGGCCTCGAACAATCGGCATCGACGACCGATGGCCTTGTCTCAAGCTCGCAAACAGCCGCTACAGGCCCAGCTCGTCTACAATCGGGCATCCTTACCATTGTCAGAACCAACCTCGAAGCACCCGCCCGAAATATCAAAGGACTCGTGTCAACCTCAGAGGCCCTCCCACGAGTCCCACATCGGAAATGAACACTACTAGCATCCCAAATGTCATCTATAAATACACCCCTTCACCATCAACAAAGGGTAAGACTTTTCAGCTTGACTTTTATACTTCTATATAGTCAACGCAAGAGCTCTTATAAACAAACTTACTTTGGCATCTGGAGGGTCTTAGGCTGGTTCCACACGGTTCCATAGACCTCACGAGCTTCGCTCATCTTCTATTCAGGATCAGCATTTAGGACAGGAAGGATCTGCATTCAACACTCAATCGATCCCTTGATCGTCCATCCCACTTGTAAGTTGCACTCATCTCTATCCTGTTCAAGTTTTAGTGCCAACACTATATATACAATTCTTATAATATAATATATATATATATAAATAATTTTTTTTCGGGGCCCTTAAGAACGGGGGCCCTGTGCGTGGCGCCACTTGCACCACCCCAGGGCCGCCCCTAGATATTACGGCTCCAGAGACATCGGGTCCATGAGGTTGTGCCTCAAATTCTGATGTGGTCGATCGGATTCTGGAACGGCCCAGGACTCTTTGTCACTAGTAAATACTTGAAGACAAATCTAACATTTTTCATGCATACCAGAATAATTGAAATTAAATTACAAGCCCTTAAAATGATCATACTATCGTAGTATTCTATAATTTCTCAATACGTGCAACAGCTTGGTGAAGGTGAAGAAGATAAAAGCGGCAACTTGGGGCGAGTAGTTGTGTGCATGCAATTACGACGAAACTGGATTGATAGCTGAAAACCAGCATGTCATTGTTATCTAAAATGGGTTGAAAATCCTGGACCTCCAAAATTGCAATGTCAAAATCTCTCCCAAAACATCGACTTGGACCAAAAAGTTTTGCCAAGTCGTATAGTTGTGGGGCTTATCCAATATAGATTCCTACATTTTCTATTTCCTAGACATATACCCATCACTCTATAAATTTATGTCTAAAACCCAATTTCAAATTTAAATGACCAGGAGGATATAAGAGGTCGTAGTATTCCTATGTTTTTACATCGTTGCCACCAAACTTCATATTTTATTTATAATTTATTTCAAGCATTTTATTAACTGTCATAATTGTAATTAACACTCCCTATTAATAGCGTATCAATTACCCCATTTCTTTTGGTTGACATTCCCTTTCACACACCGCCCCCTAAAATTGAAAACCAAAAAAAATATATCCTGAAATTACATATCTAATAATGTACCTATGAAAATATAAATATAAATATATTATTTAAATAAAATATAGGTATATTATTTACCAAAAAAACTAAAAAAAAACTAAGTCAGTTACTTTTTAATTGAAATTTCGGTACATTTTTTATAAATTAAAAATAGGTACACAATAATTTATAGAAAATATAGGTATATTATTTACCCATAGGTAAATTATTTTACAATATACCTATAAATGTGTATAGGTACATTATTTGGAGAGAAAAAAATAGGTTCATTTAAAAAAATGCGTACATTGTTTTACTAGGTACATTATTAGAGGGAAAAAATAGGTACATTATTTGGAGAGAGAAAATAGGTTCATTTAAAAAAATTATTTTTCATAAACAAATAATAGGTACCTTATTCAGAGAAAAAAGGTACATTATTTTGAGAAAAAAATAGGTACATTATTTAGAGAAAAAATAGGTTCATTAAAAAAAATATTTCATAAAACAAACAATAAATAGATTATCAAAATATTTTTCAACATAATTAGAATGTACACTATTATTCACAAAACTATAATAAAATATATTACTAGTAGTATAATTCAAAAAAGGAAAACAAAAACAAAAATTTTAATAAACCAAAGCGTTTTTTATTGGGTCATAAAACAAACAAAAACGTTACTAATACTTTAATGTTGAATTTAATATTTAATTTCAAATAAGTTTCTAAATTAATTCCCACATCCATTACAATAGAGGTGTCAAACGAGCGGGCCGGCTGAGGATGACACGAGCCCAGCCTTGTTTAAAATGAGGCACGGCGCCACGACACGAGCACAAATATTTCTGTAAAATAATAAGTTGTTTAAAGATGAAAAGTTGAAGTGGACTTTGTGGAGTTGGACACTTTTTGCCCTCCGCCCCTTCATATTGTTTGGATGTTTGATTGATTAATGTTTTCAAATAGTTCATCATTTCTTGCCTCTAATTATATTTTTAATGTTTATAATTTGAATCATCTAGTGGAAAAAAAAATCAAAAGAAAAAAATTCAAATTAAATGGGTTTGTTATTAGGCCCAAGTATGGCACGAGCACGGGCAAAGCACAAGCCCGGCCCCGCCCGTTTTAATGTGGACATGGGCTTTGGGCTGGGCCGAGATCAATGATTTTATTAAATGGTTCTATCCACGGCATGGCCTGAAAATTAAATGGGCGGTTCCGGCATAAACACGAAAATGTTAAAGGCAAGAGTTTAAATGGGATGGGCCGGCCGGCCCGTTGACACCTCTACATTACAACCATTTGAAGATCTTTTCAAATTCAACGTGTGTCATTAGTTACACCCCACATAACACGTTAACTTGTAAATAGGGGTAGTTTTGGAATCCGAAAAATAGAATAAAATCAGATTTTAAGCTAGATTAGGTAACTTGCTTACTTGGATCATAGTTATCTGGTTTTATTTGAAAAATTAGGTATTTTAAATAGAAAAATAAAGGAAATGATTGTAGGTGATTACAAATGAATTTTATAGGTCTAAGCTCAATTTACTATATTATTATTTAGGTCGGTGGAAGAAGACATCCTGGTGGATCCGACTTATTGTCAGTAAGCTTGGCTGAAAACTTATAACAGTTTCACTATTACAACCAAAACCTCTGGCGCAGGCTTAATTGCAAGCTTCAATAATTGTGGAAGACGACATCTTGGTAAAAATAATTCTTCTGCAACTTCAAAAGAATGCATGGCATGCATGGCTCTAGCGAATACGTGAAGACGGTTGTAACTAGTGAATACATGAATGCAAGGATAGGGCCAGGGACGGTTGTCACTAGTGAATACGTGAAGACGAATCTAACCTTTCATGCTTACCAAAATAAGAGAAACAAAAATCTGATTTAATTCCATGCAGGAAAGGAAGACAAGCTGAGAAAAGACTAATCTCTGATTTAATTCCTATGAAAATAGAATTCCAGTATTATAATACCAAGACTTATATGTAGACTATTGATCCTAAAGATATATATGTACTAGCTAGAAACCATGAATAACAACAACCCATTCAAAATAAAACTAAAAAGAAAAAGAAAAAAAAGAAAAAAGAAACCGCAAATAACTTATCCGCTCGCTAATAGATGCTATGGAGACCCTCAAAGTCGCCGCTGCATATGTATTAATTCTCAAAGCTACTCGTCACCAAAGACTTATATTTGAGTATCCAAGATTTCCACATCTGAAAGAGTATATACAGCCTGATGGATGTAAGTCGTTGTCTAGAGAAGGAGCCACTGGATGAGAGCAGGCTTTGGCCACAACGGTCGTAATTGATGCGAGAAAAAAACCAAAAATTGTGAGACTCTTGATTGATATATAGGCCAAGGTCTAGGGGCATAGGAGCTTTTATGTGCTTAAACTCGTCACGTTATATATGGAGACTAGATTAGAGAACTCCCTATCTCACGTTGTTTGAAAACTAGGGTAGGACAACATTTTTTGTTTACAATGAGGGCCGAAGCCCAAGAAAAACCAGAAGAAAAGAAATTACACTGGGACAAGCCTAGCAGTGGTCATCCTAACAAAATCATTTGCCAAGAGGCTTACAATAGAAGGAGGGGGAAGATCAACAACATGCTAACCCCATATTGGAATTTTGACTCATATGTGCCATATGGTTAGTAGCATTGTTTTGTTTTCTATAAATATGAGAAATGGAACAGTCCCAGTCACGCAAAAGCAAGTCTTTGCAATCATGGATGAGGCTAGAGAGAGGGTGACTATGCCTAGTCTCTACACTAATTAAAGACACAACAGTAAATGAGTCACACTCCACTTTAATTCTTCGGATACCTTTGTTCCATTCCATGCAAGGAGTAAACTCCTGAAAACACCCCATAATTCAGCTTCAAGGATTTTACCACACCCCAAATTTGTAAGCCATTAATCCATCGATCCGTAGAGTCCCTTATGATGCCTCCAGCACTAATAGTTCCCATCTCACCCATACAACTACCATCCACATTTATTTTAAAATAGTCAACACAAGGAGGAGATCAATGTAACTTGAGAATTTGTTTAGAAGCCTTAGTATTCCTGGAGTGGTTAGCCACCAACCACTTCCTAGTAAATTGAATGATTGGAATGTGGGGCCAATGAGGAGGAGTAAAGTTGTCATCAAATACTTTTTTCCATCGCCATTTCCAAAAAAAATCACAGGGAGACTAAGAACATAGAGGATTAAGAGATACCTTGCATGCAGCTGAAACTAGCCTTATTATTGATGACTAGTCCTTAAAATCCATAGAGAAAGAGTGAGAAATTTGATTAGGAATTCCACATTCTAGCTGCATGACTACACCTGCGAAAAAAGATGGTCCAAGACTCCATGGAAATGTTGCAACAAGGGCAATTAGGATCGGAAGCTAAGTTCCTTCTGACATGTTGGACATTGGGTTAGGAGTTTACCTTGAAACAGCAGGCAAACAAAGGTTTTTATCTTAGTAGGAACATGCAACTTCCAAATAGTATCCCAATTCTAAGTATGATTAGTCTCCTCAATAAACAAAGAGGGATAAGCAGGTTTTAACTAAAAACTCACCATTAGAGGTATAAGCTGCCATATACAAGAGTCCACATCACTATGATTAAAACCAGCACGAATACAATGAATTTTCTGCACCACATCCAAGGGGAGACAAAAAAGAAGCCATTTAGTGTTCCAACCTTGCTCCGTGAGGAAATCACTCACAGCCCACTCAAGCAAATCATTAGAAAGGGAAATGGTGGCGAACTTCTCAAGAGGCCCACAACCTGCCCAAGTATTTTTCCAAAACAAGATATTGTCACCATTTCCAACTCTCCATTGAAGCCCTTTGGAGACAATTTGAGAACCGAATAGAATACCTCTCCAAGTACTAGAGCAATTAAGGAATTTGAGATTTGGGTAGCAAGCAGACTTTGATATTTTATTTACTTTCCATTAAGAACTTGAAACCAAAGACCCTGCTCATTTTGGACAATTTTCCAACCAGGCTTTGCTTGCCAAGACCACCAAAACTCTTGGCTGGCAAACAGTGTTCCAATTAACAAGGTGCATTTTAGTTTTATCACCATTATAACCCCATTTGGATTGGACAACATTTGATGTAAACACCATTTGGCATTTGGTATTTGATTTATTTTTTCTATTACATGTTTCACTTACCATTAAAAAATGAAATAAAATACTAAACACCCATTTGTGTTGAAATAAAAGTGAATATTTGGGCATAATATAGTAACAGCATCATGATTCATGAGTAATGTATTAACGAAAACACTGTGGCTCCGTCAAGGAGAAATGAAGAATATAATCATGAATCATGATACAATATCAACCATAAAAAAAGTGGTAAAGGGATTTCTGATTCTTCTATTGTAACTTGTGGAAATTGTGTCATGTCAGGTTTCATGCAAAAATAAGAAGCCCACCAACCATGCATTTGGAGACCAACAATCACTTTCTCCGAATTGGAATTACAATTTGAGCAGCCAAAAAGTAGACTACAGCTTAGTCAAGAAAATGCATATAATTCCATGCACCTGATTGCAAACTTGCGTAATGGGTTAAGGACCTGGACCTGTGTACCTAGAGTCTCTGTGTATCCTCGAATGCCGAGTCTTTACATTTAAAGATGGTATATTTACCCTTATTTTATAAAATTTGGACCACTCAACTGATCCAATGATTATGGGTATCCCACATCGGCTGCAATAAATTTGTTTCCTTTTAAAAAAAAAAAAAAAAACTGACGTTGTTAGTCGCTTTGACAGAAAAAAAAAATCCCATTATCTTCATCTCCAGTCGCCTATCGCTCTCTTCCTTCTTCCCTTGATCTTTCTTTTAATTATTTTTTTTCTGTAGGAAGCTTTAGTCATTAGCCGAAATTGATAATGAAAATACCCAATTGATTGCTATTCTGATTGATGATGGAATATCTTCACGATGAGCTTGTTTGAGATCTTAGGTGAGGATGGGGTGGTGCTGGGTTATCATAAGGGTTTGGCGTGGAGGGAGTAAAATCGGAGGGCTTTTGGGTTCCCTGCAATGAGGACGAAGGCGCATGTGTTTGACAAAAAGGATATATGTTTTTAGCTGTGGGATTTGCAAAGTATCGGGGTGGTTGGGTTGTCATCGATGAGTATGATGGCGGAGGTGTTTGAAGAAAAGGATTTGTGTCTTTTTCTGCTGTGGGAGGAGTACAGAGGTTGGGATTCTTAGTTGGTGTTGTTCATTTTTGGCTGGAAGGGTAATGGAAAACGTACAATATTGGTCTTCTTTCTTTCTGGTGTGAGTTTATTGGATAGAAGATTGTAATGGTTTTTGATCTTCGGGAGATGTTATTTCTAACAAAGCAAATGGCAGACAACGAAGCTTTTTCAATTACTAGAAACACAGGAACATTTTTATAAGTACCCATTGATTGATGTTCTTGCTGGAAGCAAAAATTCTGAGTGTTGCCTTGAATCACAATGCTTTCTGGGCGCTGTTAATTTTCTGTCAAAGTGACTAACAGCGTCAGTTTTAAACAAAAAAGGAAACAAATTTATTGCAGCCAATCAGGCATACCCATGACCATTGAATTAGTTGAATAGTCCAGATTTTATGAAATTTAAGTATAAATGCACAATCCCTAAATGCATAAGCTCGGGTTCCTATATCCTCAATCCCTTTCTATTAAAGGAATGGTGACAAGGAAATATGGCAATAGAAACATGAATGAATTGTTGGAGTATTTGTGATGTGGAATCTTCCGTATATTTTTTCATGAAATTACTTATTAATTTTTTTGAAATATAGAAATTTACACTATTTTTCAATAATTTATTCTTTTTATTTGTATTACTTATTTTTTTAAGGCTTAAATGTTAAAATGGTTCATGTGTTTTATCCCATTGACCAATTTAGTCCTTGTGTTATCAATTTGGCCAATTTGGTTCTTGTATTTGTATATGTTAGTCAATGTGGTCTATTCCCTTAAAAATACAAAATATTTAAATTAATTAAAAAATAGTTTTTCTATTTAAACCTCACACTTTTCTTTGTTCATCCCAATACTTAAATCATTAAGCTTTTAAGTTTTATTATTGTGTAAAGAGATAAAAAAAGGTCATCCAACTTAATACTTAACCCTAGTATTTTTATACACACGTCATACACTCCACCACTCTTTATATTACGTTTTAGAAAAACACAAACTCCTCTACATCTTATTGCCAGATTACTCCTTTCTTTCAATCAAAGAAACCTACTATACTCTCATCTTCTTTTCACAAACCCTAAATACGGAAAATCATAATCAAACAAACAAATCAGAAATAATCATAAGAATAATAATAATAACTAAAGAAACAAAACTGAAGGAAAAAAACAAACATTGACTGCGAAGCAAGGAAACAATGTCTGCTTAAGCCTTTGATTGATATATAATATGGAAATTGCCTCATGGGTTTGCTTTGTTGAACAAAAAAATAAAAATTTTAAAAAAATTAATAATAAAATAATGATGCTACACATTTGACAAAAGTGTTTTTAGCTCTTTTAAGTAATGTGATGTTGAGGTGAACTTAGAGTGGTGAGGGGCAAGATAGACGAGTATTTTATTGATTTTTTGGGAGGCGATTTTCCTACTCCACTTTTATCCACCTACACTCCATTTTGATTTTTAGTATTTTTTACTATAAGATAAAAGGGAGTGTAAGTGAACAAAAGAGGAGTGAGAACATACAATTTTAAAAAAATGGAGTGTAAGTGGATAAAAAAGGAGTGGGAAAATCAGTACCTTATTTTTTCTGTTGGGTGTGTATTTATGGTTAGTTTGAGAAGATAATGAGGTTTCTTAGAAATTGGGGTAAATTTAGAATATGGGGTGAACAAAAAGAGAAGTACGGGGTTTAAATAGAAAAACTCTTTCAAAATTTGTAATTGATTATAAAATTTTAAATTAAAAGTGGTTATAAAAAAATTTCACTTTCCTCATTTCCACGCTCACACCTCAACCACCTCCCAAACCCAGCCACCCTCACCACCACCTCTTAAGCGACATTACTAACATCACAGTTGGAATTAAAGCCAATAGAAACTAAACACATAACTCATCAAATATATCACTCCAGAGACAATAATTATTCTCAACGAGTGTGATAACTGTAGCGTAATCGAAAACTCGTCATCATGTCACTTTTAGTCCCTATGTAGTTTATCAATTTTTTAACTTTATTCTTTGTAGTTTTAGTTTGAGTTAATTGTTGAAATACCCCTTGAATTAGGACCCAATCAAACTTAAGCTCTTGAACAAAAAAAAATCAACCAATTTAGCAACCGAATTAATTGAAATTGCCAATTTTACACCTACCGTTAGATTTTAGATGATTTCATCCGATTCTTAGTTAATACTAAGGGTATATTTGTATTTTAAATAAAATAAAAGTTAAATATATAAAACGAAAAGAAATAAATAATAATAAAATAGAGAAAATCTTATAATTTAAAAATAAAATAAAAAACCCACATCCCCACGCTCTTCCCCTTGCCACCGTCGCCACCCAACCCCAGCCACCACCCCTCTCTTCCCTTCTTCCTCCCCAAAACTCTATTTCCTAATATCAGCAGCACGTGGGTTGGAAGGAAATGAAGCTGATTTGATCTCCTGTGAATGCAATCAAGGCTACATCGACACCGTTGGATCTGTAAGCAATTCGTTCTTGAAAAATTTCTTGCTTTAGTTGATATATTGCCCTATGAATTTGATTTCTTTAGTTTTGTTTGCAGTGTGAGGTTTTTCATGAATTTGGGGTTGAAGAGCAAAGAAAAAAAGGACTTCGCAATTTTTGGTTGTTGGGAATATCTAAGATTATTTTACTATTCAGTAAACCCACTTGCTACTGATATTCTGAACTGCAGTTTTGGGGAGGAAGAAGGGAATAGATGGGGGTGGCGGCTGGGTTTGGGTGAGGTGGTAGGGGTTCCTTTGTCTTTTTTTCTTCCCTTTCTATTTCTAAATATTTTTAGTTTTTAATAATAATAAAAAAAAATCAAATAGTAAGTCACAATTATTTTTTTGTTTCACTTATGTGCTAGACTCAATAATTAAAAATTAACATGTTCAAGTTAAATAAAAACTTATCATTCAAAATAAATAAATGATATCAATTCAAATTTTAATATAAAAAATTTAAAATCTAAAGCTAAGGCTATTACATTCATGATTCTAATGAAAAACTCAAAATCCTAAGAATTAGAGTTTCAAATGTTCCAATTATCTTAAGAAACCCAAAGTTATCTAAATAATTTTTTATAAAGAATATACAATAAACATATAATATATCAAATGAAAATTATGTTCTTAGGAAAAAAAAGAAGAGAATATGTCTGCTTTTCCTCCACGTTTTGTCTGTGTTGTGTTGTGTCATATCAAAAACTTCCGTGCTTGCATGAAAGACAGAGACCCGCATGGAGGTGGACTCCTCTTGTCATATCAGAAACTCAAACTACAGAGATCAAATTACCAGAAATGAAAAACACATGAATGAAAGTAGAATGGTGGAATGGTGGTGGGACAGAGAATGCCAAAAAAAGAAGTCTGTCGACATAAAGTTGTTTGTCCGATCAAGAAATATACCCCTTTGTGCAACAGGATTTCATTTCAATCATGTTCTCAAATAATTCGAGTGGTCGAAAATTAGCACTTGCATTTGTTGATTTGAAAAGGTGTTTGAAGATTTTGAACAAATATCTCAAATATTTATCTCGACATTGAAATAACTTATTGTCCCTAGCTCTCAGTAAAAAATTACAACCAACCTCTGGCGCAGGCTGGACAACTTCACTATAAAGATGAAGAAGAAGGCCCTCAGATTTCAACTGGCAAGCCAAAATTAAAGCAATGGCTGTATTTTCATTTTTCAATCAAATGTGGCAGTACCTACATAGCAATCTTTTCCTGCTTCCTCTTCTCTTCCTTTCAATATTCATTTTGTTTGCACTTACAAGATCATCCTCATCAAGTGGGAAAAACCAGATACTCAAACTGCCACCATCCCCACCAAGGCTGCCTTGGATTGGGAACCTTCACCAGCTAGGATCATTCCCACACCGCTCTCTTCGAGCTCTATCGAAGAAGTATGGCGATGTTATGCTTCTGCACTTTGGCAAAGTTCCAACGCTGATTGTTTCATCTGCAGAGATGGCCAAGGACGTGATGAAGACCCAAGACATTGTGTTCTGCAGCCGGCCTCAAACCACGGCTCCAAGTATATTGTTCTACGACGGCCATGACATTACTTTTTCCCCATACGGGGAGTACTGGAAACAAGTTCGCAGAATTTGTGTTCTTGAGCTTCTGAGCCTCAAAAGAGTGCACCAGTTTCAGTACGCAAGGGTGGAGGAAGTTGCAGAGTTGGTCAGCAAGATTCGCAAAGCCTCCGCCAGCGCGAACGGTGCTCCCATTAATATTGGAGAGCTGCTGGTGTCAACCTCCAACAACATCATCTGCAGGTGCATTCTTGGAAAGAAGTTTGAGGACAAAGAAGACAATTGGTTTGGAGAGACCACAAAGGAGTTGATGACTCAGGTGATGAGTTTCAGCTTTGGAGATTTCTTCCCTTCTTTGAAATGGATTGACCGTGCCAGGGGCTACCTTGCACATTTGAAATCAATTTGGTTAGAATTTGATAAATTTTTCGATAAGTTGATTGAAGAACATAAGGCAGCACAGAATGAAGGTAAACCTCGTAAGAAGGATATTGTGGATATTCTCCTCGACCTTCAAAAGGACGGGTCACTTGACTTTGAGCTCACTACCTCCAATGTCAAAGCAATTCTGCAGGTATTTATATCCCCCCCCCTCTCTCCCTAGCTTTAGTCACGTTGATAAATATATATGTGGCTGAAGATTGATTTGGCTTGTTGATTTTATGATTTTAGGACATGTTAGTGGGTGGAAGTGATACTAGTTGGACAGCAGCGATATGGTTAATGTCAGAGCTTTTGCAAAATCCACGGGTGATGAAGAAAGTCCAAGAAGAGGTAAGAAGAGTGGCGGGGAAAAGGGAATATGTAGAGGAGAGTGACATCAAGGAAATGAAATACATGGCATGTGTGATCAAAGAAAATTTAAGACTTCACCCTCCAGCGCCTCTTTTACTTCCTCGGGAAGCAATGTCAGATGTAAAATTGGGAGGTTACGATATACCTGCGAAAACACGAGTGTTTGTGAATGCATACGCTATACAAAGAGACCCCAAAGTATGGGACAAGCCAGATGAGTTTATGCCAGAGAGGTTTGAGGAGAACTCCGTTGGTTTCGTAGGTGAGGAGTTTCAGTTCATCCCATTTGGCGCTGGGAGAAGGGTGTGTCCTGGACTCGCCTTTGGGGTTGCTTCAGCTGAATATGTGCTTGCCAACATCCTGTTTTGGTTCAACTGGAAGTTGCCTAGTGGTGGCAGTAAATTGGCTGAGACCTTGGACATGTCCGAAGTTTACGGTCTCACAGTCTATAAGAAAACTCCTCTGTATCTTATTCCAACACCATACTCCCCTTAATCCTTCCATCATCATCGAGTTTTCATGGCCTCTTTATTTTATTTATGCTCTAAATCTAGTTTTGTGTTTGTTTTCTGTTGAGCAAGAAGTTGTATCTGCAATGCCTGCAGCAACATAAATATTTATAATAACAATAATTACAGAGTGATATGTCTCTGAGATGTTGTAATCATCTTTGGCTATTTGAAAATGCATTTAATTGTAGTTTCTTCTGAACATCTCAACATAAAATGGATTATTTCACTGAAGAGTTAACATAAAGTAGTATGAAAAGATGACTTACTACCACACATGATTGTTGCAGCATGTATCCAGATACAATGTGTTTGCTTCAGGTTCCTCCTTGACATGTTGGTTCGCCGTCAAGAGTACATCTTCCCTTTTCTCTGCAAAGTTAGGCAAGTTAGGCAACTCGACATTGAATTTGTCAAAGTTTTTGTTGAATATTGGCTCAAATGTAGAAGGTCTTTTGGAGTTGCCCATGTGGGTAAATGTTGGCTTACTATGAGGTCAAAAAGGGTGGATTGTTTGGTAGCCATCCATTGGTAAGTTTGGTAGCCAACATATGAATAGTTGGAGCTTGCATTCACACTCATGCATCTTTGGCTATAAATTGGAAGCAAATGGTTCCATTTGCTTCATCCCATCAAGTTTGAGTAGAAGAGAAAAATAGCAAGAAAGGCATCTAGCCAAAGAGAGAAATCTCTCTAATTGTTCTTTGCTTTGTATCATTGTTTTTCTCTTCAATTGTTGTGAGAGTGAGACTTGGGTGTATTTGGGGCTTTGGGTTTTCTTGAGTGATAAACACTTTGTATACTCTCTTTGATTATTGTGAATTACTCCGTCGTCTCCAAACTGGATGTAGGCATTGCCGAACCAGGATAAATATTGGTGTTCTTGTTGGTGTTGTTTTGTTTTGTGTTCCATTTATCTCCTGCCAGTTATTGTTTATTTTTCACTCACAATTGGTTGACGCTTCCGCACAACAAGTGGTATCAGAGCTCCAGCTTTTGTCCCGGGTTTCGTAGGAGTGAAAAATTCGTCAGAGCTACAGTTTCGTGAATAGTGTCACGCTACAGTTCCCGTGAACAGTGAGCTGCTCAAGTCGTGAACAGTGCTGTATTTGTGAACAGTGCCGGAGTAGATGGCTGGAGATAAAGACGAACCTGTGAAGGAGAAGGAGTTGGGATCGTCATCGTCGACATCTGCATCCAATAGACATCCAATTGCCACTACGAGGTTAGAGGTTGAAAAATTCAATGGCTCTAATAATTTTGGTATGTGGCAATGTGAAGTTATGGATGTGTTGTATCAACAAGAGTTGGATATGATTTTGGAGGATAAACCCGAAGATATTGATGAAAAGCAATGGACGCGAATTAATCTTCATGCTTGTGCTGCTATTCGATCGTTCCTTGATAAGGAGTTGAAATACCCGTATATGAAGGAAACTTCTGCAAAGGAGTTTTGGACGAAATTGGAGGAGAAGTATATGACCAAAAGCGCAGGAAATCGGCTCTCCTTGAAGAAGCGACTCTTCCAATTTCAATATCGTTTAGGTATTTCTATGCACGAACACCTCAATGATTATAATAAAATACTTGCTGATTTAGCAAACCTTGATGTGAAAATTCCTACGAGGATAAGGCACTATGTTTGTTAAATTCATTGCCTGATGATTATGATCATTTGACAACTACTTTGTTGTATGGAAAATCTGAGGTGAAACTTGAGGAGGTGTCTGCGGCGTTGGTGAATCATGAGTGTCGTAAGAAGGAATTGAAGACTCAAAATCCACAAACCGAGGCACTGGTTGCAAGGGGTCGAAGAGGAAAGAAAAAATCTGGGAAGCGGGGAAGATCTCGTTCAAGTCACGAGGAAAGTTTCCTGCTAAAGATGAATGAGCCTTTTGTCGCCAAAAGGGTCATTGGAAGAAAGACTGCCCCAAATTGAAGAACAAAGATAAGTAGAAAGCGAGTTCTGAAGCAAATATTGCAAAATCTGGAGATGATGATTTCGAGTTTGCTTTGGCTAGTTCATCTGCGATGGTCACTCCGAGGAGTGGATTTTGGATTCAGGTTGCACCTATCATATGTGTCCCATTCGGGAATGGTTTTCTAGCTTCGAGGAGCTGGATGGTGGAGTTGTTTTGATGGGCAATAATAATGCTTGCAAAACACAAGGGATAGGCAAAATCTGTTTGAAGATGCATGATGGAACAGTTAGGAGAATTGAGTGATGTTCGGTATGTACCGGATATGAAGAAGAATCTCATCTCATTGGGCGCTTTGGAATCCAAGGGTCTCAAGATCACCATGGAGGGTGGAGTTCTTAAGCTGTGTACGGGGCATTAGTGGTGATGAAAGGTACAAGACGAAATAACTTGTATTTCTTGCAGGGGAGTACATTGATTGGTGGAGCAGCTGTCATTCAAGCTGCTGACGCAGATAGCACAGACACCACGAGGTTATGGCATATGCGTCTTGGGCATGCTGGTGAAAAAGCGTTGCAAGGATTGGTAAAGCAAGGCTTATTGAAGGGTGCAAAGGCATGCAAATTGGAATTTTGTGAACACTGTGTGCTTGGTAAGCAAACTAGAGTGAAATTTGATACTGCTATTCACCACACTAAAGGCATTCTAGATTATGTTCACACTGATGTTTGGGGACCTTCTAAGAATGCATCTTGGGAGGTAGCCATTATTTTGTCTCCTTTGTTGATGACTTCTCTAGAAGAATATGGGTGTACACCATGAAGCGTAAAGATGAAGTCTTGAAGATATTCCTGAAGTGGAAAAAGATGATTGAAACGCAAAGCGGTCGAAAGATCAAGACCCTCAGATCAGATAATGGTGGTGAATATAAGTCTGATCCTTTCTTGGAAGTTTGTCAAGATGAGGGTATTGTGAGGCACTTCACGGTTAGGGAGACACCGCAACAGAATGGGGTGGCGGAGCGCATGAACCGTACTTTGCTTGAGAAAGTTCGGTGTATGTTGTCTAATGCTGGATTACGCAAGGCGTTTTGGGCTGAGGCGATTAGTTATGCAAGCCATCTCATTAATCGGTTGCCTGCGCTGCCGAACGAGGGGAAAACACCCATGGAGGTATGGTCTGGTAAACCTTGTACTGATTACAAGTATTTACACATATTTGGTTGTTCTGCTTACTACCATGTCAGGGAAAGCAAGTTGGATCCAAGAGCAAAGAAAGCTCTATTTGTGGGCTTTAGCACTGGCGTGAAGGGATACCGACTCTTGGTGTCCAGATGAGAAGAAATTTGTTGTAAGCAGATGTGACTTTTGATGAGGCTGTTATGGTTAATCAGAACAAGCATGAAGGTGAAATTGAGGCAACCAAGACCATGAGTAGTTCAAAGCAGGTGGAGTAACTGAAGACTCCAGTTGTTCCAGGAAGGTCTGATGCTACAGACATTAGTCCTGAGTTGATTCTGATGATGAGGACAAGGATGATGAAGAGGAGGCACCTACCCAAGAGCCTCCACAGCAACAAGATTACATTGCAAACAGAAGATCGAGAAGGGAAATTCGGAAGCCTGCTCGGTTTCCTGATATTGTGGCATATGCACTTCCCGTTATTGAAGATGATATTCCATCCGCCTACAAAGAAGCTGTCGAGAAGTTCAGAAAGCGTGGAGTGGAAGAAATCTATGGATGAGGAGATGAAATCTCTTCATAAAAAATGAGACTTGGAAGCTGATTCAGTTACCAAAGAGGAAGAAAGCAATTGGTTGTAAATGGGTGTATGCCAAGAAGATGGAATCTTTGGGAAAAGACAATGTAAGATTCAAATCCAAATTGGTAGCTAAAGGCTATGCTCAGAAGGAAGGCATTGACTACAATGAGGTATTTTCTCCTGGAGTAAAACATTCTTCTATTCGTATTTTGTTGGCTTTGGTTGCGCAGTTTGACTTGGAGTTAGCTCAACTTGATGTCAAGACTGCTTTCTTACATGGTGATTTGGAGGAAGAGATCTATATGTCTCAGCCTAGAAGGTTTTAAGGTTGCTGGCAAGGAAAATTGGGTTTGCAAATTGCAGAAATCATTGTATGGCTTGAAGCAGTCTCCAAGACAATGGTACAAGCGATTTGATAGGTTTATGATCGGGCATGAGTACACAAGAAGTCATTATGACCATTGTGTATACTTTCGCAAGTTGCAAGATGGAACCTTCATTTATCTGCTTTTATATGTTGATGATATGCTGATAGCATGTAAAAGCAAAGTGGAGATTGAAAGGTTGAAGACTCAACTGAGTAATGAATTTGAGATGAAGGACTTGGGAGAAGCTCGGAAGATACTGGGTATGGAAATTGAAAGAGATAGAGCGAAGGGCAAGATTAGTCTGTTTAGAAGCAGTATTTGAAGAAGGTACTACACGATGA
This sequence comes from Prunus fruticosa, assembly GCA_018703695.1. Classification (NCBI taxonomy): domain Eukaryota; kingdom Viridiplantae; phylum Streptophyta; class Magnoliopsida; order Rosales; family Rosaceae; genus Prunus; species Prunus fruticosa. Next base: position 25,971,819 of record CM031921.1, on the reverse strand, counting down.
TTCGGGATGAATGAAAATTCAAAACCGGTTAGTACACCTCTTGCCCCTCATTTCAAACTTAGTGCTTTTATGTCTCCTAAAACTGATGAGGAGAGTCATTTCATGGCTCAAATTCCATATGCAAGTGTTGTTGGTAGTTTGATGTATGCTATGGTGTGTACTAGGCCTGATATTTCACAAGCTGTTAGTATTGTTAGTAGATATATGCATAATCCAGGAAAATGGCATTGGCAAGCTGTGAAATGGATTCTACGGTATATTCTGGGTCCTGTGGATGTTGGTTTATTGTTTCAGGAGAATAAAGATTTTGGTCAATGTGTTGTTGGATATGTGGATTCTGATTACGTAGGTGATTTGGACAAGCGAGGTCCACTACAGGTTTTGTATTCACTATTGCTGGAGGCCCAGTGAGTTGGAGGTCGATTTTGCAATCTACAGTTGCTTTATCGACTCCTGAGGCGGAATACATGGCAGTAACAGAAGCTATAAAGGCAGCCATCTGGCTTCAAGGGTTGCTTGATGACTTGGGGGTTCAACAGGACCATGTGGATATTCATTGCGACAGTCAGAGTGCTATTTATTTAGCAAAGAATCAAGTTCATCATGCACGTACTAAACACATTGACGTACGGTTCCATTTTGTTCGTGAGATTGTTGAAGAAGGAGATATTCTTCTTGAGAAGATTGGGACCGCCGACAATCCTGCTGATATGTTGACGAAGCCAGTTTCGTTGTTCAAGTTTAAGCATTGCTTAGACTTGATTGGAATTAATAAGATTTGAGAAGATTGGGACCGTCAGATCCTGCTGAAATCTCTCTAATTGTTCTTTGCTTTGTATCATTGTTTTTCTCTTCAATTGTTGTGAGAGTGAGACTTGGGTGTATTTGGGGCTTTGGGTTTTCTTGAGTGATAAACACTTTGTATACTCTCTTTGATTATTGTGAATTACTCCGTCGTCTCCAAACTGGATGTAGGCATTGCCGAACCAGTATAAATCTTGGTGTTCTTGTTGGTGTTGTTTTGTTTTGTGTTCCATTTATCTCCTGCCAGTTATTGTTTATTTTTCACTCACAATTGGTTGACGCTTCCGCACAACAGTTTTAGCCTAAAATAAACCAGAGATTTGCCTTCTCAGCTTGTCCTCATGCATGGAAAATCAGATTTTTTGTTTCTCTTAGTTGGCTATTTGAAAAAGCATTTAATTGTAGTTTCTCCTGAAGATCTCAAGATAAAATGGATATGGTGAAATGAAAGGAGAGATAAACGAGTACCAACTAAAGACCCAATTGATTGGTAGTATAATGGCCTGACTGTTACTTTGAAAATAATTTGGTATCAGTTGTGTATGGAAGAAACCATGTGTATATATAGCAGAGCTTGCAGAATTATTACTCACACAGAACTGTTTGATTCATTCAGGTAAAATTTAACAAAGAACAGGGTGGCTGGGAAGTTATTTCAAACTGTCAGTTCTGTACATTAATCATAGGCAGGTAGCGTTGCGCAACTGGGACAGCGCAGCGGTGTGTAGGCCGCTCACGGTTAACAAATAATCATCAGTATATTCGGATATATCTCATGAGGAGGATGTTATTAACGACACCTCTCACGGTTAACAAAAATGAAATGAAATGGCCCTAACAGTCCACCAAGTATGTAACACAAACCTGAAGACGAGGAAGTTTCTGAACAGCTCTGATACTCTCTCGCACTCCATTGATGTAAATTTTTTGAAAAATCATGTTTAACAAGCTGTTGCAGCACTTCAATTTCGATCATTGCTGCTTCACGGTATTTCTTGACCCCTCCGGAACAATTTTTATGGCAACCATTTCCTTTTTTGCTCTGTCCCAGCATTCCAAAACCTGACCCAAGGTACCTTCACCCATTTTGCTCTGGATTTTGTCTGCATGAGTGGGACCAATAATTAAAGCCCACAACTAGGTTGTAATGTTAACAAAAAAAGAGTCCATAGAGATTTGTCACATGCAGTACATTTTTTCATACTACTTTTATATGTGAATGCATAGTGTCGATGAGATTTATCTTAGTGAAAAATAATCTTGACTTACAAATGAGGGGTCTCATGTTTAAACACCCATAACACTTTGAGACTAGTGTGTGTAAAAGCCCTCATTCTTGTAATTTAACACTTTGAGACCATCACTTGTATTAATATAACAAAAACAGTAAATGCGTAGCATTGTGTGAAGTTAGATTACCTTCAATATTTTACTAAATGGGAAATTGGAGCTTTTAAAAAAAATAAAAAATAAATCTTTATTTTTTTTAATGGTTATATAATTTTATTATTATTCTTGCACTTGCACACATGGCGCTTACGTGAAATGTATTGTAGCAGAACAATGAGTCCCTTTTCATATCATGTCAACATTTTTAACGTATGTTTTGACAAACTTGACAGTGAGGGTCAAAGTGTGACACAAAACATTGGTTAAAGGGGCAAAATGGGCCACTTTAATTTCCGGGATACAATATAAGATTTGACCATACTTTCAGGGGCACTTGTGTATTTAAGCCAAAAAGAAACTTGCAACACGGGGCAACAGAAAATGAGCTTAATTGTTTTTGTTCAAAATCATGTAAGCTTGTTTTGGTCCTCCAAGATTCTCAAACAAACCATTTAAGTTCAATTACTGGTTTTAAGTTTTGACACAAATTATTTGTGAATTGGTTGAAATGAAATCTACCTCGCCCATTATTGCAGCACTTAAGGGCACTTCTAGAGGCCAGCCTTGGCTAGGGCAAGAGGGGGCCCAAGCCCCATTTCCACGTTCCAGCAGGCTTTAGTAGCCCGGGCAGTTGGTGGGCTCCACAAGTTTGGGCAGGCCCTAAGGCAAGAAAAGCCTGGGCTATTGCTTGGGTTTGTTGACATCAGCAACGGAAAATAAATTTTAAAAAATCGAAATTTTTTTGAAAAAATACTAAAAATTTCAGATTTTTTTTTTATAATAATAAATACTTAGTCATATTCTTCACTTCCCACACCAAAACTCTATACAAATTTCTCTCATCACATCTCATGTGAATAGTGGTTGCCCTTAAATTGTCATGGCAATGGGTGGAAACACAACAAGCCCCTATTCATGTGAATAATAACAGCCATTGCCTCCCATTGCCCTTTGCCATGGGTGGAAGTGCTCTTAGAGTAAGGGCAATGCAAGGGCTGTTAATATTCATGTGAATAGTGCCAGTCCTTAGTCCTTGCAAAAGACAAAATGTGTTTCCATCCAACATTATGGTTGCTAACGTCATAATTACGTCACTTGCCCAAATAGCAGCACGGGCTGGATTTGCCTATGGGCTTGCCCGGGTTTGTGGGGCCCACGCCTTGCCCGGGCTTACCCTTGCGCACTAGAGCCATCACGCGGGCCTATGCCCTCTCCTGCCCAAGCTTCCCCTTGCCACTGGAAGTGCTCTAATTTATGTCATTGTTGCTTCACAAGTATATGCTTAATTGCACACAACACAACTTCAAGGGCTGACTTGCACTTTATTTTCAATTGTTGCTGCTTCACGATATATTCCTTTATCCCACAAAACAATTTTTCATGGTCACCATTTTATTGTTTTTTTTTTTCCCTCTGTCCCATGATTCCGAAAGCTTACAATATAATGACACATTAATTCATCGTTATGACGGGTCCAATTATGGTACATTTATTCACATGAAAATATCACACTTGTTGGGTCATCATGTTCCATTAATTAGTACATTTAAATGGATCATGATGACTCAACAAATAGAGTATTTCTATTTTCTATGTATTTGTACTGCATATGTGAATGAATGGTAGAAAATTTGCATCATCTATGATGGTTGAGTCCTTAGATCGTGTTGGTTTTAAATCAACTGGGTGACGATAATCCTTTACATATGCTTCCATTTTAATTTTTCACGTAGGCAGTGAATGTGATTAGGCCTGGACCAAAATACAAGGGAATTGTCTTCATGCATGGAAAAATCAGATTTTTGTTTATCATAATTTGGTAAGAAGCATGAAAAAGTTAAATTTTGTCTTCACGTAACAATCGTCGTCGGCCAATTGAAAGCCGGACCACATCAGAATTTGGTCCACAACTGTTGGAAAATTGGCTCGCATAAAGGATACCAAGTTTCGGACCAGCGACCCTTTAAGGACATTTGCGACCTGCGTTTTTTCAGAGAAACGATGTCTGGAACAAATCGACTCGACCGGTCGCCACCATTTGCGACCGGTCGCTTCTTCACAAAATCAAAATTTGAGGTTCTGTGCAAAAGCGACCCGTCGCTGATGCGTACGACCGGTCGCTGAGTGCGTACGACCGTCGCCGAGGACATGCCGTTTCAGGATTTCTCCGAGTTTTGAACTCTAATTTCAAGGGCTATCGCCTCCCACCTACTTTCAAGGACTCTAGGGGTCATTTCTAAGTCAGAAGAACGTTGGGAATCAGTTGGGAGGTTTGAGGTAGCATTGAAGGACATTGGAAGACTTGTTTCAAGGTGTAGCTACCCTATGGTTCTATATAGGGTGGCTACACAAGTAACCATCAATACATAGCTTGTGGCTGGCCTAACCTGTGGTCTATGTCAGGTATTCAAGGGCAGAACGTGGGAGACAAAGCAAGGGTCTCCTCTCAAGTCTAGAGGCTTATGTATTAAAGGAAAGAGTAAGCAAGTCTGAAATGTAAGAGAGAGTTAGAGAGAGTTGGAAGAAAAGTAGCTGGGAACTAGTGAGTCAAGAAGAGGAGAGAATTCTCAAGTGTATCAAGGTGTTGAGCAAGGGTGTGAGAGAAACAGATTGTGAGGGTAGTGTTCTAAGGGGGTTTCCATTTGTAAACCAAAGTTGTAACCTATCTTCATTAGTGAAATTTCTCAAGGGGATCACCAAAGAGGATGTAGGCAAATTGCTGAACCTCTATAAACACTTGTGTCTTTTGTGCTTGATTATTTTTCTGTGTGTGTGTAAGATTCATCCATCATTGAGTCTTGTCCAAAGTCCATCAACAACAAGGTCTAAAGGGGAGTGAGTTGGTTCTAATTCACAACAACAACCTCATGGACGAGTTTTTGTGGTAGCAGGCCAAAAGCGTGTTTATTTGAGTTTAAAAGCATGGCATGGCATGCATGGCTCAGACTCTGAGCTCACTCAAGACAACCTGGAAAGCGATCCTACCTCTCTCTCTCTGCCCTTGATACCACGGCAATATCTTCCCTTGTTACGAATTTAAATTCTATGTTTATTTTCCAGAAATCTGTAAATATAGCAATGATCATTACTTTTATCGACATTACCTATAAATTAAAAATGTAAGATCAATGGGGCAAATTATAGATTTGCAGCAGATTTTGATCACAGAAGAGTAGGCTTGGTTCTGAAGTTGGTGGTGGATATTACGGCTACATATGCATGACATCGGGTCCACGAGGTTGTGCCTCAAATTGTGATGCGATAGATCGGATTTGGAACGGCCTGAGGACGGTTTGTCACTAGTAAATACGTGAAGACAAATCTAACCTTTTTTACGCCTATCAAAATAATTGAAATTAAATTGCGAACTTTTGAAATGACCATACTACCATAATATTCTATAATTCAATGGTGCAACAACTTGGTGAAAGTGAAGATAAATGCGGCAACTGGGGCGAGTACCATGTCAAAATCACTCCCAACACATCGAGTGGACCAAAAGTTTTGCCTTGTCGTATAGTTGTGTATTATTAATTAGGTCCTTGAGGACATCCAGGTGGATCCGATACTTATTTTCAATTTGTCAGTAAGCTTGTCTGAAAACTTATAGCAGTTTGACTATTACAACCAAATCTCTGGCGCAGGCTTAATTGCAAGATTCAATAATTGTGGAAGACGACATCTTGGTAAAAATAATTCTTCTGCAACTTCAAAAGAATGCATGGCATGCATGGCTCTCTCTCTCTCTCTCTGCCCTCCATCCTTCCCTTGATATGCTACGGCTACATCTGGTTCATGAGGGTGTGCCTCAAATTCTAATGTGGTCGGATTTGGACGGGACCGAGGATGGTTGTCACTTGTGAATACGTGAAGACGAATCTAACCTTCTCATGCTTACCAAAATAAGAGAAACAAAAATCTGATTTAATTCCATGCAGGAAAGGAAGACAAGCTGAGAAAAGACTAATCTCTGATTTAATTCCTATGAAAACAGAATTCCAGTATTATAATCCTCCTAAGCGACATTACTAACATCACAGTTGGATTTAAAGCCAACAGAAACTAAACACACATCAAATGTATCACTCCACACAGTGGCGGATCCAGACTTTTTTTAAGGAAGGGGCAATATTTTAAAGTTTAAAGCTCAAAAACATCTATTATAATATATTCTAGGGAGCGTTAGTTTTAAAACACAATATAATTTACTAATTTGGAAGATAGGAATACAATTTCATCTAATTAGCATAAGGCCAAAGACCAAATTGAGTACCCAATTTTACAAAAATATCATTAAAAAATATCAAAATTACACACAATGCCATTCATTCTAAGGCAAGCATACTATGCCAAATGTCCACATCTAGCCAACCACCTGTCGGCGGCCACCTTCCGACCAGCCGCCGCCGGCCACCTCCGACCAACTGCCGCCGGCCACCTCCGACCACATGTCCACATCCAGCCAACCACCACCGCCGGCCAACCACCTCCGGCCACCTCCGACCACCTTTCGCAGCCGGCCACCTTTTGCCACCGGCCACCTACCACCGCCAGGCTCTAGCGCCGCTGTCACCGACCGCCACCGTCTGCATGGGACCAACTTCGTTGCCCCTTATTCACTTAAAAAAAAAAAAAAAAAAGATTTTGCGTCATTAAAGGGACTCGAACCTTGACCTTCAAAGGAAGAGGGCTTACTCACAAACCACTACACCAAACTTGATTTTGTAATATTTATTCAATTATACAATATTTATATAAACGATCAACGGTTTTAAAGATTAAAAAAAATTCATTTCACCACATATTCACACAAAAACTGCAAATAAAAGCAGAAACTGCAACAAAAATACAATGTAGATATCAATTTTATATATAAAAATAAAATAAAATTTATAGAAGCAAAATGGAGGAACCAAGATGAAAGTACTAAAATGGAAACTGCGATGCAGAAACAGAAACTGTGATGCAGAAAGAGAAACTGCAATACAAAAATAGAAACTGAAATGCTGAGAAAAGATAAATTAAAGAAGGGAGGTATCTATTCTCTTACTCTTCCTCAATTTCAAGGCCTGGTACGTATTCTAAACTCACATGAGCCACCCTTGGCCTTCCTGGAGCTGAATTGAGACCCTTGGGAAACACCAACTATCAAAACCAGAGTAAAAGCACAAAGGTTAGAACTATCCTGCTGTGAATTCATAGAAGCACTTGCAATTGGTGGTTGGAAGATATCAAAGCCAATACAATCATGACTGTTAAAGTTTCAACTTAACCCCACAGAAGAAGCATAACACATAATGCCTCGAACAGGTTCAAGGTTTTTAAATACCATTTTTTTCTTCTTGTTCTTTTTTTACTGAGAAAGAAATGATAATTGTCAGATTTTACAGTAGGCCAAAGTTTCAGAAGCATGTAGCCTAGTATGATGTGATCCACCAATTATTTTATATTCTAAAGGCATTCTTGAATGCTAAAAGAATCCAAAGAATTAAACTTTTGCAATAGAACAGTTTCAACGACAGATATTGATGCAATAGAACAGTTTTTTTAAAAGTAAAAAAACCATGACAACAGATACCAACGACTAAAATAATAAGGATGCAAGCTGGAGATTTAAACAATAGATCTTTTTATTGATGTGAAGTCTGATATGAAATTAATATCACAAGAACTGAGCAACTAACAAAAAAAATTATACGAAAACTGGAAAATCAACTCCCTACAAATAGCTTCATTTCAGTACTACCTGATTGATGCTACAGATATCAACATATCATCTTTCTCCAAGACTGCAGCGTAAAAGCCTTGAAAATTCAAACATGCAAAATTTGACATGAAGGTTACATACAAAATTAATAAGCAATTCGTAGAAACAAATGACCAATTGAGAAGCCACTTTCATTTAAAAGAAATGACATTAAATTGGACCCGAAGGTTCATATATAACTGTACCCAAAGATACCCTTTAAGAGCCCTACTTATCAGAGCAATGAATAGCCATTGCTGGCCAAAGAAAAGGATAATCTCATTAAAAGGTGTGAGGTGAACATGTGGAAAGGATAGAAAACACCAACCATAAACACGACTGAAATTCTGTAGAAAAAAAAAATAGAGGCAAATAAACCAAAAAAATTATTTTAAAAAAATGAAGAAGACAATGGAAACTAGCTAGAAAACCATACCTCAATTGAAGGATTTGAGGGCCGGAGGAGAGAGATCGAGGGATTGGAAAACCTAGTAAAAATCCGATCAAAATCGGGGTTTTCCGGCAAAAGGAGGAGCAGGAGGTAGGAGGAAGGTCGGAAGCTGGCTTGGGGTGCGACGCGGTCAAAACTTGACCGGTCCGGTGGCTGGGTGGCCGACGTGACAGTGGCTGGGGGGTTTTGTCGGTGTCGGTCGAAACACAGGGGAGGAGAAAGGGAGAAGACGCGGAGAGAAAGAGAGAGAGAGAGATTTGAGAAACTAACGAATTTGGGTTAGGTTTTTAAATGAAAAGGGTATAATTGTTTTTTTAATGACTAATGTAAGGTGGGTCAACAAATCTGGTCTTCCTGTTTGGCCTAATCCAAAATAACAATTCTTTTCTAGGTATTAAAATCCAAACTAAAATATCAAATGTCTTAAATACTAATAAGTAAAGTTATCTATGTCTAATACCTAATTTTCCTTATATTCTATTATATTGACTGGTTATGGGTTAAAAGAGTTTTTGTTTGTTGTATAATATTCTATTATATTTTTCGACCAAAATAAAATCTTATATTATATTGAGATTTCTAAGTTTTTAATAGGCAACATTTTGATTTTAATTGGGCTGAACAATACTTTATTGTTCTTTCTTTTTGAGTTTAGTGTAAGTGACGTTTCGGTTTTAATGGCTTGGGTAGTGGGCCCACTGGAGCAATTTGTATTTCTAATGGCTTTGAGAAACCAACATTAGTGAAACACTGCATTTCATTAAACATAACAAAACTAGATTTTTTACGACGCCGTTTCAGAAAAAGAAAAATTAGGGTATTATGTATTCTTCTTCCTTCGTGAGGCAGTGCCTCAACCTCCATTAAGAACGCCTCTGCAACTTGTCATTTGCTAAATGAGCGGCGCCATGAGAACTTGCGAGCCCTACGAAGTTCCGGCGAGAGGAGGTGCAAGTGCACCTCCTTGCTCCTCTGTGGGTCCGCCACTGACTCCACAGACAATAATTATTGTCACAGCGAGTGTGATAACTGTTGCGTAACTGAAATCCGTCATCATGTCACTTTTGGCCCCAATGTAGTTTACCAGTTTTTCCACTTTATTCCATGTAATTTTAATTTTGTCAATTTAACCCATGTAGTTTGATTCTATTGTAATTCAAGGACACATTCAAATTCCATCCAAAATACCCCTCCACTTAAGAGACACGTGTTTATTCAGTTAAGAAATTAGATGGAAATTTAGATGTATCCTTAAATTGCCAAAAGAGAAGCTGTTGACATAAAAGTTGTTTGTCGGATCAAGAAATATAGCAATAGTTGAAGTTAAAGCCAGCCCTTTGTGCAACAGGATTTCATTTCAATTATGTTCACAAATATTTCGAGCGTTTGAAAATTTAGGAAATTAGTTAAATACCCATTTCTAGACATAGTTCTGTAAAGAAACCCTATACCATTCAATATATATAAACACATCCAAAATAAACCCAAAAATTGACAGTTGTCGATTTTTGAAATTCAACAGCTATGTTGGATTACTGTTTTGCCCTTTTGCTTTGTCTATTAATAAACTCAATCTTCATCAACATACATCTCGAACTTTCTTCTTCTTCTTCAACAATCGAGCTCTGCTTCTGGCTTTTCTCCTAGTCCAATTCCCATTTAATCTTCATCATCTCCACCACAGCCCTCGCTGACTCCATCACCACAACCCGTCGCCGATTCACCTTCGCCCAAAACTCTATCTCTCTGATTTCCCTTCCTCCATCTCCGTTGGACGCTCCAATGAACGCACCATCCTTCTTCATCTCCGACGCTACCGCAATCATCTCCGTCTCAATCTCCGTCGGCCGACGACACACCTCAAATTCCTTCTCCAGTGTCGTTGAATCCGAGCGATGTCAACCACAGCAACCTCAATGCAGACGGAGACGGAACGAAGAACTCCTCTGGAGGAATGAGTCTGGCAAAGAAGGCAGGGATCGTACTTGGATTGATCGTTGGATAAAATTCATCGATCTCAGGATGGATACGCCGCCAAGAGAGAGATTCTGAAGAACTACTCAGGCTCTCATACACAAAAGCTCTTAGAGGTAACTTTGAAAATTTTAATTTCTCGTAATTTTTTGTTGTTGTTAATTTATGTGTTTGCTTAGTGTATGATTGAATTGGCAATGGTGATATGGTGATTCAATTTGATTCTTCATTCTTTGGAGCGCCGACGATGGTAGAGTTGGTGGTAGTCATAATTTTGGAATGAGTTCTTGGCGTAAAATACTTAATTAGTCAATATGAGTCATTGCTGTATTGCTTTTTCTATTTTAGAATGATATAATATTTGGAATTAGAGATTTAGAATTCATTATGCTTGTTTTTCTCATTGTTGTTGACTTGTTTGGCTCTGTTTGTGTATGCTATCTAATGTTTGGTTACTGAGAAAATTGAATAAAAGAAAAGAAAAATTAATAATTACTGTTCTTGGATTTAGATTCTCAATGATCTAGGTTCTTTGTGATTTTAATGTGTAAAACACTATTTAGTGTTAACTTTCTATGACTGAACTTTATGAGTTCTTGCATGATAACTGATTGCTTTTCTTCTTGTTTAGGGAAAGTCCATCAGAATGATGGGAGTGTCTGAACATGAGGTTGATGAAGTTTTACAACATGCAAAGTCAAACTTAAGGATAACTGGATTTGATGAAGAGGAAATGAGATTGAGGCAGCGAATGTCATACAGGCCTCATACTCTGAAACTTCCATAAGGACCTTATATATTTTGTGATTTCCTAACACTTCAACTTCCAGGAATTGAGGTATTCTAAAATTATGTATGAGGAAATGTGAAGATATTGCAATTATCAATTTTTGGTAGAGGCTTTTAACTTCAACTTCTTGTTACTTGTCTGTTGAACCTTCCGTTTAGAGGCATTGAAAAGAATGCACATGCTTGCTGCAGATCCTGGAATTATTTGTCATGAACAAGGTATCATTGAATGCATATTCTCACACTTGTATAAACAGATTGTCCAGGATGCTGTGCATATGATTCCTTGGTATACTTTTATGTCCCTGCTGATAATTTATCTTTGCATTGTTCTTTTTAAAGCATAGTTGGCGTGTGGGAATCATGACTGAGATGGCCCCTGTTGGTTATGTTGGCATAAGTCCCAAATGCATCCTCAGCTTCAATAAGGTAATCACACTCTAAACATCAGAATATATGATGAAATTAGTGGCAATAGTATTTTCTCTTTTCTTTTAATTTCTGATTGACACTTGGTTGCAAGTTGTAGAACCACGGGAGGAGATATCTCTGCGCCTTCAACTGATGACCTTAAAGGTTTCAGGAAATATGAAAGTATCATGCCCGTGTAGTTTTTTAATGTATGTCTTACATGTATATATCAATATGCATGTATTTATCTATATACACAAATAGCCTTAGGCTCCTCAAGCATGTTAGTTGGGTCATTGATTAGGATTACAATTCAATGAATTCACTCAAGTAGGCATCTTTCTTAGCTTATGTACTGTTTGGATTCTTTATCGTACCTATTATGCAAATGAAATGACGTAGTTGTTAACTTCCAGGAAGTGGTATGAACAGTTGTTATACCTGCATACCCTGCCTGAGATGATTTCTATGACATAGTATTAACAGTGCACTTCTATGACATAATATTAACAGTGTACTTCTATGGCATAGTATTAACAGATTTTCAGGAACAAAGCATGCTCTATATTTTGCTCTATATATAGCTATGCACTTGAAGTTTATGATATAGTATTAACAGTATTTTTTTTTTTTTGTTGTAGAGGTATCAGATGTCATTACAATTGTTTCTGGTGAAAACTGAACAATTGAAGGTGGTTTCTGCAAAGGATATCTGGATGTCTTGCTGGGCCTTTTTTTGGGTTTTTTTGAGTTTTTTGTATGAAATGGTATTAACAATGTACTTCTATGATATGGTATTAACAATGTGCTTCGAGCTTGCTGGGCTTGTTTTGAGTTTTTTGCGTTGGGCTTATTTTAAGTTAATCAATGGCAGTCATGTAATTTATAGGAACTTCAACACTGTACTTCTATGACATGATATTAACAATGTACTTCTATGACATGGTATTAACAATGTACGTCTATGACATGGTATTAACAATGTACTTCGGGCTTGCTGGGCTTGTTTTGGGTTTTTTTTTAGTTTTTTGTGTTGAACTTGTTTTAAGTTAATCAGTGGCAGTCATGTAATTTACAAGAACTTCAATACTCATTTCTTATGTAGTAAATGATTTTTGGGTATGTTTCTAAAGTGCATTCCATGTGGGGTTTTTTTATAATATCAGCCCCTATTGTGGGTATATTACTAAAGCTACCTTGAAAATTAGCACTTGAATTTGTTGATTTGAAATGGTGTTTGAAAATTTTGGACCACGGTTTTGAACAAATATCTCAAATATTTATCTTGACGTTGAAATCAACCCTTGGTTTGAGTAAAAAATATTATCTGTTTGACAATTACAACCAACCTCTGGCGCAGCCGTGTAATTGAAAGTTTCAATAATTGTGGGCCCCCAAGCTGGACAAACTTCTCCATAAAGAAGAAGAAGAAGGCCTCAGATTTCAACTGGCAAGCCAAAATTAAAGCAATGGCTGTATTTTCACTTTTCAATCAAATGTGGCAGCACCTACATAGCAATCTTTTCCTGCTTCCTCTTCTCTTCCTTTCAATATTCGTTTTGTTTGTACTTACAAGATCATCTTCATCAAGTGGGAAAAACCAGATACTCAAACTGCCACCATCCCCACCAAGGCTGCCTTGGATTGGGAACCTTCACCAGCTAGGATCATTCCCACACCGCTCTCTTCGAGTTCTATCGAAGAAGTATGGCGATGTTATGCTTCTGCACTTAGGCAAAGTTCCAACGCTGATTGTTTCATCTGCAGAGATGGCCAAGGACGTGATGAAGACCCAAGACATTGTGTTCTGCAGCCGGCCTCAAACCACGGCTCCAAGTATATTGTTCTACGACGGCCATGACATTGCGTTTGCTCCTTATGGGGAGTACTGGAGACAAGTTCGAAGAATTTGTGTTCTTGAGCTTCTGAGTCTCAAAAGAGTGCACCAGTTTCAGTACGCAGGGTGGAGGAAGTTGCAGAGTTGGTCAGCAAGATTCGCAAAGCCTCCGCCAGCGCGAACGGGGATCCCATTAATCTTGGGGAGCTGCTGGTGTCAACCTCCAACAACATTATCTGCAGGTGCATACTTGGACAGAAGTTTGAGGACAAAGAAGACAATTGGTTTGGAGAGACCACAAAGGAGTTGATGAATCAGGTGATGAGTTTCAGCTTTGGAGATTTCTTCCCTTCTTTGAAATGGATTGACCGTGCCAGAGGCTACCTTGCATATTTGAAATCAATTTGGTTAGAATTTGATAAATTTTTCGATAAGTTGATTGAAGAACATAAGGCAGCACAGAAAGAAGGTAAGCCTCGTGAGAAGGATATTGTGGATATTCTACTCGACGTTCAAAAGGACGACTCGCTCGACTTTGAGCTCACTACCTCCAATGTCAAAGCAATTCTGCAGGTATGCATATTCCCCCCTCCCTAGCTTTAGTCACATTGATAAATATATATGTGGCTGAAGATTGATTTGGCTTGTTGATTTTATGATTTTAGGACATGTTTGTGGGTGGAAGTGATACTAGTTGGACAGCAGCGATATGGTTAATGTCAGAGCTTTTGCAAAATCCACGGGTGATGAAGAAAGTCCAAGAAGAGGTAAGAAGAGTGGCGGGGAAAAGGGGATATGTAAAGGAGAGTGACATCAAGGAAATGAAATACATGACATGTGTGATCAAAGAAAATTTAAGACTTCACCCTCCAGCTCCTCTTTTACTTCCTCGGGAAGCAATGTCAGATGTAAAATTGGGAGGTTACGATATACCTGCGAAAACACAAGTGTTTGTGAATGCATACGCTGTACAAAGAGACCCCAAAGTATGGGACAAGCCAGATGAGTTTATGCCAGAGAGGTTCGAGGAGAACTCCGTTGGTTTCGTAGGTCAGGAGTTTGAGCTCATCCCATTTGGCGCTGGGAGAAGGGTGTGCCCTGGACTCGCCTTTGGGGTTGCTTCAGCTGAATATGTGCTTGCCAACATCCTTTTTTGGTTCGACTGGAAGTTGCCTAGTGGTGGCAGTAAATTGGCTGAGACCTTGGACATGTCCGAAGTTTACGGTCTCACGGTCCATAAGAAAACTCCTCTGTATCTTGTTCCAACACCATACTCCCCTTAATCCCTCCATCATCATCCAGAGTTTTCATGGCCTCTTTATTTTATTTATGCTCTAAATCTAGTTCTTTTTTGTTCTGTTGAGCAAGAAGTTGTATCTGCAATGCCTGCATCAAGAGTGTTTAGTCTTCCCTTTTCTCTGCAAAGTTAGGCAACTTAGTGTTGCTTTCATAACAGTAATGATGATATTAATGAGATTTGCCTTCTCAGCTTGTCCTCATGCATGGAAAATCAGATTTTTGTCTCTCTTATTTGGCTATGTCAAAGAGCATTTAATTGTAGTTTCTCCTGAAGATCTCAAGATAAAATGGATATGGTGAAATGAAAGGAGAGATAAACGAGTACCAATTTGACCACAAAAATATAAGACAATCGAGTACCAATTTGGCATAATGGCCTGTCTAATACTTTTAAAATAATTTGGTATCAGTTGTACATGGAAGAACCAAATTATCAGTTGTGCATGCAAGAACCAAATTAACAAAGAACAAGGCGGCCGGAATGTAATGTGAGAACACATTTGTTCATTATTTCAAACTGTCAGTTCTGTACATTAATCATAGGCAGGTAGCGCTGCGCAACTGGGAGAGCGCAACAGGTGGGCTGCTCACGGTTAACAAATAATCATCAGTACATTCGGATATATCTACATGAGGGGGGTGTTATTAACGACACCTCTCAGGATTTCGGGCCAACCACATTGTAAACTTCACTCAGCAGCAGGCACAAACACAATAATAAAGTCATCTTCTAAGATTGTCCTTCGTGAAAAATGAATGTCTGAGGGCTTCCCGAGCTGAAAGCCTATCCGATGGGTCGTACCTAAGGAGACCCTGCAAGAGGTGAATGAGGTCCCCTGCGGAATGGTCTACATGCTGCATTACAAGATTCTGGAAAAAGAAAAAAAGAGCAACAAGTTAAACATTAAAGTACAAAAATGAAATTAAATGGCTCTAAAAGTCCACCAAGTATGTAACACAAACCTGAAGACGAGGAAGTTTCTGAACAGCTCTGATACTCTCTCGCGAGGCTGCACCCTCTGGCCAATCCAATCTACCCCTCCTAACATACTTCTCAGCATGTCGGCTGTAAATTTCCACGAGCAAGATTAAGTAAGAACATTTATCAACTTCGTTCTTCCAAACAGAAATTACAGAAAGGATAGAATGATATGACTTACTCTGCTCTCTTCAACATGTGCTGGGGCAAGGGCCCAAGTACCCGCTCCATCATGGCAAGGTGCTCCAAATTTTCATGAGTCTGGAACAAAGCCTCACCCTGTTGCAAGGAGAACAAGCGGCATAAGGATGGCTTGTATTACTTAAAACATACTGATAATCAAAAGCATATAGTCAGCAGACAAACCGTGCATAACTCCACTAAGATACAACCAATGCTCCATACATCACAAGGGTAGGTCCATCCCATTCCTGCACCATCATCATAAATATTAAGACTACTTACAGGTATACAGCACAAAGACATCATTACAAATTGAATTCACACTTACCAAGAATAACCTCTGGAGCTCGGTAATGTCGTGTTGATACAATATAGTTTTGATCTTGACGTTCATAAGTTGTGCTTCCAAAATCAATAACCTTAATAGCACTTGACTTTGGAATTCTTTTAAAATATGAGCTATCTTTGGGTGATCGAGATGAGTTCTGCAGTTAGCAAATTGATAGAACGTCAGAGAAAAAAAGGGGTAAGATCTAACCATATGATACAATCAAACAACAGGAAAAGAAGGTAATAAAGGAAAAGGGTAAGCACCTTATTATAATCAGGAACTTTAATGTAATCGTGAGAAACAAGGAGTATATTCTCTGGCTTCAAGTCGGTATGAATCAGGCGAAGGTCATGCATGACTGAGTAGAAATGGGAATATCATCAGAAAGCAGGACCACAAAGAAAAACAAAACCAATTAACTTATAATTATGACCATTTACAAGCAAAAAATTAGAAAATATATCAGCACCCATTGTGAGTTTTTTTTAATGAAATAAGACGAAACAAAAGAGATTTATTACTCTAAACAATACAGGAGGTAATTTCATTGCAGTGAACTAGCAAAAGAAAAGCAGACAAGCAATATATAGTGATTGAAAGAGACTAGCTTAGGTTTTACTACACACATGCTACACATTCCAACAGTTGTCGGCCAATCTCACGGACAAGGTCAATGGGAAATGAGCGGTAATTGTTTTTCTTGAGAAAATCGTATAAGCTTGGTCCAAGCTTCTCAAACACCTGTTGAAACCATTTAAATTCACGCACAAGTTTTAACCCCCGAGTTATTTGTGAATTGGGGAAATCAATCCATCACAAATTAATCTCATACTTACAATACAAATATGGTTACGATAGTCAAACCAGTTCCGTAATTGCACACAACTGCAAGGAATGAACCCATTTAACATTGCTAAAAGTTCAGGAAAAAACTTCTTCAAGCACTCCATTAAAGTAAAAAATTTGAAAAATTAGGCACAACTACTCACCGGTTACCACCTTTGTCATGTTTACCAAGCTGTTGCAGCACTTCAATTTCGATCATTGCTGCTTCACGGTATTTCTTGACCCCCCGAACAATTTTTATGGCAACCATTTCCCTTTTTTCTCTGTCCCAACATTCCAAAACCTGACCGAAGGTACCTTCACCCATTTTGCTCTGGATTTTGTCTGCATGAAGTGAGACGCATAATTAAAGCCCACAACTAGGTTATAATGTTAACAAAAAAAAGTCCATAGAGTTTAGTGAAAAGCTTGCACACACTGGAAATCAATTGAAACATCAGAAGTTAAATCAAATAAACCAGAAAAAATTGCACCACAACATAAAAAGAAAGAAAATTATGTGTTGATTGTGTAATTACAGCGAGATGTTAAATTTTCTCCGAGCGAAAACATGTAATGCCCATCTTTGTCATCCTCTCTCCATGGGGGGGAACCATTTCGAGCCACTTCCTTATCAAAAAGAGAAATAGTAGTGTGGTCTGATGGTGCCATCAAAGATGCAAAGCTTGTCACATTCCCAAGCTCTTGTCCACAAAACATTCCTACCTGAGCCTACACACAGCCATCCATTCAAGCACCACCCAACAAATTAAGTCAAATTCTGCCATCCCCAATACCGTACCCCCAGCCATACCCCATGGGTTACGTCAGAATCTCATAAATCATAACCAAAACCTAATAAATTACCAGAAACAAGAAAGAGCAAATTCTACACACAGATGCATTAAAGCACACATAAGAGAGGTAAACCCAAACATACCAAACATTACAAACAACAATATTACAGCCATATACATCCTTCTCGGGAAGCTTTCAAATAAAAAGTTCAAATATTACAGCATTAAAATAATGAATAAATCGATAACAACCTTAACGTTCTGATCAACCATTCAAAGTTTTTTTTCCTGTATATTCAATAAACATATCCATGCTGCGATCTGAAGGGCTGAGATTCTAAAAATCTTCCAATAAATTTAGAAACTTTAATTTCAGATCTGGATGCATAAAATAAAGATGATGTTTAATCACCGACTGTAATAGCATCAACCACAAAAATCGAGCGATCCCTGAACAGTGCCAAACAAAAACCACCAAAAAATTGAATCAGGCATAAAATTTTCGGGACAAAGATAATACCTTTGGGGCCTGAGGAACATCCCAGCCCAATCGCGCTCTCTTTCGAGGGCGACGATCCAAGTGAGTGAAAGGAAACTCCGTCACGCGCTCAGTCTCCATGGCTGCAGATCGAGAAATCGAAGATTGCTAGAAAGAAAGTAAAATTTTTTTGACGAGAACGGCAAGGAAAAAGGGGATCGGCGATAATGAAAAAAAGGGGAAGAAAGGTTGTGTTGTGTGAGAGATCGGCCAACGCGAACCCTAATTTTAACCTAACAACGATGCGTAAGACGATTCAGCCGACATCTAACCGCACACGTGTCGCGTTCCTGTCCGTGGTTTGACCGATCATTGTTTGTTATCCAGCTAATCAATGCTTTTCTTTTACCATGGTCAGAATTTGGGTTGGGATTTAACCGTGGTTGAGTTAGCTTTATTTTACCGCGAAATATATACCCACGAGAAGGAATTATAGTCCAACGACTAAAAGACGTCAAAGTTGGGCCTAACCAGTCTTGTTCTTCTTTGAATTGTGGGCTAAAAGTCCAATTAGGATAAGCTAGATTTGGCCCAATGTATATCCCTCTCTAATCAGAGTCAAAATAGTCATTAATAATTACGGTTTATTTCAATTTAGTACATGAATTCAAACTCTTAAGGCATGTTTGTCAATGCACTCTTAATTTTAACACTCATGTACCCTAATCTTTTTTAATTTTTAGCAATATGGTTTTGATGTTAACGTCATGGTAAAAATTTACGTTAATTGCCTACGTGGCAGGAATGTGTTCCTCTTATTTGCTTATTTCAATGTCAATTGAAGTGTATTTTTTGGCACTTGGTGTCTTCCCACTCGAACTTGTAGAAAATGTGTCATACTTTCTTACTAACAGTACTAGCATAAGACAACAATATCCCAAAAATACACTTCAATTAAGATTAAAAGAAACAAATAGGTGGAAACCAGACTTGCCACATAGGTAATTAACATAAATTTTAACGGTGAAGTGACGCCGGAACTAGATTACAAAAAATTAAAAAAGTTAAGGTACATAACTATTAAGATTGAGAGTGTGGAAGTAAACAAACCTTAAAGGTAAGAATTCTTGGTATTAAATTGAAATTAACCCTAATAATCAATACAAATTTAGAAAATGGTTAAGCCAACAAACAACCTTTAATTTGCAATGCATAACTGTCAACTCAAAAATGATTTTTTATTGGGAAAAAGAGCAATGATTTTATATTAATTCATAAAATAAAATCTTTGGTTAGCATTATATCAGGATTTTTATTTCAGGAGAATCTATATATAAAACAAAAGGCAGAGAATGGTAAAACATTCAAAATACCGGAAAATGCCCTTAGTTAATGCAAACATTAAGAATTGAAATTAAGAATTAAATTAGGATAATATGGTAAATTCACACTTTTTCATGAAACACAACTACCCATTATATATTTTAATTCTAAAATAAATTTAATTTTTTTTTATAAAAAGCCTATCGAGGCGCAGAAGCGCTTGCGAAGAGATTAGTAAGACCATATAAGTATAATATTTTCGTTTCAAATCATTTTCTACTAGTCTTTTTTTAGTTGCTCCATTGAAGACCAAATGTGAAAGCATGCCCATTTGAAAACAAAATGTGAATGCGTATGCGTATGCGTTTGTCTTAAGCCAGCCCTATCATGATGTGGTAGGGATTAGATTAAGCTACAATCATATATGTATACGTTATTGATGATATTGTAGACCATATCTTCAATCAAAGTGAGACTTGGTCGAATATAGTTTTAAGAATGGTTAATTTCAGTTTATTACCATGTGGTTTCACACTTGATAGAATTTTTAATAGTCAAGCTAATAAATTATCAATATTGGGGTACTTTATTGTTAAAATTGAGAGGACAGGGGCAAATATGCCTTATGAGTGAAACCACAGGGTACTAAAATGAAATTAACCCTTTTAAGAAGCATGCTTCGAAAAAGTCGCCAACACATGCATGCGCGGCTCTCCATCCAACAAAACATAGAAAGTTGGAGTTACTAATATCTCCTACAAATGTTTGAACTGCTTGAAACCTCATCGTTGCTGCAACCCTTCTTCTTTGCACTTGTGTCCATTTTCCTAATCCTCATATACAAACAGTGGCGGATCCACATAGGAGCAAAGGGGTCAATTGACCCTTGCAAACCCAAAATCCACCATAGGAGTTCAAGAACTTGACCCCTGAAAATTGCCCAGAAGGTGTTTGATGAAATGCCTCAAAGAGGAAGCAGCCACAGCTCACGGCCAGAGCGAACCTTGCTGCGCATGCGCTCGCGCCAATCGCTGTGTTTTTTTTTTCCTAACGTCAAAACGACGTCGTTTCACTTAAGTGCTGTTTTAAAACCTGGACAAAACGACGTTGTTTGGGCTCAAGTTTTTTTTTTTTGAAAAAAAATCTCTTCTCCTACCGCCCGATAAAACAGAGGGGTGAATGGGATTTTAACAAAAATCTCTCATTCAAACAGAGGGGGAATGTATATAGAAAGTTATGGAACGATACATATTTTCTTATTTTCATTTTCAGCATTTAAGTAAATTTATTTGTCATTTTACTTTCATTTATTTTTATATTACTTAATTTACTTAAGTTTACAATGTAAATAAGGAAGTACCCCCCATTTGGATTCTAATAAAAATACTAGAAAATTAAATTCTCACCAAATCAAAATATGAAAAATCGGTTTTAGTACAAAATACAATTTAGGCTAAAAATGATGGTTCATTAAGTCAATATATACGTCATACTAAAATCCTATAAAATCAAGTTTTCTTATTTGATGTGTAAGGAATAAAAGCCGCCAAAAATTATCTTGAGGAAATGATTATTCCAAAAACCATTTTTCATACTTAGCCAATACTTAGCCTTGCTTGTAGGACCTGCACCAGCTTTACATAGTTTGCTCTGGCAATTTTGGAGCGGAAGATGCCCATTATAACCCGTTTAATAAAGTGGGCCGAGATGGAAAGCCTATTAAGTGGGTCGAGATGGAAAACCAGAAAACATGGGTGTGTAGCTTGAGGTGGAAAGCCGGAAAACACAGAGCGGAAAGGAAACAAGGGCTGATCACTCAACTATAAATACTCGCAAGTGCATGAAAATGTTTGGAAAGATTGTTTTGAGTCTTGTTTTAGTTTTAGTTTTGCTCAGGGACTAGGAAAATATTGACCCTTGGAATGAAAATTCCCGGATCCTACCACTGTATACAAATATTCCTCCTCCGCAAACACCACCAAAAACTCATCCCAACCACCTTCTCCACCAAAGCTCCCTATCATTGGAAGCTATCACCAACTAGGCTTGCACCCCCATCGCTCACTTCAAACCATAGCTCAACGCCATGGCCCTGATCTTATGCTCATCCACTTGGGAAGTGTCTTGGTCCTTGTTGTCTCTTCAGCTGAGGCTGCCCGCGAGGTTCTGAAAACCAATGACCTCACATTTGCCGACCGGCCTAAGTCCTCCATCTACCATAAGCTTCTCTACAACTACAGAGATGTGCCATCACGGTGAGTATTGGAGGCAAGTGAAAAGTATTTGTGTTGTAAACCTCTTGAGCACCAAAAGGGTTCGCGCTTTTCACTCTATTAGAGAAAATGAAATGAAATCCATGATCAACAAGATAAGGGCCTCCTCCTCATCCTCGCCATCATCATCATCATCATCATCATCGTCGCTGTCTATTTTGAATTTGAGCAAAATGTTTGTGACGCTTTCTAATGATGTGGTGTGTAGAGTGGCTCTAGGGGAGAAGTATAGTGGTATGAGTGGTGGGAAAGGTGGGATAGGTTTTAAAGAGCTTTTGAGGGAGTTTATGAGGTTATTGAGACACATTGATATTGTGGAGTATATCCAATGACTTGCTTGGTTAACCATGTCAATGGTTTAAATGCTCAATTAGACAAGGTGTCCAAGCAGTTTGATGACTTTATAGACAAAGTTGTTCAAGAGCATGTGGCTCGTGGTTCAAAGAGTGCGGAGATGATGATGAACAAAAGGATTTTGTGGATGTTTTGCTTGGGATCCAACAAGAAAACTCGGCTGGTAACTTTCCTATTGATAGAGTTACTATAAAGGCTCTCATTTTGTTAAATCTCTATGTTTATGCATGCATATGCAGCACATTATATATACACACAGCGTTTGAGAGCGCTAACTGGTTAGAAAGTTAATTTTGACTATAATGATCACTTTTGTAGGACATGTTTGTAGCTGGCACTGTTACCTTGTCTACGCTGCTAGAGTGGGCAATGACTGAGCTTTTGAGGCATCCCAAGGTCATGAGTAAGTTGCAGAGCGAGGTATGAGCAATCGTCAAAAACGAAACAGACCTAATTACAGAGGATACTATGGTTGGCGTGCACTACTTGAAGGCGGTGATCAAGGAGACTCTTCGCTTACATCCTGCAGCTCCATTGCTAATGCCAAGGAAGGATGGCCAAGATGTGACAATAAATGGTTACGACATTAACGCCAACATGCCTGTGACCATCAATGCATGGGCAATTGGAAGGGACCCCAAGTCACACAATAGGCCAGAGGAGTTCGAGCTAGAAAGGTTCTTGAATAGTGGCATAGATTACAAGGGTAATGACTTCCAGTTCATTCCATTTGGAGCTGGCAGGAGGATCTGCCCAGGAATTCATCAGTTTGGCATAGCTGTTAATGAGATTGCTTTGGCAAATGTTGTGCACAAGTTTGATTAGACATTGCGTGGTAGAGCAAGTGGGGAGGATTGGACATGACTGAATCGTCCAACTTAACCATACATCGAAAATATCCCCTCAAAGCTGTTGCGGTTCTATACTCTCATTGAAAGATAGAGGGTATCCGAACATACGTGCATGCGTATGTATCAATACCTTACTTGTTTGTCATAAATAACATAGTCATAGGTTGCATGGTCTTAGAAAGTAGTGCTGCTGAAAAAAAAATTGTGGTTGGGTGTTCTTCTTTTTTCATTTTTGGTACATGAATTTGACTCTTATCCCAATTTTGTATCGCATAATAGTTTGTCTTACTTTAGTTTTAAAATTAATTTTGTTTTTAATAGGTAGCAAATCAAACTAGGTTTAAAACAGTTAACAACCTTCTCATTACCATTGAAGACACACATGATGTACATTATAGTACCAAGATTGTCCTACAAGATCTGTTAATTACTCTAAAAATTTACAATAGAAAATAAGGAAACTACCCTTTGAATAATGCTTGCTTGAACTCCAGTTGAGAATGATTGTTCTTTCGAGTAATGTTTAGTGTTGGAAACCGCTTCTTTCAATTTTAGTTAAAATTTTAAGGAAGGATTCATAGTAACTACTTTTAGGCTGCGTTTGGTTTATGGGAAATGAATCTTAGGGATAGGAAATCAATTGCTTTTCTATGTTTGGTAAGTCAGGCATGGGAAAGCGTTGCCTAGCACATGGGAAAGTAGGAGGGAAAGTGAATCCTTCCTTAATCCTTGGGTTTTACTTTCCCTTCCCATGGGAAAGTAAGACTAGAATTAAATACACTTTTTCTTGACTAATTTGTCATTACTAACAATTCATAATTATAGTTTTTATCCAACAACTATTGGTATATATATATTTTAATAGGGGTACAATTGGGAAACTAAACAAAATTTGTTTTCCATTGCTACTCAAAACAAACATGGGAAATGAAATAAAGTGATATTTTCCGGTTACTTTCCCTGGTATTACCAAACATGGGAAAGGAATCACATTTCCCATATCTTGGGAAATGACATGGGAAATGATTTCCCATCAAACTCATTCCGTGAACCAAAAGGGGTTAAAGAAATTTGGAATCGAGAATGGACATTTACGTCTTATAAACTTCACTCAGGAGCTAATTTCACATAATCCAATATTTTTATCTAGAAAAAGAAATTGAAACTAGCAAATTTGCAATTAGGCAGAAGTAAATTAATGCCAAACGTTTGACCCAAAAACCAAAAAAAAGAAGAAGCCATTTTTCTTGTCTGAGAAAAGCCAATTAAACTGAAGAAAAACAATCACGTGCTTGCAAAAATGGGAGACCGTTACTCACCAAAAAAAAAAAAGGAGACCGTTTATAATAAAATCGTGTAAAGCCCCCAAATCCACGAACCCTAATCAGTGAGAGAGGGAGGGAGAGAGAGAACTATTTCAATGGCGATACAGACCTCGAGCTCGAGCAAACGACATGCTTTAGGCGAAACGACTCAAAGCACTTCTTTGGTAAGCTTCCAATTCGCTATTTTCCCACGTCCATTATTTGGATTAGAGGGACCTTATGGCATAGAAATAGCGACAACATCAATAAATAAAAATGAAAGACTGAAACTATAATCTTCTTGCCAAGTGCAACCATTGACTATTCACGATAGGTTAAACTGTACATGTTTGGAATTTGAAGCAATTGAAAACACAATTGTTGTTTTTATTTTATTTTTCAATAGAAAAAGAACAGAAATCAATGTTTCAGGTATTTAATGCATGTATAACATTATGCGTTTATAATGTTTTGCAAAGATTGTGAACTATTTCTGCAATGTAATTTGGAGGGAGTTTCTGTGGGGAGTAATTCTTTAATCTATCAATGTAGTTTGGAGGGAGTTTCTGTGTGGAGCTAATTCTGGGGCATTTGGAGAAGGAATAATGCGTCCAGTTGTCTCTGTAAAGATAAGTTTCTGTTGGGAGCTATTTCTAGGGTATTTGGGGTCCTGTAAAGACATGTATTCAGAGCCAAGCTTATCTTTGTGCAATTCAGGTATGATCATAGAGTACAGATGTTATTGATGTAGCATTCACGGCTAATGGGTAAAGCTCAATTTTTTGGTATGCAATCATATGGATGGAATTTAACTTGATGTAAATTATATGTAAGAAAGTAAATTTTTTAGTATTAGTATCCAAACGTATGGTCCCTCTTCCTCCTTCCCTCTTCTCTCTTTTTTTCATCATGATGGAGATCAGGGAATTAAGAGTCTTGAAGACTGTTGGCCTCTTAACTCAATCCTTGTGTGTCATCCAAATAATTAGTTTGGTTTTGGCTGAATTTTTTTGTTTGGGATTGAGAATGTTAACAGGATTTTAGATGGACATCTCATTCATCCTCCTTGTAACTACATTTCATTAATAAAATCTGTGAGTGTTATAAGAAAAATTGAAGTAAAAGAATATATTAGTGTGAGGTTGTGCTACATGCAATCAAGTTCACCATGAGGCCATTAGTTCACTGTAAAACACTAGAGGTCTTTGCCTGCCAACAATTGCGGATTTAATTTTTTGTTCATTTGACAGATGCTGGTCCACACTCGCAAGAGATGTGTCATTTCGTGGTCTAATGGTATGTTGAATAGTGATAGTTTGTATGTATCACCCTTAATCTGGTTCTTATTTCTGGTATGTTAGTTTTGTTTCAAATTATGATTTAATCTGCACTATGCAGGTTATGTTCCATCTTAAGGCTTGAAAGATTGAATAGAGTATGGGAAGCAAAAATACATGCAATCCAAATTTCCATAGTGGTGGTATGTTTGAGGGACTCATACAAGGAGGATTGTCTAGTGGTGGTATGTCTTTATGTCTTGTATAATTGAATTCAGTATTTTTTGTAGGGTGATGTTTACTTGCCTTGATTCATTGATGGATTTTGGAAGTTAGACGTGATAGCAAAATGGCCTAACATTTAGTAGTTTTTTGTAGGGCCTAACATTTACGTCTAAAATTTTCTACGGTTCATTGGATGTATTATGGAAGTTAGACGTTATAGCAAAAGGGTTTATCAGTTTCCATCTAATGTTTTTGTTAAATTTAGTACAAGGGTGGTTGGATGCACATGGGATGTTCAGAGGTAGCAAATCCAGTTTTAGCTCTTACATTAATGGCAGCACTGCGAATTTCCAAGAACGATTGAGCATGTCAGTAGATAAAAAAGGATTTTACCTTTACGAAGGAGCTGCATGAGAAACTCGCACTAAATTTATTTCCCCTCCGATCTTGTCTGCTGAACCGATCTTGTCTGCTGAACCGATCTTGTCTGCTGAACAGATTGGGGAATGTTTATGTATCCAATTAAATAATTTGGACAAGATTTTAATGATGTTTTCATGTACTGTGTGTGTATGTATGTTTTTAAGACAAAGGAAATTTAATACATATGCGTGTAAAGAGAAAAGGAAATGTTTATTTTTGGGTCCTTCGTGTAAAGTTCACATAATCGGAAGGGAGGAAGATTTAAATAGTCTATGTAACTTTTAGCGGCGGCTTTTTAATTTGCTAACTTATATTTGTTTAACAACGGTTAGCGGCGGTTTTTCCCGTCGTAAAATGAATTTTACCTTAATTCATCACTAAAGGTTGAAAAATAGTCGTGAAAGATTAAAACCGCCGCCAAAACAATTGATTGTCACATATTCGAAGAAAATTGCTATTTCCTTTCTGTTTTCATGTAGACTTTGTTTTACTTCCCTGAAAATGCTACCGAACATTTGGCAAGTCACATAGAAGCTGCAATAACGTTCATTGCACCAATGCAACCCAAAATTTCAATAATTGAGAACCAAGCCAAATTGAACAAGGGTAGGTAAACATCTAGTGTGATGACCTGAAATTTTCCATGTCTTGCTCTTTTCTTTTTGTTTTGTGTGGCCGCGTTATAACAAAATGATCCTTACTTATAATCTTAAAATCAAATTGATGTAACAGCATAAGATTGCATATTGACTAATACTAATCTGATAATGTTTAATATTGAGAAGTGATCAAACCGGCATTATATTCTGCCATTCTCACTTAATATAAAAAAGCCGAACACAGTATGCTTTCCAAAAGCATGTAAATTTTTTTGTTGTCTTCTGCCCAAGTGGATGAATTCGTGTAGACTAACTCATCCCTAGAAGAAGAAGAAGAAGATAACAAATTGAAACAAACTAACTCGTCCATAAACTTTTACAAATGCTCACACGCAAATTTGTGAGGCGGTGGTTTCAACTTTTAAATACATTGGACGGTTCTGTTCTGCATGGTAGGATGATCTTTGCCTTTATAAAAAACACACACAACACATTCTTTTCTTAGTACTAACTCTGAAGATGCTAAATACCTTGCAAGTTTTGCAAGAGCTAAATGAAAGCTCCTCCTTTTTGCAACCTTTGGCCTTCACACTGCTGGCCATTTTCCTCATCTTCCTATACACATGTTACTCTTCCACTAAAACCACCACCCAAAAATCATCACCACCACCTTCTCCACCAAAGCTACCTATCATTGGAAACCTTCACCAGATAGGCTTGTACCCTCATCTTTCACTTCAAGCCTTGTCCCAACGCCATGGCCCTCTCATGCTTCTCCACTTTGGAAGTGTCCCGGTGCTTGTTGTCTCTTCAGCTGAGGCAGCCCGGGAGATCTTGAAAACTCATGACCTCGCATTTTCTGATCGACCCAAGTCCACCATCTTTGAGAAGCTTGTCTACAACTACAAAGATGTCGCAACCGCGCCGTATGGTGAGTATTGGAGGCAGGTGAGAAGTATATGTGTTTTAAATCTTTTGAGCAACAGAAGGGTTCGGTCTTTTCGTTCTGTGAGAGAAGAGGAAACCAAATCCATGATCAGAAACATAAAGGACTCATCATCATCATCTGTTTTGAATCTAAGCGAACTGTTTGTGAGGCTTACTAATGATGTAGTGTGTAGAGTGGCTC
Source organism: Prunus fruticosa (assembly GCA_018703695.1). Lineage (NCBI taxonomy): Eukaryota > Viridiplantae > Streptophyta > Magnoliopsida > Rosales > Rosaceae > Prunus > Prunus fruticosa. The sequence continues at coordinate 25,943,768 of CM031921.1, read as the reverse complement.
TAGGGAGGAAGTACAGGGAAGGGGAAGGAGGGGAAAGTGGGAGGATGTTTAAGGAGATTTTAGGGGAGTTCACTGACTTACTGGGAATTATTTATATTGGGGACTATGTCCCATGGCTTTCTTGGTTGAGCCATGTCAATGGTTTGGGAGCCAAGCTAGACAAGGTGGCTAAGCAGTTGGATGACTTTATAGATACAGCGGTTCAAGAGCATATGAACCATAGTTCAAGGAGTGGAGATGATGATCAAAAGGATTTTTTGGACGTTTTGCTTGCAATTCAGAAAGAAAACTTGGCAGGCATTCCTATTGATAGAGTTAGTCTAAAGGCTATCATCTTGGTAACTATAACTCTCTCTCTCTCTCTCTCTAGATATATATATGTGCATGTGTGTATGTTTTTTGTGAAAGAGGTGTAACATATAGTAGCATATATATTTTGCAAAAGGTTAAATATCTTAATCCAATCAATTGTTTTTAGGATATGTTTGCTGCTGGCACTGATACCACATATACTGCCTTAGAGTGGACAATGACTGAGCTTTTAAGGCATCCAAGGGTCATGAACAAATTGCAGAATGAGGTAAGGGGAATAGTCGGAAACAAAACAGACGTAATTACAGAGGATGATTTGGTTGAAATGCACTACTTGAAGGCAGTGACCAAGGAGACTCTTCGCTTACATCCACCACTTCCATTACTATTTCCCAGGATGTCAACCCGAGATGTGGAAGTAAATGGCTACAACATTAAAGCCAACACACGAGTTTTCATCAACGCATGGCAAATCGGAAGAGATCCCAAGCTGTATGACAAACCAGAGGAGTATGAGCCAGAAAGGTTCTTGAATAATGGTATAGATTACAAAGGGAATGACTTTGAATTGATTCCATTTGGAGCTGGTAGGAGGGTCTGCCCAGGAATTCAGTTTGCCATGGCTGTTAATGAAATTGCCTTAGCAAACATCGTGCACAAGTTCGATTGGGCATTGCCCGGTGAAGCAAGTGGGGAGGATTTAGATATGACAGAATCCACTGGTTTAACCGCACATAAAAAATATCCTCTCAAAGCTGTTGCTTTTCCACACTTCTAAGTTGAGAAATAGAGAGGGCAGTTTCATATTATTGTCTAAGGCTCTAAGCCTGCTATCGTGTGTATGTCTAAGGCTTCAGCTGTCAGCACAATAAGAATTGTCAAAATATTATGTAAAATTCTATTTTGTTGTTGTCTTCTGCCCAAGTGGATCAACTCTTGTGGTATAATACAAGAAGAAGAAGAACGACAAATTTCATGACAATGAGATCATTATGTTGAACATATATGTAACATGAATTTTGACTCTTAAAAAATGATCTTGGTGGGTTTTTTTATTATAAATTTTTGGTACATGAATTTTGACTCTTATCCCAATTTTGTATCTCCATATATATATATAAAGAGTCTTACATTAGTTTTTAAATTAATTAATTTTTTTTTAAGTAGCAATTCAAACCGTGTTTAAATAGTTAACATCTGCTCATTATCGGTAATTTGACTATATTTATGTTTTCTTTTTAATTTTCATCTCCCTCCAAGTATTATTCCATACGTGTGGGCAGACTGTTTTGGTGTTGCTTGCAGTGTGGTGTATCATCCATACTAAACAGTATAGCCGTGCGGCTATACTTGTAAAATATCGAATAAACAAGAGTACAGCCGCGCATTTATTTTAAAAGTATAGCCGGGTTTAGGGTTTGTGAATTATAGTTTTGATGATTATTATAATTTGATTCCTGATTTCCCTTCAACTTTGTTATTGTATAATATATAAAGCAAAAGCAGAGAATGGTGAAACATTTAAAATACCAGAAAATGCCATTGTGCAAACATTAAGAATTGAAATTATTAATTAAATGAGGATAATATGGTAAATCCACACTTTTTCATATTTAAAAAATTAAAATTAAAAGAAAAATCAGATAGTGGATCCTATTTTTATGGAACACAACTATCCATTATCATTTTTAATTCTAAAATAAATTTTAAATTTTTTTTTAAAAAAAAGCCTCTTGCAGGCGCGGAAGCGCGTGAGAGAAGCTAGTTGTATAATAAACATTAACATACTTAGACACAAATAGTTTATTAATTAATAATTTACATAGTATTACGCAAATAAAATGGACTTGGTCCTTTGTTTTGTCCCAAGTTAATTATAGAGATTTTCTATTTAAACCCTGCACTTCTTTTTGTTCACTCCAATACTTAAATCATTAAGCTGTAAGTTTTATTATTATGTAAAAAGACAAAAAAGGTCATCCAACTTAATAATTAACCCTAGTACATCTTATACACACACGTCACCACTCTTCATATTAAGTTTTAGAAAAATACAAACTCCCCTACATCCTATTGCCAGATTACTCATCTCTTTTAAAGACGTAGAAAATTAACGATCCTACCTTTTTAAATATGCGTGGGAGTTGATGGAAAAGTTTGTTGATTATCAACTCAACAAAACCCAAGTGTTGGAATTCCAGTTACAGTTCTTGGAGAGAGGTAAAGCTGTTCTCTTTGTCTAGAAAATATTAAATTTTGGGTTTGGGGTTCTATTTGTTTGTGTTTTTTTTGCTGGGAACAAAGACAATTGTGGGGTTTAAATATAAAATCTCTTTTATTTCTTATTTTTTTAAGTTTGGGGTGTATTTAAGGGTAGTTTGGGAAGATAGTGGAGTTTTCTTAGAAATTGTGAAAATTTAAATTAAAAAATGGGGTGAACTAAGAGAAGTGTGGGGTTTAAATAGAAAATCTCCTAATTATATAAGAAGAGCAATACCTACACGCTAAGAACTCAACAACCTTAATTTGCAATGTTTATAACTGCCAACTCAACAATGATTTTTTAGAAACAAAAAAAAAACTCAACAATGATTTTTTAAAATACCCTTTGGTTAGCACCACCACCATAATATAGCTGTTAGTATGAAATTCACCTTCACGTATGTTTGGGGGGCGACATGCATGGGTATAATACAAGAAGAAAGAGCAAGGAAAAATTGTTTTCAAATCATTTTCTGCTAAATAAACATTAGCTGGAGCTGGTGGAGAGCCAGAAAATCACATGAAAAGACCTGAAATTTTTATATACTAAATTGAACAAGAGTAGGTAAACATCTATATATGTGGCATTGAGTTCTTAGGTATTGAGCAACCAGTAGCTATGTTGCACCTATTTGTAATTGCCCTTCCCTTCCTCATCTTCACAATCTTCCTCATCAAAAGGCTTACCGATACACCAAAACACAAAAACCTGCCTCCTTCACCACCAAGTCTACCAATACTTGGAAACCTCCACCAACTAGGCACTTACCCTCATCGATCCCTACAAAGACTAGCTCAGCACTATGGTGAACTCATGGTGCTTCGTTTTGGTATGCAACCAGTGCTCGTAGTTTCTTCTGTAGACGCTGCTCGTGAGATCATGAAAACAAATGATATCATCTTCTCTAACAGACCCAGATCAACCATTGCCGATAAACTTATGTATGAAGCTAAGAGTGTGTCCTCCGCTCCTTATGGTGAGTATTGGGGGCAAATGAGAAGCATCTGCGTGCTCCAACTTTTAAGTAACAAAAGGGTTCAGTCTTTTCGAGCAGTAAGAGAAGAAGAACTAGCCTTGCTGACTGAGAAAGTGAAACAGTCTTCTCTGTTGTCATTGCCTTTGAATTTGAGTGAGTTGTTTGCTTCACTAACTAATGATGTGATTTGTAGGGTGGCTTTTGGGAAAAAGTATAGTGGAGAGGAAATTTAAGAAGTTGCTTGGGGAGTTTATGATCTTGTTGGGTGGTTTTTACGTAGGGGATTTTATTCCATGGCTTGGTTGGGTTAGTCAAATTAATGGTTTAGATGCAAGAGTGGAGAAAGTTGCTAAGGAGTTTGATGAGTTTCTGGATTCTGTAGTTGATGAGCATATGTGTACTCCTAACGTGAAATAAGAGAGCTGTGGTGATAATATGAATGTTGAAGGTGAAGATAGGAAGGATCTTGTGCATGTTCTGCTTGAAATTCAAAAGCAAAACAAGGCTGGCTCTTCCATTGATAGGGATAGCATCAAAGGTATCATTTTGGTAAGTCTCTTCTCTGTCTCTACAACTAAAGCAAGAAAGCTCAATAGCTTTATGTGCCTAAGATACCTACATCAGAATATATAAAATCTTATACTTCTCCATCCGTTGCTAATTGATTTCTGGGGTGAACTAAGATCTTTCTTGGTTTATGCAGGATATTTTTGGTGGTGGAACTGATACTTGAAGGAAGTTGAGGTTCCACCCCAAAACCAATTGGCAATGGGGGGAGTAGCCCAACTCCTTATAAACCCAGGCTAGGTCTCTTAACATTTCAATGTGGGACAAATACTCTCAACACGCCCCGCACGTGTGGCGAACTTTCAAGCCTAACACGTGGACAACACATATTGGGTGACGTGGGAGCACGTGTGGCCGTTGGGCCCAACACGTGAAGCCTTGCTCTGATACCATGAAGGAAGTTGAGGTTCCACCCCAAAACCAATTGGCAATGGGGGGAGTAGCCCAACTCCTTATAAACCCAGGCTAGGTCCCTTAACATTTCAATGTGGGACAAATACTCTCAACAATACTAGCTACACAGTTCTAGAGTGGGCAATGACCGAACTTTTAAGGCATCCAAGAGTCTTGAAAAAACTGCAAGATGAGATGATGGGAATTGCTAATGGCAAAGCAACCGTGGGCGATTTAGATAAATTTCCTTACTTAAAAGCAGTGATCAAAGAAACACTTCGGTTGTATCCTCCAATACCGTTACTGGTTCCTCGCGAATCAACTCAAGAGGCTAAAATAAAGGGCTATGACATAGCAGCAAGATGTTGGAAAAAATGGCTCACCTAAAGGATACAAGGTTGTTTTGGCGCTAAAGGAGGATTTTTTGAGTCTGCCTCAAGCGACCGGTCGCTAGGAATTGGCGACCGTCGCCATAAGAAGATTCGAAGTCTGGAGCAGAAATGAAGAGCGACCGGTCGCTAGTTCTTTGCGACCGGTCGCAGGAAGCACGAGCGACCGGTCGCTGGACTTTTGCGACCGGTCGCCAGAAGCAGATTCAAAGTCTGGAGGGAAAGACCTCTGCGACCTGGCGACGGTCGCCCAGTCGTGCCTGTGACGTTTTCCTTACGTGTTTTCAACTGTGTTTTCGATGGCTATCGCTTTCCACATGATTTCAGAGGCTTAGTGGGTCACTTCTGAGGTAAAAGAGGGTTGACTACCTGCTGGATAGTTGGGAGAGCACTCATGGCTAATTGGTTATCTTATTTTGGATTATCTCCTCTCCATTTTCTGGTTTAATGGAGGTGGCTGAGTGGGATTCTATTGACCTACTTGATCTGACATTTAGTCTAAGTGGTGACTAAAGGAAGGAACGTGGAGGACAATCAGATATCCTATCTCTTGTCCATTGGCTTGTGTAGGTAATGGGATGAAGTAAGATAACACAAGGGTGAAAGCAAGTTGAATAATAGTAAGTGGTAGAAGCTGGAAAGTTGATAGAGTTTTCTGGTGAGAGTTTCAGAAAAAAACCAAGGGGAGAGCAAGAGAGTTCTCAAAGTGTATCAAGGTGTTGAGCAAGGGTGAGAGAGAAACAGATTGTGAGGGTAGTGTTCTAAGGGGGTTTCCTTTTGTAAACCAAAGTTGTAACCTATCTTCATTAGTGAAATTTCTCAAGGTGATTACTAAAGAGGATGTAGGCAATTTGCTGAACCTCTATAAACACTTGTGTCATTTGTTCTTGGTTAATTTATGTGTGTGTGTGTAAGACTCATCCATCATTGAGTTCTTTGTCTAAAGTCCATCAACAACAAGATCTTAAAAGGGCAGTGAGTTAGTCATTAATTAACAACACAAGAACCATGGTCCTGATCAATGCTTGGACAATTGGAAGAGACCCCTCAATGTGGGATGAACCAGAGGAGTTTAAACCAGAGAGGTTTTTGAACTCTAGACTTCTGTAGATTTCAAAGGGCATGACTTCCAATTAATCCCATTTGGAGCTGGAAGAAGGGGCTGTCCAGGATCCTTGTTTGCCATGATCACTAATGAGATTGTGTTAGCAAATCTTGTGCACAAGTTTGACTGGACATTGCCTGGTGGAGCAAGAGCTGAGGATACAAGCATGACAGAATGTACCTGGCCTTGTCATCCACAGAAAAGCTCCTCTTGTAGCTATGGCAGTGCCAAGGTTTTCCAGAATTCCTGCTTTCCCATTTTATGATTGTGAAGGCCTTTCTGCAGTGTCACCTCGAAGTTTCATAACAGAAGCCCAAAGGAAGCATAAGATCATGAAATTCTGAGTCATGCTTAGCCTATATAAAATGATTCTTTATATTGTTCCTTGATAAAAAAAATTAAATTATAGGAATTTAGACTATCATCCTTAGATAAGATGTATTTTCCATTAAACTTGGATGTTAGATTGGATTTGATTTTAAAGTCTTTTGGATCTACACGAAAACAAATTTCTACCTTGAATTTTCCTATCTACAAGATAGAAACGTAAATGAGGCACGGAACTCTTTTAAGTCAGAAGCCGAACACTCTACGCTTTCCAAAAGCATCTAAATTTTTTTGTTTTCTTCTGCCCAAGTGGATGAATTCATGTGGACTAACTCATCCCTAAGAGCAAGTGCAGCACAGCACACTAACCCGGGCAACAGCCCCCAGGCCAGAGTTGGACCTCGAGGGCGCAAAAGGATGCCCGGCAAGCCCTGGGACCCACCAGCCCGGGCAAGCCCAATGGCAATTTTGCACTAGGCTCTTGCCCCAAGTCGCTGACGTTAGCTGCTGAAAATCAAATTTTTTTACAGCCCCAACAGGAAGATGCTACGTGGCGTTTTCCTTACGCTTCCAATCGAATTTTTTTATAAAAAAAACAAAAAAATTCTGGATTTTTTCCCTATAAATACCTAACAATTTAATTCACTTTCCACACTAAATCTTCATACAAACTCTTCTCCTTTCAATATTTTTTACTTTTCCCTCTCATTTTTCTCCTACTTTCCATTTGTATCAAAAAACAAATGTCCTATTCAATTTAATGTAACTTTTTTTTTTGCATATTCAATTTTTTTTCTTGCATTTCTATTTTGTTTTTATATTTTCTTGCATAATCATTTGTTTTTTCTTGCATTTCCAATTTAATGTAACTTTATAATAAATAGTGACACGTGGCAACAGAAAATATTATCCTAAAAGATTTTCAAAATTAATAGTTTAAGTATAAAAAAAAATATATAATAAAGTAAAGTGAATAGTATTTGCCTTTGCCTTTGCCCTTTGGGGTGGAACCAAAAAAGGTCAGCTACTACTATTCATGTGAATAGTGTCAAACCTTACCTTGCCCTTGCCTTTTGGGTTGGAGGTGCTCTAAAAGAAGAAGATAACAAATTGAAACAAACTAACTCGTCCATAAACTTTTTAGAAAATTTGGCATAAGTCCAATTATGATGAGAGATATTGGGTGTGATCCATACAGAAGTTGTTATTGATCCAAGTCCTTTAACTTTTGCACCACCTAAGATTACATGCCTTTTTCAATTTATTGATGTTTACTTTTATTTAATTTATTTATTAATTATTTTTTTGTTCCAATTATGCCCCTAAAACACAAATAAGGTAAATTATGGATTTGTAAACTGGTAAGTTATTGATTTGTAGGACATTAATTATCATATTTGACTTGAATTTAATTGAATTTTGAAAATTTTCTAAGGTATACAGACCTTAAAATTTGTAATAAGAGTTCTGGAAACTTCATACATTAACAATAGATAAGGTACCTATGCATACACCTCTTGTGCATGTAATTAAACCCATAAATTACCTTTAGTCAAGGTAAATAAATCCATAAGTTACCTCTAGTATAGCTAGTTATACCCAATAGCCCAGGTAATTGAACTCATATAGTACCTTGGTTATGGATCTTTAAATTCATATTGAGATAAAACTCCATACAAAATTGCTTTGGAAAACCACAAAAATAAAAATAAAAACCTATTACCTAGAAGGCAGGTATGTATGTATATATATGGAACTCTAGAAAAAATTACTTAAGAAAACTCAAGAAAATTTTTTTTACCTGTAAGGCAGGTACATATATAAAACATCATATATAAGGAAACACACACACACATTGATAGAAACACCAAATTTTAGGAAAAGTGTTTTCATATAATTCCTTTTTATGATAATGGCATATACTGTAAATTCTTTAAAAATTATAAACATACTAATTGATTACTTGGTGAGAATGGACCTGTATCTAAGAAGCCCTAAACTTTTATGTGGCTCTCCACTTACAAATGGACCATCAGAATGCTCACACACAAATATGTCGGTGGTTTCAACTTTATATGTTTTGTTTTCTTATGGAATCATGGACGGTTCTATTCTGCGAAGTACTAGGATGATCTTTGTCTTTATTTAAACACACACAACACATTCGTTTCTTAGTACCAACTCTGAAGATGCTAAATTCCTTGCAAGTATTGCAAGAGCGAAATGAAAGCGCCTCCTTTTTGCAATCTTTGGCCTTCACACTGCTGGCCATTTTCCTTGTCGTCCTATACACATGGTACTCTTCGACTAAAATCACCACCCAAAAATCAACACAACCGCCTTCTCCTCTAAAGCTACCTATCATTGGAAACCTTCACCAGATAGGCTCGTACCCTCATCGCTCACTTCAAGCCTTGTCCCAACGCCATGGCCCTCTCATGCTTCTCCACTTTGGAATTGTCCCGGTGCTTGTTGTCTCTTCAGCTGAGGCAGCCCGGGAGATCTTGAAAACTCATGACCTCGCGTTTTCTGATCGACCCAAGTCCACCATCTTTGAGAAGCTTCTCTACAACTACAAAGATGTCGCAACCGCGCCGTATGGTGAGTATTGGAGGCAGGTGAGAAGTATATGTGTTTTAAATCTTTTGAGCAACAGAAGGGTTCGGTCTTTTCGTTCTGTGAGAGAAGAGGAAACCAAATCCATGATAAAAAAACATAAAGGACTCTTCATCATCATCTGTTTTGAATCTGAGCGAAATGTTTGTGAGGCTTACTAATGATGTAGTGTGTAGAGTGGCTCTAGGGAGGAAGTACAGTGAAGGGGAAGGCGGGGAAAGTGGGAGGATGTTTAAGGAGATTTTAGGGGAGTTCACTGACTTACTGGGAATTATTAATATTGGGGACTATGTCCCATGGCTTTCTTGGTTGAGCCATGTCAATGGTTTGGGAGCCAAGTTAGACAAGGTGGCTAAGCAGTTGGATGACTTTATAGATACAGTGGTTCAAGAGCATATGAACCATAGTTCAAGGAGTGGAGATGATGACCAAAAGGATTTTTTGGACGTTTTACTTGCAATTCAGAAAGAAAACTTGGCTGGCATTCCTATTGATAGAGTTAGTATAAAGGCTATCATCTTGGTAACTATAACTCTCTCTCTCTCTCTCTCTCATATGTGTGTGTGTGTGTGTGTGTGTGTTTTTTGTGAGAAAGATTAAATATCTTAATCCAATCAATTGTTTTTAGGATATGTTTGCTGCTGGCACTGATACCACATATACTGCCTTAGAGTGGACAATGACTGAGCTTTTAAGGCATCCAAGGGTCATGAACAAATTGCAGAATGAGGTAAGGGGAATAGTCGGAAACAAAACAGACGTAATTACAGAGGATGATTTGGTTGAAATGCACTACTTGAAGGCAGTGACGAAGGAGACTCTTCGCTTACATCCACCACTTCCATTACTATTTCCCAGGATGTCAACCCGAGATGTGGAAGTAAATGGCTACAACATTAAAGCCAACACACGAGTTTTCATCAACGCATGGCAAATCGGAAGAGATCCCAAGCTGTATGACAAACCAGAGGAGTATGAGCCAGAAAGGTTCTTGGATAATGGTATAGATTACAAAGGGAATGACTTTGAATTGATTCCATTTGGAGCTGGTAGGAGGGTCTGCCCAGGAATTCAGTTTGCCATGGCTGTTAATGAAATTGCCTTAGCAAACATCATGCACAAGTTCGATTGGGCATTGCCTGGTGAAGCAAGTGGGGAGGATTTAGACATGACAGAATCCACTGGTATAACCTCACATAAAAAATATCCTCTCAAAGCTGTTGCTTTTCCACACTCAAGTTGAGGGATAGAGAGGGCATTTTCATATATTTACATGAACTGGTGTTCATATTATATGTCTATGGCTTCAGCTGTCAATACTGTTACTGATATACGATAGCACAATAAGAATTGTCAAAATATTATGTGTCAATGCAAGTTTTCTCACCATATACGCATTTTCAAGTTTCTTAAATTGGTCTGTTCGGAATATTTTGTGTTTTCGGAATTCAAAATCAGGGTAGTTTCTGAATTTTAAACCATGGTGGTGTGTCTGGTGAAAAACTCAAACTCAAGTACACATGATTGATGAGATGGGGAAAAGTTAGCTGCTTTATCTCGTGGGATTAAATTAAAGTGGGAAAGATAATTGAAACAAGACAAGTATTAGACTACTCTCACAAAGAAAGTCAAAAAGAGAGGAGGTAAAAGACAAAAGAAGAAGAAAATGCCCCATGGTGAATTTTGATGGTGAATTTTCCTTGACCATATGCTCTATTATTGATGGTGAATTTTCCTAACAGAACGTGCACTGATGCACACTAAATGGAGCTATTCTGATGTAACTACACACCGATGCAAAGTTCGACCATTCAAACCTCACACTACCATAGAAGCCAACATTTCTTGATAGAAGGTGTCCTGTAGAATACTTCGTTTCCCTATTACTATTCCGCAAGGATAATGATGCATGTAGTGATTTGTTTGTGCCTGGTGGTCAAATCCTTACCATAGATTGATATGCAGCGAGATCAAAATAGGTAGCAACTTCTCCTCTATCTTTAGAGAAATGCTTTTGCAAACATGTGCCATATCCAGATTCTTTGTCCTGGAGCTCCATAGCTGTTTTTGACCTTTTACTATCTGCCACTTGTTTCTGGGACCATGGCCTATCATCACCATGGCCTATCATCATCCATTGCCACCCAACAAAAATGGAAAAAACCATCTCTAAGACATTTCTCCTAATAAAAGAAAGACCAAAAGCTGAATGATACAAAATAATTGAGGTGGCTACCTTGCCTATGAGAGAAAGGTGAACCCATGTACTCAGTTTTGGTTCAGGAAACTCCAATGGCTCTTCTTCAACTGCTAAAGGAACACTCTCCGCTTTTTGCTTTCAGTTTCCTCCTACTGCTGCTCAAATTCATCTATAAGGATAAGTCGAGGAAAAGAAGAGTCAAACTTCCACCAAGTCCTCCAAAGCTACCCGTCATTGGTAACCTTCACCAGCTCGGAAACAAGCCTCACCTATCTCTCCGTTGCTTGGCAGAGAAGTATGGTCCAATAATTTACTTACAGCTTGGTGAGATCCCAACAGTGGTGGTTTCATCAGCTAGATTAGCAAAGGAAGTACTGAAAACCCATGACCTTGCACTATCAAGCCGTCCACAAATCTTTTCAGCAAAACACCTCTTCTATAATTGCACTGACGTTGTCTTCTCCCCTTACAGTGCTTATTGGAGGCATATTCGTAAGATTTGCATACTTGAGCTACTAAGTGCCAAGAGAGTGCAATCATTTAGCCATGTTAGAGAAGAAGAAGTTGCTCGCCTGGTTCGTCGGGTTGCAGAGTCCTACCCTGGCACTACCAATCTGACCAAGATGCTTGGACTATATGCAAATGATGTTCTCTGTCGAGTGGCATTTGGAAGGGGTTTCTCAGAAGGTGGAGACTATGATAGGCACGGGTTCCAAAAGATGCTTGAGGAATATCAGGAATTGTTTGGAGGATTTTCTATTGGAGATTTCTTTCGTTCCATGGAGTTCATACACAGTTTAACGGGAATGAAATCAAGACTTCAAGAGACCTTCCGGCGCTTCGACGAACTTTTTGACCAAATGGTGGCTGATCATCTCGACCCCAAGAGAGAAAAAGAGGAGCACAAGGACCTTGTAGATGTTTTACTTGATATACAGAAAAAAAGAGTCTACAGAAATGCCTCTCACCATGGATAATGTCAAGGCTATTATCTTGGTCATTATAGAATCTTGATGCTTAAGTTATATTTGTTGGAAAAATGGCTCACCTAAAGATACAAGGATGTTTTGGCGCTGAAAAATGAAGATTTTGAATCTGCCTAAAAGCGACCGGTCGCCTGGACATTTGCGACCGGTCGTTTTACACAGAAACGAAGTCTGTAGGAAGTCGACGAGCGACCGGTCGCTATCTCCTTGCGACCGTCGTCGATAGAACAAGTGACCGGTCGCACGCCATTTACGACCGGTCGTTTTGTCACAGAAACGAATTGGAGCATTCTGCTCAAAAGCGACCGGTCGCGAGGATAATGTCAAGGCTATTATCTTGGTCATTATAGAATCTTGATGCTTAAGTTATATTTGTTGGAAAAATGGCTCACCTAAAGATACAAGGATGTTTTGGCGCTGAAAAATGAAGATTTTGAATCTGCCTAAAAGCGACCGGTCATGGACATTTGCGACCGGTCGTTTTACACAGAAACGAAGTCTGTAGGGAGTCGACGAGCGACCGGTCGCTATCTCCTTGCGACCTGCGTCGATAGAACAAGCGACCGGTCGCACTCCATTTACGACCGGTCGTTTTGTCACAGAAAACGAATTGGAGCATTCTGCTCAAAAGCGACCGGTCGCCAGCTCCTGGCGACCGGGTCGTCAGCGCCCTGTGACGTTTTTCTTACGTGTTTTCAACTGTGTTTTCGATGGCTATCGCTTTCCACAAGATTTCAGAGGCCTTGTGGGTCACTTCTGAGGTAAAGAAGGGTTGACTACATGCTGGATAGTTGGGAGAGCACTTATTGCCATATTGGTTTATTTACTTCAAAGAATTCCCTCTCCATTTTCTGGTGTAAGTGGGAGGTGGCTGAGTGAGAGTTTATTACTTACTTGATCTGACCTTTAGTCTAAAGTGGTGACTAAAGGAAGGAACGTGGAGGACAAGCTGATATCTTATCTCTTGTCCATTGGCTTGTGTAAGTAATGGAGTGAAGTAAGATAACACAAGAGGAGAAGAAAACAAGTTGAATACTAAGAAGTGGCAGAAGCTCTGAGAGAGAGTTAGAGTTTTCTGGTTTTGTCAAGATAGCCAAGGGGAGAGCAAGTGAGTTCTCAAAGTGTATCAAGGTGTTGAGCAAGGGTGTGAGAGAAACAGATTGTGAGGGTAGTGTTCTAAGGGAGTTTCCTTTTGTAAACCAAAGTTGTAACCTATCTTCATTAGAGAAATTTCTCAAGGTGATCACCAAAGAGGATGTAGGCAAATTGCTGAACCTCTATAAACACTTGTGTCATTTTGTGCTTGGTTAATTTATGTGAGTGTGTGTAAGTTTCATCCATCATTGAGTTCTTTGTCCAAAGTCCATCAACAACAAGATCTTTAAGGGCAGTGAGTTAGTCAGAAAATTCACAACAAGTGGTATCAGAGCTGTGTTTGGGGAGCTAGCTCTTCTCTTGGAGTGCTAGTGTGTTGAAGATGGCAAGTGACTTGGAAGCTGAGAGTGGTAGCAGTTCACAGCATCTGAAGCAACCACAGGTAGCAAGTATGAAGGTGGAGTTAAAGCCTTTCACAGGGAAGGAAAACTTCACTCTTTGGCAACGAAGGATGAAGTTAGCTCTTACACAACAACAACTCCATGTTGTGTTGGTTGGCAAGGAGAAGAAGCCAGCAGGCATGACAGATGATGAGTGGGGAGTACTTGACGAGTTAGCCAGAGGAGCCATCGAAAACTATCTCTCCGATGAAGTGCTCATCAACGTGATAAAGGATACAGCGAAGCAAACATGGGAGAAGCTCGAAGAGATGTTTGCAGGGAAGTCGTTGTCCAACAAGCTCTTCCTCAAGGAAGAACTCCTGAATCTTAAGATGGAGGAGGGAGGAAATCTAATGGAACATCTAAGTAGTTTCAATAGATGTGTTGCTGACTTGCAGAGAATGGATGTGAATTATAGTCCGGAGGATAAGGCTCTTATGTTGTTGACATCCTTACCTCCGTCCTATAAACATTTCCGGACCACTCTTATGTTCGGAAAGGTTACTCTTGATTTTGAGCCTGTGGTGCAAGACATCATGACACACCATAGGATGACTCAACGTTCGGGAGAAAACTCTCAAGGTGAAGGTCTAGTTGCAAAGACCGGAGAGAGAGACCGTTCAAAGAAGCGTGATGGCAAGAAAGGCAATAGAGGAAGGTCCAAATCCAAGGCAAAGGAAGGTTGTTTCGAGTGTGGGTCAAAGGAGCACTGGAAAAGAAATTGCCCCATATGGAAGGAGAAGAAGAACAAAGGGAAGAATGCAGCAAACACAGCTGAGTATGTCACTGAAAGTGATGGTGAGCTTTTGTGTGTTAATAGCAATGTTAAAACAAATGCATTGGCTAATTCTTCAAGGTGTTCCTCTTCCAATTGGATTTTGGATTCCGGGTGCTCATATCATATGTGCTCAAACAAGGAGTGGTTTGACACGTATGAGAAAGAAGATAGCAGTGAAGTGATGATGGGGGATGGCTCAATGTGTAGAGTCAAAGGCACCGGTACAATCAAGGTGAAGATGCATGATGGGGCTGTTAGGACACTTGGAATGGTAAGGCACATTCCAAAGTTGCGTAAGAATCTCATTTCCCTTGGAACTCTTGATAAGAATGGTTATTCATTCAAAGCAAATGGAGGGAAACTCATAGTCTCAAAAGGTTCACTTGTGATTATGAAGGGAGAAATTCAGCCTAACTGTCTATATAGGTTGTGTGGTACAACAATCATAGGTGGAGCAGCTGTATCTACAAGCAAGGACTCGAAAGATGAAACTCAGCTTTGGCATTTGAGGCTAGAGCACATGAGTGAGAGGGGCATGCAGGAACTACACAAAAGAAAGTTGTTGAAAGGTGTTCAAAGTTGCAAGCTTGAGTTCTGCAGATTTTGTACCATGGGAAAGCAATCAAAAATAGCTTTCAAGCAGCGAAACAAAGAGGAAGAAAGCACAGGTGTGCTAGATTATATTCACACGGATGTATGAGGGCCATCACCGGTTAAATCGAAGGGTGGAGCTCGCTATTTCGTGACTTTCTTGGATGATTTTTCCAGGAAGGTTTGAGTCTACTTCATGAAGGAGAAATCTGAGGTCTTCACCAAATTCAAAGAGTGGAAGGCGGAAGTAGAGAACCTAACCGGAAGAAAGATCAAGATCCTAAAGAGTGACAATGGTGGTGAATATAAAGACAGCAAGTTCCTTGAGTTTTGTAGAAGTGAAGGCATTAAAAGGCACTTTACCGTGAAGAAGACACCCCAACAAAATGGAGCTGCGAAGAGGATGAACTGAACTCTCATGGAGCGTGAGAGATGTATGAGAATTCATGCAGGGTTGCCCGAATCTTTTTGGGCAGAAACGGTTAACCACGCTGCCTATTTGGTTAACCGATCGCCTTCAAGAAATCTTGAGTTCAAATGTGCAGAGGAGGTATGGTCTAATAAGTCAATTGATTATTCGAATCTTAAGGTGTTTGGATGCAGTGCATATGCACTTATTCCTAGTGATGAAAGATCCAAGTTGAAGCCAAAGTCTCTTGAATGTATTTTCATCGGATTTGAGAGTGGTGTGAAGGGCTACAAGCTATGGGATCCTGTGAACCACAAGAAGATACTCAGCAGAAATGTTGTGTTTGATGAGAAAACCATACCTATGAACAAAGTCAAGAATTCAGAGGCAAATGAGGATGTTGTTGAGAAAGAAACAACCATTGAAGCTCCACTCAAGAAGGTGTCAAGAAAGACTTCACGAAAACAGCCAACTGAAGACGTTCAGGAGGAGGTGGAGTCTGACATTGAAGAGGAAGAAGCTGGGGAGCATCAACAACACACTCAAGAAGAAGAAGAGGCTCAAGAACAGGTGGAACCATCATCTATAGCTAGATCCAGGCCCAAGAGAACCATCAAACCACCTCAAAGGTTTGGATGGGAGATGGATGCAGTTCACTATGCCCTAAATGCTAGTGAAGAAGAACCAACCACGTTTCAAGAGGCTGTTGAGAACAAGGAACGGGAAAGTTGGATGGAAGCTATGATGCAAGAGATGGAATCTCTACACCAAAACTCAGTTTGGGAGTTAGTTCCTAAACCTAAAGGTCGCAAGGTTATTGGCTGCAAATGGGTGTTTAAGAAGAAAGAAGAAATGCATGAGAAGGGTGCCACCTTATTCAAAGCTCGGTTGGTGGCAAAAGGATTCTTGCAAAAGGAGGGAGTTGATTATGATGAAATCTTCTCTCCGGTGGTGAAACATACTTCTATACGACTACTACTCTCCATAGTAGCACAAGAGGACATGGAGGTGGAGCAAATGGATGTGAAGACTGCTTTCCTTCATGGGGAATTGGAGGAAGACATCTACATGAGCCAACCTCAAGGGTTCATTGAAGTAGGGAAGGAAAATCTGGTTTGCAGGTTGAACAAGTCTTTATATGGGCTGAAGCAATCTCCAAGACAGTGGAACAAGTGCTTCGATTCTTACATGATGAAGATTGGGTATAGAAGATGTGAATCTGATTGTTGTGTTTACACTCATGCATTCAAGGATGGTAATATCATCCTTTTGCTTCTTTATGTTGATGACATGCTAATTGCATGTAAAGATATGTCAAAAAACCAGAATTTGAAGACATTGCTTGGAAGGGAGTTTGACATGAAGGATCTTGGTGCTGCACAAAAGATCCTAGGAATGGAGATAAGGAGAGGCAGAAATGAAGGCAAGTTGTGGCTGTCACAAAGCAAGTACATTTCCAAGGTACTTGAAAAGTTCAATATGATGGATTGCAAGCCGGTGTCTACTCCTTTGGCGGAGCATTTTAAGTTAAGTGCTCAGCTATGTCCTTCTACGGAAGAAGAGAAGGAATATATGAGTAAAGTTCCATATGCAAGCTTGGTAGGGTGTCTCATGTATGCAATGGTTTGTACACGCCCCGACTTAGCTCAAGCCGTAAGTGTGGTGTCAAGGTATATGGGCAGCAGCAAAATGGATTCTCAGGTACTTGAAGGGCACCAAAAGGCTTGGGATATTGTTTGAAAGACAACAAGGAAAGGCATATGTGTCGGGGTTTGTAAATTCTGATTATGCTGGAGATCTTGACAAGAGGAGATCCACCACAGGATATGTCTTCACTTGTGGTGGAGGACCGATTAGTTGGAGAGCAGTGTTACAATCGGTTAGTGCCTTGTCTACTACGGAAGCGGAGTATATGGCTTTAACGGAAGCTTCAAAAGAAGTGGTATGGCTGAAGAGATTGGCAAAGGAATTCGGGATAGCTCAAGACTTGGTGGTGATTCAAAGTGACAGTCAAAGTGCTATATGCTTAGTGAAGAATCAAGTGTTCCATGGAAGGTCCAAACACATTGATGTGAGATACCACCGGATAAGGGATTGGGTGAATGATGGAGACATCACTGTAATGAAGGTTCATACGAAGGAGAATGCTTCAGATTGTCTAACAAAGCCAGTCACAACAGCAAAGTTCAAGCATTGTTTGAGCTTGCTCAATCTTGTTACATGCTAAAGATTGAGGTGGAGTTCTTGAGAGTTATTAGGACGATTCTCAAGACATTACAGATGTCCTAGAAGGCAATGATGTCCACAAGGAGTATTAGGCTCGCCATGGTGGAGATTGTTGGAAAAATGGCTCACCTAAAGATACAAGGATGTTTTGGCGCTGAAAAATGAAGATTTTGAATCTGCCTAAAAGCGACCGGTCGCTGGACATTTGCGACCGGTCGTTTTTACACAGAAACGAAGTCTGTAGGAAGTCGACGAGCGACCGGTCGCTATCTCCTGCGACCGGTCGTCGATAAACAAGCGACCGGTCGCACGCCATTTGCGACCGGTCGCCAGTTCCTGGCGACGGTCGTCCAGTCCGCGTCTGTGACGTTTTTCTTACGTGTTTTCAACTGTGTTTTCGATGGCTATCACTTTGCACAAGATTTCAGAGGCCTTGTGGGTCACTTCTGAGGTAAAGAAGGGTTGACTACATGCTGGATAGTTGGGAGAGCACTTATTGCCATATTGGTTTATTTACTTCAAAGAATTCCCTCTCCATTTTCTGGTGTAAGTGGGAGGTGGCTGAGTGAGAGTTTATTACTTACTTGATCTGACCTTTAGTCTAAAGTGGTGACTAAAGGAAGGAACGTGGAGGACAAGCTGATATCTTATCTCTTGTCCATTGGCTTGTGTAAGTAATGGAGTGAAGTAAGATAACACAAGAGGAGAAGAAAACAAGTTGAATACTAAGAAGTGGCAGAAGCTGTAGAGAGAGTTAGAGTTTTCTGGTTTTGTCAAGATAGCCAAGGGGAGAGCAAGTGAGTTCTCAAAGTGTATCAAGGTGTTGAGCAAGGGTGTGAGAGAAACAGATTGTGAGGGTAGTGTTCTAAGGGGGTTTCCTTTTGTAAACCAAAGTTGTAACCTATCTTCATTAGAGAAATTTCTCAAGGTGATCACCAAAGAGGATGTAGGCAAATTGCTGAACCTCTATAAACACTTGTGTCATTTTGTGCTTGGTTAATTTATGTGAGTGTGTGTAAGTTTCATCCATCATTGAGTTCTTTGTCCAAAGTCCATCAACAACAAGATCTTTAAGGGCAGTGAGTTAGTCAGAAAATTCACAACAATATTTACTAACAGCCATGAAATCCAATATTAATATAGATATGAATTGCACTCAACTGCTTGCAAACAAATTAACACTAAGTGGTACACTGCTGCTGCTGCAGGACATGTTTGCTGCAGGAACTGACACAGCCTTCATCACCCTCGATTGGGGAATGACAGAGCTTTTAATGAATCGCGAAGTATTGGAAAGAGCACAAGCAGAAGTACGAGGTGTTGTCGGAGAAAGAAGAGTCGTGTTAGAGAGTGATCTGCCTCGGCTGGACTACATGAAAGCTGTCATGAAAGAAATATTTAGATTGCATCCACCTGCTCCAGTACTAGTCCCTAGAGAATCCATGGAAGATGTAACCATTGATGGGTATGATATTCTAGCCAAAACACGAATTTTTGTCAATGCCTGGCCAATAGGGAGGGACCCTGAATCTTGGGAAAATCCAGAAGCGTTTGAACCAGAAAGATTCATAGGTAGCACTATAGACTTCAAGGGGCAGGATTTTGAGCTTATACCTTTTGGGGCTGGTAGAAGAGGTTGCCCTGCTATTACATTCGGAACAGAAACCATTGAGCTTGCTCTAGCTCAACTTCTGCATACCTTTGATTGGGAGCTTCCCCTTGATACTGCTGCTAAAGATTTGGACATGACAGAAGTTTTTGGTATCACAATGCACAGGATAGCCAATCTGATTGTTGTTGCCAGACCACGGTTTCCCTGAGACAAGAAATCATCAATAAACTACATTATACTCTATGTATCATCCAATTATCTCTGCTTTCATCAAACATACAAGAGACGAGCAAGATTCACGCATTGCCTTTTGCCTGTATCTCAGAAACAGACTCTTATAGTTAATGGAAGAATATATACTTGTCTTTTTTAAATAAGATATGCTTTTTCTTTCCTTTTCCCTCCCTCCTTTACTCAAACTATGATCTAAACCCAATGTCAGGGTTCCAAGAACAATGTTACGGTCATAGCTTCGCAAGGAAGAACAAGTTAACTCCCCTACTTGCCTCTGCATGCATATCAGAGAACTATATACTTCAAAAAATATTCAAAAGAATTTATTCAAGTTCTTTTCAATATAAATTGATTGATAAGAGATGAACTTTGAAAAGTAGTAGAGCTCACAGAAGGTATACATTTCTAGGCCATAAACCTTCATGGGAGAGAAATAAAAAACAAGACTAGTACTAGACTAGGACTTGTTACAAGGCTTATCTTGACAAAATTTTCTGGCCTAAACATTGTTCTACCTCTCATGGAGCGAGCACATGCATGGTAGATCATGCATAGATCCAACTTCATTGAAAAGCATGGAACAATAATGAGAATAGAAGGATATATGGTTAAAAGTGGAGGACGCAATCTTCTCTCTGAGGTACTCTGGCTTCCAAAATTGTTATCCTTGGCAAATCTGTTCTCTCTGTGGTGAACCAGTACTGCAAAATGTTGTATATTGATATTCAATCAAGTACTTCAAGCACAGCTGCTGAATCTCATTGTGACCTTATATCCTGAAGATAATGAGCTACTTTCTGAGCACCAAAAAACAAGGCATCGGCAAGGAGAAAGACTCCAACCTGTGCCAAAAAAGAAATCAAATTTGAGATTAGACTCTTAAAAGTGAGTTGACTAAACAGCAGGCCATTTTAGCAAACATGTTAAAGAAAATAAGTACCAGCCGGGCAGAGAACACTAATCGGTAACTCCAACCTTCTTTGGCAGCTGCAGCTCTTTGCTGATCAGTCCAACTGTGGATTGAGGATTCAGAAATAAATGCACTTTCTGATAAAGTTGTATAAGAACTGCCTTAAAGTTGTACTCTAATATGCATCAATAACTTAGGCCACTGTGCATCAGCAGAAAGTAGATACCAAGAAATTTGTGTTATAAGCCATAAACTAATGGAAAATATACAAAGTAAATCACCAAATCATAGACCTTGAGTCAATCTGGCAGCAATAAATGGAAGATTATAGCTGGAAATTACTTTTTCATGGGTCAACGCAACGTCAACCTTGGTCAATTAAGTTTACCAGATTCAATCTACATGCGTACTTACCTGATTATGCATATAATAGCTATCTAGTTATCTGTACTAGATGGCATTGACATAACCTTTCAACCCAGTTTCATGATCTATACAGTTTCATCTTATCTTCCCATTTGAAACAAGAAAAATAAAAAATAAAATTTTGGTTTTCACAATGCACACATCATAAGGAGAAGCGAGTTAAGATCAGATAGTTACCCAAGGAATTCTGAAACCCCACCAATTCCAGCAAACTTAAATGGCTGAGGGCCTTCTCTGACAAGATCCTGCTCCGACAGAAGACGAGACTCACTGCATTAACAGACGTTTTCAGGTTGGTTCACAACAAAGCACTGAAAAAGTTACAAATTTAGAAACGCTAATTACAAAAAAAAAAACCTAAGTTACACAAACTACAACTACCTCTTCTTCAGCAGTCTCTAAACCTCCTTGAACCCAGAAAAGGTTTCTGTAGCCCGCATTGTACAGCTGCTCACAAGCAGCTAGAGATCTGCCCAAGAAAGGCAGTAGTGAAATTTGATTGATTCATTTTAATTAATGTAGGCTATTCTCTTCATTGCCATCTTTTCTTCCATGTATTTAAAGTTAAACCATAGTATTAATTAGTTTTTTTTTATAAAAAAAATAGCATTAGGTAGAAGTATAAGTTACGAACTGCTGTTCTCTATTTGAGCTGGAGATATGTTAGAGATCAAAGATTCATATACACAAAAAATTCAACTTGGACAGAAACTGTTGAACTTTTGGATCTGCCCATTGGGTCCACTCTAACAATATCGAGACTGCCCCATTTTACCACTGCCCAATCCGTAGGTGTGGGTTTTACCAGAAGGCCTCGATATTAGTTAGAGTGTGGTTTTCCTATTTAAACCCATTTGTTTTCTCTGTCACCCCACCGATGTGGGATTCCAACACTCCCCCTCACGTGTAACCCCTTTTAGTGGTTCACACGTGAAGATCCACACATCGGCAATTGGAACTCAGAGGTCAGCTCTCATTGGGCCCACTTGTTTTCAATGGAACTCAGAGGTCGGCTCTTTTCAAGCTTCATTGGCTTTTTATTTTTTTATTTTTTTATTTTATTTTATAAGTCCGACTTGTTTCTCCTTCTTGGTGTACGGGCCTTGGCTCTGATACCATGTTGAACTTTTGGATCTACCCATTGGGTCCCACTCTAACAACACCGATACTGCCCCACTTTACCACCTGCCCAATCCGGGTAGGTGTGGGGTTTTACCACAAAATGCCTCGATATTAGTTAGAGTGTGGTTTTTCTATTTAAACCCATTTGTTTTCTGTCACCCCAATGTGGGATTCCAACAGAAACATGGGTCTGATGTCTAGAACGTAGGAAATAAAGGGCTGAATTAAGATTCCTCCCTTTTTATCCTTTGACAATTTCCTCCAATTATATGGTCACTTTGTGGGGAGAAGATAATAAATGATCATATAATATTCACAATTTTGGGACAACTTTCACTAAAGTTTTCTGAAAGCTTTTCCAGTCTAATTTTAGACAACTATGAAAATGAGATTTAAAAAAAAAAAAAAAAAAAGGGATTTGCAATGCATTCTGAATATAGGATGACATAACTACATATATGATGCAATAAAAAACTCAATCATATCAATTATATAAAAACCAAAATAGAATTATGTTATAGCAGAACTTCCACATTCCTCATTATTAAACCAAAGTTATAACTGAAACTACAATTAGTTGAACATAAAGCGCACCTCAATCCCTTCTGACATGCAACGATAAGATCTGTATCTTTTGGAAACTTCTGGTCAACTTTGGACAAGAACTGGCTGTTGCAAAAGAAAAAACAATGAAAATGCAATTCACCATGTGAACAAAGCAAATCACGCCAATAATATGATTTTTTTGAAATACCTATTATAAGACAATGTAGGCACACCACTCCACCAACCCCCTACACGAAAATTTTACGTCACATTTAGGAATACAGCCACCACAAGATGCAAAGCAATGACAGGTTACAATGCAGATGTTATTTGAGGAGTTAAGAAAATACTCTCTTGTTCCCTACAAAATATCAGAAAGATACTATGTTTTGACTATTGACTAGAAACCTATTCATTTGTTGCCAAAATGAAAATATAAAGCACACAAGCAATGCAAAACTGTATAGCAGTTAAGAAAGACAAGATAGCAAGAATTGCATGATACCCATCGTGAAACTCATGAACTTTCTGGAAAGAGTTCCAGCGTCGAATTCATTACCAACATCAAATATTGGAATCCAGGTTGAGCCTTTAACCCATGCCTATAAAAGAGGGGAAAAGAAGAGGTTTATTGAAAAATAATGAAAAAGGATGCTATAGAGAAAAAAAAAATTAATGTTAGGATGTCTACCTTTTTGTGTTCTGTAGAGGGACGAACATCAAGAAGGGTTTTGTTAGATAGCTGAATTGCATACCCAGCTTCCCTTGGTGTTAAAGCTTTAACCTTTCCTTCCCTAACCTGTATTAAACAGTTAAAACTCCAAATCAAGTAGCTACTACTTCAAAAAATTAACAGAGCACAAATAAATTCAAAAGCATATGCAAAAGAAAACATACAACCTTCTTCAACTACAACAACAACAAAAATTTCAACTGAAATAAGGCGCAGCAAACGAAAGAATGTTGCTTTCTTTTCTTAAATCCCCAGCTCACTTAAATATATTACCATAAGTTATAAAACCAATCGTTTTTCGGTTTTTTTTTCTTCTTCTGATTTTATAGGAACTGAGCAACATACCAGAGCTTCCCATCTCTTCTTGGCAGCAGCCACATCCCTCATTTGCTTCAACTCGTAATCTTCATTGTCAGCTTGCATTCGAGCAGCACTCCTACGCTGAAACAAAAACAACAACAAGAACAACCCAGTTGAGAAAACAATTAAAAACAATTCATCCTCCTTGTAACTTCGTTTCATTAATAAAATCTGTGATTGTTATAAGAAAAATTGAAAGAAAAGAATATGTTAGTGTGAGGTTGTTCTACATGCAACCCAGTTTCACCATGAGGCCATTAGTTCACTATCAAATACTGGAGGTCATTGCCTGCCAACCCCAATCCATGCATGCACCTGCACACAACGCTGACAGGATGACACACATCAGGCATGCATATGCACTCATTGAAAGATAGAGGGTATCTGAACATATGTGCATGCGTATGTATCAATACTTTACTTGTTTGTCATAAATAACATAGTCATAGGTTCCATACTCTTAGAAAGAGGTGCTGCTAAAATAAAATAAAATTGTGGTGTGGTGTTCTTTTTTCATTTTTGGTACATGAATTTTGACCCTTATCCCAATTTTGTATCCGAACAATAGTTTGTCTTACTTTAGTTTTAAAATTAATTTTGTTTTTAATATGAAGCAAATCAAACTAGGTTTAAAACAGTTAACATCTCTTATATATGAGGAATTTTGGCGTTTTTCTTCTCATGATGTACATTATAGTACAAAGATTGTCCTACAAGATTTGTTAATTACTCTAAAAATTTACAATAGAAAATATGGAAACTAACCTTTGAATAATGCTTGCTTGAACTCCGGTTGAGAATGATTGAACTTCTCTCGAGTAATGTTTAGTGTTGGAAACCGCTTCTTTCAATTTCAGTTAAAATTTTAAGGAAGGGTTCAGAGTAACTACTTTTAAAGAAATTTGAGAATGGACATTTAGGCCATCTCCAGCTATGGGCCATCAACCAAAGGAAAATGCTAGGCTTACCATATTTTTATACCACATTGTGTACCACCTCTCTAATATAGGTGAGCCCCATTGTATTGGTGGGTTCCATCTCTATTAGAAATGTGGTATAAAAATGTGGTAAGCCTAGCATTACCCTAAACCAAATATAGCCCTAAAATAATGTAAAATCCATCTCAAACTATGGGCTAAAATTTTTTTTGGCCAAATTTGGAGGGCCACATTTGGGTTTTTAGCCCTCCAACTAGGCCAAATGTAGCCCAACTTTGGCCTATGCCAAATTTTTTTTGGGCCCAGCACATGTGCTTTTTAAGAGGAGAAAGTATCACTCGTGGACAAGAGCACGAAACATCTTGTGCAATTGCAGATCCAATAGCCAATATTAAAGGCTTGTTGACATCATCAATGATTTCAGCTAGCAGTTAGGTTTTTATTTTTAATTTTAATAACCTTTTAAAATGTTTTTAAATTTATTTTGTTTAAAAATATATATATATATATATAATTGGTTTCTGATCGTTGGAGGTCAGAACCATTGATTGAAAAGTTATTTTTTTTTAATTTAAAACCTTTTTAAATATTTTAAATTCATTTTGTTTTAAAAATATATATAAATTAAAAAATATTGTCTCTAAATCGTAGTTTAATTAAATTAAACAATACATAGTTGTGAAATATATGAGTGTTGTATCATAGTTTTTCTCAAAATAATAAAATATGAATGTCCCGATAAAATATAGCCATATGTGGCTGGACATGGAAAATTTTAGCCCTGACAGTTCTTTAAAAAATTAATATTTTGGAGGGCTAAATTTTTAGCCCTAGATTACATTTAGCCCTATAATTGGAGATGGCCTTGCGTCTTATAAATATCACTCATGAGCTAATTTCACATAATCCAATATGTTTATCCAGAAAAAGAAATTGAAATTAGCAAATTTGCAATTAGGCAGAAGTAAATTAATGTCAAACGTTTGAGCCATAAAAATAAAAAATAAAAACGAAACGAGAAAAAACCATTTTTCTTGTCTGAGAAAAGCCAATTAAACTGAAGAAAAACAATCACATGCTTGCAAAAATGGGAGACCGTTTATAATAAAATCGTGTAAAGCCCCCAAATCCACCCCCTTTTGACTTAAAACAACAAATCCACAAACCCTAACCAGTGAGAGAGGGGGAGAGAGAGAGAGAGAGAGAGAGAGAGAGAGAGAGCTATTTCAATAGCGATACAGACCTCGAGCTCGAGCAAAAGACATGCTTTAGGCAAACCGACTCAAAGCACTTCTTTGGTAAGCTTCCAATTTGCTATTTTCCCACGTCTATTATTTGGATTAGAGGGACCTTATGGCATAGAAATAGCGACAACATCAAGAAGTTAAAATGAAAGACTGAAACTATAATCTTCTCGCCAAGTGCAACCATTGACTATTCACGATAGGTTAAACTGTATATGTTTGGAATTTGTAGCAATTGAAAACACAATTGTTGTTTTTATTTTATTTTTCAATAGAAAAAGAACAGAAATCAAGGATTCTGGTATTTAGTGCATGTATATAACATTATGCGTTTATAATGTTTTGCATAGATTGTGAACTATTTCTACAATGTAATTTGGAAGGAGTTTATGTGGGGAGTTAATTCTTTAATCTGTCAATGTAGTTTGGAGGGAGTTTCCGTGTGGAGCTAATTCTGGGGCATTTGGAGAAGGAATAATGCGTCCAGTTGTCTCTGTAAAGATAAGTTTCTGTTGGGAGCTATTTCTAGGGTATTTGGGGACCTGTAAAGACATGTATTCAGAGCCAAGCTTATCTTTGTGCAATTCAGGTATGATCATAGAGTATAGATGTTATCAATGTAGCATTCACGGGTAATGGGTAAAGCTCAATTTTTTGGTATGCAATCATATGGATGGAATTTAACTTGATGTAAATTATATGTAAGAACGTAAATTTTTGAGTATTGGTATCCAAACGTATGGTCCCTCCTCCTCCTTCCCTCTTCTCTCTTTTTTTCATCATGATGGGGATTAGGGAATTAAGAGTCTTGAAGACTGTTGGCCTCTTAACTCAATCCTTGCGTGTCATCCAAATAGTTAGTTTGGTTTTGGCTGAATTTTTTTGTTTGGGATTGAGAATGTTAACAGGATTTTAGATGGACATCTCATTCATCCTCCTTGTAACTACATTTCATTAATAAAATCTGTGAGTGTTATAAGAAAAATTGAAGTAAAAGAATATATTAGTGTGAGGTTGAGCTAAATGCAATCAAGTTCACCATGAGGCCATTAATTCACTGTAAAACACTAGAGGTCTTTGCCTGCCAACAATTGCGGATTTAATTTTTCTTTCATTTGACAGATGCTGGTCC
Organism: Prunus fruticosa; assembly: GCA_018703695.1. Taxonomy (NCBI): domain Eukaryota; kingdom Viridiplantae; phylum Streptophyta; class Magnoliopsida; order Rosales; family Rosaceae; genus Prunus; species Prunus fruticosa. The sequence goes on along the minus strand of CM031921.1, from coordinate 25,916,838 downwards.
ACACTCGCAAGAGATGTGTCATTTCGTGGTCTAATGGTATGTTGAATAGTGATAGTTTGTATGTATCACCCTTTTTCTTTTGGCCTTTCCCACAATTGCTTGGTAACACTGGGAAAATACGACTGCAACTCCTAATAGCCAAAATTTATTCTAATAGTATTGCTACTTCTTAACATGCACTCCCCCACACTTGCTTATTGCTAGATTTTGTCCCGAAAAGGAAAGAAATTCCCTGTTCTAGTCATTGGTGAATCATAGGCAGATAAGCTTTTTGCCTCTAAAAGATTTAGTTGTCATTATCCTGTTTCTCTTTCCTTAATCTGGTTCTTATTTCTAGTATATTAGTTTTGTTCCAAATTATGATTTCATCTGCACAATGCAGGTTATGTTCTATCTGAATGCTTGAAAGATTGAATAAAGTATGGGAAGTAAAAATTGAAGGCTTGAAAGATTGAATAGAGTATGGGAAGCAAAAATACAAGCAATCCAAATTTCCATAGTGGTGGTATGTTTGAGGGACTCATACAAGGAGGATTGTCTAGTGGTGGTATGTCTTTGAATTCAGTATTTTTTGTAGGGTGATGTATACTTGCCTTGATTCATTGATGAATTATGGAAGTTAGACGTGATAGAAAAATGGCCTAACATTTAGTAGTTTTTTGTAGGGCCTAACGTTTACGTCTAAAATTTTCTACAATTCATTGTATGGATTATGGAAGTTAGACGTTATAGCAAAAGGGTTTATCAGTTTCCATCTAATATTTTTGTTAAATATAGTACAAGGGTGGTTAGATGCACATGGGATGTTCAGAGGTAGCAAATCCAGTTTTAGCTCTTACATTAATAATGGCAGCACTGCGAATTTCCAAGAAGGATTGAGCATGTCAGTAGATAAAAAGGGATTTTACCTTTATGAAGGAGCTGCATGAGAAACTCGCAATAAATTTCTTTCCCATCCGATCTTGTCTGCTGAACAGGTTGGGGAATGTTTATGTATCCAATTAAATAATTTGGACAAGATTTTAATGATGTTTTCATGTAATGTGTGTGTGTATGTTTTTAAAACAAAGGAAATTTAATACATATGCGTATAAAGGGAAAAGAGAGTATTTTTTTTCCAGTCCTTCGTGTAAAATGTTCGGTTCATTTTTGTACATGATTTATCATGTTATTCACCTATTATTTTGAGTTAGTTCTTGAAATTTTATAGCTTTTTACTTTCTTTTTGTGTTTTCTTAGATTTTACCTTGGTTAGAATGAAAATGAGCTAAAAGTACATTATTAGTTATAAATTGTGTTTTTGTTCATTTTCGCAGGTCAATTTCTTGGCTTTGGATCAACATGCTCTGGTGCTCGGATGATGTGAAGATCTTCATAAAACTTGTTCCAATGGATGTTAACTACAACATATCAAAATTTGAGCTCCATTGGACAAGTATTACCTATCCAACCAATTCAGCATGTTAGCACAGCTTGGAAATCCGAAGTATTCCAGCTTTTACCTCCAATGTGTCACTTGATTCTTATTGTTACCATAACACTTGGTAACAAGAATTTACCTTAGTGAAAGAGATATTTAGCATATTTTCAAGGACAAAGCTTCATCATGGCAAGGGGACAATGGGTGAAGGCTTTGGAGGAAAGAATGACTTTTATATTCAAAGTGTGAGCTGGAAATTGATGGGAAATGAAAAACGCGAGAAGCTCGAAGCCTTACGGTGAAAGCAGGAACCTCAGCAGCCCTAGCCACGCCCAAGAGTCGGGCTACGGCCAACATTCTTTACCGCCAAAGAACAGCTGGGGGTAGTCCCAGCCCACGTGGGCGAATCCCGCGCCAACCTGCTCGTCAAGGACAGCCGCGGCCCGCTCCACGCTTTGGCCAAAGCATTAGGACGAGATAGCCCTGCGTTGTCTATGACCCCAAGCTTCGGCCCAGCCCATACCACGGCCGACCAGGCGGAGCCCGGCCAGGGCAACGTCGCCGAAGCATCATCACGGCAATGCGGTCAGAACTGCTTGGCCTTTGCGCTACCAGTGTGAGTACACGAATTGGCCGGTCCAACGACGACACAAACACACCTAGGTTCCCTTTATGATGCGATCCGATAGAACCAGGTGGCCGTACCCCGATGGCCGACGACCAGGGACCACGGTCGAGACCAAGGCTGTCCTCTGATATCACCTGGTTCGGTCGCGGAGGCCGAGTCCTTCGCTCAACGGCCCAGCAAGTAAACTCCATAAGCGCCCCGGCGGTCATTTGATGAACCCCAAAGAGAAGGAACTCTCGGACCCGTTCAACAACGGTCTTGGAATCCTCGTCCAAGGGAGCTGAGGCCGAGCTTCCCCCTTCCTCATAGAGGCGGGCGTATAGCTCCTCGAGATCGTCCGAGGAGGAGGCCTCCTGGACATGAGAAAGAGTTTTGGATAAGAAACAATTAGCTAGGACATAAGGGAATAGCAAAAAGAAAGGGCTGAATACTCACGGCAAGCGAAGCTCGGTTCTGACTGCGAAGTAGTCCTCAGGAGACTGGCACACTCACGACCGTGGAACCGGTTACCACCAGCTCGATCACGATCGTCGAGTCTTGGGACAACGGCGCAAGGGGCATGGTGACAGCAACCGTGGACAGCGGCGGCGACGACTAGGGAGGCTGAGACAAGAGTTCGGTCAAATGTAAATACAATTCTAAAAAAAAAAAAAAACAAAAAGAAAACAACGATGAAGTTAGGAAAAAGGAGAGCAAAACCCTTACCGAGCGGAAGGCAATACCGCTTGGACGACGAGGAGTGGACGACACTGGCTCGACGGGCACGTCCGGCGAGACCTCTTCGGCGGCTTCTTCGATAGCCTCCTCAACGGCCTCTTCGACGGCCTCCTCGGCGGCCTCCTCCGCAGGTGGCACTTTTGCGGACGCAGTCTCAGCGTCCCAGCGCCTCGACTGCTTCCTGGCAGGGGGCGCCTCCTCGACCACCATCTGGGCAGCGGTCGCTTCCTCCACATACGGCACCTCGGCCGCAATTTCCTGCTCGACCGTTACCACGTCCTGAGGGAAGAACCGGATTACCAAAGTACATCGAAAAGGGGGAGGGGGTGACCTAGAAAGTAAAAAGGGAAGGAGGCCAAAGAGAAATACTTACGGTCACAGGAGGAGCTTCACTCATGGTCACAGGCGGGACGTCTTCCTCACTTCCGCCCTCCGAGAGGGCAAAAATGGTCCTTTCTTCGGCCACTTCAAGGTTGCCGTCTCGGCCACGGCACCTTGGGCCAATGCGGCTTTAACCATTGCGGCCTCAGGACTTGGCGCGTCTCGGCTCCTCTTACGACCCTGGGCTGCATATACAAAGGGAGAGAGAGAGGTGAGATGATCGGGGGGCAAAAGTGACCTAGGGAGGGCGGTAAAGAATAATGATGAGAAAATAAAGTAAGTGAGGCTTACCAGCGGCAGCGGTCGGTCGAGCCGGCGGGGTGGACGGCATGGTCCTGTGAGCCGTCTCCGCGCCCCCACCAGGCGCCGCCCCCTGGGAGCTGGGGCCGCGGTGAGGGTGGGGCCGCGGTGGAGGCCACGGCCGTCGTTCCAGCCGAGAGGGAGGACGTCACCCTAGGCACGGCCACGGTCGCGGGACTCGATCGAGGAGGCCCGGCTGAGACCTTCTTCACTTTGCTGCCCTTGGGGGTAAGAGGGTCCCAGTCTGCATTCGTCAAGGCCCCCCTCACGGCCTCCTCGACAGGCCGAGTGAATCTGGCCGAGATACACTCCTGGTACCAAACCCTTCCATCCTCGTCATAGGCATTACGACGCAGCCAAGGCGTTAGAGTAAGGAAGGTCATCCCCTGTTGAAGTTGGAAGGAGATGCCGGCCACGCCGTGCCTCCTGGGTGACATCGGCCCTCCAGGACGATAGCCGGTTCATAGGCAGGGGGGAAGTGGGGCCGTCTGGAGTGGGCCGAACTGCCGCGTCACGAAATTTGGCAGATAAACCTCGGCTCCGGCCTTGGACAGGCCGCAGGTGAAGGTCGCGTGAGACCAGGAAGGAACCCAGAGTGATTAGTGCCTATTTATTGCAGCAAACCCACTGGCCACAACCAAGCAAATGCACGAGAGAAGGTGGGAAGTGACTGAAATCAGGATTTGGCAACGGGAAAGGAGAGTGATTAGACGTGGACATTCTCACAAGGGTTCTTGCAGCTTGAGAGATTAGGTCACCAGCTATCAGAACAATAAATGCGTCTCCACAGCGGCAGAAGTGCGAAACCCACGATCAGGGCGGCGGCCGAGATTCACCAAGATTTATGGGGTCACACCACCATGCTTCATGATCCCAAATGTCGATTGGACTGTCCACTTGCTCTGAACAGGCTACCACCATGCTTCACGATCCCAAATGTCGATTGGACTCTCCACTTGCTCTGATGAGGCTCCACCATGCGGATTTTTTAGCCTCGATTTCTCGTCTAAGGGCTTTTCCTATAAATACAAGGCTCGAGCTACATTCAAAGGGTTCAAACACCAAACCAAAGCCTCCCACGGAGCAACTTATATTTTCCTGTAATGCACTTTCAATATTTTACATGCTTTCCTAGGAGTAGTGTTAGTTTGTAAGGAGAATTCGTTTATCAATATATCTTATGACCCTTGATTTTCAAGGCGTCGAGCACCATCCTCATTTTCACTCATTCACCCCATATATCATACGATCGTCGCTCACTGAGCAACGCGCCAGAGCACCGCCCAAAACCCACCATCAACACCACCACTAAACGGCCTTGTAGCTCAGGCCGTGAACTGACAGCCGAGATTAGTTCCTCTCTCGGCCACAATCGTTCGATTGGAGGTCAAGTCCGGGCAGGGACACCACTTAACCATTCTATCCACATTCAACCATCTCGACGCACGGAGACCGTGCTGGCACGCCCGCACACAACCGCACCGCACCCAAAAGCAGGACGCAGCGTGTCGACGCATATCCCATCGGCCCGGCTACCCAGGCCGCGAGTCTGCGCGGTAGACACTTTTATTTGTTCAACAACGGTTAGCAGCGGTTTTTCCCGTTGCGAAAGGAATTTTACTTGAATGCGGTATTTAATTTGTCACGAAAGGTTGGACAATCGTGGCGAAAGATAAAAACCGCAGCCAAAACAATTGATTGTCACATATTCAAAGAAAAATGGTATTTCCCTTCTGTTTTCATGTAGACTTTGTTTTACTTCCCCGAAAATGCTACTGAACATTTGGCAAGTCACATAGAAGCTGCAATAACGTTCATTGCACCAATGCAACCCAAAATTTCAATAATTGAGAACCAAGCCAAGCCACAATTGCATAGTTAATGTGTTTGGAGTAAGTTTCATATTTTGTGAATTATAGTTTTGATGATTATTATAATTTGATTCCTGATTTCCCTTCAACTTTGTTATTGTATAATAAACATTAACATATTTAGACACAAATGGTTTATTGATTAATAATTTACATAGTATTAAGCAAATAAAATGGATTTGTTCCTTTGTTTTGTCCCAAGTTAATTATATAAGAAGAGCAACACCTACACACTAAGAACTCAACAACCTTAATTTGCAATGTTTATAACTGCCAACTCAAACAATGAATTTTTAGAAACAAATAAATTAAAAAAGAAACTCAGCCATAATATAGCTGTTAGTATGAAATTCACCTTCACGTATGTTTGGGGGGCGACATGCTTGTCTTTTTCTTAATGGTTTCATTTGTATTTCTCTCTCTGTGATGAGCATGATGATCATATAAACATTAGCTGGAGCTGGTGGAGAGCCAGAAAATCACATGAAAAGTGTTTCACTTATAATCTTATGTTATAACCTACACTTGTTCAATTTTTATATACTAAATTGAACATCCATGTCTTGCTCTTTTCTCTTTTTGTTTGGTGTGGCTGCATTATAACAAAATGACCCTTACTTATAATCTTATAATTACACTGATGTAACAGCATAAGATTGCGTATTGGCTAATACTAATCTGATAATGTTTAATATTGAGGAGTGATCAAACCGGCATTATATTCTGCCATTCTCACTTAATATATTGGCTAATAATAATAACGTTTACGTCCAAAACTTTTAGGTATGGCTCCAAGTTGGCAGACACATGGCTCTCCTCTTACAAATGGACCATCAGAATGCTCACACACAAATTTGTATGTGGCTCAAATTAATTGGCTCAAACTTGTCGGTGGTTTCAACTTTATATGTTTTGTTTTCTATTCTGCGTAGTAGGATGATCTTTGCCTTTAATTAAACATACACAACACATTCGTTTCTTAGTACCAACTCTGAAGATGCTAAATCCCTTGCAAGTATTGCAAGAGCTAAATGAAAGCTCCTCCTTTTTGCAACCTTTGGCCTTCACACTGCCGGCCATTTTCCTCTTCTTCCTATACACATGGTACTCTTCCACTAAAACCACCACCCAAAAATCATCACCACCACCTTCTCCACCAAAGCTACCTATCATTGGAAACCTTCACCAGATAGGCTCGTACCCTCATCGCTCACTTCAAGCCTTGTCCCAACGCCATGGCCCTCTCATGCTTCTCCACTTTGGAAGTGTCCCGGTGCTTGTTGTCTCTTCAGCTGCGGCAGCCCGGGAGATCTTAAAAACTCATGACCTCGCGTTTTCTGGTCGAGCCAAGTCCACCATCTTTGAGAAGCTTCTCTACAACTACAAAGATGTCGCAACTGCGCCGTATGGTGAGTATTGGAGGCAGGTGAGAAGTATATGTGTTTTAAATCTTTTGAGCAACAGAAGGGTTCGGTCTTTTCGTTCTGTGAGGGAAGAGGAAACTAAATCCATGATCAGAAACATAAAGGACTCTTCATCATCATCTGTTTTGAATCTAAGCGAAATGTTTGTGAGGCTTACTAATGATGTAGTGTGTAGAGTGGCTCTAGGGAGGAAGTACAGTGATGGGGAAGGCGGGGAAAGTGGGAGGATGTTTAAGGAGATTTTAGGGGAGTTCACTGACTTACTGGGAATTATTAATATTGGGGACTATGTCCCATGGCTTTCTTGGTTGAGCCATGTCTACGGTTTGGGAGCCAAGTTAGACAAGGTGGCTAAGGAGTTGGATGACTTTATAGATACAGTGGTTCAAGAGCATATGAACCATAGTTCAAGGAGTGGAGATGATGACCAAAAGAATTTTTTGGACATTTTGCTTGCAATTCAGAAAGAAAACTTGGCTGGCATTCCTATTGATAGAGTTAGTATAAAGGCTATCATCTTGGTAACTATAACTCACTCTCTCTCTCTCTCTCTACATATATATATATATATATATATATATGTGTGCATGTGTGTGTGTTTTTTGTGAAAGAGGTGTAACATATAGTAGCATATATATTTTGCAAAAGGTTAAATATCTTAATCCAATCAATTGTTTTTAGGATATGTTTGCTGCTGGCACTGATACCACATATACTGCCTTAGAGTGGGCAATGACTGAGCTTTTAAGGCATCCAAGGGTCATGAACAAATTGCAGAATGAGGTAAGGGGGATAGTCGGAAACAAAACAGACGTAATTACAGAGGATGATTTGGTTGAAATGCACTACTTGAAGGCAGTGACCAAGGAGACTCTTCGCTTACATCCACCACTTCCATTACTATTTCCCAGGATGTCAACCCGAGATGTGGAAGTAAATGGCTACAACATTAAAGCCAACACACGAGTTTTCATCAACGCATGGCAAATCGGAAGAGATCCCAAGCTGTATGACAAACCAGAGGAGTATGAGCCAGAAAGGTTCTTGAATAATGGTATAGATTACAAAGGGAATGACTTTGAATTGATTCCATTTGGAGCTGGTAGGAGGGCCTGCCCAGGAATTCAGTTTGCCATGGCTGTTAATGAAATTGCCTTAGCAAACATCGTGCACAAGTTCGATTGGGCATTGCCCGGTGAAGCAAGTGGGGAGGATTTAGAGATGACAGAATCCACTGGTTTAACCGCACATAAAAAATATCCTCTCAAAGCTGTTGCTTTTCCACACTTCGAAGTTGAGAAATAGAGAGGGCATTTTCATATTATTGTCTATGGCTCTAAGCCTGTTACCAACATACCATAGCACAATAAGAATTGTCAAAATATTATGTAAAATTCTATTTTGTTGTTGTCTTCTGCCCAAGTGGATGAACTCTTGTGGTTAATCTTGTGGATGAACTTGTCGTTAGCTCTTACAAATGGACCATGAGAATGCTCACACACAAATTTGTATGTGGCTAATACTTGTCGGTCGTTTCAACTTTATATGTTTTGTTTTCTTATGGAATCATGGACGGTTCTGTTGCTGAAAATGGACAAGACTTTCACTCACTCCCTTAATGATCTTGTTGTTGATGGACTTTGTGACAAACACAATAATAGATGAATCACACACACACATGGGAAACCAACCAAGCACAAAGTGACACAAGAATTTATAGAGGTTCACAAGTGCATCAAAGTGTTGAGCAAGGGGTGTGAGAGAAAGAGAGCTTGGGAGAGAATAGAGTTCTAAGGGGGTTTCTTTTTGTAAACCAAAGTTGTAACTTATTCTTTCATGAAGTGAATTTCTCAAGGGGATCACCAAGAGGATGTAGGCATTTGCTGAACCTCTATAAATGCTTGTGTCACTTTGTGCTTGGTTGTTGTCTCAAGTGTGTGTGTGTGTGATTCATCCATTTATTGTGTGTGTCACAAAGTCCATCAACAACAAGATCATTAGGGGAGGGTGAGTTGAGTTTGTTCTCTATTCACAACAAGTGGTATCAGAGCTGAGTTTGAGCAGCAAGTTCTAGTGTGTTGAAGATGACAAGTGACAAGGAAGGTGAAGATGGAGGTAGCTCTTTGCAGCAGAGGCAACCACAATCTATCACCATGAAGGTGGAGTTGAAGCCTTTCACAGGGAAGGAGAACTTCACATTATGGCAAAGGAGGATGAAGTCAGCCCTTACACAACAAAATCTCAGCATTGTCTTGGGAGGCAAAGAGAAGAAGCCAGCAACTATGACAGACGCGGAGTGGGGTGTTCTAGACGAGTTGGCTAGAGGAGCCATCGAGAACTACATCACCGATGAGGTGCTCATCAACGTGATGCAAGACACAGCGAAGCAAACATGGGAGAAGCTCGAAGAGATGTTTGCAGGGAGGTCGCTGTCCAACAAGCTTTTCCTCAAGGAAGAACTCCTAAATCTTCAGATGGAGGAGGAAGGTAATCTAATGGAGCATTTGAGTAACTTCAATAGATGTGTTGCTGATTTGCAAAGAATGGAAGTGAAGTATGATACGGAGGATAAGGCACTCATGTTTCTAACATCCTTACCTCCGTCTTATAAGCACTTACAAACGACGCTTATGTTCGGGAAGAGTACCTTGAACTTTGAGGAGGTGGTGCAAGATGTGATGACGCATCACCAGATGTCCCAACGTTCGGAGGAGAACTCTCAAGATGCGGGTCTATCGCAGGGAACCGTTTAAGCAAGCGTGAAGGCAAGAAAAGCAACGAGAGGAATACTAAGTCCAAGGACAATGAAGGATGCTTCGAGTGTGGGTCTAAGGATCATTGGAAGCGGAATTGTCCATTATGGAAGGAGAAGATGAAGAAAGCTGGAAGTTCAGCAAATGTATGTGATGATGAAATTTGTGATGAACTCTTGATCGTTACGGAGGAGAGTAACGGGGAAGTCATAGCAAGTTCTTCTTGCATGCAAGATTAAGTAAGGAAGGGTCATCATCAAAGTGCTTGATTTCAAAGGTGCAGAAAGTGTGGAGAGGAAATTCCACAAAGGTGAAGTCAACACAATGGATGATGGGGAGGATGTTGTTGAAAGGAAACTTCTTGCCAAGGTGGTCATGAGAGTCTCCATTTGAGGTGGAGCTTGACACAAGGGCTGAAGAAGGAGGGCAACAATAACAAACTCATAAAGGGGTTCTACTTGAGGTGGAGCCATCATCAAATGCAAGGTCCGGGCCCAAGAAATCCATCTAACCGTCCCTAGGTTTTGGATGGATGGACCAAGAAGTTCCAGCCATGTTTCGGAGTGCTATAGGGAGCATGAAGCGGGAAAGTTGGAGAGGTGCATTGATGAAAAGAAAGGTGTTCTTAAATCCAAGAGCAAGGAGTGCTAAGTGGGGATTTAGTGAACAAAGGTTTGGTATGTGGTTTGCATATCAAGGGAAGTCCATGATTCAAGGTTCCAAGGAGGCAAGGAGCAACGAATTTGGCATGGGGGAACTCTTTTCTGCACAAGAGGTCCAGGTTACTCAAGTCTAGGCTTGAGAGGAGCACCTTCCACCAAAGGTGCATTGAGGCAAGAGGTTTATTGCCATGGTGGAGCTTTTGGAAATTACTAGAACGATTTCTAAGAGGTTCTAGAGGTCAACAATGGTTCATGGGGTGATTAATTGTTCACCAAGGTGGAGATTGTTGTAAAATTAGCTTAAAATTAATGCACAAGTAAAGGAGGAGGCGACCGGTCGCAAGGGAAAAGCGACCGGTCGTTTTAAGTCTGGAGATTTCGCAGGGCAGCGACCGGTCGCAAGGTATCCGCGACCGGTCGCAAGGTATCCGAAATGTATCCGTAAGGTATCCGCGACCGGTCGCAATGTATCAGCGACCAGTCGCCAATGTTGCTGTGTTGTTTTTCCATGTTATTTTCGAGGTGCTTTCACATGTGTTGGTTTCCTACCTAATCTCTCGAGCCTCCAAGGTGTTTTATGGGTTCTAGGATGTTTAGCAAGGTGCTGGAAAAGCTGGAACATCATTGAATGAGGATTGTTGACTTGTTTCAAAGAGTACCTACCCTATAGCTCTAGATAGGGTAGCTGAAGTTGCAGCTATCAATGCCTAGCCTTTGTTCTGCCCAAGTTGTGGTCCTAGTCTGGAAATCAAGGGGAGAACGTGGGAGGAAAAGATGGAGCCTTCTCATAAGTCCAAAGGCTTGTGTCTTAAAGGGAAGAGGAAGCAAGACAACAAATGTGTGGTTAATCTCAAGGTGGTCAAGTAGCTGGGAGCTATTGTGTTCAAAGGGAGGTTAACTCACCAAGGGAGGAAGAGAGAGAGGGCAAATCAGTTCTTGAGGAGCTGAGTTGTAGTCTTGTTAGTCTAGACACAAATGGGGAAACACCAAGGGTTGTGAGAGTGTTCACAAATGCATCAAAGTGTTGAGCAAGGGGTGTGAGAGAAAAGAGAGCTTGGGAGAGAATAGAGTTCTAAGGGGGTTTCTTTGTAAACCAAAGTTGTAATTTATTCTTTCATGAAGTGAATTTCTCAAGGGGATCACTAAGAGGATGTAGGCATTTGCTGAACCTCTATAAATGCTTGTGTCACTTTGTGCTTGGTTGTTGTCTCAAGTGTGTGTGTGATTCATCCATTCATTGTGTGTGTCACAAAGTCCATCAACAACAAGATCATTGGGGGAGGGTGAGTTGAGTTTGTTCTCAATTCACAACAGGGGCGGATTTAGATATGACAGAATCCACTGGTATAACCGCACATAAAAAATATCCTCTCAAAGCTGTTGCTTTTCCACACTTCGAAGTTGAGAAATAGAGAGGGCATTTTCATATTGATGTCTATGGCTCTAAGCCTGTTACCAACATACCATAGCACAATAAGAATTGTCAAAATATTATGTAAAATTCTATTTTGTTGTTGTCTTCTGCCCAAGTGGATGAACTCTTGTGGTTAATCTTGTGGACGAACTTGTTGTTAGTGTTGAAATTGGCCCAAATTAATGTTTTCTGCATTTGCCTTGTGTCGACCAACTTTGGTGTAGCCGAAAGTTGTGTTTTGTTGATAGAGTTATTAATTAACAATTGGACAAAGGAAAGAGGAAACATGCAGCAAATCACGTGGCCAAAGGAAGAGAAAAATGGGAAGCCACAATTGTTGAAAGTTGGTGGCCAATAATATTGCATGGAATGATTATGTCTTTAGTGGGAGAAAAAGCATGGTGCAATGATGAAGGACTTTTTCCTTCTTTAGCTGGCCATCACGTGGGTTGGCATGTGGTCATTAATAGAAGGTGGCTGGCTGGCTTTTGGAAAGTGTGAATGGCTTCTTTTTCAAATGCTGGTAGTTGTGCACTTTCGGCAGATTAATGCTCCTTGTCTTGCAGAGCAATTTGGGAGAGCTGGACCATATCTTTTGGCTACAAAAGAGGAGCAAGCTGTGTGTGAGTGGTGTGTGGGCAGTGCAGGTGTGCCGCACCAAAGGCATGGGTGTGGGCATTTGTGCCTCACCATTTGGAGGTGCCGTGAGCACCATTGCTCAGAGAGGCTAAAACAGAAGTGATGGACACTTCCACATATCGAGAAATACTAGAGAGCATCACCATGATGGTGGAGATAAACTCCTCTTTGGCTACACAAGATGGAGAAGGAAGATCAAGCCATTTCAAGGTTGAGTCTTCTTCATTTGTTCCTTGTGTTGGTGGGAGGTTTATTTCTTTGTATTGTTCTTAGTGTGTTCTTTCCTAGTGAGCAAGAACAATCTTGGTGTTCTTGGCTCTTGTGTGTGGTTAGCTTGAGAGTGACTTGGGTGTATTTGGGATTTGGGTTGTGAGAGTTAAACTCTGTAATTCCTAGGATAGGTGAGAGGGTTAATCTCCTTTGGTTGTAATCTCTTTTGGGATACTAGTGGAATTTCTTGCTATCTTCGAACTGGATGTAGGCTACACATGGGCCGAAGCAGTATAAATCCTTGTGTCTTTTGGATTTCTGCATTTCATATTTTGCTCTTGTTGTTTCAACGGTTTCATGTCAACCACCCCAGTGCAATCCGCTTCCGTTGCGCACAACAGTTAGCTCTTACAAATGGACCATCAGAATGCTCACACACAAATTTGTATGTGGCTCATACTTGTCGGTGGTTTCAACTTTATATGTTTTGTTTTCTTGTGGAATCATGGACAGTTCTGTTCTGCGTAGTATTAGGATGATCTTTGCCTTTATTTAAACACACACAACATCTTAGTACCAACTCTGAAGATGCTAAATCCCTTGCAAGTATTGCAAGAGCTAAATGAAAGCTCCTCCTTTTTGCAACCTTTGGCCTTCACACTGCTGGCCATTTTCCTCTTCTTCCTATACACATGGTACTCTTCTTCCTATACCTATTGTATCCGTAAGGTATCCGCGACCGGTCGCAATGTATCCGCGACCGGTCGCGGTGTTGCTGTGTTGTTTTTCCATGCCGTTTTCGAGGTGCTTTCACATGTGTCGGTTTCCTACCTAATCTCTCGAGCCTCCAAGGTGTTTTATGGGTTCTAGGATGTCTAGCAAGGTGCTGGAAAAGCTGGAACATCATTGAATGAGGATTGTTGACTTGTTTCAAAGAGTACCTACCCTATAGCTTTAGATAGGGTAGTTGAAGTTGCAGCTATCAATGCCTAGCCTTTGCTCTGCCCAAGTTGTGGTCCTAGTCTGGAAACCAAGGGGAGAACGTGGGAGGAAAAGATGGAGCCTTCTCCTAAGTCCAAAGGCTTGTGTATTAAAGGGAAGAGAAAGCAAGACAGCAAGTGTGTGGTCAATCTCAAGGGGTGGTCAAGTAGCTGGGAGCTATTGTGTCCAAAGGAGGTTTAACTCACCAAGGGAGGAAGAGAGAGAAGACAATCAGTTCAAGTTAGGAGCTGAGTTGGGTCTTGAGAGTCTAGACACGAAAGGAGGGAAACACCAAGTGTGAGAGAGTGTTCACAAGTGCATCAAAGTGTTGAGCAAAGGGGTGAGAGAGAAAAGAGAGCTTGGGAGATAATAGAGTTCTAATGGGGTTTCTTTGTAAACCAAAGTTGTAACTTATTCTTTCATTAGTGAATTTCTCAAGGGGATCACCAAGATGATGTAGGCAATTGCTGAACCTCTAAAATACTTGTGTCATTTGTGCTTGGTTGGTTTCTCAAGTGTGAGTGTGTGATTCATTCATAATTGTGTGTGTCACAAAGTCCATCAACAACAAGATCATTAGGGGACGGAGTGAAAGTGTTTGTCCATTTTCACAACACCTCCTCCATCTGAAGATTTAGGAGTTCCTTCTTGAGGAAGAGCTTGTTGGACAGCGATTTCCCTGCAAACATCTCTTCGAGCTTCTCCCATGTTTGCTTCGCTGTGTCTTGCATCACATTGATGAGCACCTCATCGGTGATGTAGTTCTCGATGGCTCCTCTAGCCAACTCATCTAGCACACCCCACTCCTCATCTCTGTCATGGTTGCTGGCTTCTTCTCCTTGCCTCCCAAGACAACACTAAGATTTTGTTGTGTAAGGGCTGACTTCATCCTCCTTTGCCATAGAGTGAAGTTCTCCTTCCCTGTGAAAGGCTTCAACTCAATCTTCATGCTAACAAATTGTGGTAGCCTCTACTGCATAGAGCTACTTTCAACTTCAGCTTTCTTGTCACTTGCCATCTTCAACACACTAGCACTTGCTGCACAAACACAGCTCTAATACCACTTGTTGTAAAAATGGACAAACACTTTCACTTACTCCTCTAATGCACTTGTGAACACTCTCTCACACTTGGTGTTTCCCTCCTTTGGTGTCTAGACTCTCAAGACCCAACTCAGCTCCTAACTTGAACTGATTGCCCTCTCTCTCTTCCTCCCTTGGTGAGTTAAACCTCCTTTGGACACAATAGCTCCCAGCTACTTGACCACCCTTTGAGATTGACCACACACTTGTTGTCTTGCTTCCTCTTCCCTTTAATACACAAGCCTTTGGACTTAGCAGAAGGCTCCATCTTTTCCTCCCACGTTCTCCCCTTGATTTCCAAACTAGGACCACAACTTGGGCAGGACAAAGGCTAGGCATTGATAGCTGTGTTCGGTTCATTTTTACACATGATTTATCATGTTATTCACCCATTATTTTGAGTTAGTTTTTGACATTTTATAGCTTTTTACTTCCTTTTTGTGTTTTCATAGGTTTTACCTTGGTTAGAATGAAAATGAGCTAAAAGTGCATTATTGGTTATAAATTCTGATTTTATTCATTTTCGTAGGTCAACTTCTTGGCCTTGGATCAGCATGCTCCAATGCTCGGATGAGGTGAAGATCTTCATGAAACTTGTTCCGGTGGATGTTAACTACAACATATCCGAATTTGAACTCCATTGGACAAGTGTAGCCTATCCAACTGATCTAACAATTGATGCTGGCTCTGGAAATCTGTTTTGGGCCAGTTTTACTTTCACTTGGTGTTACCTCATTTCTACTTGTTACCATGCCTTTTGGTAACAAGAAATTACTTTGGTTAAGAGATATTTTCTGAAGCAATGAGCATCTTTGTGAATACAATAACAAAAACAACCCATCATGGCAAGGGGACAAAGGCTAAGGCTTTAACAAAAGAATGAGTTTTATATTAAAAGTGTGAGCTGGAAATGATGGGCAAAGGAGTGCAATCTGAAATGAAAGGGCTATTGAACGTGCGGGAAGAAATTCATTCATTATTCCATAATTTTGCAGAGATTTTGGAGCTGGAGATGAAGCTTGGAGTTAGGGAGCTCAAGGAGGAAGACAAGGGCAACAAAGCAAGGAGTGGAAGAGATTTCCACCATTAAAGACCTTGAGCTCCCATGTTCACAAAAGCTGTAACTTCTTTCTAGTTTTGTTTTGAGTTTGTATTTGAAATAAGTATGAGCAACTAAACTCCATAGCTAGGGCTTAGGTTGAAGCCCTAAACATGATTACTCTATTATTTTGATGCTTGAGTGTATGAATTTCTAGATTTTGTTGATGAATTTCAATTCACTAAAATAATCTATCCTTGATGTATGTTCTTATTTGATTGATCACCTTTGAAAGCATGCTTCTTGAGGTTGTTGGGATTGTGTGTATCTTCATATTTTCCTAAGCAACAAATGGATGAAGTAAGAATCATCCATGTGAATTGTTTTCTTGAATACCTAATGTAAATATCATGCTATTAGGGTTCTTGTGGTGTTCATATTCTCTTTGAGCTTAATGGGTTTTTCTTGTAATTGAATCAAAGTACTAAGCACACCTAGATTCGGTTATAGGGAAGGCACAAGCATTGTAGCACTAGTACTGCACTTTACGTATATTAGAGAGAATCAATGCGTCTTGAGCCACTAGTACTGGTCTTGATTGCGAACATTTTCATCAACACATTTAGAGTTCATCACTTGAGTATCCATGAACATGGGTAGAATTGTTTAGGGTGGATTCCAAAACCCAGTGTTTGTTAGTTGGTAATTTCACATTTTGATTTCCATTCTCTACCATTCTCATTTAAATTCAAAGTTCATTTACTTTCATGCATTAGAATTAGGTCACTTGAACCAAACCAAAACCAACCCCCCCCCCCCCCAAAGTGTGTGTGTGCGTTTGAAACGTTGTGTGTTTTCTTTATTGAATTTCGTCTGTTTCTGTAATTGTTTTAGACTTTTGGTCCACGTTGTGTTCTTGCATTTTCTGTGCTGAATCCAACCGTTTAAAGAACGTGAAATTTGGATAAACGGTTGGAAAGTTATAGGTTAAAAACTGAACAGAGATCGAAACTGAAAAACAGAGAAACGATTCTCTGCACAAACGACCGGTCGTCACTGTTCATGACCGGTCGCACTGTTCACTGTTCACGGCACTGTTCGCGTGTGATAAATAGGTGATAAAAGGGTGATAGAAAGTGCTGTTTGTGTTTTTCTTTAGTTTTCTTGTTTTGTTTCTTTTCTTTTACCTTCCTTTATTCATTTTTAGTTTCCATTTTGCATTTGTGCATTTGTGGTGTGTTAAATTAGTGTTCTTTAAGTACTCAAATTAGAACTTATAGGACGCCGACAAGTTCCTCGTGGAATCGACCCCGTACTTGTATAATCTATACCTCAATAGACTCGTGCACTTGCGGGTATTTTTAATTGGTTGTTTGCACATTAATTTGTGTCCTCTTATGAATACAACAAGCTGCAACTTCAGCTACCTTACCAAAGGACCATAGGGTAGGTACTCCTTGAAACAAGCCAACAATAACCATTCAATGATGTTCCAGCTTTTCTAGCACCTTGCTAGACATCATAGAACCCATAAAACACCTTGGAGGCTCGAGGGATTAGGTAGGAAACCGACACATGTGAAGAAACCTCGAAAAGAGCATGGAAAAAATAGCACAGCAACACGCGACCGGTCCCGGATACATTGCGACCGGTCGCGGATACCTTGCGACCGGTCTGATCGGTGCATAATTACATATCATTTTGTACCATTCTAACTTATGATTTGGTTATGTTTTTGAGTTAAACTTGTGCTTTTAATAAGTTTTGTGTTTGTTTCAGTGTTATAAGCTTGAGACTCACTAATTGTATTTTGGAGACAAGTTAGCTCAAAACGGTGTCTGCAGATCAGTCAACTTCACGGATTAGACTGTACTTGTTCAAGAAGAACCAGATAATGAGCCATACATCATTGGAAAGATACGGAAGTCTAGTTTCTGTAGAATTTTACGGTTCATGATTCCAAGTCTTCTAGAGAAAGTTATACATGTTTTGGCAACTTAAGGTCAAATTCGGCAGCATCTGCGTTACTGGGCCAAAAATCACATTTGAAGGCCTTCCCGATTTTTCCTTGAGCTGGGCTGCATATTCTTGGAAAGATAAGACAAAGAGCTTCAAGATCCATATTTTTCCAGATTTTTCAGAATGAAGCCACAAGCCCAAAACGAGCCCACAAGCTGGCTGCAATGCATTATCATGCATGACATATGCATGATGAAGTGTTGTTGATTGTGGGAAAGTTTGGTGAAGCATATTCAATACCTATTTTTTAGTGGAATTTTGCAGCAGCCAAATGAATTAATTGAAGTTGAAGTGGATGATGCAACACTAAGCTTAATGACAAGAAGAATTGTTTTCAAATGCAATAGTGTGTTAGGTGAATTAAGTGTTGTAAGTTGGTGAAGTGAGTGTGGTTAGTGAACTCTATTGTATAATTCAGATTTTCACTTCCCCTAGGCCTATAAATAGGGAAGTTCTCTAAGCTTGTAATCACACCCCAAGGGGGGGAGCTCTCAAACACTTCTCTAGAGCTCCCTTCCCTTCTCTCCCTCAAATTCTCTTAGTTTCCCTTTGTAGTTCTCAATTGTTGTAATATGATCTTTTTACTAAATCTTCAAACACTTCCCAAACATTTCTCTATTCTCTTCAAAAGTCTCCATGTTCTTGAAACACTTCTCAAACACCTTTCTCTCCATTCCCTAAGTTCTCAATTCTCCAAGTTCACAAAGATTCTTAAAGTTCTCAAACACTTTCTCTTCCAAAATCCTCAAGCTTCCCAAACACTTTCCTTTCTCTTCCAAATTTCCCAAGTTCTCAAACACATTCCCTTCCAAAATCCTCAAGCTTCCCAAACACTTTCCTTTCTCTTCCAAAATCCTCAAAGCTTCCCAAACACCTTTCTCTTCTCCAAGTTCTCAAATACTTTCTTCCCCCTTCTCTAAAGCTCCCAAAAACTTCTCAAACACTTTCTTTCTTCCTCAAAGTTCTCTTAGTTTCCTTAATGTTTTCTTAGTTGTAATTTATTTTTCTTGTAATGTACATTCTTTCTTCTTGTTTTGTTTCTTTTGTTTTCATTTTTGTTTTGTGTAGGAAAATTGAATTGGATCATTCAATCACCAATCCCTGTGGAATCGACCTCGCACTTACATATGCTATACTACCGAACGGCTCGTGCACTTGCGAGTATCACAAGTTGAGGATGCAGTTGAACCCATTTTGGTGCAGCTGAAATCTACACAACAAGTTTTGGCGCCGTTGCCGGGGATCGGTAACATTGTTTGATTCTATTTGGTTTTCCTACTTTTTATTATTTTTATTTTTTGTATATAACTAGACAGTTTCATGTTTTAAGGTTAATGAGGTTAATTGACAAGTTGTGTTTGTAGTCCAACGGATAAGGACAATTGCCCGACAAGCAAGAGAACTGGGTTTGAGTCCCGGCTTACACAACACAAAAGAGGTTCAAGTAGCATGTTGGTTATTTCTAGTTTATTGTTTCATTCACTTGCTCTTAATTAAATATCTTGTTCAAGTTTACATAAACACCATATGACTCTTGGACTGATTAGTGAATGAATGGGTAGATATTGAAGACAAACACCATGTTTAAATTCTACTTGGTTCTTTATTGTTATTCTTGTTCTTAATGGGTTCGGAATTTGTGTTTAGACTAAACACCATAGCTAAATGCTTTTTCTGAATACTTGATTAAAACCACACACCATATGGATAATCATATTTGAGAAAGAACGAACTCCATAAGCTAGTTTGATTTACTTTGTTGCTTGTTACTTTGAAACATGGAAGTGTTGATTTTTTCTTTTCGTTTTTTAGTTCTTTTTTATTTATTTCCTAATCCTTTTAATTCCGTTTCAAGTTTTTGTTTGTGCTTGTTCTAGCAATTTATGACAGCTTCATAAAAATGGAGAGAGATGGCAACCTCAATCATAAGAATGGGAAGTGTGGAGCAGTGGGAGAAAGTCGCGACCTCCAATTGCATCACGCTCGACCTAATCGCTTCAAGGGGGAGCATTTCAATCCTTTCTCTTTACTTGTTATTATTTTAAACTTATGTTTCTTTTTTATAAAAAATTAAAAAATTAAAAAAAAAATTAAAAAGAAGAAAAAATTAAAAAAGATTTTTTATATGAGCTAACTTATGGTAACTCCAGGAAAGCACTTCCGTCAATACAGTGTCTAGGAGTTCTTTAGGCGACACCTTCGGTGTCTAAGAAGTTGAGGTGCTTGGGTGAGCTTCTTCTAAACTACGTGTCGTTGTATGAGTGGAGGGTCAGATGATATGGTAGAAACCAAGTTACCAATTGAGAAGCTTCTGTGGGGACTTGAATATGTCTTCGGCATTCCTGACCGGACTCGATGGTCTCATTGTTGCCGATGGTGGTATGTAGTCCCCCAAGTGCCCGAGCGAGTGAGCTTGGGAAAGAGACGGTGTTTTGTACCGAAGGTCCCCAAGTGAGTGATTGAGAAATCAACCAATGTGCGCCTGTCTCGTTCGGCACGAGAGGTGACTGAAAAATCAACAAGTGTGCGGCTGCCGTTCGGCACGAGAGGTGATTGAGAAATCAACCAATGTGCGCCTCCGTTAGGCACGAGAGGTGATTGAGAAATCAGCCAATGTGCGCCTGCCGAACGGTGATTGAGAAATCAGCCAATGTGCGCCTGCCGTTCGGCACGAGAGGTGATTGAGAAATCAGCCAATGTGCGCCTGCCGTTCGGCACGAGAGGTGATTGAGAAATCAGCCAATGTGCGCCTCCGTTCGGCACGAGATGTGGTTGAGAAATCAGCCAATGTGCGCCTGCCGTTCGGCACGAGAGGTGATTAAGAAATCACCCAATGTGCGCCTGCCGTTCGGCACGAGGGGTGAATGAAAATTCACAACCGTGCCCCGCCGTTCGGCACGAGGGGTGAATGAAAATTCGCATCCGGTGCGCCTCCCGTTCGGCACATGGGCGTTCGGCACAAGGGGTGAGTGAGAACTCACGACTGTACGCCTGCCGTTCGGCACGAGTGGTGAATGAAAATTCACAACTGTGCTCCTGCCGTTCGGCACGAGGGGTGAATGAAAATTCGCATCCGTGCGCCTCCCGTTCGGCACATGGGCGTTCGGCACAAGGGGTGAGTGAGAACTCACGACTGTGCGCCTCCGTTCGGCACGAGGGGTGAATGAAAATTCACATCCGTGCGCCTGCCGTTCGGCACATGGGCGTTCGGCACAAGGGGTGAGTGAGAACTCACGACTGTGCGTCTCCGTTCGGCATGAGGGGTGAATGAAACTTAACAACCGTGCGCCTGCCGTTCGGCACAAGGGGTGAGTGAGAACTCACGACTGTGCGCCTCCCGTTCGGCACGAGGGGTGAATGAAAATTCGCATCCGTGCGCCTGCCGTAAGGCACGAGGGGTGAATGAAAATTCGCATCCGTGCGCCTCCCGTTCGGCACAAGGGGTGAATGAAAATTCGCATCCGTGCGCCTACCGTTCGGCACATGGGCGTTCGGCACAAGGGGTGAGTGAGAACTCACGACTGTGCGCCTCCCGTTCGGCACGAGGGGTGAATGAAAATTCACATCCGTGCGCCTCCCGTTCGACACATGGGCGTTCGGCACAAGTGGTGAGTGAGAACTCACGACTGTACGCCTCCGTTCGGCACGAGGGGTGAATGAAAATTCACAACCGTGCGCCTGCCGTTCGGCACAAGGGGTGAGTGAGAACTCACGACCGTGCTCCTGCCGTTCGGTACATGGGCGTTCGGCACAAGGGGTGAGTGAGAACTCACGACTGTGCGCCTCCGTTCGAGATTAGACTTCGTGGAAAGCGCGGAAGCTGCTGAGCGCGTGAGAAGTGAAACGCGTCGGGTTCTGATGATTGGACTTCTGAAGATTGGACTGCTGTCGATTGGACTTCCATATGCAAGCGTGGCACGTGGCGGCATGGCTCTCTGAGAGGTAGCGTCGTTTCGTGGCTCGAGGCATAGCTTCGTATCCCGATGCAACGTTCGTCTAATAAATAGGAGAAAGGGATGAAGGTTGAATCACTTGGCAATTTTTGAGAGCAATCAGAGCTCGTGAGAGGCGATTTCCGGCGATTGAGCGAAGGCTTTGAAGGCGATTTCCGGTTATTGTTTTAAAGGCGGAGGCGATTTCCGGCAGAAAAGAACCACCGTGCAAACAAGGTATGTGGCTTTATTTCATCTTAAGTTGGATCAAAGTTGTTGATTGGGTGTATGAACATGTATGAACATGTATGAATGTCGATGAACATGTTTGAATGTTGATGAACATGAATCTCTAGGGTGTAGGATGAGTGTTTGATTGTAGCATGGCATTTAGTTTCCCTTCGTTTGTGTTTGTAGATGTCTGATACCGAATCCGAGAGTAGGCGTAGTCCGGTTGCGTTCGAGGACGAATCGTCCTCGGGAAGTTCTCCTGATGCCCATGAGAGAGCCGATTCTCCTAGGGCCGAATCTGCTAGGTCCTCAAGTGTTGAAGTACTGGGGAAACAGAAGAGTGTGCTGAGGGGCGGGGCACTTCTCGTGCGTCCTCTCAAGTGGGAGATGCACCGAATGCTGAACGTCTTGGAACGGAGGCTCCCACCGAAGCTGGGGATGGTGGGACTGGTGAGCCTTCCACATCTGGCCGTGGAGCTGATGTGGCCGATGTGTCAGGAGCTGTGGCAGGGGAGGGGGTGGTGACCGTTGTCAAGGGTAGGCAGCGGATCCCAATGGCGCAGCCGAAGGAGTTGGTGTTCGGAGTAGATCACCTAGAGCCGAACGTCTTGACCGAAGGTGAGCTGGCCAAGATCCGAGCCGAAAGACAAAGGACTTGTCTTTTTCACTGATGTTTTTAAGCATGGGCTTCGGCTGCGCTGCGGCCTTCGGTGCAGAAGATCCTTTCGGCGCTTGGATACGCGCCGGGTCAATACAATCCAAATTTTTGGATTACATTGATCGGGGACGATTGCCGCGTTCAACCAGGCTGGGGAAGGGGAGCCAACCTATGAGCAGTTCGCCCGACTGGACAGCGTGACGAGGGCGAAAGTGGCGATCAGGGGGGATGGGTGCAGTCCAGCTGCCTTTCGGCAGGGGCAGCGTGGACATTTTGTGGTTGGGGTGCCGAGCTCCCAAAAGACCTGGCGCAAGCGTCGGGTTATTATCTCGGGTGATTGGGAATCGGCACCCGGGGTAATTGTAGAGAGGCGGATCCCTAGAACCTTCCAAACAGTCGGTAGGTCTAGCTGTACCGTTCGGTCATCAGCTTGTATTTTTTATTCTGTTTATTTTGTTGTTCTTCTAACGTATACTGTTTGCACAGTGTCATTGAAACGGCCTGCCGCACCGATTACCGGGAGATAAAGCGATCGAACGGGTCTAGAGAGATATCTGAAGAAGGGCGCTTCTTCAAAGAGCTGCTCAACTTCCGGAATCTGTTCCAGGCAGGGCTGATCGGAAAGGCCGAGCACGACCGAAGGGTGAAGGAGGAAGAGGAGGAGCAAAAAAGGCAAAGTAAGTGGTGCCGTTCGGCTCATATTTCCGTTCTTCTTCTCACTTTGTTTTTGTTTCTGATCTTAACTTGTTGTTTCAGTGGCGGGTGGGAGGCCAATGAGTGAGAAGACAAAGCGCCGGCTGGAAAGTCAATGGGCACAGAAGCAGAAGAGAAGGAGAAGAAGAAGGTTGAGTCCTCCCTCCGAAGAAGAGGAAAGCCGCTGCATTGTCTGGTGACGAGATGACGGTGGCCGAGCGTCGCCAGGCGAAGAGGATGGCCGAAGCCGAAGCCGTTCGGGAGGTCCACCTCCAGGTGACTGGCAAAAGGCAGATGAGGATGCCCTCGACGTGACGCCGTTGCCGAGGAAACCGATGGAACCGAACGAGGGGACTTCGGTGCTTATGCCCGATGATGGGGGTGGGGAGGATGAGGGGCCTGTAAATATTGCTTGCCCTCAGAGGGCCGTGCCGTTCATCAACAGCATGATCGATGGCGCTCAGATGGAGCTGCTCAGAGATTGAACAGCTGTCGATGAAGACGCTGCGCGAGCACACCGGTCGAGCTTTCCGGCTTCAGGCTGCGGTAAGTGTTTGCTTTGTTTTGTTTTTTTTTTTTTTGTATTCAGTCGCTAATGGATTGCTGTTGTGCAGGCGGATATGGAAATGTGGCTCTCGTAAAGCGGGCCGTAAATGCTGCCGAACGGTACCACACAAGGGCTGAGGAGCACCGTTCGAAGCTTGCCGAAGCTCGGGGCTGCTGGAGGAGGCGGGTCGGCATGCCGTAGGATAATGCCTGCGAGATCGCAGAGCTCTCCTCGAAGTTGGCGGCGGCCGGGAAAGGAATCGGCGGAGGCGCTGCGGCGAAGGCAGCAGGAGAGGTGGCAATGGGTGCGGCCGAACGGTCGCATGCCAAGGAGGTGAGGGAGGCGAAGGTGAAGGCTGTCACCTATTATCTATCCTCAGAGGCGTTCACTCGGATGCTGGATAAGGAGGTGATGGAGCAGTGTGAGGACCTGGTATACCGTTTCAAACGGTATAACGCAGGCCAAAGGCTGAACCTGAACTTCCTCCGGATCCGCCTCCGCTGCCGGAAGGGTGACTGAGGAGTTGGTGGAGGCTTACAAAGGAGAGGATGCTGATGTGGAATCGGCTCATGATACCGACTCCAGCAGTAGTGAGGAAGGTCACCCAGTGCCAACAGCCCCAGCGTGCCTGCGTCGAGCCGTCAGCCGGTCCTGAAGCCCTGAGCTGGTGCCGAGTCTAGAGTCGACCGAAGCTGATCCCCCTTCCTCTTGATATTTTTGTTTTTGATTATTTTTGGAAAGTTTGTAATATACGCACATTTTTGTTGCTGCCGAATGGCAGTTAAGACAAGTGGCCTTTTATGGCCTTTTATTTCAGTCTATTTTGATTCGGTACCTTTTTTGAACTTTCATTCTATTATGTATGCATGCCGTATGTAACATACTTCTAGACTTTTGATGCCGTATGTATAGAATGCGAAAGTTGGAGCCGAAGAGCAGATTACTTGTAATAATACTTCAAATGTTCCACATTCCAGGGATGGCCGAGGGTCTGTCCATCGGTGCCACGTAATTGGAAGGTACCGGATCGGCAGACCTTAACGACTTCGTAAGGTCCTTCGGCCGAACGGCATGTACTTCGAATTCGGCGAGTATTTGATTAACGACCAGCTGTGAGTCGCTGCATATCTTTAGCTGTTTAGCCCCCATCTCCTTTGCCAGCCGAAGGCCTGCTAAAGGGCTTCGCATTCGGCTTCGTTGTTGGAAGCCTGGAATTGGAATCGGATTGCATACTCGATTGTTGTTTGATCAGGGGCTTTGAGTACTAAGCCAGCCTCGCTGCCTTGTCGGTTGGACGAGCCGTACACATAGAGAGTCCATACCAGGAATCGATGGATCAAAGGGTCCTTCGGCCGGCTGGTCGACTGGCTTCGCTGAAGGTGGGTCGGGAGCAACTTTTGCGGGATCTGCCTCGTGGGTTGCGTTAACTCGGAGATGAAATCAGCTACGGCTTGACCCTTCTCGGAGGCCGAGGACGGTAGTGAATGTCGAATTCGCTGAGTTCGATGGCCCATTTTACTAGCCGACCTGATGTCTCTAGTTTCTGGAGTATCTGGCGCAGAGGCTGATTGGTGAGGACGGTAAGACTGTGTGCTTGGAAATACGGCCGAAGCTTGCGTGCCGAGAGAACTGAGAGCGTAGGCGAGCTTCTTCAATTCGGGATACCGAATCTCGGCATCTGGAGGGCGTGGCTAGTGTAGAAAATTGGTAGTTCTATGCCGTTCGGCTTGCGGATGAGCACGGAACTGAGCGCCGTTGATGAAACCGAAAGGTAGACAATGAGGTCTTCGCAGGGAGAGGAGTGGACAGGTAGGGCGCCCTGCTCATGTAGGTCTTGAGGTCTTGGAATGCTCGGTCGCATTCGGCAGTCCAGATCCTGTCGTTTGCTTCCTTTAAGAGCTTTGAAGAATGGAGCGCATCGATCGGTCCCTTTTGATATGAACCGGGCCAGGGCGGCCACACGCCCGGTGAGGCTCTGAATATCCTTCTGTGTCTTCGGTATGTGCATGTCGAGTAATGCCTTGATTTTTTCAGGGTTGGCCTCAATGCCCCGTTGGCTAATCATGAAGCCAAGAAACTTGCCCGAAGAGACGCCGAAGGCGAACTTGCTTGGATTGAGGCGCATGTTGTACTTCTTCAAGACATTGAACATGAGGGAGAGGTTGTGAAGGTGAGAATCAGCCGTTTTGCTCTTGACTAGCATGTCGTCCACATAAACGTCCATCGAGGTACCGATGAGCTCGGAGAAAATTTTGTTGACCAATCGTTGGTAAGTTGCCCCAGCGTTCTTCAAACCGAACGGCATGACGCATGGAGCAGTAGAGCCCTTTGTCGGTGATGAATGCCGTATGTTCGCGGTCGGGAGGGCTCATGAATATCTGATTGTAGCCTGAGTATGCATCCATGAAGCTGAGAAGTTCGTGGCCTGCTGTGGCATCTACCATCTGATCGATCCTAGGTAGAGGGAAACTGTCCTTTGGGCAAGCCTTATTTAAATCGGTATAGTCCTGGCACATTCTCCAGGTACCGCCTGGTTTCTTGACTAAGACCGAGTTTGCCAACCAGGTAGGGTAGGTTACCTCCTGGATGAAACCGATTGTCCTTAGTTTTTCCACTTCGAGTCTCATCGCTTCATATCGTTCGGCGTCGTATGCCCTCCGTTTTTGTCTGATGGGTTTGAAGCTGGGGCAAATGCTGAGCTTGTGGGTGATGACATTCGGGGCGATGCCGGGCATGTCATTGTACGACCAGGCGAAGACCTCTGAATTTTCGCGCAAAAAGGAAATGAAATCGGCCCGAGTGTCGAACTCGAGGCAGTGCCGATTCAAACCTGCGGTCGGGCTGTGCTTCTGAAAGGATGACCGATTCTAATTCCTCGACAGGTTGTGCTTTTGGGGTAACGGCCTCATCCCTGGGATCGTCCGGTTTCTCCGACCCCTGTCGTTTGGCATAGAGCTTGTAGAAACGGAGTATGCTTCGCCAAGCGTAGCTCTTACCGATCCCTTTGTTGCCGATACATAACACGTCCGTGCACTCACTGATCCCCTCGCACTTGGCCTACACCGGCGTGCGTGGGGAACTTGAGGAGGAGCATGTGTGGTGAGAGTATGGCCTTCATTTTGGTTAGGGCCGTTGGGCCGATGATGGCATTGTAGGCCGTTGGGCAATCGACTATCAAAAAATGAGTGTAGATGACCGTTCGTCTGGGGATATTGCCGATGGCCAATGGGAGCTGGACGATGAAAATCGGTTCCACGACGTCACCCGAGAAGCTTAGAAGGGGAGTGATATCCTTGTTTAGGTGCTGAGGGTCTATGCCGAGGGCGTTGAAAGCGTCAGCAAACATCACGTCGACTGAACTCCCGGTGTCTATGAGGATTCGGCCCACATCGAAGTCTGAAACATCGGCTCGTATGATCATAGGATCGGAGTGGGGGAAGATGATGCCTCGCTCTTCCTCTTCAGAAAAGGTAATAGGTTCCCAGCCGATTCGCCGAATCTTGTCATTGCGCCCCCCTTCTACGCTGAGTATCTGGGGATGCCGAACGGCATGGACGTAATTTTTTGTGGAACGGTTGCTTGCTTCGGCAATGGGCGCCCCTCCACTGATCATGTTGATCTGCCGATTTGATGGATGGGCCGTTCCCGCCTTCGCGCCTAGGTCCTGATCCAGCCTTCCTTCGTTGATCAGACGTTCGACAATCTTTCGAAGGGCGATGCACGATTCCTGTATCGTGGCCGTTGTACTGGTGGTATCGGCAGAACACACCGGTGTCCTTATCGTTTTGCCGAGGGAGTTTGCGATTGTTCGGCTTCGGTATCATTTCGCCTTCTGCGAGGAGAACATGCTCATAGGTGGTGTTGAGCAAAGTGAATATTTGTTCTGGCCGATTTCGCTTCGGATCTCCGAAAGCGTTTCGCCTGTCGATTTCTGCCCTTCTTGTTCCTGCCCTGCCGATCGTGGAAGTAGTCCTTTCGCGGCTCAAAAAGCTGGGGCAAGGGATG
Source organism: Prunus fruticosa (assembly GCA_018703695.1). Lineage (NCBI taxonomy): Eukaryota > Viridiplantae > Streptophyta > Magnoliopsida > Rosales > Rosaceae > Prunus > Prunus fruticosa. Next base: position 25,889,232 of record CM031921.1, on the reverse strand, counting down.
CCGTTCGGTAGGGTGGCGGATCCGTCGTTCGATTTGCAGGGAAGCGATCATAGCTTCGTGCCGAAGGTCGATCGGTGGGGACCGTTTATCTCTGGTTGAGCCGAAGCTGATCCTTTGGAGTTGAAGTGTTCAGCCTTGGCGTGGATAGCTGCCTGCTTCATCAGCTCGGAGTAAGTGGTCCAGCGCCTCCTGGACGAGATACCGAAACTGGACGACCGAATACCACTTTTGAAGGCACCGAGGCTGCTCTATCGTCAGTTCTGGACATCGGGAGTATTCATGGCTAAACCTAGCCGCATATTCCCTCAGAGCTCATCGTCTTGCTGCCGAACGGTATAGAGGTCATCGGCAGAGTCAAGTCGATCGGTCTGAATCATGAAATGGTCGAGGAAGGTTTGCTTCAACTGATTAAAAGAGTCAACCGTACCTGGCGCCATTCGATAGAACCAATTCAGAGCAGCTCCTTTCAGGGTGGAAGGGAATAGTAAACATTGGCCTTCGTCTCAACCCTTTGCAACCCAAGGCTGATTGGAAGGTATGAATGTGAGTAACGGGATCTTCCACTCCTGAGTAGAACGATATTCGGAGTGCCTGAACCTCCTTCTCGTGTCTGAATGTCCTGATTTGACTCGTGAATGGCCCTGGCTGTACCGTTCCCCACGTTGGCGTCCAGAGCCTGGTTCTATTCCTCATCAATGCGATTCATCTTCTACAAGAGGAGACGAATGGTTGGGTCGGTAGAGGGAAGATCGTCTCCGAAGGCTTCTTTTGCTTGGTTCCTGTACGTTGGCCAACGTGGCGGCCTCGCCTTTCGTGGTCTGCCATTCGGCTGGGACTTCTCTCGTCAGCGTCCGTATATCGATCGTTACCCTGATCCGTTTGATGGCGCTCCTTTGGGTGTCCTGCCGATCGGTGAGAGATTGTGGTCCCGGCTGAAGTTGGAACATAATCTGATTCGTCCGTTTCTTCCAGACCGATCGCACCGTATCTTCGGCGTATGGGGGATCTTGGTCCAAGAGTCTCTAGCTGCCGATCGTTGAGTTTTGCCCGGATCCGGATGGGGAGGGCTGTCGTTCCTTGCGCTGCTCATTTATCCTATCGCGGCAATCGGAGTAAACTCGATATTCCGATGGCACTCCCTGGGGGAGGGTACGAACAGTCTTCGGGAAGCAGTTGGTTTGTTTGCGGCCTGCTGTTTCCCTTTATCCTGAATGCTTGGCTTCCGTACGCTCTTAATCGACTTCTCCTGCCCACCCGCATGGGTCGCTCCAAACCGTTCTGCAACGGGGTGGAATGTGTTTGTTGATCATGCAGTTGCCTCTGAGTGTCATCTAGTTTAGAAGCTAGGATATTGTTGTGCTCCTGCATTCGTGCCATTTCCTGCTGTAGAGTCTCCATGCGAGCCTCCAGAGTGGTTGGTCGAGCGGGGGTCTCTGTTCGTGGCGTCTGAAGCAAGAGAGCTAGATTTGGCTCACTGCCGAGGCCGATGATGGGGTCCATCGGCGGGGAGGGCCGAAGATGGATTCATCTTTTGGTCTCAGTGTTTGGAATTTTGAGATATGGGTTAATCGATAAGCAATTCCCACAGACGGCGCCAATCCCGTTGGCACTAAAACTTGAACGGATAGAGATGAGTGCAACTTACAAGTGGGATGGACGATCAAGAGATCAATTGAGTGTTGGATGCAGATCCTTCCTGTCCTCGGATGCTAATCCTGAATAGAAGATGAGCGAAGCTCGTGAGGTCTATGGAACCGGTGTGGAACCAGCCTAAGACCCTCCGATGCCAAAGTAAGTTTGTTTATAAGAGCTTTTGCTGTTGACTATATAGAACTATAAAAGTCAAGCTGAAAAGTCTTACCCCTTTGTTTATGGTGAAGGGGTGTATTTATAGATGGCATTTGGGATGCTAGTAGTGTTCATTTCCGATGTGGGACTCGTGGGAGGGCCCTGAGGTTGACACGAGTCCTTTGATATTTCGGGCGGGTGCTTCGAGGTTGATTCTCTACAATCGGTAAGGGATGCCGATTGTAGACGAGCTGGGCCTGTAGCGGCTGTTTGCAGCTTTGAGACAAGGCCATCGGTCGTCGATGCCGATTGTTCGAGGCCTTGGGGTGCTTGGGTGAGCTTCTCTGATCCACGTGTCGTTGTATGAGTAAAGGGTCAGATATGGTACAAACAAAGTTAGTCTATATATTTATTTACGTGGTATGGTTAGTTAGTTTCTAAGTGTTAAAACACATTTTTATTTCACTTCAAACTCTACATTACAAACAAAAACAAACAAACAAACAAAAAAACATTAAAAAAAAACAAAAACAAAAACATAAAAAACATAAAAACATAAAAACATAAAAAACAATAACAACTTCTTCTTCATTTTCATCTTCTTCATCTTCATGGCATGCCTCTATTGTCTCGCACTTGCAGAATCTGCAGCAGCTCTACATGGTCCTCATTCTTTTTTTGCAATGCTTCCACATGCTGATTGGCACGGTGAGAGCCGCTTCTGGAGTCCGCCACCATAGCCTTCAAGGAAGCTACTTCCTCGCTCAGTGCGGCACACTCCCGTGTCCTCGCCAGTAATCGCATGCCTAAATTGGTAGCCGAGACCGCATGGAGCACCGTTAAATTGTGGGACTCCTCCACTGCAGCCTTGTCGGACCTCTGTGCCACATGCAGATGATCTGCCGATGTGAGTTCACTGCCAATCATGCTGCCCAGCAGCACTGCTCTCTTTTAGCACCGCCTCAGAAAAGTTCGGTATTACCTCAGCAAAGTTTGAGGCCGTACCGTGATGATATGTGGAGTTTGGGAAGACAGGGTTTGGAGGAGCCCTTCTGGGCATTCGGTGGTGCAAGTGAGAGCTCAAGGTTGAGATCATCAAGGTGAGTGCATGAGGATGCTATTTGTTTTGCTTCTGAATTTTTTGATGTTTTTCCTTGAGTTTGCAGGAAGAAATGCTGGGTATCATCCGCTTAGAGAGATGTGGTTTAAATAGGCATATGCTGATGAGAGAGAGCCAACACCACTTCGGATTTCCCGGGCATGCTCGACCTAATCGCTTCAAGGGGGGAGCACATTAACTTTCACTTTACTTTATTTTATTTTATTTTTCCATGTTTTCTGGTGTTTTATGTTTTTGCCCGTTACTTTCATTTTCTAGTGTTTTGTGTTTTTCCCTTTCGGCTATCACCTTTGTCTTATTTTAGTTTGAGAAGTGTGCTTTCTTTTCCGTTTGTCGTTTTTGTTTGATTTAAGTTTGGGAAGTGTGTTTTATTTGTCTCTTTCTTTTTCCTTCTGCAACTTTACTCTTTTATTTCTGAAACAAAAATAACAAATAACAAAAACAACCAAAAAAATAAAAACAGTAGAAATCATTTCTTTAGCGCTAGGTGTCTCGACCATAGGAGCTTTGAGTTTGGCCATCTGGCTATCCTCTTCCGGGGCTTCACGCACAGCCTCTTGGGGCTCACCACTTGAGCTCCCAAAGATCGCAATCTTAGCTTGAGCATAACTACTCTCGCGATCTGCTTGCTTGCGTTTACCCGGTCGGTCTAGGTCCTCCAGCTGTTTTCTCATGTCACGAGAATACAACTCTACCATCTTTGATAGGCTTTTATTCTCGTCCCGTAATACTTCTAGCTGGTGTCGATTCACCTCCACTATCTTTGCCCTCTCCTTTTTTCAAGCTTTTTATAGCACTCTGACACTCTTCAACCATACATCGCTCCGCCGCTCACTGACCTTTCAGAATCTCTACCTCATGGGACTTCGCAAGTAGGCGATGACCCAAACTTGCAACACATGTTGTACTCTCACGCTCAGTGCTAGGGCATCACTCGTGACCCGGTTGTCATCCCTTGTCCCGAACACACGTATATCTTTGGGAGTTACTAAATTTCTACCAACTCCAATGGCAACATCGTTGTCCAGGAGTATTGAGTCATTGACAGTCACAGGCCCCCTTGCGGAGGCAAAGTAGGGTACCCATCCTGGTGCCGCCTTCTTGGCCCCATGTCTGAGTCGGTGGAGCTAGGTTGAGATCCAACGAAAATGGGTAGGAAGAGGCCATTTGATTTCTCACTTTTTTCTTTTTCTTGCTTCTTTTCTCTTTTGTGTTTTTGAGTTTGTGTGTTTTCCCTAGCCATTGCAGCGTCCTAAGCATTTCTAAATCTCCAGACATTCCTCAAGTCCCACCACCTTCTCTCTTTCCAACCACACCCAACTCATTTATCACGACGTGACCTTTCTAAACGGACGCGTTCAGGAAAGTCATCACGACTTTGTATGGCCCCATAATTTCTGCTTGTGGAGTCTGCGGCGCCTCTATGCGTCGACATGTGTCTCGAAATTGTTGAAACATCAAGGACCACATTATCTCTTTTCAGAAATCCCGCCTTCGCACTTCGAAAAATAAAAATAAAAATAAATAAATGTAAAAAAAAATAAATAAATTGAAACGTGTGGGTTTCAGATTTCCTTTTGGGTCGGTTTTTCACCTTGTTTGGGTTTCAAGGTGGATTAATTTCATTGTGGGCTTTGGGCTTTCAAAAAAAAAAAAAAAAATTGGGTTGCGTAAGACCTGCTGTTTAAGGCTTACTGTTTTGAGTGTTTTACTGTTTCGTTTTATTTTATTTTTTTATTTGATTGTTTGTTTTGTAATTTTTATTTTTGTAATTATTTTATTTGTGTATTTTAATTCTTGTGTGTTTTGTGATTTATATTTACTTTAGTACCTTTCATTTCTTGTTATGACATTGCTTGTTCATAATTTTTAAACATTGAGGACAATGTTCATTTCTAGGTTTGGGGGTATTGGAGTTTAGCAAGTAAATTTGGTTTGTCTTAAAAATAAAAAAATAAAAATTTGCTTGTGTTTTTTAATTTTGAGTCATGTTTTGTTTTGTTTTGTTTTTGAGTTACTTTCCGAACACATATGATGAGATTGTGATAAATATTGCATGACTTAAATGAAAATTGGATTTCATTTTTTTTTTTAAACAAAATTATTTAAAAAAAAAAGAGTAAAAATTTAATTTTAAAAATAAATAAATAAATTTGGCATTGTTCTAGCATGATATGTTTGAAACCTTCTTTACACTTGCCATTTGTTTCATAATTTTCCAATTAAATGATTTGCGTGATCTAAAGAATTGTATGAAGCATAAATTAGACTTATATAACCAACCATATAAAGTGAGCTTTTGAGCCTTGTACTTCATTTCTTGAGTGTTATATACACATACTCTTAATTTCTTGTCATCTAAGTTGTTGTTTGATCTCATTATTCATTGATTTGGTTGAACACTTAAAAGTCATTCATTCTTATGCAATTTGATTCCATGACATTTAAGAAATGATATTAAGGCCCTCTTTGGATCGTTTGTGCCTTTCAAGCTAACCTTATGCATGCTTAAGCATGATTTTCCATTGTTAACCATTTTGAGCCTACATGTAAACCTTTTTTTTTTCATTTACCAATTATATTTCCTTGTCTTAGCTTGAAAAACAAATATTTACCTTTCTAAGGAACTCATGAGCTTTAATTGGGATGTGTTTTTCATACTAGGTTTGGGAAGAGGTGTTACATTTCAAAAAAATACATATTCACACAATTGGTGAAAGAAAAGAGTAAAGTTGTGATTAAGTGGTGGTTGATTGAAAATTCATTTTTGGGCCTTCAAAATAAATTGGTGATTGTTCAATAAAGGAGTATGAATCATTGTAAATGAAGGTATAAGGAGTTTTGATCGTGTAAAAAAATAAATTATCATTGTGATGATTCGAAGTCTTGTAAACAATTGTTTTATGCTCTTATATTTTGAGTTCCTTGGACTTTGTTTTATCCATACCCTTCATTTCTCACTCACCTTACACCCTTGGCCCCATTACAACCTATGTTAAAGACCTAAATTGATCTTAAATGTCATGTGGTCGAATTGCATCCATTTTTTTACTTTTAAGTGTTTGACATCCTTCTTGAGATCATATTAATGCAAGTTCTTCATCTTTCTATTGCGAGTTAAGTCCCTTATGGTTTAACTCTATTCTCATGTTTATAACTGAGTGTTGCATTATAACCCTCTTCTGAGTGATTCATTTGTGAGAGGACAACTTTGGTGAGATTTGAAGTTGAACTTGTGCTTTGTATGATTTTTGAAATTGTGTGAAAACTAAGATTGGGGAATTTGTTGCATTTGACAATCACACTACTACACTTTGAGCATATTATGTTTTGAACTTCTCCACCTTGTGAATAATGTCTAAATTTGAGCTTTTGTTGTTAAAACTTTTGAGTCATGTGCATGAGTCATTTCTCTTCGGAAATGTTCGGAAAGATTGTTTTGACTTCTTTTTATTTTTATTTTTGTTTTTGCTTTTATTTTTGTTTTTGTTATTTTGCTTAAAGGACTAACAAATTCTAATAGGTTTTCTAACTACTTTGTTTTGTAGAAATTAGTCAAACGTTTGTGGGTATCGTATTGTTAAAACCCTCAGGAGACACAACTCCTCCTACTAGGGATGCCTAGAGGTTTAAAGGCTTGTTGCATATGCTAAATGCAATCGAGTTACCTACGAAAGTGGTCTAGTTAACTTCTTGTTTTATTTTTTTTATTTGTTTTCCTTTTGTTTTGCTCGAGGACTAGCAAAATCTAGGTTTGGGGGTATTTGATCGGTGCATAATTACATATCATTTTGTACCCTTCTAACTTATGATTTGGTTATGTTTTTGACTTAAACTTGTGCTTTTAATAATTTTTGTGTTTGTTTCAGTGTTATAAGCTTGAGACTCACTAATTGTATTTTGGAGACAAGTTAGCTCAAAACGGTGTCTGCAGATCAGTCAACTTCACGGATTGGACTGTACTTGCTCAAGAAGAACCAGATAATGAGCCATACATCATTGGAAAGATACGGAAGTCTAGTTTCTGTAGAATTTTACGGTTCATGATTCCGAGTCTTCTAGAGAAAGTTATACATGTTTTGGCAACTTAAGGTCAAATTCGGCAGTATCTGCGTTCCTGGGCCAAAAATCACATTTGAAGGCCTTCCCGATTTTTCCTTGAGCTGGGCTTCAAGATCCATATTTTTCCAGATTTTTCAAAATGAAGCCACAAGCCCAAAACGAGCCCACAAGCTGGCTGCAATGCATTATCATGCATGACATATGCATGATGAAGTGTTGTTGATTGTGGGAAAGTTTGGTGAAGCATATTCAATACCTATTTTTTAGTGGAATTTTGCAGCAGCCAAATGAATTAATTGAAGTTGAAGTGGATGATGCAACACTAAGCTTAATGACAAGAAGAATTGTTTTCAAATGCAATAATGTGTTAGGTGAATTAAGTGTTGTAAGTTGGTGAAGTGAGTGTGGTTAGTGAACTCTATTGTATAATTCAGATTTTCACTTCCCCTAGGCCTATAAATAGGGAAGTTCTCTAAGCTTGTAATCACACCCCAAGAGGGGGAGCTCTCAAACACTTCTCTAGAGCTCCCTTCCCTTCTCTCCCTCAAATTCTCTTAGTTTCCCTTTGTAGTTCTCAATTGTTGTAATATGATCTTTTTACTAAATCTTCAAACACTTCCCAAACATTTCTCTATTCTCTTCAAAAGTCTCCATGTTCTTGAAACACTTCTCAAACACCTTTCTCTCCCTTCCCTAAGTTCTCAATTCTCCAAGTTCACAAAGATTCTTAAAGTTCTCAAACACTTTCTCTTCCAAAATCCTCAAGCTTCCCAAACACTTTCCTTTCTCTTCCAAATTTCCCAAGTTCTCAAACACATTCCCTTCCAAAATCCTCAAGCTTCCCAAACACTTTCCTTTCTCTTCCAAAATCCTCAAAGCTTCCCAAACACCTTTCTCTTCTCCAAGTTCTCAAATACTTTCTTCCCCCTTCTCTAAAGCTCCCAAAAACTTCTCAAACATTTTCTTTCTTCCTCAAAGTTCTCTTAGTTTCCTTAATGTTTTCTTAGTTGTAATTTATTTTTCTTGTAATGTACATTCTTTCTTCTTGTTTTGTTTCTTTTGTTTTCATTTTTGTTTTGTGTAGGAAAATTGAATTGGATCATTCAATCACCAATCCCTGTGGAATCGACCTCGCACTTACATATGCTATACTACCGAACGGCTCGTGCACTTGCGAGTATCACAAGTTGAGGATGCAGTTGAACCCATTTTGGTGCAGCTGAAATCTACACAACACGGTCGCTCGAGCTTTTCTCAAGCTTTTTCGTCTCTCTGTAAAAACGACCGGTCGCCCAAACCTTGCGACCGGTCGCTCACTCCTTCACCTTCAACCTTAATGTGAGCCATTTTTCCAACACTCACAACCCTTGGTATTTCCCCCTTTGTGTCTAGACTCTCAAGACCCAACTCAGCTCCTATCTTGAACTGATTGCCCTCTCTCTCTTCCTCCCTTGGTGAGTTAAACCTCCTTTGGACTCAATAGCTTCCAGCTACTTGACCACCCCCTTGAGATTAACCACACACTTGTTGTCTTGCATCTTCACTTTCTTTTGTAGCCAGACCTTTGGACTTAGTAGAGGGCTACAATTACTCCTTCACGTTCTTGCTTTCAGCTACCCACCTAAACACAAGGTTAGGCAAACCAGAAAACAAGCCATAAAGCATGTACCCTTTGTCCCCTTGTCTCCCACCTAGAAAACCCTTTGGTACAAGTCAACAAAACAACATTCAATGATGTTCCAGCTTTTAAGGCACCTCGCCAAACTCCTAGAACCCATAAAACACTTTGGAGGCTCGAGGAAATAGGTAGGAAACCGACACATGTGAAAGCACCTCGAAACAGCTTGGAAAATACAGCACATCACATCTGGCGACCGGTCGCGGATACCTTGCGACCGGTCGCTCCAGCCTTTCTCCAGCGTCTTTGACTCTCTGCAAAAACGACTGGTCGCTTCTCCCTTGCAACCGGTCGCTTCCTCCTTCACTTGCATACTAAATGTAAGCCAAATTTCCAACAGTACAGTGAAGGGGAAGGCAGGGAAAGTGGGAGGATGTCTAAGGAGATTTTAGGGGAGTTCACTGACTTACCTGGGAATTATTAATATTGGGGACTATGTCCCATGGCTTTCTTGGTTGAGCCATGTCAATGGTTTGGGAGCCAAGTTAGACAAGGTGGCTAAGCAGTTGGATGACTTTATAGATACAGTGGTTCAAGAGCATATGAACCATAGTTCAAGGAGTGGAGATGGTGGCCAAAAGAATTTTTTGGACATTTTGCTTGCAATTCAGAAAGAAAACTTGGCTGGCATTCCTATTGATAGAGTTAGTATAAAGGCTATCATCTTGGTAACTATAACTCTCTCTCTCTCTCTCTCTCTCTCTCTCTCTCTCCTACATATATATATATGTGTGTGCATGTATGTGTGTTTTTTGTGAAAGAGGTGTAACATATAGTAGCATATATATTTTGCAAAAGGTTAAATATCTTAATCCAATCAATTGTTTTTAGGATATGTTTGCTGCTGGCACTGATACCACATATACTGCCTTAGAGTGAGCAATGACTGAGCTTTTAAGGCATCCAAGGGTCATGAACAAATTGCAGAATGAGGTAAGGGGAATAGTCGGAAACAAAACAGACGTAATTACAGAGGATGATTTGGTTGAAATGCACTACTTGAAGGCAGTGACGAAGGAGACTCTTCGCTTACATCCACCACTTCCATTACTAGTTCCCAGGATGTCAACCCGAGATGTGGAAGTAAATGGCTACAACATTAAAGCCAACACATGAGTTTTCATCAACGCATGGCAAATCGGAAGAGATCCCAAGCTGTATGACAAACCAGAGGAGTACGAGCCAGAAAGGTTCTTGAATAATGGTATAGATTACAAAGGGAATGACTTTGAATTGATTCCATTTGGAGCTGGTAGGAGGGTCTGCCCAGGAATTCAGTTTGCCATGGCTGTTAATGAAATTGCCTTAGCAAACATCGTGCACAAGTTCGATTGGGCATTGCCCGGTGAAGCAAGTGGGGAGGATTTAGAGATGACAGAATCCACTGGTTTAACCGCACATAAAAAATATCCTCTCAAAGCTGTTGCTTTTCCACACTTCTAAGTTGAGAAATAGAGAGGGCAGTTTCATATTATTGTCTAAGGCTCTAAGCCTGCTATCGTGTGTATGTCTAAGGCTTCAGCTGTCAGCACAATAAGAATTGTCAAAATATTATGTAAAATTCTATTTTGTTGTTGTCTTCTGCCCAAGTGGATCAACTCTTGTGGACTAACTCATCCCTACAAGAAGACGAACAACGACAAATTTCTTGACAATGAGATCATGATGTTGAACATATATGTAACATGAATTTTGACTCTTAAAAAATGATCTTGGTGGGTTTTATTTATTTATTTTTATATAATTTTCGGTACATGAATTTTGACTCTTATCCCAATTTTGTATCTCCAAAGAAAAAAAGAGAGAGTCTTACATTAGTTTTTAAATTAATTAATTAATTTTTTTATAAGTAGCAATTCAAACCGTGTTTAAACAGTTAACATCTGCTCATCATAAATAAATAATATCATAATCATACAATTACTCATATAAAAAAAATATAAGAAAACTAATTATAAATATCATATAATACGAGTTAGTTAAATGCGTTTTTTGTGTCAAAATAGAGTTACTCGTATTGAGACTAATCCAACATGTTTAGTATACGTGTCAGCATGTCGTGTGATATTCGTATTTAGTCGCGTTAAACATTGTCACCTCTAAAAAAGTATTGACAATGTTTATAATGAGGGGGTCCTTAATAGCCATCTAATTCGGTGCGTAGCTATTATTGGAGTGTTGGATTGAACCCTCTCATTGTAATCACTCAACATAGCCCCTACTGTTGGGTTGCCGACCCATATAACTGTGTCATGTTCAGGTTGACTCATTTCACTACTACAAAAATCGAAATAGACGACGGTAATCCACGTCGTCGTATTTGGTTTTTGAACCGTCGTAAAATCGAGCGACGTCTTTTCATGCATAAAACCACGACGGTAAATCCCCGTCGTCTATTATTTGTAAAGACGACGGTTTTTTAATAAAAAAGGTAATCTATTATTAAGTAAAGACAACGGTTTTTTATAAAAAGGGTCGTCTATTATATATAAAGACGACGGTTTTTTAAAAAATGGTCGTCTATTATTAAGTAAAGACGACGGTTTTTTTATAAAAAAAGGTCGTTTATTATTAAATAAAGACGACGGTTCTTTACTTAATAATAGACGACCCTTTTTATGCGTCTTTTCGACCTTTTTATAGAAAAACCGTCGTCTTTACATATAATAGACGACCCTTTTTATAAAAAACCGTCGTCTTTACTTAATAATAGACGACCCTTTTTATTAAAAAAAAAACCGTCGTCTTTACATATAATAGACGACCCTTTTATAAAAAAACCGTCGTCTTTACATATAATAAACGACCTTTTTTATAAAAAACCGTCGTCTTTACATATAATAGATGACCCTTTTATAAAAAAAAACCGTCGTCTTTACATATAATAGACGGTAGTTCTTTCAAAACAACCATGTCTTTACCAAAAAAAGGACACTTGATTTTTAAAAGACGACGATTGTCATATCTCCCTGTCGTTGTTTTTTGGTCAGATTTTAACTCTGAAGAAAAGCTTTTTAATAAGACGTCGCTTTTTTATTTGTGTGCGTCGTTATAAAAAAATTCTTAACAGTATCTCCATTTTTTATAGTCACTTATCCAGGACGGTTTTTTGTTACCGTCGTCTTTTTAAAAACAACGACGGTTTTTTGTTCTTCCGTCGTCTTTTTCTGGTCGTCTTTTGCCCTTTTTATAGTAGTGTTTATAATCGTGTCGTGTTCTGATTGACTCATGTGTCAAGTGAACGCAAAATTCAACATTAAATTTCTTTTATTTGTAAACCAAAACCCTTGCAAAATCATAAATAAATAATATCATAATTATACAATTGCTCATATAAAAAATATATAAGAAAATGAATTATAAATTTCATATAATACTTGTTAGTTAAATGCGTTTTTCGTGCCAAAATAGAGTTACTCATATTGAGACTAATCGAACACATTTATTATACGTGTCAGCATATTCGTGTGATATTCATATTTAATCGTGTTAAACATTGTCACCTCTAAAAAAATATGAACACATAAAATAAAGATTATATTCTCTCTCTTTTTTTGTCTGAGATTATATTCTCTTTAACTGATGTTTATCGAAGAAGCTATCACAAGATCGAACTCGAAAGCCTAAAAAATCTCATTATAAATAATGATTTGGCCGCTGAAAGTATGTCTAGAATTGCCTCATATGCTCACATATATAGTATAATCCACTCACCAAGAATGGCAAACACATGTATTATGCTGTCTTCGAATTCGGATTGGTCTCATTATTTCATAATGTCTCCTTTTCCACCACCCTAGTATTAACAACAAATTCATGTGATCAACCAGTGATCACACAAACCAAAAAAAACAAGGGTTTAGCTAATTTTTTATTAATGTTGGTGGGAAGGAGGTATGTCGATGTCTTCAATGAAACCTAGCTGGCTATATATATTCTAAATCCCACGTCGTTTTGGTCATATAAGGTTCACAAAGATGGAAGATGAAGACAAACGACCTTTTCTCCAAATCTTGCATACAAGGGGTCCCATCCAATCCAAGGGACAAAATTAGAGTCTATATTAGTTAATTAATTCTTTAACATAGATGATAAATCGGTATTAATAATCTAATCTATAGCTTATAATCTCTCTATCCCGTGATTGACTCTCTCCTTGTGAGGGTCCCACTAATTTGTCATCCTATGGTTGGATTGTGGGCACGTGGGGATAGCACTCATCATCAAGATGAAATACAATACATATAAGGTTCTTTTTTCAAGTAAAGGGTAATGCTAGGCTTACTACATTTTTCATACCACATTGATACCACATCTCTAATAGAGGTGGAGCCCACCAATATAATGGGGTCCACCTCTATTAGAGAGGTGGTACACAATGTGGTATGAAAAATGTGATAAACCTAGCATTTTTCTCAAGTAAACCTTTTTCTTAATCTTCATGGATGAGAAAAGGGTCGGTTGATATGATTGATTTGAGAAAAAAAAAATTTAAGGTTTGTCGGCTATGGGAATTTTCAGATTTTACAGAATGAAATCGATTCAGGTATGAAGTTTTTGTTGAGGGAGGGGACATCTTTTTAACACTTGGGGTCCTTAGGTTTCCTTTGGGTCATTTCAATTTTTCTTCCCTCAAAGGGAAAGTGGTTCAAATAGTTTTAAGTCAATTATGGGTTGTTGAAATAATAATAAAAATCATTTTCTTTGGTTAGGTAGAAGATGTGATTAGCCTCTCATAGACTTCTTTTACATTAGTATTTGGTGGAGTTGGTGGTGGCCATTTATTTGCAATAGTCAAGGTAAATATTAGGTTATGAGTTATTAAATTCTAATTATGTTATTTTAATAGATTTTTTCATCTACTAAATCTAATTTTTCTATGTGAATGTGTTCCACCTTCTCTTAATGTATTTGTCACATGAATCACGTTAGTTAGTAGGCTACGTATTCTCTCCCAAAAGAATTATTCCATACGTGTGGGCAGACTGTTTTGGTGTTGCTTGCAGTGTGGTGTATCAGTATAGCCGTGCGGCTATACTTGTAAAATACCCGAATAAATATATTTAAAGAGTATAGCCGATTAAAATATACGAATATTTTTTTAAATTGTATAGCCGGGTTTAGGGTTTAGGGTTTGTGAATTATAGTTTTGTCTTGCTCTTTTCTTTTTGTTTTGTGTGGACAAAATGACCCTTACTTATATCATCTTATAATCACACTGATGTAAGTTGTAACCGCATAAGATTGCGTATTGACTAATACTAATATGATAATGTTTAGTATTGAGAAGTGATAAAACCGGCATTATATTCTGCCATTCTCACTTAATATATAGTGAGGAGATTGACAAGTATTCAGAGAGAGAGAGAGGAAAGGTCATACTGGGAACCCTCTCTCCTTACTGTCAATAGAAATAAAAAAATAAAACATAAGAGAAAGAAAAGGGCTCAAAAGAAGTTAGAAACATCTATATATGTGGCAATGATTAACATTACCAGAAATGTACAAGACAAATCAACATTTGACATTGAGTTCTTAGGTATTGAGCAACCAGTAGCTATGTTGCACCTGTTTGTAATTGCCCTTCCCTTCCTCCTCTTCACAATCTTCCTCATCAAAAGGCTTACCAATACACCAAAACACAAAAACCTGCCTCCTTCACCACCAAGTCTACCAATACTTGGAAACCTCCACCAACTAGGCACTTACCCTCATCGATCCCTACAACGACTAGCTCAGCACTATGGTGAACTCATGGTGCTTCGTTTTGGTATGCAACCAGTGCTCGTAGTTTCTTCTGCAGACGCTGCTCGTGAGATCATGAAAACAAATTATATCATCTTCTCTAACAGACCCAGATCAACCATTGCCGATAAACTTCTGTATAAAGCTAAGAGTGTGTCCTCAGCTCCTTATGGTGAGTATTGGAGGCAAATGAGAAGCATCTGCGTGCTCCAACTTTTAAGTAACAAAAGGGTTCAGTCTTTTCGAGCAGTAAGAGAAGAAGAACTAGCCTTGCTGACTGAGAAAGTGAAACAGTCTTCTCTGTTGTCATTGCCTGTGAATTTGAGTGAGTTGTTTGCTTCACTAACTAATGATGTGATTTGTAGGGTGGCTTTTGGGAAAAAGTATAGTGGAGATGAAGGTGCAAGGAAATTTAAGAAGTTGCTTGGGGAGTTTATGATCTTGTTGGGTGGTTTTTATGTAGGGGATTTTATTCCATGGCTTGGTTGGGTTAGTCAAATGAATGGTTTAGATGCAACGTAGTTGATGAGCATATGTGTACTCCTAACATGAAAGGAGAGAGCTGTGGTGATAATATGAGTGTTGAAGGTGAAGATAGGAAGGATCTTGTGCATGTTCTGCTTGAAATTCAAAAGCAAAACATGTTGAATTTTGGTATAAAACTTTCTGGTTTTATAATTGATTTATCAGAACAAACAAAACCTTTTGTTAGCAACGTATGCAGAGGAGAAAAGAAAACTAGAGAGAATGGGAATGTTCTGTATTTTTTCGCTATATAAGACTCTGAGCAAAAACCTGCTCATATATGACATATACTGCCAAAAACCAGGATCCTAAATTTTAGGATACAAGGACTCATCTCCTACCATACATGATTATTGGAGGCTATGATTCTTACACCTAGGCTAGAATCGGTTATCTCAGTACAGCTAAGAAAAAGACAAAAAACCAGCTGTAGCAATTATCCCAAAATAGAATAGAGTAGCTAACGGCTACTTCCTAAAAAAGACAGTTCTTCATTTCTTCATTCTTCTCAGCAACAATCTGCAGGATTGTCATCTGCAGTTTGTATTAAGCTCAGTAAGTAGCTTAATTCTCAACAAAACAAGGCTGGCTCTTCCATTGATAGGGATAGCATCAAAGGTATCATTTTGGTAAGTCTCTTCTATGTCTCCACAACTAAAGCAAGAAAGCTCAATAGCTTTATGTGCCTAAGATACCTACATCAGAATATATAAAATCTTTTACTTCTCCATCCATTCCTAATTGATTTCTGGGGTGAACTAAGATCTTTCTTGGTTTATGCAGGATATTTTTGGTGGTGGAACTGATACTAGCTACACAGTTCTAGAGTGGGCAATGACCGAACTTTTAAGGCATCCAAGAGTCTTGAAAAAACTGCAAGATGAGATGATGGGAATTGCTAATGGCAAAGCAGACATAACCGAGGGCGATTTAGATAAATTTCCTTACGTAAAAGCAGTGATCAAAGAAACACTTCGGTTGTATCCTCCAATACCGTTACTGGTTCCTCGCGAATCAACTCAAGAGGCTAAAATAAAGGGCTATGACATAGCAGCAAGAACCATGGTCCTGATCAATGCTTGGACAATTGGAAGAGACCCCTCAATGTGGGATGAACCAGAGGAGTTTAAACCAGAGAGGTTTTTGAACTCTTCTGTAGATTTCAAAGGGCATGACTTCCAATTAATCCCATTTGGAGCTGGAAGAAGGGGCTGTCCAGGATCCTTGTTTGCCATGATCACTAATGAGATTGTGTTAGCAAATCTTGTGCACAAGTTTGACTGGACATTGCCTGGTGGAGCAAGAGCTGAGGATACAAGCATGACAGAATGTACTGGCCCTGTCATCCACAGAAAAGCTCCTCTTGTAGCTATGGCAGTGCCAAGGTTTTCCGAGAATTCCTGCTTTCCCATTTTATGATTGTGAAGGCCTTTCTGCAGTGTCACCTTGAAGTTTCATAACAGAAGCCCAAAGGAAGCATAAGATAATGAAATTCTGAGTCATGCTTAGCCTATATAAAATGATTCTTTATATTGTTCCTTGATAAAAAAAAATTAAATTATAGGAATTTAGACTATCATCCTTAGATAAGATGTATTTTCCATTAAACTTGGATGTTAGATTGGATTTTGATTTTAAAGTCTTTTGGATCTACACGAAAACAAATTTCTACCTTGAATTTTCCTATCTACAAAATAGAAACCTAAATGAGGCACGAACCTTTTTTAAGTCAGAAGCCGAACACTCTACGCTTTCCAAAAGCATCTAAATTTTTTTGTTGTCTTCTGCCCAAGGGGATGAATTCGTGTGGACTAACTCATCCCTAAGAGCAAGTGCAGCACAGCACACTAACCTGGGCAACAGCCCCCCAGGCCAGAGTTGGACCTCCAGCGAGCAAAAGGATGCTCGGGCAAGCCCTAGGACCCACCACCCCGGGCAAGCCCAAGGGCAATTCTGGGCTAGGCTCTTGCCCCAAGTCGTTGACCTTAGAGCATTTCCAGCAGTCAAACCCTTGCCATGGCAAGGGGGGCTGGGGCTGACACTATTCATGTGAATAGTGGCTGACTTTGCCTTTTTTAGCTATGTGTGTTTCCCGCAGTCAAACCCTTGCCATGGCAACTACTATTCATTTTTTTGTTTTTTTCACAACTTTTTTTACTTAAACAATTATTTTGGATAATATTTTCGGGTAAGATTTTTGGGTTCCTACGTGTCAATACTATTTATATCAAATAAGATTTTCGGTATTTTTTTTAAAGTGAAGAGTATTTGTTGGTATTTATAGAAAATAAATTCAGTATTTTTTTGGAATTTTCAAAACATTTTTTCGATTTTTTTTCAATTTTTTATTGCACAAAAAATCGTCGGCAGTTGGATTGCCTGGAAAAAATCGAATCGAAGAGCCCAGCAGCAGCCACGTGGCAGAGAGTCCTGTGCGCGACACTGTAGCGGTCCTGTAGCGCCGCTGACGTCATCGATGATGTCAGCTTGCCCGAGTTTTGGACCTGGGGCTAGAGTTGCCCTCGGGCCAGCCCGGTTCGGTGGGTCCCACAGCTTGCCCGGGCTGGGTTTTGTTGCTGGAAACAGGTTTTTGGGCTTGCCCCCCCCCTAGCCCTCCCCTTGCCCTTGCTGCTGGAGTTGCTCTTAGCGGCTGAAAATCAATTTTTTTACAGCCCCAACGGGAAGATGCCATCTGGTGCTTTCGGGACGCTAAGAACGAATTTTTTATGTGGCTCTCCTCTTACAAATGGACCATCAGAATGCTCACACACAAATATGTATGTGGCTCATACTTGTCGGTGGTTTCAACTTTATATGTTTTGTTTTCTTATGGAATCATGGACGGTTCTATTCTTCGTAGTACTAGGATGATCTTTGCCTTTATTTAAACACACACAACACATTCGTTTCTTAGTACCAACTCTGAAGATGCTAAATCCCTTGCAAGTATTGCAAGAGCTAAATGAAAGCTCCTCCTTTTTGCAACCTTTGGCCTTCACACTGCAGGCCATTTTCCTTGTCCTCCTATACACATGGTACTCTTCGACTAAAATCACCACCCAAAAATCAACACAACCGCCTTCTCCTCTAAAGCTACCTATCATTGGAAACCTTCACCAGATAGGCTCGTACCCTCATCGCTCACTTCAAGCCTTGTCCCAACGCCATGGCCCTCTCATGCTTCTCCACTTTGGAATTGTCCCGGTGCTTGTTGTCTCTTCAGCTGAGGCAGCCCGGGAGATCTTGAAAACTCATGACCTCGCATTTTCTGATCGACCCAAGTCCACCATCTTTGAGAAGCTTCTCTACAACTACAAAGATGTCGCAACTGCGCCGTATGGTGAGTATTGGAGGCAGGTGAGAAGTATATGTGTTTTAAATCTTTTGAGCAACAGAAGGGTTCGGTCTTTTCGTTCTGTGAGAGAAGAGGAAACCAAATCCATGATCAGAAACATAAAGGACTCATCATTATCATCTGTTTTGAATCTGAGCGAAATGTTTGTGAGGCTTACTAATGATGTAGTGTGTAGAGTGGCTCTAGGGAGGAAGTACAGTGATGGGGAAGGCGGGGAGAGTGGGAGGATGTTTAAGGTGATTATAGGGGAGTTCGCTGACTTACTGGGAATTATTAATATTGGGGACTATGTCCCATGGCTTTCTTGGTTGAGCCATGTCAATGGTTTGGGAGCCAAGTTAGACAAGGTGGCTAAGCAGTTGGATGACTTTATAGATACAGTGGTTCAAGAGCATATGAACCATAGTTCAAGGAGTGGAGATGATGACCAAAAGGATTTTTTGGACGTTTTGCTTGCAATTCAGAAAGAAAACTTGGCTGGCATTCCTATTGATAGAGTTAGTATAAAGGCTATCATCTTGGTAACTATAACTCTCTCTCTCTCTCTATATGTGTGTGTGTGTGTGTTTTTTTTGTGAGAAAGGTTAAATATCTTAATCCAATCAATTGTTTTTAGGATATGTTTGCTGCTGGCACTGATACCACATATACCTGCCTTAGAGTGGACAATGAGCTGAGCTTTTAAGGCATCCAAGGGTCATGAACAAATTGCAGAATGAGGTAAGGGGAATAGTCGGAAACAAAACAGGCATAATTACAGAGGATGATTTGGTTGGAATGCACTACTTGAAGGCAGTGACCAAGGAGACTCTTCGCTTACATCCACCACTTCCATTACTAGTTCCCAGGATGTCAACCCGAGATGTGGAAGTAAATGGCTACAACATTAAAGCCAACACACGAGTTTTCATCAACGCATGGCAAATCGGAAGAGATCCCAAGCTGTATGACAAACCAGAGGAGTATGAGCCAGAAAGGTTCTTGAATAATGGTATAGATTACAAAGGGAACGACTTTGAATTGATTCCATTTGGAGCTGGTAGGAGGGCCTGCCCAGGAATTCAGTTTGCCATGGCTGTTAATGAAATTTCCTTAGCAAACATCGTGCACAAGTTCGATTGGGCATTGCCCGGTGAAGCAAGTGTGGAGGATTTAGATATGACAGAATCCACTGGTATAACCGCACATAAAAAATATCCTCTCAAAGCTGTTGCTTTTCCACACTTCGAAGTTGAGAAATAGAGAGGGCATTTTCATATTGATGTCTATGGCTCTAAGCCTGTTACTAACATACCATAGCACAATAAGAATTGTCAAAATATTATGTAAAATTCTATTTTGTTGTTGTCTTCTGCCGAAGTGGATGAACTCTTGTGGGCTAACTCATCCCTAGAAGAAGAAGAAACAACAAATTTCTTGATGAGATCATGATGTTGAACATATATGTAACTTATTGTAACATGAATTTTGACTCTTAAAAAATGACCTTGAGTTTTTGTTTTTGGTTTTTTTCATTTTTGGTACATGAATTTTGTCTTATCCCAATTTTGTATCTCCAAACAAACAAAAAAAGAGTCTTGCATTAGTTTTTAAATTAATTTTTTTTATAAGTAGTAATTCACACCGTGTTTATACAGTTAACATCTGCTCGTTATCCGGTAATTTGCCTATATTTATGTTTTCTTTTTAATTTTCCTATCCCTCCAAGTATTATTCCATACGTGTAGGCATATGTTTTGGGGGTTTTCCATTGTAGACGTCCCTAAACTTTGCCCCCAGTTGCAATTGGGTCTGTGAACTTTTTTTGAGGCAATTACATCCTCTAACTGGACAAAAAGTTCCAATTAGGTCATGCCGTAATAGAATCCGTTGAGTTTGACCATGTGAACGGCACGTGCTCTTGTTGTGAGGGGTATATTCGAGTTTTCGTAGCTTCGAGCGAAACATAACACAATTTAGCGCTTTAGAGAGGGCCTATGCAAGTTTCGATCTTCCATACCAGTGAACCGAGCTTTTAAGGCAGCCATTGGACTTCAATTTGTTGCTGTAGTGATTGATCCAATGTTGGTTGAGTGAGAAATTTTGTGTTTAAGCTTCGAAATTTGGGGTTGATTGGGGGTACAATTAAGGGTTAGGGTTTCATTTTAGGGATAGTTGGGTTTTTCGTCCTTTTGGCTGATAGTGATGGAAGAGTTTGACTTTCGTTGGGGTGGTGTTGCTCCTAAATACATTAAGTGATTCTACCTATTTGAATACATATCAGTTGGTTTTGTTTTCATCTGTGTGGTCCATAGCTTTTTAAGATTCCATACAGGCTTTGCTTTATATTGTCATTGACTGCAACATTTAGGGTTCTTGTCTTCTATTCCTCACACCAAATCGACTAAAGTTTCTATAGCAATTAAAAAAAACTCACCGAAGTGTGTATTGTATATTTTGATTTTGGTGCACAACATTGAATTAAAAAATAATTTTGTCTGATTTTATGAATCCAAAACAGGTTTGTGAGTTTTAGCATTGTTTTGACACGTGTTTACTGTGCAGGTAACCATGAAAAGTGTACTTTAGAACTTCACCATGGGGATGTGTTGGAAAGTGGGGAGTATAAAAATGGAAAAGTTTGTTACATGGATAATGTTATAGATGATTTTCTGTCATTGGTGGACCTAAGAAAGGTAGGGAAAGGGCTTGGTTACAATGTAGACATTTCCAACCTCAAACCAAATTTGGAAATATGGTATAGGAAGGGTGGACAGCATGGTGTAGGTGGGCTTGAACTTATCAGCTCTAATGCTAAACTGGTTGACATGTTGGCCCAAATGCCATGTAATAGGATTGTTATGTTTTACCATACTGAAGTGGGCAATTCTAATACAGTTTGGAGTCAACCATCTTTTGGGTGTCAGTTTGGATGGTGCAGACAATTATGCATATGTGTAACACAATGTTCAGGTGGAAGATGAAACTGAGGTGCAAGATAAAGATGAAGCTAAGGTTGTAGACAGTGAAGAAGATGATGGAGAATTTGTTGATATTGATTACGAGTTCAGTGAAGAAGAATTTGGGTTTAAGACAGTTGAAGTACTTGTTCATGAAGGGGCAGAGCCCACTAGGAATGGTAACAATGAAGGGCCTACTTTTGAGGCTCCTAGAGAGGTGTCATTAGATGGTGAGCACACCTCAAATTTTGATACTCAAAGTGAGGGTGATGGGGATGATATGGAAAAGACAAGTAAGGTGAGAAGGAAAAAAAAACTGCCTCGATTTAAGCAGTATAAGAGGAAGGTGGACTTAAAGAATCCTGTGTTTTGGCTTGGGATGCAATTTGAAAACAGACAGGTTCTTAAAAAGGCATTGAAGGAATATTCCATTATTCAAGGAAGGTGGGTTGTACTTTGAAAAAAATGACAAGACGAGAGTAAAGGCAATTTGCAAATGAGGTTTAAAATGTCCATTTGTGGTTTATGCTTCACAGATAAACCAGGATGTGCAAACATTTGCAATTAAGAAGTTGAGCTTAGAACATACATGTGTAGGGGGGGGGGGTGTTGTGGGTGGACAAGCTGAAGTTTGCTAATCCCAAATGGATTTGTGACAGATTTTCTAGCAAGATTAAGAGAAACACATATTGGAATCTGAAAGCATTTCAAGGAGAAGTATTGGAGTCCTTTCATGTGAGGGTGTCCAAAACTCAAGTGTATATGGCAAAGAGATTGGCTAAAGCACAAATTGAAGGAAACTACATACAACAATATGCATGGTTGTGGGACTATGCAGAGCAGTTTCAATACCAACAAGGGTAGTACAATGAAAATTAAGTGTGATCTGGTTGGGGGTGAAGCAATATTTCAAAGGATTTATGTGTGCCTGGCTGCTTGTAAAAAAGGATTTTTAGAAGGGTGCATGCCTGTTATTGGGGTTGATGCTTGCCATTTGAAAGGTCCTTATCTTGGGCAAATATTGACTGCTGTAGGAGTTGATGGTAATAATGGGCTTTTCCTAATTGCATATGTTGTGGCTAAGATTGAAAACAAGGACTCGTGGATTTGGTTTTTGTCTTTGTTGATTGAAGATTTAAGTATTACAAATGGTTTATCCTGGGTTTTCATAAGTGACAAGCAAAAAGGCCACATACCTGCCATTGAACATGTACTACCAACTGTAGAGCATAGGATGTGCGTCAGACACTTGTACAATAACTTCAGAGCAACACATCTTGGTCTCACTCTTAAACACATGTTGTGTGTATCTGCCAAAGCCACTACTATTTCTTGGTGGGAAGCATAAATGGAGAAGATGAAAAAAGAGGACTTGGAAGCTTGGAAATGGTTGGTGCAGAGACCACCCAAAAATTGGACCAGATCTCACTTTCATCCAAGGTATAAGTGTGATCTTCTGTTGAACAACCTTTGTGAAAGCTTTAATGCATCTATAATTGATGCCAGAGATAATTCCATTTTGACATGTTTGGAAAGTATTAGAATGTATGTGATGCATAGGATGGCTAATTGAAAGGCTACTTGTGGAAAATGGAAACACCCTGTTTGCCCAAGGATATTCAAAATAATTGAGAAGTACAAGATAGGAGCCTCTCAATGCATTCATAGATTGGTTTGGGAGAAAATGTATCAAGTCAGTCACATGTATGGTGGGGAGTTTGTTGTAGATCTAAAATGACTTGTAGTTGTAGGAGACAGGATTTATGTGGCATACCCTGTGCACATGCTATTTCAGTTATATTCCACAGAGATGAAAACCCTATTCAATATGTAGATGAGTGTTATAAGCCAGGGACATACGTAAGGTCATAGCAATCAATAATTCACCTCATCCCTTCTATGGATCAGTGGGTTAAGGGTGGCTTGCCTCCAATTAGACCTCCATTTCATAGGCGACAACCAGGAAGACCCAAGAGAGTGAAGACAAAGGAGCCTGGTGAAGTTCAAGTACCAGCCCCGAACCCACCAAACCCTTTGCCTCTAGGTTATATTGCTCCAGCAGCAAAACTTAGAAGACTCTTCATTAAGATTAGACGTGGAGCATGTGGAAAAGAAGGCCACAATTGAAGAGGATGTGGAAGACACGTTCTTTAATATTTTGGGTTTAGTTATGCAATGGTTTTTTAATTATTTGGGTTTAGTTATGCTATGGTTCTTGTATTTATAGTTGTGCTTGTATGTTGTGCAGGCTGAGGCAACTGACAATGGAAATGCAGGCCAAAATGATATTGCCCCAGCACAAAATAATAATACTACCACAACCCAAACTAATACTGCCCCAGCCCAAACTAATGCTGCCCCAACCCAAACTTACACTGCCCCATCCCAAATTCAAGTTAATAGGGGCAGAGGAACAAACAGAGGCAGAGGAAGAGGAAGAGGCGTATGGAATCAAGCTGCAAGGGTGTCATCTTCACAACCAGTTAGTTGCTTATTATTCTTGCCCAATTCATGTTTTTTATGTTTGCCTATTTAGCAATATATGTTCTTTGTGTTTTTAATCTTAGGTGGTAAGTGGTATCAGTTAAGGAAAGGCCACTCTGCCAATGACATCCTTATAACAAGTGCCCTTGCAACCACCATCCTCTTCACTTACTCAATAAACCACAACCCGTAGAGGAAGATTCAAACACAATGTCAAAAGAGGAGGACAAGTATAGACTGAAGACCTATTTTTAGGACTTTTAAGACCTATTTTGGGTAAGTACTATGTGGATGTGTATTTTGGATGGACAATTATAGACTATGAAGTATGCTATTTGGTAATGTTCTTTTGAAGGGTCTTTTAATGTTGGATTATGTAATGTTCATGTGTATTTTGGATTGTATTTTGGTGAATGTTATTTGGTAAATGTTGGATTGCCCATTTTCATTTGGTATTATACACTGCCAATTCAGCACAAAATCAGCTTATATAGAAAAAGGTTTTATACATTGCCAATTCAGCACAAAATGACCTTTATAGCAAACGGTTTTATACACTGCCGAAGAAGCACAAAATAACCTTATGCCCAGGTTTCTGCCCAGATTTCTACACTAGCAATTCCTTCCCATATCTTGGCCACACTACCAATTCCTGCCCATTTCTACAATATGCCCATGCCATCAAAAGCTTTTGAAAAGGATATATAACATTATGCCCATTTCTACACTACTAAATCATCCATATTGATGAACAATATCACAAACATAAAACACAACAGAACGACAACCCAGACATACCTTTGTCTTTGTCGATAATTCAAAATTTCCCCTTCTAGTACAACAACTTGTTTACCCATTCCTAGAATCTGTTTTTTCAAAATCTTGATTTCTTCTTCCTCTTCTCTTCAGTTTTCGCTCTAATTTATTCTTCCCTTCTTTCATCAATATGAAGTTCTCTGCCATTGCTCTCAATTCATCCTCCATTCCTCTTAGTCTTCTAAGTAACCCATGCAAGATTTCCTCTCCTCGTGGGCATGTTTCATTCTCCACCCATGCAAAAAGTTGCAACCCCTTTACTATTCTGCAATTGAAACAAAACGAAACACCAATTTCAGATCCACCAAAATCATTTTTTACTTCAACCAATTTTCGACAAATACAAAAACTTACCCGATTATTGCAACATGCCTCAAATCTTCTTCCAGGATTCAGATTTGTCCATGAAGTCCGGTGTTTGATTTCCGACCCACACTCGCAATAACGATTGCTGCAATTTGAATATGTCGAACTCGAAGACATTTTTCCTTTTCTCACAGCCCCCATTCAGCTCTTCAATTCTTTGTTTTGGTGGTTATGAAGCAAAGGAGAGTTTCAAACCGAAAGAAAAAAGCGAAGGAGAGTCTTCAGAACTCGAAATGACGTTTTTACCCCTCATTTTGACGAACAAATTGACAGAGTTGGATGGCATGACCTAATTGAAACTGTTTGTCTAGTTAAAGGATGTAATTGCCTCAAAAAAAGTTTACAGACCCAATTGCAACTAGGGGCAAAGTTCAGGGACGTCTACAGTAGAAAACCCTTGTTTTGGTGTTGTTTGCAATGTTGTGTAGCATATCTATCTAAAATGATTCTTTATATTGTTCCTTGATAAATAAAAAATTTATAGGAATTTAGACTGTCATCCATAGATAAGATGTATTTTCCATTAAACTTGGATGTTAGATTGGATTTTTATTTTAAAGTCTTTTGGATCTACACGCAAACAAGATAGAAACTTCAATGAGGCACAAAACTCTTTTAAGTCAAAAGCCGAACATAGTATGCTTTCCAAAAGCATCTTTTTATTTTTATTTTTTATTGTGTTGTTAAAGCAGCTTTCCTGGAAGTCAACTTCACAATTTCCTCATAACAATTAGTTTTTCCTCCTCTGTAATCGGATTTCCTCGGCAAATCGGATTGTATTCATGTCTATATTATTTCCTACCTTAAATAGATTTCCTGTATCAGTATAAATAGGGACGGTGTGTAATCTATTTAATACAAGGAAATATATTCTTTACATGGTATCAGCCTTACATAGGGTTTCCTTCCTCTCCCTTATTCAATGCAATCCTCTCCTTTAGGTCTACCTCAAGGCTTCATCTGAATCCACCTTCTCTCTCCCTAGCCCCAACTCTTCTCATTTTATCAAGCTTACTGACTCCAATCCTCTGGCTCCACTCTGCAACACTTCTTCAGCATCAGCCCAGCCATTGCTCCAAACTTATTCCCGACGCCCTCGCATACACCTCTCTCCCACTCATGCCCATGTTCCTCGCATGCGCACCCGCCTTCAGGATGACATTCAAAAGCCTAAGCTTCATACTGACGACATTGTTAAATACCTCATTCTCTGTGCCTTATTAACTGCTATTAATCATACTGAACCCACTTGCTTTTCACAGGCTACTAAGCATCCTAAATGGCATGATGCCATGACTGAAGAGGTCAATGCACTTCTCAAAAATCATACATGGTCTTTGGTTCCTTCCTCTCTTTCTTCAGAACTTGGTTGGGTGCAAGTGGATTTTTCGGATTAAGCGTCACTTTGACGGCTCCATTGAACGCTACCAAGCCCGTCTAGTTGCCAAGGGTTTTCATCAACGTCCGGGCATAGGCTATGCGGAAACCTTCAGCCATGTTGTCAAGCCTACCACCATTCACATTGTTCTCAGCCTTGCAGTTTCTTGTGGTTGGTCCCTTCGTCAACTTGATGTCAAAAATGCCTTTCTCCATGGGTTTCTTCAAGAAGATGTCTACATGGCTTAACCCCCTGGTTTCATTGATCCCACTCATCCTTATCATGTTTGCAAGCTCCCCAAAGCACTTTATGGCCTCAAACAAGCACCTCGTGCTTGGTTCCATCGCATCAGTACTTTCCTTCTCTCTGTGGGCTTTACACGAAGCCAAGTTGACACTTCATTATTTATTTTTCAACAGGCTTCCCATACCATCTTTCTTCATCTATATGTCGATGACATCATGGTAACTGACAGTGATTCCACTTATCTCCAACAATTCATCTCTCTTTTAGGTGGTCACTTTGTGTGAAGACCCGTATTTTAAAAGGATAAAAGAATATATTTATTATTTGGATAAACTTGGACGATACTATCTTTTTAAGGTATTTATCTTTTGGATAAACTTGAATGAAATTATCTTTTTAAGATATTTATCTTTTGGATAAACTTAAATGACATTATCTTTTTAAGATATTTATCTTTTAGATAAACTTGGATGATCTTATCTTGTTAGGATATTTATCTTTTGGATAAACTTGGATGTTCTTATCCTTTTAATATTGAAGTTTATCCTATTCCTATAAACACTATAAATAGGAGCATAACTTTATAGTTTCAAAACTTGAGAAATTAGAAATGAAATTGAGAGAGAGAGAGAGAGAGAGAGAGAGAGGTGATTCTTTGACGAGATTTGGGGCTTAGCTTGTATTTTCTTAACTTGGAGCAATGCTTTGGAATCGAGGTAGAGATTTCTTGAGAGCCTTTACAGGGATTGATCTAATTAAATTTCGTGAGCACTATATTATGCATGATATTATTATTTGAAAGACATAATTATATCATGTCATGGAAATTAGTTGGAATTCTTGGGTTGATAAAGAAAGTATGGAAAATAGGGTAATGGGAAAGATCTTTTGTGTAGTTGAGTCTAACTCTTGGCAAGTACCAGGTCACAGGGATCCCACAATGCACATGGTTTTTAGTGGGTGATTCGGGACTGGCGAAGCGAGTTAGACAAGATGACTAACAAAGGGGGAATTATGGGACAGTTGAAATGGGTGTTAGTTCATATAAATGGGCATTTGGGACCAAGTGGTATAAGCATGGTATGGGACGTGCAGGTCTGCTTGTCCAGTTATAAGAATTAACGAGATTAGATGAAGAACATTCATTCATGCATTAATATATTATTAATGTGATATTTGGCTGTGTGATTGCATGTCACTTAATTTAGTTATATCAATCTACTATGATAAGGTCTCATGTCCCTACTAAGTGGTGGTTGCTCACCCCTCACCCTGTTTAATTTTTTAGATGAATTAGTGGGCAAGACAAGGACTAAACCAGTTGAGGATGAATTATATGAGAGTGATAGATCTTGTTTTATTAATTGTAAAGTTGTAAGATTTTGGAGCTATTTTTATAAGAGAAAAGTTTATTTTATGTTTCAGGTTCTTTTTATTTTATTTTATTTTACTCATGCACCGAGTTGGGGATTTCCACCGACCCCCGGGTCCGGGGTGTGACACTTTGACATCAAAGACCTTGGTCCGCTCAGCTATTTCTTGGGTTTACAAGTTCTTCATAAGGATGGCACTCTCCACATCAATCAACTCAAATATGCACATGATCTTTTACAAAAAGCCAATTTTCTCAACTCCAAACGCGCATCTACCCCATTGGCTGCCAAGGTTCTCTTCTCTGTCCTTGATGGTGCTCTAATCTCCAACCCAACCGAGTATCGCGAGCTTTTGGCAGTTTCCAGTATCTCACTCTTACTCGCCATGACATATCTTTTGCCGTCAACACTGTTGCTCAGTTCATGAGTACCCCTCGCACCTCTCACCTTGTTGCCGCCAAACGAACACTAAGGTACATCAAGGGCACTATTGATATTGGCCTCACATTCACTCCTCAAAGTGCCGCAGCTCGCCTCTCCGCCTACTCTAATGCAGACTGGGCTGGGTGATTTGATTCTCCTCGGTTAACCACTAGATATGTGATTACTCTTGGAACTAACCTTATCTCATGGTGTTCCAAGAAACAGCCCACAGTCTCGCGCTCTAGTATAGAATTGGAATACCGTGCCCTCTCTCATGCTTGTGCCGAAATCACTTGGCTCTCTCCCTTCTTCATGAATTGGGTGTGCGTCTTCGATTCCTGGTCCAACTTTTTTGTGACAATCTCAGCATCACATACATGATGGCCAATCTAGTTTTCCAGGCCCGCACACGTCACATTGAGTTGGACTATCACTTTGTCCGTGAAAAGGTTGCTCTTAGAAGTTGCTTTGTTGCTTCTGTTGACCAACCTGCAGACCTGTTTACCAAAGCCCTTCACAAACCACACCATCAGCGTATGTCTTCCAAACTTGTGCATCATGTGACGCCAAGTTTGCATGGGGGTGTTAACGCAGCTTTCCTTTCCAAGCACACACGGAATTCAACTTCACAATCTCCTCCTAGCAATTAGCTTTTCCTGCTATAAATCGGATTTCCTGCTTTCCTACCTTAAATAGATTTCCTGTATCAATATAAATAGGGACTTTATGTAATCAGTTTCATCAAGGAAATATATTCTTTACATCCTCTGCCCAAGTGGATGAATTCGTGTGGACTAACTCATCCCTAGAAGAAGAAGAAGAAGAAGATAACAAATTGAAACAAACTAACTCGTCCATAAACTTTTCTGTGGCTCCAAGTTGGCAAACACAGGGCTCTCCTCTTACAAATGGACCATCAGAATGCTCACACACAAATTTGTGTGGCGGTGTTTTCAACTTTAAAATACATTGGATTATCCTATCCTCTATGTTGTTTTGTTTTCTTATGGAATCATGGACGGTTCTGTTCTGCGTAGTATTAGGATGATCTTTCCCTTTATTTAAACACACACAACACATTCGTTTCTTAGTACCAACTCTGAAGATGCTAAATCCCTTGCAAGTATTGCAAGAGCTAAATGAAAGCTCCTCCTTTTTGCAACCTTTGGCCTTCACACTGCTGGCCATTTTCCTCTTCTTCCTATACACATGGTACTCTTCCACTAAAACCACCACCCAAAAATCATCACCACCACCTTCTCCACCAAAGCTACCTATCATTGGAAACCTTCACCAGATAGGCTCGTACCCTCATCGCTCACTTCAAGCCTTGTCCCAACGCCATGGCCCTCTCATGCTTCTCCACTTTGGAAGTGTCCCGGTGCTTGTTGTCTCTTTCAGCTGCGGCAGCCCGGGAGATCTTGAAAACTCATGACCTCGTGTTTTCTGGTTCAGCCAAGTCCACCATCTTTGATAAGCTTCTCTACAACTACAAAGATGTCGCAACTGCGTCGTATGGTGAGTATTGGAGGCAGGTGAGAAGTATATGTGTTTTAAATCTTTTGAGCAACAGAAGGGTTCGGTCTTTTCGTTCTGTGAGAGAAGAGGAAACCAAATCCATGATCAGAAACATAAAGGACTCATCATCATCATCTGTTTTGAATCTAAGCGAAATGTTTGTGAGGCTTACTAATGATGTAGTGTGTAGAGTGGCTCTAGGGAGGAAGTACAGTGAAGGGGAAGGCGGGGAAAGTGGGAGGATGTTTAAGGAGATTTTAGTGGAGTTCGCTGACTTACTGGGAATTATTAATATTGGGGACTATGTCCCATGGCTTTCTTGGTTGAGCCATGTCAATGGTTTGGGAGCCAAGTTAGACAAGGTGGCTAAGCAGTTGGATGACTTTATTGTTGTGAATTAATACTAACTCACTTCCCCTTAGGACCTTGTTGTTGATGAACTTTGTGACCAACTCAAGGATTGATGAGTCTTACACACACACAGAAATTTAACCAAGAAAGAAATGACACAAGTGTTTATAGAGGTTCAGCAAATTGCCTACTTCCTCTTTGGTGATCTCCTTGAGAACTTTCACTAATGAAGATATGTTACAACTTTGGTTTACAAAGAAGGAAACCCCCTTAGAACACTACCCTCACAATCTGTTTCTCTCTCACCCTTGCTCAACACCTTGATACACTTAGAGAACTCTCTTGCTCTCCCCTTGGTATTTTCTGAACTTACAAGTTTTCAGCTTCTCTATACTTTGCACAAACTTATGCACTTAACAACTTAATGTTCTCTTGCTTCCTCTTCCCTCTTATATAGGCCTTGGGACTTCAAGATCAGATATCATTAAGTTATACACGTTCATGCTTTAGTTATCTCACTTTAGACACCTGTTCTTGGCAGCTCATAAAGCAAGGGAACATTGGATGCTAGCTGCCATCTATCTCTTGATCCAAGAGAGAAATCACTCATTGAAGCAAGTTATCAATTTGCCAAAGTGTTCTCCCAACTTTCCAGCTGCTATGCCACCTTCTAATATCTCAAATTGATCAGAAATATCCTTGCAAGTCGGTAGAAAGTGATAGCACACAAAGGAAGACTTGAAAACGCGTAGAAACTGAAACAGCATAGTCGGGGGCGACCGTCGCTTCGCTTTACACAGAATCGTTTTTAGCTTCAGCATCTTCCAGGCGACCGGTCGCTTTTCCACATTTCGCTTCAGACTTTGTTCTTTTGGCTGAAGACCGATCGGTCGCTCATAACTTGCGACCGGTCGCTTGGAAGCAGAATCGAAATTCAATTCAGACTTTGCAATCTGCCGAAACCGACCGGTCGCCATAACCTTAACCGGTCGCTGGTTTTAATATTTTGTATCTTTTTAATTGAGCCATTTTTCTCAACAATCTCCACCATGGCGAGATTAAAACCCCTTGTGGACACTATTGCTTTTCCAGGACATCTTTAATTTCTTGAGAATCGTCCGGATAACTCTCAAGAACTTCACCTCAATCTTAGCATGGAACAAGATTGAGCAAGCTCAAACAATGCTTGAACTTTGCTGCCTGACTGGCTTTGTTAGACAATCTGAAGCGTTCTCCTTTGTATGAACCTTCTTTATCATGACGTCTCCATCATTCACCCAATCCCTTACCCGGTGGTATCGGACATCAATGTGTTTAGACCTTCCATGAAATACTTGATTCTTCACTAGGTAGATTGCACTTTGACTATCACTTTGAATCACCACTAAGTTTTGGGCTATCCCGAATTCCTTAGCCAATCTCTTCAGCCATACCGCTTCCTTCGAAGCTTCCGTGAGCGCCATATACTCCGCCTCTGTTGTAGACAAGGCACTAACCGATTGTAACACCGCTCTCCAACTAATCGGTCCTCCACCACAAATGAAGACATATCCCGTGGTGGATCTCCTCTTGTCTAGATCCCTTGCATAATCAGAATCTACATACCCTGACACACATGCATTACCTTGTTGTTTTTCAAACAATATCCCAAGCCTCCTTGTGCCCTTCAAG
Organism: Prunus fruticosa; assembly: GCA_018703695.1. Lineage (NCBI taxonomy): Eukaryota > Viridiplantae > Streptophyta > Magnoliopsida > Rosales > Rosaceae > Prunus > Prunus fruticosa. Next base: position 25,857,394 of record CM031921.1, on the reverse strand, counting down.
TACCTGAGAATCCACTTCGCTGTTGTCCAATGAAGTCTGCCCGGATTCGCCATGTATCTTGACACCACACTTACGGCTTGAGCTAAGTCGGGGCGTGTGCAAACCATTGCATACATGAGACACCCTACCAAGCTTGCATATGGAACTTTGCTCATTTCTTCCTTCTCATCATCCGTAGAAGGACATTTCTGTGCACTTAATTTGAAATGCTCCGCCAAAGGAGTAGACACGGGCTTGCAATCCATCATATTGAATTTTTCAAGTACTTTGGAAATGTGCTTACTTTGTGACATCCATAGCTTGCCTGCGTTTCTGTCTCTCCTTATCTCCATTCCTAGGATCTTTTGTGCAGAGCCTAGATCCTTCATGTCAAACTCTCTTCCAAGCAATGTCTTCAATTCCTGGATTTTTGACATATCTCTACATGCAATTAGCATGTCATCAACATAAAGAAGTAAAAGGATGAAGTTACCATCCTTAAATGCATGACTATATACACAGCAATCTGATTCACATCTTCTATATCCAATCTTCATCATGACAGAATTCGAAGCACTTATTCCACTGCCTTGGAGATTGCTTCAGCCCGTATAAAGACTTCTTCAACCTGCAAACCAGATTTTCCTTGCTTGCTTCAATGAACCCTTGAGGTTGGCTCATGTAGATGTCTTCCTCCAAATCTCCATGGAGGAAAGCAGTCTTCACATCCATTTGCTCCACCTCAAAGTCCTCTTGGGCTACTATGGAGAGAAGTAGCCGTATAGAAGTATGTTTCACCACCGGTGAGAAGATTTCATCATAATCAACTCCCTCCTTTTGCAAGTATCCCTTGGCCACCAATCGAGCTTTGAACATGGTGGCTCCCTTCTCATGCATTTCTTCTTTCTTCCTAAACACCCACTTGCAGCCAATAACCTTGCGATCTTTGGGTTTAGGAACTAACTCCCAAACTGAGTTTTGGTGTAGAGATTCCATCTCTTGCATCATAGCTTCCATCCAACTTTCCCGCTCCTCATTCTCAACAGCTTCTTGGAACGTGGTTGGTTCTTCTTCACTTGCATTTAGGGCATAGTGAACTGAGTCCGTGTCCCATCCAAACCTTTGAGGTGGTTTGATGGTTCTCTTAGGCCTGGACCGAGCTATAGATGATGGCTCCACCACTTCTTGAGCATCTTCTTCTTCTTGAGTTTGTTGTTGATTTTGCCCAGCTTCTTCCTCCTCAATGTCAGACTCCTCCTCCTCCTAAACGTCTTCAGTTGGCTGTTTTTGTGAAGTCTTTCTTGACACCTTCTTGAGTGGAACTTCAATGGTTGTTTCTCTCCCAACAACATCCTCCTTTGCTTCTGAATTCTTGACTTTGTTCATAGGCATGGTCTTCTCATCAAACGCAACATCTCTGCTGAGTATCTTCTTGTGGTTCACTGGATCCCATAGCTTGTAACCCTTCACACCGCTCTCGAAGCCAATGAAAATGCATTCAAGAGACTTAGGCTTCAACTTGGATCTTTCATCACTAGGAATAAGTGCAAATGCACTGCATCCATACACTTTAAGATTAGTAAAATCTATTGACTTATTTGACCATACCTCCTCTGCACATTTGAACTCAAGATTTCTTGAAGGTGATCGGTTAACCAAATAGGCAGCGTGGTTAACTGATTCCGCCCAAAATGATTCGGGCAATCCTGCATGAATCCTCATACATCTCTCACGCTCCATGAGAGTTCTATTCATCCTTTCCGCAGCTCCATTTTGTTGGGGCGTCTTCTTCACGGTAAAGTGCCTCTTAATGCCTTCGTTTCTGCAAAACTCAAGAAATTTGTTGTCCTTATATTCACCACCGTTGTCACTCCTTAGGATCTTGATTTTTCTTCCGGTTAGGTTCTCCACTTCCGCCTTCCACTCTTTGAATTTGGTGAAGACCTCAGATTTCTCCTTCATGAAGTAGACCCAAACCTTTCTGGAAAAATCATCCAAGAAAGTCACGAAATAGCGAGCTCCACCCTTTGATTTAACCGGTGATGGCCCCCATACATCGGAGTGAATATAATCTAGCACTCCTGTGCTACCTTCCTCTTTATCTCGCAGCTTGAAAGCTATCTTTGATTGCTTTCCCATGGTACAAAATTTGCAGAACTCCAGCTTGCAGCTTTGAACACCTTTCAACAATTTTCTTTTGTGTAGTTCCTGCATGCCTCTCTCACTCATGTGCCCTAGCCTCAAATGCCAAAGCTGAGTTTCATCATCCGAGTCCTTGCTTGTGGACACAGCTGCTCCACCTGTTATTGTTGTACCACACAATCTATATAGACAATTAGGTTGAACTTCTCCCTTCATAACCACAAGTGAACCTTTTGAGATTATGATTTTCCCTCCATTAGCCTTAACAGAATAACCATTCTTATCAAGAGTTCCAAGGGAAATAAGATTCTTACGCAACTTTGGAATATGCCTTACCATTCCAAGCGTCCTAACAGTCCCGTCATGCATCTTTATCTTGATTGTACCGGTGCCTAAGACTCTACAAACCGAGCCATTTCCCATTATAACTTCGCCACCTTCTTCTTTCTCATATGTGTCAAACCACTTCTTGTTTGAGCACATATGGTATGAGCACCCGGAATCCAAAATCCAATCCGAAGAGAAACACCTTGAAGAATTAGCATATGTATTAGTATTAACATTGCCATTAACACATAAAAGCTCACCATCACTTTCAGTGACTTCCTCAGCTGTGTTTGCTGCATTCTTCCCTTTGTTCTTCTTCTCTTTCCATATGGGGCAATTTCTTTTCCAGTGCTCCTTTGACCCACACTCGAAACAACCATCTTTCGCCTTGGATTTTGATCTTCCTTTGTTGCCTTTCTTGCCTTCACGCCTCTTTGAACGACCCCTCTCTTCGGTCTTAGCAAATAGACCTTCACCTTGAGAGTTTTCTCCAGAACGTTGAGCCATCCTATGGTGCGTCATGATGTCTTGCAGCACAGGCTCGAAATCCAGAGTGACCTTCCCGAACATAAGAGTGGTTCGAAAGTGTTTATAGGACGGAGGTAAGGATGTTAGCAACATAAGAGCCTTATCCTCCGTACTATAAATAACTTCCATTCTTTGCAAATCAGCAACACATCTATTGAAACTACTTAAATGTTCCATTAGATTACCTCCTTCTTCCATCTTCAGATTTAGGAGTTCTTCCTTTAGGAAGAGCTTGTTGGACAGCGACTTCCCTGCAAACATCTCTTCGAGCTTCTCCCATGTTTGCTTCGCGGTATCCTTCAACACGTTGATGAGCACATCATCGGAGAGGTAGTTTTCGATGGCTCCTCTAGCTAACTCGTCAAGTACGCCCCACTCATCATCTTTCATGTCTGCTGGCTTCTTTTCCTTGCCAACTAACACAACATGGAGATGTTGTTGTGTAAGAGCTGACCTCATCCTTCGTTGCCAAAGAGTGAAGTTCTCCTTCCCTGTGAAAGGCTTTAGCTCCACCTTCATGCTTGCTGCCTGTGGTTGCTTCACATGTTGTGAACTGCTACCACTCTCAACTTCTTGTTCACTTGCCATCTTCAACACACTAGCACTCCAAAAGAAAGACTAGCACAGCTGCCAAAACACAGCTCTTGATACCACTTGTTGTGAATTAATACTAACTCACTTCCCCTTAGGACCTTGTTGTTGATGAACTTTGTGACCAACTCAAGGATTGATGAGTCTTACACACACACAGAAATTTAACCAAGAAAGAAATGACACAAGTGTTTATAGAGGTTCAGCAAATTGCCTACTTCCTCTTTGGTGATCTCCTTGAGAACTTTCACTAATGAAGATATGTTACAACTTTGGTTTACAAAGAAGGAAACCCCCTTAGAACACTACCCTCACAATCTGTTTCTCTCTCACCCTTGCTCAACACCTTGATACACTTAGAGAACTCTCTTGCTCTCCCCTTGGTATTTTCTGAACTTACAAGTTTTCAGCTTCTCTATACTTTGCACAAACTTATGCACTTAACAACTTAATGTTCTCTTGCTTCCTCTTCCCTCTTATATAGGCCTTGGGACTTCAAGATCAGATATCATTAAGTTATACACGTTCATGCTTTAGTTATCTCACTTTAGACACCTGTTCTTGGCAGCTCATAAAGCAAGGGAACATTGGATGCTAGCTGCCATCTATCTCTTGATCCAAGAGAGAAATCACTCATTGAAGCAAGTTATCAATTTGCCAAAGTGTTCTCCCAACTTTCCAGCTGCTATGCCACCTTCTAATATCTCAGAATTGATCAGAAATATCCTTGCAAGTCGGTAGAAAGTGATAGCACACAAAGGAAGACTTGAAAACGCGTAGAAACTGAAACAGCATAGTCGGGGCGACCGTCGCCAGGACGGGGCGACCGGTCGCTTTTACACAGAATCGTTTTTAGCTTCAGCATCTTCTGGGCGACGGTCGCTTTTCCACATTTCGCTTCAGACTTTGTTCTTTTGGCTGAAGACCGACCGGTCGCTCATAACTTGCGACCGGTCGCTTGGAAGCAGAATCGAAATTCAATTCAGACTTTGCAATCTGCCGAAACCGACCGGTCGCCATAACCTTAACCGGTCGCTGGTTTTAATATTTTGTATCTTTTTAATTGAGCCATTTTTCTCAACATTTATAGATACAGTGGTTCAAGAGCATATGAACCATAGTTCAAGGAGTGGAGATGATGACCAAAAGGATTTTTTGGACGTTTTGCTTGCAATTCAGAAAGAAAACTTGGCTGGCATTCCTATTGATAGAGTTAGTATAAAGGCTATCATCTTGGTAACTATAACTTTCTCTCTCTCTCTCTCTCTCTCTCTCTCTCTCTCTCTCTATATATATATATATATATATATATATATATATATATATATGTGTGTGTGTGTGTGTGTGTATGTATGTTTTTTGTGAGAAAGGTTAAATATCTTAATCCAATCAATTGTTTTTAGGATATGTTTGCTGCTGGCACTGATACCACATATACTGCCTTAGAGTGGGCAATGACTGAGCTTTTAAGGCATCCAAGGGTCATGAACAAATTGCAGAATGAGGTAAGGGGAATAGTCGGAAACAAAACAGAAGTAATTACAGAGGATGATTTGGTTGAAATGCACTACTTGAAGGCAGTGACCAAGGAGACTCTTCGCTTACATCCACCACTTCCATTACTATTTCCCAGGATGTCAACCCGAGATGTGGAAGTAAATGGCTACAACATTAAAGCCAACACACGAGTTTTCATCAACGCATGGCAAATCGGAAGAGATCCCAAGCTGTATGACAAACCAGAGGAGTATGAGCCAGAAAGGTTCTTGAATAATGGTATAGATTACAAAGGGAATGACTTTGAATTGATTCCATTTGGAGCTGGAAGGAGGGTCTGCCCAGGAATTCAGTTTGCCATGGCTGTTAATGAAATTGCCTTAGCAAACATCGTGCACAAGTTCGATTGGGCATTGCCTGGTGAAGCAAGTGGGGAGGATTTAGACATGACAGAATCCACTGGTATAACCTCACATAAAAAATATCCTCTCAAAGCTGTTGCTTTTCCACACTTCTAAGTTGAGAAACAGAGAGGGCAGTTTCATATTATTGTCTAAGGCTCTAAGCCTACTATCGTGTATATGTCTCTAAGGCTTCACCTGCAACACTGTTACCAATTTGTTGTTGTCTTCTGCCGAAGTGGATGAACTCTTGTGGACCAACTCATCCCACAAGAGATTTCTTGACAATGAGATCATGATGTTGAACATATATGTAACTTATTGTAACATGAATTTTGACTCTTAAAAAATGATCTTGGGTTTCTTTTCTTTTTTTTTTTTTTTGGTACATGAATATTGACTCTTATCCCAATTTTTGTATCACATTAGTTTTTAAATTAATTTGTTTTTTATAAATAGAAATTCAAACCGTGTTTAAACAGTTAACATCTGCTCGTTATCCCTAATTTGTCTATACTGTTAAAATATTCGAATTTATTCAAATAGTATAGCCGATCGGCTACACCTTTAAAATATTTTTGTCCAAAAAGAGGAAACTAGCAAATTTGCATTTTGACGAAAAAAATTGGAAATCGTGTTAAGCCGAAATCCGCCCCTTCTGACGAAAAAATTTGAAAAACAAAAACCCCAACCAGAGAGAGAGAGAGAGAGAGAGAGCTATTTCAATTTTCAATGGCGATAAAGCTCAATGTTCGAGTACTGGATCTGGCATTTTATTTTCTTGCTCAAGTGTTTCCGTAGCTTAGCTATGGAGCCTGGTATCCAAATGTATGGTCCCTCCCCCCTCCTTCCCTCTATTTTTCATCATGATGGGGATCAGGGAATTAGGAGTCTTGAAGACTGTTGGCCTCTTAACTCAATTGCTGAAGGGGAATTAGGATTATTTTTCATAAACTTTCATAAATAAACTTTCATGTTGTGTAGTCTCGGTGGTTCTATGACCTCTCTTTGATCTTTATTAATGAAAGTTCATCTTTTCCAATAAAATATAAAATATAAAATAAAAATCGTAGCACAGTGATCCTTTTCTCCCAAGTGAGACTAGAGGACACTGTGCATTCAAACCAAGAAATAAAGCATCCTAAAGCAAGGAAATTTTCTAGTGATGGACTTCTTCTAGTCATTCCACCGTCCACTATTTATTAGTATTTCATAAAATAATGAGAAATGACGATTCTACAGTTTGTAAAAACACCAATAACTGTTTGATGATTCAAATAATTGTTTTTGAAACTGTGTCATTTCTCCAGTTTCAAACATACAGTTTTTACAACACAGATAAGAAATGACGATTCAAATTAGATCAAAACTGTAGAATGACAGACAAGAAAAATAATATTTCATAAATAATACTTCATAAAATAAGAGAAATCATTCCTAAAGAATGAGGCAGTGCGCAACAAACCAAAAACACCAACTATCAATCTTTACAGATTGGTTTCTTCTTCTTTGTCTGTTCCACAGCAAAGCAACACAGATAATACAAATAGAGACAAAAAAAAATGGTCGGATAGCATATATGAGAACAAGCATGTGAAGAGATAAAAAAGATGAGAACCAACGTGAGAATCAGATGTAATAGGGTGTGATTTTTTATGGGGTTTGGTATTTATATCACCCACTGGAAAGTCTCACAAAATACATCATTTAATGAAATTCCTCAAAATCAGTAAGTTTTTGAATATCACCGTACTTTTTCTAATCTTTTGAAAGTCTTAATTGAATACCACTAGACTTGCATTGATGATTTTAAAATCATAATTGAATGCCATTAGATTTTTATTAATTACTTAAAAATCATAATTGAATACCACTAGACTTTTAAGCTTAAAAAATATCTATTAAAATCATAATTGAATACACCCCCCTTAGTTTAATTTGGTTGTAACTTTTTTTCGGGATTGAGAATGATAACTGGATTTTAGATGGACATCTCATTCATCCTCCTTGTAACTACATGCAACCCAGTTTCACCATGAGGCCATTAGTTCACTATCAAATATTGGAGGTCATTGCCTGCCGACCCCAATCCATGCATGCACCTGCACACAACGCTGACAGGATGACACACATCAGGCATGCATATGCACGCATATGAACTATGACCATTATGTTGTTGCACAATTGCGGATTTAATTTTTCTTTCATTTGGCAGATACTAGTCCACACTCGCAAGCGATGTGCCATTTCCTTGTCTAATGGTATGTTGAATGGTGATAGTTTGTATGTATCACCCCTTTTCTTTTGGCCTTTCCCACAATTGCCCAGTAACCCTGGCAAAGTACGACTTCAACTCCTAATAGAAAATATATGTTCTAATAGGATTTCTACTTCTTAACATGCACTCCCCACACGTGTTTATTGCTATATTTTGTCCCAAAAAGGAAAATTCAGAAGTACCCTGTTTTGGTCATTGGTGAATCATAGGCAGTTAGCCTTTTGGCCTCTAAAAGATTTAGCTGTCATTATTCAGTTTCTCTCTCCTTAATCTGGTTCTTATTTTTAGTACATTAGTTTTGTTTCAAATTATGATTTCATCAGCACTTTGCAGGTTATGTTCTATGAAGGCTTGAAAGATTGAAGAGAGTATGGGAAGCAAAATAGGTATGCAATCCAAATTTCCATATTGGCAGTTGTGTTTGGGGGACACTCATACTAGGAGGATTGGCTAGTGGTGATATGTACCTTGCTTATACTATCTTTAAGTCTTGTATAATTGGATTCAGTATTTTTTGAAGGGTAATATATACTTGCCTTAGTTTTTTTGTAGGGCCTCACATTTACATCTCAATATTTTATACGATTGTATCACTCATTCGATGGATTATGGAAGTTAGACGTGATAGCAAAAGGGTTCAGTTTCCATCTAATGTTTTTGTCAACTTCAGGTACAATGGGTGGTTGGATGCACAGGGGATGTTCAGGTAGTAAATCCAGCTTTAGCTCTTACCTTAATGGCTGCACTACGGAATTTGCCATAAGGATTGAGCAATGATAGCACGTGAGAAATGTCAGTAGAGAAAAAGGGATTACCTTTACGAAGGGGATGCATGACAAACTTGCACTAAATTTCTTTCCGATCCAATCCTGTCCGTTGGACAGATTGGGGAATTTTGTTGTATCCAATGAAATAATTTGAACGAGATTTTCATGATGTTATCATTTAAAATTTGTAAATCTTTTTTCAAGACAAAGGAAATTTAATATATGTAGGTAAGGTATAAAGAGGAAAGAGAGCATTTTTTCTTGTCTTCTATGTAAAGTTAACTTAATCAGGTGGGGATAAGATTTGAAGAGTCTACAGAATTTTAGCGGCGGTGTTCTAATTCGTTGACTTATATGGTTTTAGCAACGGTTAGCGGCGGTTTTTTCCGTCTCTAAAGACCTTTTAACCAATTGGGGTATTTATTTCGTCACGTAAGGTATAAATATCGGTGCGGAACATGAAAAACCGTAGCCAAAACACTTGACTGTCACATATTCGCTGAAAAATGGTGTTTTCCTTTCTATTTTCATTAGACTCTTTTTTACTTCCCCGAAAATTCTACTGGACATTTGGCAAGTCACATAGAAGCAGCAATAAGCTTCATTGCACCTACCCCAACTCAACATTACACATGCTTAATGTGTTTGGAGTAATCTTTTGTTTTCAAATCATTTTCTGCTTGCCTTTTTCTTCAGGGTTTCATTTCTCTGTCTCTGTGATGAGCATGATGATCATATGTTATATCTTCTAAATAAACATTGGCTGGAGCTGGTGGAGCAAGAAAATCACATGAAAATGCCAAAAAAATTGTATACTAAATTGAACAAGTCTAGGTAAACATCTAGTGTAAAACATAAAAATCACCATCATCACAACCCATTTTCTATGTTATAGCAGCCATGTATTGCTCGTTTCTTTTTTGTTTCGTGTGGCAGCACAAAATGACCCTCTCACTAAGATTCTTTTTTGTTTTCTAATCACGTTGATGTAACCACATAAGATTTTAAATTGATGACAACAATTTGATAATATTTTCTAATGAGAAGTGATCAAACCGGCACTATATTCTGCCATTTTCACTTAATATATATAAAATGAAGAGATTGACACACACAACACATGGACGGCTCTGTTCTGCATAGTACTAGGATGATCTTTGCCTTTATTTAAACACACACAACACATTCTTTTCTTAGCACCAACTCTGAAGATGGTAAATCCCTTGCAAGTATTGCAAGAGCTAAATGAAAGCTCCTCCTTTTTGCAACCTTTGGCCTTCACACTGCTGGCCATTTGCCTCGTCCTCCTATACACATGGTACTCTTCGACTAAAACCACCACCCAAAAGTCATCACCACCACCTTCTCCACCAAAACTCCCTATCATTGGGAACCTTCACCAGCTATTCTCATACCCTCATCGCTCAATTCAAGCCTTGTCCCAACGCCATGGCCCTCTCATGCTTCTCCACTTTGGAAGTGTCCCGGTGCTTGTTGTCTCTTCAGCTGAGGCAGCCCGGGAGACCTTGAAAACTCATGACCTCGCGTTTTCTGGTCGACCCAAGTCCACCATCTTTGAGAAGCTTCTCTACAACTACAAAGATGTCTCAACCGCGCCATATGGTGAGTATTGGAGGCAGGTGAGAAGTATATGTGTGTCAAATCTTTTGAGCAACACAAGGGTTCGGTCTTTTCGTTATGTGAGAGAAGAGGAAACCAAATTCATGATCAGAAACATAAATGAGTCATCATCATCATCAACCTCATCATCTGTTTTGAATTTAAGCGAAATGTTTGTGAGGCTTACTAATGATGTGGTGTGTAGAGTGGCTTTAGGGAGGAAGTGCAGTGATGGGGAAGGCGGGCAAAGTGGGTGGATGTTTAAGAAGCTTTTAGAGGAGTTCACTGACTTACTGGGAACTGTTAATATTGGGGACTATATCCCATGGCTTTCTTGGTTGAGCCATATCAATGGTTTGGGAGCCAAGCTAGACAAGGTGGCTAAGCAGTTGGATGACTTTATAGATACAGCTGTTCAAGAGCATATGAACCATAGTTCAAACAGTGGAGATGATGACCAAAAGGATTTTTTGGACGTTTTGCTTGCAATTCAGAAAGAAAACTTGAAGGGCATTCCCATTGATAGAGTTAGCATAAAGGGTATCATCTTGGTAACTCTCTCTCTCTCTCTCTCTCTCTCTCTCTCTCTCTCTCTCTTTATATATACATGTGCATGTGTGTGTGTTTTTGTGAAAGAGATGTAACATATGTAGTATATATATTTATATATTTTGCAATAGGTTAAATATCTTAATCCAATCAATTCTTTTTAGGACATGTTTGCTGCTGGCACTGATACCACATATACTGCCTTAGAGTGGGCAATGACTGAGCTTTTAAGGCATCCAAGGGTCATGAACAAATTACAGAATGAGGTAAGGGGAATAGTCGGAAACAAAACAGACATGATTACAGAGGATGATTTGGTTGAAATGCACTACTTGAAGGCAGTGACGAAGGAGACTCTTCGCTTACATCCACCACTTCCACTACTATTTCCCAGGATGTCAACCCGAGATGTGGAAGTAAATGGCTACAACATTAAAGCCAACACACATGTTTTCATCAACGCATGGCAAATTGGAAGAGATCCCAAGCTGTATGACAAACCAGAGGAGTATGAGCCAGAAAGGTTCTTGAATAGTGGTATAGATTACAAAGGGAATGACTTTGAATTGATTCCATTTGGAGCTGGTAGGAGGGTCTGCCCAGGACTTCAGTTTGCCATGGCTGTTAATGAAATTGCCTTAGCAAACATCGTGCACAAGTTCGATTGGGCATTGCCCGGTGAAGCAAGTGGGGAGGATTTAGACATGACAGAATCCATTGGCTTAACTCCACATAGAAAATATCCTCTCAAAGCTGTTGCTTTTCCACACTCAAGTTGAGGGATAGAGAGGGCATTTTCATATATTTACATGAACTGGTGTTCATATTATATGTCTAAGGCTCTAAGCATGCTATTGTGTATAGGTCTATGGCTTCAGCTGTCAATACTGTTACCGATATACGATAGCACAATAAGAATTGTCAAAATATTATGTGTCAATGCAAGTTTTCTCACCATATACAGATTTTCAAGTTTCTTAAATTGGTCTGTTCGGAATATTTTGTGTTTTCAGAATTCAAAATCAGGGTAGTTTCTGAATTTTAAACCATGGTGGTGTGTCTGGTGAAAAACTCAAACTCAAGTATACATGATTGATGATATGGGGAAAAGTTAGCTGCTTTATCTCGTGGGATTAAATTAAAGTGGGAAAGATAATTGAAACAAGATTAGTAATAGACTACCTCACAAAGAAAGTCAAAAAGAGAGGAGGTAAAAGACAAAAGAAGAAGAAAATGCCCCATGGTGAGCTTATCTAACTGTGCTTAATAGTTTAGATAAGTTAGGTAATCTTGCATTATCAATTAGGTTTTTCTAGAACATATTTTCTTTCTATATTCATTTTAGAAGGTTGGATGTGTGAAACACATAAGATCATGAACTCTGCTTAAGAGTATCTAAAGCATTCCTTTAGTGTTTGTTCATCCAAACAAAAATAAAGATCCGTGCGAGTTCCATATTCTTGAGTAAGTTTCAATTTGCCACAGCTGTTACTGAGATTGCTTTAGTAAGTTTGATTGGAAATTGCCTGGTGGAGCAACCAACAAGGATTTGGACGTGACTGAAGCTAAACCATGCATAGGAAATATCCTCTCAAATCTGCTGTTGTGAGTGTGAATGCAAATTTCTTAAACTGGTTTCTTGGGAATTTAAAATCATCGTAGTTTCTCCTAGGTTGTGCGTTTTGATCGAAAATTCAAACTCCATTAAACTATATGTCCATGATGAGAAATGTAAAAGAAAGAATAAAAGAAATCACTCACAGTTTTGAGTGGGAGAAGGAGAGAGGGTTCTCTTGTTGATAAAAATTTGACAGCAAGTAGGGTGGGAAGAAATCGCACAATATTACTCATCATTCCAACCCATGGTAAACTACAACTTGGAACAAGAATTGTAAAAGAAATCCTTGACCATATGCTCTATTATTGATGGTGAATTTTCCTAACAGAACGTGCACTGATGCACACTAAATGGAGCTATTCTGATGTAACTACACACCGATGCAAAGTTCGACCATTCAAACCTCACACTACCATAGAAGCCAACATTTCTTGATAGAAGCTGTCCCGTAGAATACTTCGTTTCCCTATTACTATTCCACAAGGATAATGATGCATGTAGTGATTTGTTTGTGCCTGGTAGTCAAATCCTTACCATAGATTGATATGCAGCGAGATCAAAATAGGTAGCAACTTCTCCGCTATCTTTAGAGAAATGCTTTTGCAAACATATGCCATATCCAGATTCTTTGTCCTGGAGCTCCATAGCTGTTTTTGACGTTTTACTGCCACTTGTTTCTGGGACCATGGCCTAACATCATCCATTGCTACCCACCAAAAATGGAAAAAACCATCTCTAAGACATTTCTCCTAATAAAACAAAGACCAGACCACCATGTTGTGGAAAAGCTGAGTGATACGAAATAATTGAGGTGGCTACCTTGCCTATGAGAGAAAGGTGAACCCATGTACTCAATTTTGGTTCAGGAAACTCCAATGGCTCTTCTTCAACTGCTAAAGGAACACTCTTCGCTTTTTGCATTCAGTTTCCTCATACTGCTGCTCAAATTCATCTATAAGGATAAGTCGGGGAAAAGAAGAGTCAAACTTCCACCAAGTCCTCCAAAGCTACCCGTCATTGGTAACCTTCACCAGCTCGGAAACAAGCCTCACCTATCTCTCCGTTGCTTGGCAGAGAAGTATGGTCCAATAATTTACTTACAGCTTGGTGAGATCCCAACAGTGGTGGTTTCATCAGCTAGATTAGCAAAGGAAGTACTGAAAACCCATGACCTTGCACTATCAAGCCGTCCACAAATCTTTTCAGCCAAACACCTCTTCTATAATTGCACTGACGTTGTCTTCTCCCCGTACAGTGCTTATTGGAGGCATATTCGTAAGATTTGCATACTTGAGCTACTAAGTGCCAAGAGAGTGCAATCATTTAGCCATGTTAGAGAAGAAGAAGTTGCTCGCCTGGTTCGTCGGGTTGCAGAGTCCTACCCTGGCACTACCAATCTGACCAAGATGCTTGGACTATATGCAAATGATGTTCTCTGTCGAGTGGCATTTGGAAGGGGTTTCTCAGAAGGTGGAGACTATGATAGGCACGGGTTCCAAAAGATGCTTGAGGAATATCAGGAATTGCTTGGAGGATTTTCTATTGGAGATTTCTTCCCTTCCATGGAGTTCATACACAGTTTAACGGGAATGAAATCAAGACTTCAAGAGACCTTCCGGCGCTTCGACGAACTTTTTGACCAAATGGTGACTGATCATCTCGACCCCAAGAGAGAAAAAAAGAGGAGCACAAGGACCTTGTAGATGTTTTACTTGACATACAGAAAAAAGAGTCTACTGAAATGCCTCTCACCATGGATAATGTCAAGGCTATTATCTTGGTCAGTATAGAATCTTGAATGCTCAAGTTATATTTACTAACAGCCATGAAATCCAATATGAATATAGATATGAATTGTACTCAACTGCTTGCAAACAAATTAACACTAAGTGGTACACCACTGCTGCTGCAGGACATGTTTGCTGCAGGAACTGACACAGCCTTCATCACCCTCGATTGGGGAATGACAGAGCTTTTGATGAATCGCAAAGTATTGGAAAGAGCACAAGCAGAAGTACGAGGTGTTGTCGGAGAAAGAAGAGTTGTGTTAGAGAGTGATCTGCCTCAGCTGGACTACATGAAAGCTGTCATCAAAGAAATATTTAGATTGCATCCACCTGCTCCAGTACTAGTCCCTAGAGAATCCATGGAAGATGTAACCATTGATGGGTATGATATTCCAGCCAAAACACGAATTTTTGTCAATGCCTGGGCAATAGGAAGGGACCCTGAATCTTGGGAAAATCCAGAAGCGTTTGAACCAGAAAGATTCATAGGTAGCACTATAGACTTCAAGGGGCAGGATTTTGAGCTTATACCTTTTGGGGCTGGTAGAAGAGGTTGCCCTGCTATTACATTCGGAACAGCAACCATTGAGCTTGCTCTAGCTCAACTTCTGCATACCTTTGATTGGGAGCTTCCCCCTGATACCGCTGCAAAAGATTTGGACAGGACAGAAGTTTTTGGTATCACAATGCACAGGATAGCCAATCTGATTGTTGTTGCCAGACCACGGTTTCCCTGAGGCAAGAAATCATCAATAAACTACATGATACTCTATGTATCATCCAATTATCTCTTCTTTCATCAAACATACAAGAGACGAGCAAGATTCACGCATTGCCTTTTGCCTGTATCTCAGAAGCAGACTCTTATAGTTAATGGAAGAATATATACTTGTCTTTTTTAAATAAGATATGCTTTTTCTTTCCTTTTCCCTCCCTTCTTTACTCCAACTCTGATCTAAACCCAATGTCAAGGTTGGTTTCCAAGAACAATGTTACGATCATAGCTTCGCAAGGAAGAACAAGTTAACTCCCCTACCTGCCTCTGCATGCATATCAGAGAACTATATACTTCAAAAAATATTCAAAAGAATTTATTCAAGTTCTTTTCAATATAAATTGATTGATAAGAGATGAACTTTGAAAAGTAGTAGAGCTCACAGAAGGTATACATTGCTAGGCCGTAAACCTTCATGGTAGAGAAATAAAAAACAAGACTAGTACTAGACTAGGACTTGTTACAAGGCTTATCTTGACAAAATTTTCTGGCCTAAACATTGTTCTACTTCTCATGGAGCGAGCACATGCATGGTAGATCATGCATAGATCCAACTTCATTGAAAAGCATGGAACAACAATGAGAATAGAGGGATATATGGTTAAAAGTGGAGGACGCAATCTTCTCTCTGAGGTACTCTGGCTTCCAAAATTGTTATCCTTGGCAAATCTGTTCTCTCTGTGGTGAACCAGTACTGCAAAATGTTGTATATTGATATTCAATCAAGTACTTCAAGCACAGCTGCTGAATCTCATTGTGACCTTATATCCTGAAGATAATGAGCTACTTTCTGAGCACCAAAAAACAAGGCATCGGCAAGGAGAAAGACTCCAACCTGTGCCAAAAAAGAAATCAAATTTGAGATTAAACTCTTAAAAGTGAGGTGACTAAACAGCAAGCCATTTTAGCAAACATGTTAAAGAAAATAAGTACCAGCCGGGCAGAGAACACTAATCGGTAACTCCAACCTTCTTTGGCAGCTGCAGCTCTTTGCTGATCAGTCCAACTGTGGATTGAGGATTCAGAAATAAATGCACTTTCTGATAAAGTTGTATAAGAACTGCCTTAAAGTTGTACTCTAATATGCATCGATAACTTAGGCCACTGTGCATCAGCAGAAAGTAGATTCCAAGTAATTTGTATTATAAGCCATAAACTAATGGAAAATTTACAAAGTAAATCACCAAATCATAGACCTTGAGTCAATCTGGCAGCAATAAATGGAAGATTATAGCTGGAAATTACTTTTTCATGGGTCAAAGCAACGTCAACCTTGGTCAATTAAGTTTACCAGATTCAATCTACATGCGTACTTACCTGATTATGCATATAATAGCTATCTAGTTATCTGTACTAGATGGCATTGACATAACCTTTCAACCCAGTTTCATGATCTATACAGTTTCATCTTATCTTCCCATTTGAAACAAGAAAAAATAAAAAATAAAATTTTGGTTTTCACAATGCACACATCATAAGGAGAAGCGAGTTAAGATCAGATAGTTACCCAAGGAATTCTGAAACCCCACCAATTCCAGCAAATTTAAATGGCTGAGGGCCTTCTCTGACAAGATCCTGCTCCGACATAAGACGAGACTCACTACATTAACAGACGTTTTCAGGTTGGTTCACAACAAAGCACTGAAAAAGTTATAAATTTAGAAACGCTAATTACAAAAAAAATATCTAAGTTACACAAACCACAACTACCTCTTCTTCAGCAGCCTCTAAACCCCCTTGAACCCAGAAAAGGTTTCTGTAGCCCGCATTGTACAGCTGCTCACAAGCAGCTAGAGATCTGCCCAAGAAAGGCAGTAGTGAAATTTGATTGATTTATTTTAATTAATGTAGGCTATTCTCTTCATTGCCATCTTTTCTTCCATGTATTTAAAGTTAAACCATAGTATTAATTAGTTTTTTTAAAATATAAAAAAAAAATAGTACTAGGTAGAAGTATAAGTTACGAACTGCTGTTCTCTATTTGAGCTGGAGATATGTTAGTGATCAAAGATTCATATACACAAAAAATTTCAACTTGGACAGAAACATGGGTCTGATGTCTAGAACATAGAAAATAAAGGGCTGAATTAAGATTCCTCAATTTTTATCCTTTCACAATTTCCTCCAATTATATGGTCACTTTGTGGGGAGAAGATAATAAATGATCATATAATATTCATAATTTTGGGACAACTTTCACTAAAGGTTTCTAAAAGCTTTTCCAGTCTAATTTTAGACAACCATGAAAATGAGAAAGAAAAAAAAGTATTTGCAATGCATTCTGAATATAGGATGACATAACTACATATATGACGCAATAAAAAACTCAATCATATCAATTATATAAAAACCAAAATAGAATTATGTTATAGCAGAACTTCCACATTCCTCATTATTAAACCAAAGTTATAACTGAAACTACAATTAGTTGAAAATAAAACGCACCTCAATCCCTTCTGACATGCAACGATAAGATCTGTATCTTTTGGAAACTTCTCGTCAACTTTGGACAAGAACTGGCTGTTGCAAAAGAAAAAACAATGAAAATGCAATTCATCATGTGAACAAAGCAAATCACGCCAATAATATGATTTTTTTGAAATACCTATTATAAGACAATGTAGGCACACCACTCCACCAACCCCCTACACAAAAATATTACGTCACATTTAGGAGTACAGCCACCACAAGATGCAAAGCAATGACAGGTTACAATTCAGATGTTATTTGAGGAGTTAAGAAAATACTCTCTTGTTCCCTACAAAATATCAGAAAGATACTATGATTTGACTATTGACTAGAAACCTATTCATTTGTTGCCAAAATGTAAATATAAAGCACAAAAGCAATACAAAACTGTATAGCAGTTAAGAAAGGCAAGATAGCAAGAATTGCATGATACCCATCGTGAAACTCATGAACTTTCTGGAAAGAGTTCCAGCGTCGAATTCATTACCAACATCAAATATTGGAATCCAGGTTGAGCCTTTAACCCATGCCTATAAAAGAGGGGGAAAGAAGAGGTTTATTGAAAAATAATGAAAAAGGATTCTATAGAGAAAAAAAAAAAAATGTTAGGATGTCTACCTTTTTGTGTTCTGTAGAGGGACGAACATCAAGAAGGGTTTTGTTAGATAGCTGAATTGCATACCCAGCTTCCCTTGGTGTTAAAGCTTTAACCTTTCCTTCCCTAACCTGTATTAAACAGTTAAAACTCCAAATCAAGTAGCTACTACTTCAAAAAATTAACAGGGCACAAATAAATTCAAAAGCATATGCAAAAGAAAACATACAACCTTCTTCAACAACAACAACAACAACAAAAATTTCAACTGAAATAAGGCGCAGCAAACGAAAGAATGTTGCTTTCTTTTCTTAAATCCCCAGCTCACTTAAATATATTACCATAAGTTATAAAACCAATCGTTTTTCGGTTTTTTTTTTCTTCTGATTTTATAGGAACTGAGCAACATACCAGAGCTTCCCATCTCTTCTTGGCAGCAGCCACATCCCTCATTTGCTTCAACTCGTAATCTTCATTGTCAGCTTGCATTCGAGTAGCACTCCTACGCTGAATCGAAAACAACAACAAGAACAACCCAGTTGAGAAAACAATTAAAAACAAGAAAAAAAAAACAAACCCACTAATTAGAACATGAAAAAGGTGAAGAATTTACATACAAAATGGAATGTTCTGTAACAGGGTCTAAGT
Source organism: Prunus fruticosa (assembly GCA_018703695.1). Classification (NCBI taxonomy): domain Eukaryota; kingdom Viridiplantae; phylum Streptophyta; class Magnoliopsida; order Rosales; family Rosaceae; genus Prunus; species Prunus fruticosa. The sequence goes on along the minus strand of CM031921.1, from coordinate 25,838,823 downwards.
TTTAGCGAAGATAGATGTGAAATGCTTGAAAAGTGTTCTCTTTGACATGGTATTTTGGTGGTTCTTTGTTTCTGAAAACTAGAGCACGAAATGGTGTGGGTGTTGAGAGAAGGAAATCCCAGAGATTCCATTGCCAAAGAGCTTTTTTCGATACTGAGAACCGAATAGATGATTATCGGATTTGGTTTATCTTCAGTTGCGTGTCGTTTGTTGCCCAGTGGTGCCACCCATGTGCGACTTGAAAGGAAAGATTCACAATTTTACAAATTTTTGAATAAGACCTAATTTATTTATAATATATAAGAAATTATATGTCAAGTGTGTTTGAAAACTGAAAATAAGTTTGGTCTTTCTAATGTTATGTTTTTTGGTTTCTTTTTCTAATAGACTAATTTCATTATACGTGAGCCAAGCAAAGCCTCACGTCATCATTAATACTAGGCAGGCACCAAAAATTATTGATTGGAACTTGAGAATATGGCAATGATATGAAAGGCAATTTGATGTGAATTTGATTAAACAAAAAAGGAATAAGAAAGGGAATGATATTTGTTGTTTTATAGTTAAAGTAGAATATTGCGTGTTCATCTTCAAAATTGAACCGAGTGTTGATTGATTTCTTGTGGTGCCATGCCATGCCACCCCATGTCCGACATGAAAGGAAAGATTCACAATTATAGAAATTTTTGAACAAGACCTCTTTTATTTACAATAATTACGAAATTATCACATCAAAGTGGTCTTTCAAAATTGATATATTAGGTTGGTCTCTCTAATATGAAAGTTTGAATCTTTTAAAGGGAGGTGCACCCACAAGGGGATTAGAACTGATGCCACGTGGTTTGCAAACAAAGACCTCATCCACTGACTCTTTAGTTGAAGGATTGACAATTTCCATCAAGATTACTGTATTACACATACCAGTTGGTTTTAGTCGGCTTTAATACGACATAATATTTTAGTCAACTTGTCATTGGGCTCTGCCTCGATATTCCAGTTGCTTTTAGTCTGCTTCCATACAACATGATATTTTAATCAACTTGCCATTAGGCTCTGCAACGACTGCCATCTTTAAATGCTTATCAGCAGCCACGGCCTTGTTTGCAGCCTCAGAAACCAGCCATGGATTCTCAATCTTCCTTGGTCCTCCTCTTTGTTTTCCTCTTACCCTTTATTTTTTTGCTCTTAATCAAGCAGAGGAGGAAAAGCTCTGCTTCTCAAGGGAGGAGGTTGCCTCCTGTCCTAGGAGGCTGCCTCTCATTGGGAACCTTCACAAGCTTTCTAATGGCTTACCTCATCATGTCCTTGAACACCTTGCCCTCCAATATGGACCCCTCATGTTCTTGCAATTAGGCTCAATATCTACTTTGGTAGTCTCCTCAGCCCATATGGCAAGAGAGATCTTCAAAACTCATGACCTCGTTTTTTCCGGTAGGCCAGTCTTGTATGTTGCAAAGAACTTCTATAGTGAGGGGAAAGTTATGAGGGGTGTTTTTGAGGGGTATGTAAGAGCCGTTGGATTTCATCCAACGGTGAGTTTTCAATATTGGCTTTTTGGTAAAACCGGGTTGAAATTACCCATACCAAAGAGATGCAATCCGAAAGTGTAAAACACGCTCTCTCATCCTGGTTAACCCACATTCCTCCCAAGCCACCCACTCTGCAATATGTTTTTCTTCTCTCTCTCTCTCTCTCTCGCCATCTCTGGTTTGTGGTTATCAAAGAACCAAAATCCATTCAGCAAATATCTTGCAACCAACACAGACACAACGGAGGGTTTTGGGTCTTTTTTTTTATTATTGACACTTTATCATCTCAAAAATTCATTTTCTAACGCCCAACTTCACCTAATTCCTCTCCTCCCTCGCACTCTCTCAAATCTTGCCTCAGCTCCAAGCTCGCCAGCCATCTCCCTCCTGTCCAATCCAGTTCTCCACCCATCAATCGTCATAACCCAGCTCTCCTCAAATTCGGAACCCTAGCTTGACCCTAGCCAAGCCGCCGCAACTCACGACCTCCGTTGTCGACCTCCACCGCGAAGCCACTATCGCGACTCCACAGCCCAGCCACAGTCGCGACCTCCGTCGTCGTTCTCGACAGCGGTGAGTTCTGATATTAGTTTTGTACTCTCTGCTGTTATAAATTCGTTGATCCCCTTTTCTTATTATTGCAACATTAGGGGCATTCATGGGCTCCATTTTTGGCTACGGTCCTCTATCTCTCTCCCTCTCCTTCTCTCTAAGTCCTCTTCTTCTCCGTCTTCAAATTTCAGTAATCCTCTTTACCACTAACCTTAACCACCTACTTCTCTGGTTCTCTTCTTCTTCATGTCATTCAATTTCAATTTTTTTTCTTTCTAAATTCTATTTTAGGGATTTAGGAATTAGGGATTCAGTTGGGTTAATTTTGAAATTCTAATTTAGCGATTCATTCAATGCCTAATTTATGAGCTGTGGCTTTATGAATTATCAAGTGGACTACTTGTTTTGAGTTGATCATTGATAATAGTATTATTGTAATTTTTAATTGATCTTTGCATATTTCATATTTTAGCCTTACAATTTTAGTGGCTGGGCAGCTTGCAATTTTGTGTAGACAGGTTATTAAATTCTTCTAGTATTAATGGAAGTTGTGTTACTAAATTATCAGTAGCTACGCTCTTGGTTGACATGGTTGTTCTGAATTGTAAGATTAGCTTACTATTCGATGAACCTACTTGCTGATATTAGGAAATGGAGTTATTAATTGAAATGAATGGGAATGAGCTTGTTTCTTATGCTATTAGATTTTGTGTGAGTGTGATGCTAATTAGCCTTTGAAATACACATCTTTTGGTGTTAATATTTGAAGTATTGGAACATGGGAAAGTTGAAAACATGCATCTTCATGAGATGCTTGAGCAAAATTTGAAGTATTTCAAGAGCATTAAGTAGACCTCCCTTGATATGGCTTGCTATAAAATGTAACATATGGATCTGAATTCCTTGTTCTAAAGTTGCCCCTGGAGATTATTTGTTTCAATTCATGATTCTCTTACACCTATATAGAAACATAGGATTGGTTTGTTTTTATTTTATCTGGAATTGTTTGTTTTTTAGAAAATGGAGAATATTGAAAGCTTCAGAAAATTGTGGTTGTTCTGTTCACTATTGCCTTCTTTAGGAAGCTTATATAAAGTACATGTGGAGCTTCTTGAGTCAAACAATTCCACATTGCCCCATTTTTTGCCAAAACATCTGATGATTTTTTAATGGTTCTTTTTGTTCCTAATCATGTTCCCGTAATATCACTTTGTACAGGAATAGTTACTTTTCTTCAATCTTATCTGGATTGGAATGCAGCTGTTTTTTAGTTTCATTGTTCTGTGTATTTCTATTATGGATGTTGTAGTTGTATCTGGTTCTGTATTGATGTTATGGATGTTGTTTGGTTATATTGATTATTGGTTGGTTGATTAAGTTCACCCCTTGAGGTGTTTTGATGTTTGGTTCTGTCCCTCTTATTTAGTTTAACATTTTCTTTGTGCTTTATGTGTTCCAATTTTTCAGATTTTCTCTTGCTGGTGTTCTAGGTTAGGAAGCTCTTTGCCTATTAGTATGAGTTTCTTAGGTCTTTTAGTTTCTGATTGCGGTTTTCTTGTCTCAGTTTCTATTTTATTTTTTTGGTCTTTGTTTCTCCTTTTTGCTAATTTCTTGTTTTGCCATCTCTTCTCAGGTTTTTTTTTTTTTTTTTTAATGACAGTTGGACCTAGATTTTTGACTTATGGAAGATTGTTGTTATTGAGAACCATCATCAATTTGGCGTGGGACAACATTCCATTCTGTCACAGGAAGTGTGCTGTAATTATATGGAAAAAAAAACGTGTAATTGAGGAACTATATTTTAATCATGTAATTTAGTCCTCATTCAATGAAATTGAGTTCAATTTACTTGAGAAAGCTCAGTCTTGAATTTGTTCTTTTTATATTCGCAAGTGTGTGCAATAGAAACATACTTTTTTTTTTCAAAGAACAATGGAAAATTACTTTTACTTATATTATACATTGAAGAGAGAACATTGTATACGTTGTGTATTATGTCCCAGTATTCCCCCCTCCTCCTCTCTCTCTCTTTCTCTCTCTCTCTCTTTTAAGATGGACTATTGGAGTTTTCGTATTGCCAATGTATAGCCTCCTATTGCCCTAGTATTCCCATTATATAGCCTCCAATTGCCTTCATATTGCCATTGTATTGCCCTAATTACTTTTGTATTGTCTTTGTATTGCCCCAATTGCCTTTGTAATTGAAGATAATGCCATAAGGAGTTTGTAACAATTTTCAATGTATTTTTCTGATTTTTAATTATTTATTTACGAATTTTTTTATAAAAAAAACAAAACAAAACAAGGATCAAAATGGACAGTGGTGCAATCATTGGAGGACAATCAGTCAGCCACACTGACCGCGCCCATTCAGCTTTCGCCATGTGTCACTCCATACCATTTAATAATAATTTCTAGGATTTAACTTACAAAATTCATAATAAATTAAATACAAATCCAAAAAATTCACCGAAAATTGGTAGGAACTCCTTGTGACATTTTTTAAGCCCCAAAACTCCAAAAATATTATTTTGACTTATAAAATTTGAAAACGATAACAAAAACTCAACTTTGTTTCAAAACAAACCAAAACACTAAATTATGTTCCATAAAAGTAATGTATATTGGTGCGTCTATATTGCATGTCTGTTGCATCTATATTGCTTGTCTATTACGTGCATATCGTACATTTATTGCGTGTGTATTGATTGTTTATTGCTTACGAATGAAATAAACAACAATACACAGGCAATAGACAAGCAATATACACACAAAAGACAAGCAATATACACGCAATAGATATGCAATATACACGCAATAGACATGCAATACACATCACTCCATAATTACACCAACCATAAGGAAGCCGTATTGAATAGGAAATTATACTTAACAGTTGTTCTTCCTACTAAAAGAAAGAATAAGGACTGTTTTCCCCCTTAAATATAACTCCTTAAATCTTACTTGAGTGGTACGTTTGCCCCCAATAAACATGCAATCCTGGAGCAATAACATGCGATATACATGCAGTAAACAATCAATAAATCTTCAATAAATATTCAATATCGGTTCAATAACATGCGAAATTCATGCAGTTAACAATCAATAAACCTTCAATAAACATGTAAACAATCAATAAATCTTCAATAATCATTCAATATCGGTTCAATAACATGCGAAATACATGCAGTTAACAATCAATAAACTTTCAATAAACATGTAAACAATCAATAAACCTTCAATAAGCATTCAATAACATGCGAAATACATGCAGTAAACAATCAATAAACCTTCAATAAACATGTAAACAATCAATAAACCTTCAATAAACATTCAATATCGGAGCAATAACATGCGATATACATGCATTATACAATCAATAAACCTTCAATAAATATTCAATATCGGTTCAATAACATGCGAAATAAATGCAGTTAACAATCAATAAACCTTCAATAAACATGTAAACAATCAATATACTTTCAATAAACATTCAATAACATGCGAAATACATGCAATAAACAATCAATAAACCTTCAATAAACATTCAATAACATGCAAAATACCTGCAGTAAACAATCAATAAACCTTCAATAAACATTCAATATTGGAGCAATAACATGCGAAATACATGCAGTAAACAATCAATAAACCTTCAATAAACATTCAATATCATGCGATATACATGCAGTAAACAATCAATAAACTTTAAGTATACGCAAATAAACAATCTATATACACTGAATAATTGTGCAATTTTCAAAAAAAATGTATTGTCTTAATATTGCATCGTATTGGCCCTGTATTGTGATTTTATCATCTTCGTATGACTTTATTTTTTTAAAGTCAGTCTTGGAAAGTTTTTGCTGGGTTTCAGACAAATAAATGCTTTTGTTTCAAACAATAATTTAAACTCAATGCCAATCCACCTATTTCAAGAACAAAAATTACAAAATGGGTTTGAAACTCATTGGTGGTGCGTGCAACTTGTCTTTTTGGGGAGAACTTTTACAATCCTTGAAACCGTGCACTTAATTGGTCATTAAAAGAACAAATAATATGACAATTGATACAAGTAATAAAACTAATACCAAGCCCTTAATGGACTTCAGCATATTCAGCATTGTAGCATCATACGTGTCATCTTGTTGTTCTTCTTCAGCAAAGGTTACATCAACCCATTCGAATCCATTGCAACTGGTGGCTCCCTAATTGCAGGCATCATATATGCAAAATAATTCTGTCAGAGTTAGACCTAGGTTTTTTTCACCCACATACATATTCTGGAAATGAAAACATACATAGGAGGTTAGACACTTCCAAAATGGCTTCCCTCGATTTTTATTCTGATTTTGAAACCCGAAGCACCATTGCAGCTCCACAATACTAACACCTCTTTGTTTGAGCAGGAGATGAAGACGAAGACATGTTGAATCTTCTCACTTGTACCTCTTCTCACTCAGATCTTCTCACTGAAACCTCTTCGACTCATACCTTCTCACTCATAGTTCTCAGTCATACCCCTTCACTCATAACCCTAAACTTCTCACTCAGCTCTCATCTCATCTCTGCCCCAAATTGAATTATATCTTTCTTTTCTGTGTGTGGGTGGGTTGGTCACGATCTGGACACCTGTACCGTCAGAATTGTGACACCTTTTACCCCGAAAAGCAATATAATATTTCACTACCAAATATTAATCTGAAAATTGAGGGGACACTGCTTTAATTATATTATTTTATTTATATTTCATTAAGGCAACTAGTTGCATAAGAATCCATCATCATTGGTTCCATTTTAATAACATTACTAGGGGTAGTTTGGTGTGGGAAAATGAAAAAGTATCTGATGGGACCTTCTGTGACTAGTCAGTAATCCATCACATTTGTATCAATGAATTTGATGGCGGGAAAATCCTAAAAATGACTATGCAAATAGGTTATTAATTGACTTTTTGACTGTCCGTCTCTTTGCATTTCGATGACGTTTTCCCTTCTCTTGTCTTGAGTTTTAGGGTGTTGGGTTCAGTTTCTTTAAAAAGGTTGGCTGGCTACATTGTACAAATGTTGTTTAAATGTTGGGTTTTAATCTATTTTGTCTGGTGTTTGTGCTATCATAAACCGTTTTATATATAAATGTATAATATATATTATATAGTGGAATGATTACTGACATCATAGACGGCTACGAATGACATTTTCCTGACACAAATATTTTGCACAACTGCAATCTTGATATTTGGTAAACGAAAAGATATGCATGGAGTGAGTAGGTGTCTTTTCATCGGTGCTTGGGAATGACATTTTCCCACTTAGCATATCCCAAACGATTTGGTTACACGTTTCTTAAGCAAAACTTGAACAGTGAATGACTTTTAATAATTTTTTCCTGATGTTGTAGAATGGATGGCTTGTATATTTCCATTTTATTTTTCAAAACATCCCTTAACCCTAAAAAAGAAAAAAAAAATTGACAAATTGAAGAAGAGAGAAACTGATTAGCACCAGAAATGGTCTATTCGCACGCAAAATAAAAATAAAAATTTGGAGTAAATATAATTAACAAATGTACAGGCTAAAAAGTAATATAATAATAACAATAATAATTTAGGATAAATAATAATAAACTACTAATGTAGCGTAACCATGAAACAGGGAATTCAATAGGAAGATGAAGTCTCAATGAGTTCGTAGAAATTTTCGGAACATTATTATGATTTTTGTGTATTTAGTTATGAATTTTCTAAGAAAAAGTAATAAATTCGTTGAGACACATTGACTGCGCCCCATTCAGCTTCCGCCATGTGTCGCCCCACACGATTTAATACTATTTTTCTAGGATTTAACTTATAAAATTGATAATAAATTAAATACAAATCAAAAAAATACACCGAAAATTGATACGAACTTCTTGTGACATTCTCTACGCCCTCAAACTCCAAAAATATAATTTTGACTTATAAAATTTGAAATGGATAACCAAAACACTAAATTATGTTATATAACATAACACTCGTGTTCTTTGATTTTAACGCTTACCAAGAACTCAAATATATAGAATCATGAGTTTAAACCTTTATAATCAAAGATAATGTTATCAGGAGTTTGTACCAATTTTCGGTGTATTTTTCTGATATTTAATCAATTTTTTATGAATTTTTAAACATAAATTTGATTAAAGTATCAAACCTGACACGTGGCGCGTTGGCAGGAGGACAGCCATCAGACACACTGACTACGCCCCATTCAGCTTCCGCCATGTGTCGCCCCACACAATTTAATACTATTTTTCTAGGATTTAACTTATAAAATTGATAATAAATTAAATACAAATCCAAAAAATACACCAAAAATCGGTACGAACTTCTTGTGACATTCTCTACACACTCAAACTCCAAAAATATAATTTTGACTTATAAAATTTGAAAATGAAACAAAAACTCAACTTTGTTTCAAAACAAACCAAAACGCTAAATTATGTTCTATAACATAACACTCGTGTTCTTTGATTTTAACACTTACCATGAACTCAAATATGTGGAATCATGAGTTTAGACCTTTATAATCGAAGATAATGTTATCAGGAGTTTGTAGCAATTTTCGATGTATTTTTCTGATATTTAATCAATTTTTTATGAATTCATAAACATAAATTTGATAAAAGTATCAAAACTGACACGTGGCGCATTGACAGGAGGACAGCCATCAGACACACTGACTGCGCCCCATTCAGCTTCCGCCATGTGTCGCCCCACACAATTTAATACTATTTTTCTAGGATTTAACTTATAAAATTGATAATAAATTGAATACAAATCCAAAAAATACACCAAAAATTGGTACGAACTTCTTGTGACATTCTCTACACCCTCAAACTCCAAAAATATAATTTTGACTTATTAAATTTGAAAATGATAACAAAAACTCAACTTTGTTTCAAAACAAACCAAAACACTAAATTATGTTCTATAACATAACACTCGTGTTCTTTGATTTTAACACTTACCATGAACTCAAATATGTGGAATCATGAGTTTAGACCTTTATAATCGAAGATAATGTTATCATGAGTTTTCAGCAATTTTCGGTGTATTTTTCTGATATTTAATTAATTTTTTATGAAATTTTAAACATAAATTTGATAAAAGTATCAAAACTGACACGTGGCGCATTGACAGGAGGACAGCCATCAGACACACTGACTGCGCCCATTCAGCTTCCGCCATGTGTCACCCCACACAATTTAATACTATTTTTCTAGGATTTAACTTATAAAATTGATAATAAATTGAATACAAATCCAAAAAATACACTGAAAATTGGTACGAACTTCTTGTGACATTCTCTACACCCTCAAACTCCAAAAATATAATTTTGACTTATTAAATTTGAAAATGATAACAAAAACTCAACTTTGTTTCAAAACAAACCAAAACACTAAATTATGTTCTATAACATAACACTCGTGTTCTTTGATTTTAACACTTACCATGAACTCAAATATGTGGAATCATGAGTTTAGACCTTTATAATCGAAGATAATGTTATCAGGAGTTTGCAGCAATTTTCGGTGTATTTTTCTGATATTTAATCAATTTTTAATGAAATTTTAAACATAAATTTGATAAAAGTATCAAAACTGACACGTGGCGCATTGACAGGAGGACAGCCATCAGACACACTGACTGCGCCCCACTCAGCTTCCGCCATGTGTCGCCCCACACAATTTAATACTATTTTTCTAGGATTTAACTTATAAAATTGATAATAAATTGAATACAAATCCAAAAAATACACCGAAAATTGGTACGAACTTCTTGTGACATTCTCTACACCCTCAAACTCCAAAAATATAATTTTGACTTATTAAATTTGAAAATGATAACAAAAACTCAACTTTGTTTCAAAACAAACCAAAACACTAAATTATGTTCTATAACATAACACTCGTGTTCTTTGATTTTAACGCTTACCATGAACTCAAATATGTTGAATTATGAGTTTAGACCTTTATAATCGAAGATAATGTTATCAGGAGTTTGTAGCAATTTTCGGTGTATTTTTCTGATATTTAATCAATTTTTTATGAATTTTTAAACATAAATTTGATAAAAGTATCAAAACTGACACGTGGCGCATTGACAGGAGGACAACCATCAGACACACTGACTGCGCCCCATTCAGCTTCCGCCATGTGTCGCCCCACACAATTTAATACTATTTTTCTAGGATTTAACTTATAAAATTGATAATAAATTGAATACAAATCCAAAAAATACACCGAAAATTGGTACGAACTTCTTGTGACATTCTCTACACCCTCAAACTCCAAAAATATAATTTTGACTTATAAAATTTGAAAATGATAACAAAAACTCAACTTTGTTTCAAAACAAACCAAAATACTAAAGTGTGTTCTATAACATAACACTCATGTTTTTTGATTCGACAATTACCGTGAACATAAATATGTGGAATCATAATTTTAGACCTCCATAGTCAAAGACAATGTTGTAAGGAGTTTGTATCAATTTTCGGTGTATTTTTCTGATTTCTAATTATTTTTTAATGAATTTTAGAAGTGAAATCCAAGAAAACAAATATTAAATTATAGAGAATCACACGTGGCTGCAGCTGAAAGGAGAGCAGTCATTGTTTTCGACATGTGGCGTCGATACGATTGCGCCACATTTCATTTTCTTTATTTTTTTCCAAGTTTATCTCTAAAAAATCATAAAACATTAATTAAGAATAAGAAAAATATACCGAAAATTGTTACAAACTACTTACGACATTGTCTTTGACTATGGAGGTCTAAAATCATGATTTCACATATTTATGTCCACGGTAATCCTTGAATCATAGAACATGAGTGTTATATTATAGAGCATCAACTAGTGTTTTAAATCGTTTAGAAATAAATGTGAGTTTTTGTCATCGATTTATATTTTTCTGAGTTAAATTGTATTTTTATAGCTTGATAGTGTAGAGAACGTCATACGGAGTTCGTAGGACTTTCCGGTATATTTTTTGGATTTTTAATTTATTTGTTATGAATTTTAGAAGTGAAATCCCAAAAAAAAAAAAAAAAAATCTAGAGGATCACACGTGGCTGCAGCTGAAATGAGAGCAGTCATTCTTTTCAACAGGTGGTATCCTATGATTGCGCCACATGTCATTTTGTTTACTTTTTCCAAATTTATCTTAAAAAAATCATAAAAAATTAATTAAAAATCTGAAAAATACATCAAAAATTACTACAAACTCCTTATGATTATCGAGGCCTAAATTATTCTCATATTATTATTTACCCTAAATTATTATTCTATTATTTTTATTCTAAATTGTTATTATATTGTTGTTTACCCTAAAATATTATTATATTACTTTTTACTGTGAATTATTATTATATTATTATTTACCCTAAATGATTATTATATTTCCTTTTACTCTAAATTATTATTATATTGTTATTTACCCTAAATTATTATTATATTATTATTTAACCTAAATTATTATTATATTATTATTTACCCTAAATGATTATTCTATTACTTTTTTTATTCTAAATCATTATTATATTATTATTTACCCTAAAATATTATTATATTACTTTTTAATAATAATAAATGAAATAAAAATCCACCATGTGTCGCTCCGTACAATTTAATAATAATTTTCTAGGATTTAACTTACAAAATTCATAATAAATAAAATAAAAATCCAAAAAGTACACCGAAAATTAGTAGGAACTCATTGTGAAATTCTCTAAACTCTAAAACTCTAAAACTCCAAAAATATAATTTTATGTGATTCCATTACGGACGTCCTTTTTGTAATATGTTGTAGATTATGAATGTTTTGACTTTTCAAGGCTCTTCTCTATTCCTATGGGCACAGAATGCAGTGGAAAGGCCTAATTGGGTGAGAACATCCTTGAGCTCGTTTATTCGAAATATGCCAATTTTTCCTGCAGTAGCAAACAAAAATTCTAATAAGTTCACCACAGCAATAAGTAACATCTACCAGCGGGGACACCAAAACAATTCACTGCAATAGTAATCAAATATGGAGGTATGAATAACAACTCTTATAACTAACTGCAAAAGTACAACTCTGATAACTAAGTTGCATGAGATACTTTAACATAAAAAAGAAAATATGGGATCAACTGTTGTTCCAGTAAAATGTCTTTGCTTCTTCATATCTGTCTATAGTTAAATCTTTCTTCATCAACTCTTTGTTATGTAAACCCTTGATAAGCTTTGAGTGGTTCCAACTTCAACAACAAATTTCTCCGAAGATTTCCTAGAAAACTTGTGCAGAAAACAACAGTCAACTATGATCCTCAGTGGATCAAAATATCTCAGAACAGATAAAATTGGATTACATTTCCCAACACCCTCACAACTGCATCCATTTTTCCATTAGATGCAGTAACTAATGTATCCTAAATCCTTCCAGGCAAGACTCAGAATGGGCAGCAATATCTGATCCTCAAGGTTCAAAGAAGAAGCTATCTTCCACATTATTGTTTTATGTTATCAAAAGTCTTAAATATGTGTGGGGTATAGAAGTTTCAAAAGCATACACCTGATCCAGGTAAGATTCACTACTTATTTGCACATGACTAGTTTTCTAAGGAATTCATTATTTATTTACACATTACTAGTTTTCTAAGGAATTCAAACCTTCGAAGAGAATACTGCTGATCTCATTTGACATTCTGGAGTCAAAAACCAAACTTGAATTAAAAGGTGCCACAAGTCTTGCAACACAGCCATTGATTTGAACTCTTAAGTAAACTTTAAAATCTCAAATATTTTCCATTTAATATGACTATTGCAGAGTAAAATTTCATAACACTTTAAAACCAGTTTTAGTGTTCTGATAAACCTACAGTAAAGCTTATATGTTTAAACATCACAGATTCATGACCTTCAAAACTTTCTTAAAAACAGTCCAGTTATGATTTTGAAATCCTCCGCTACCTCCTGCAACGAAGGTTGTATATGTGAACAACGAAAAAAGGAAGGAACTAAAAGTAAGTCTCAAGCATGTCAGTGCAAACCATACAAGAGGCAACCAATATATACTCAATTCACAAAAGCTGCAAATAATTACTACCTTTTACTCTTTGTTAATAGCAGACCGATCATGCATAGGCAGCTGCCTCTCCATTCAATGGATCCAATGGGTTGGGATATAAAAGAAGTTGGGGCAGAAACAGGAAAGGGAAAAATTAACATTAAGCAAAAAGATATCACTGCAGTTGAGACACACCCAACTACATTATGTCATATACTAATTGGATAAACCAAGTGACACACATAAAGCTGCTAATTAAGGTTATTTCCACTAATGCTTACAATCACGCCAGTTGCATTCTGGTTGACTAAATTCACTAAAGTAAAACAAAACCACAATTGACTAAATTAACAATAGCAAAGTACAATTTCTGAAGCAAATGTTCTACCAAATGCCAAAACTCCATCCACTACAATACAACTATAGAATTGCATCAATCAAATTGCATAAGAATCAACAAAAACTTAATATCCGAGCAAATTTCAGTACAATAGTCATCAAGAAAAAAAAATGTAATCAAATTGCAACCAATCAACTAAATACCTGGCAAAAATTAATGCCCAACAAGTACAAAATCATCACTGGACCAATTATTTAATCAACCACCAAACCAAACATACCAGCACATAGCCTCCCCAAGGATCGATTTAACAAAAAAAAAAATATCCAAAAACAGATTAATCAGAACCAGGAAAAACAAAAACATTTCAACTGAAAATACCTGGATTGAATAGCAACAACAGCATGCACAAAACAAAAAAAACTCTAGAAAACGATTGAAATCTTACTGGGGTGAACAAATTGGAGAACGACGACGGAGGTTGCGACTGTGGCTTGACTTTGGAGTCGCGAGTGGCTTCGCTGTGAGGTCGACAACGGAGGTTGTGAGTTGCGGCGGCTTGGCTAGGGTCAAACTAGGGTTCCAAATTTGAGGAGAGCTGGATTATGACGATGGATGGGTAGAGAACTGGATTGCACAATGGATTGAACTTAATCCCTAAATTGGAGAAATTATGAACCACTTAAGAAACTCTAAATTTATAAATCACTAAATTAGAATTTAAAATTTAGAAATAAACTCATAAATTATCTATATATTAAATTACAAAACCACCCGAAGAATAAGCAGAGGAAGAAGAAGATGAAGAAGAAGCAAAAGAAGAAGAGGAACGGATGGGACTGGGAGTGGTGAATGAGAAGAGCTTGGGAATAAAGAGAACATAGGGAAAAGTGGGCAGGAAGGACAGATTTAGATAGGGAGAGTGTAAGAAGGATTTGTTTGAGATTTCACGCTCTGGGAGAAACGTTCCTCTCACTTGACGAAGTTGTTTTCAAAACGGGTAATTGCAACCCGATTGTAGCATAACGAGTTCAGCCCTTGGATTGATCTGATGGCTATAAAGTGAACCCCTTATAACTTACACTTATAACTTTCCACTCATTATAGTCTGACCTTGCAAAGAAGCTTAGCTATGACTGTGTCAACCTATCATTTGCTCCATATGCAGAGGCGGCCCATAGCATGTGCGGGCTGTGCGACCGCACAGGGCCCCCAAAATTTAGGGGCCTCCAAATGTTTTAAAAAGCCCAGCAATATATTATATATTTTTTTATTCCAAAAATATTACTATCATTTTTTGGACAGATTGTTCCTTCTTCAGGGCCCTCAAAATTTAGGGGCCTCCAAATGTTTTAAAAAGCCCATCAACCCAGCAATATATTATATTTTGTTTTATTTCCTAACGGGCAGCAGATTGTTCCTTCTTGATTCTTCTTCCATCTTCCGTCCAAACACAAATCTCCTTTACTCTTTGGCAAGTCAAAAAGCGCTCTAAGTCTGTGTGCATCTCTTCTCTCAAGTCTCCACCACACCGTCCAAACACAAATCTTCTTTACTCTTTGGCAAGTCAAAAGGCGCTCTAGAGTCTGTGTGCATCTCTTCTCTCAAGTCTCCACCACACCTCTCTCTCTCTCTCTCTCTCTCTCTCTCTCTCTCTCTCTCTCTCTCTCTCTCTCTCTCATATTAGAATTTAGAAATTATATGTTGCATTTGGAATTAGCCATCATATGATTGCAATTTGCAAGAAGAAACCTAAAAAATCAGGTGAATCTCTATCCCTAATTTGTCAATGCTTTTCATATATTGTTTTTGTAATTATTTTAACAGACTTTTTGTTTTGTGAAAATTAGGGGGAAGGGTCAAAATCAGATGAAAGCTGCAAAAATCAGGTTCTATTGTCCTATTTTTTTGTTATGATGTGTGTTATTTTGCTATATTAGAAAAATGTTTAAAAGAAAACACTCATCCTGGATATAGTAAGCGCCAACAAAAGAGAAGAGTTGAAGAATTAACTCAATCTCAGAGAGGTGCTCTTGATAAATTCATTATTAAAGAACCACAAGGTTTAGTTGAAAATCTTGAAAATGTAGGTCATGATGAACAGGCTAATGAAAATGTGGAAAACTTAGGTCATGCTCATGTTGAAAATTATAATGTAATCAATGAGGAGGAACAACCAAGTCAATCTATTCCTTTAGATATTTATGATCCTAGGACTTGGGATGGTCTAGATTCAAAATCAAGAGATGAATTATTGGCAAATGGTCCAAGAAGAGATCTATCAATTGAGAAGGGACCTAGTGATAAATTTTCTAGACATTTCTCCTCAACGTTTTACACTCGTTATTTATCAAATGGAGATAAGTATGATAGGGAATGGCTGGTGTATTCCAAGCATTTGGATAAGGTGTTTTGCTTTTGTTGCAAGTTTTTTAATAAGAGCCCAAAAATAAACTCTTTAGCTAATGAGGGGTTTAATGATTGGGTACACCTTAGTGTGAGACTTAAAGAACATGAAACAAGTGGTGAACACATGATTAACATGAACACTTGGATTGATTTGCAAATGAGATTGGCAAAAAATGTTACAATTGATAAACATGTTCAACAGCTTATTAATAAAGAGAAAGAACATTGGAAGGGTGTATTAATAAGAATAATAGCTGATGTAACAAATATTGGTAAGTATAACTTGGCATTTCGTGGAAAGAATGAGAGGATTCATGAAGATAGCAATGGAAATTTTTTGGGCTTAATTGAAATGATAGCGAAATGGGATCCAATCATGAGAGAACACTTGAGACGGATTGATGAAAATGAAATTTATCATCATTATCTTAGTCCAAGGATCCAAAATGAGCTGATTGCAAGGTTAGCACATGAAATCAAAAGTGCAATCATTCAAAAAATTAAAAAAGCAAAGTATTTTTCTGTTATTCTTGACTGTACACCTGATATAAGTCATCAAGAACAAATGACCTTGATATTGAGATGTGTGGATGTTTCTACACATCCAATAAAAGTAGAAGAATTCTTTTTGGAATTCTTACAAGTTGATGATACATCAGGAGAAGGACTCTTTGAAGAATTACAAAATGTGTTAAAAGATCTTAAACTTAATATTGATCATGTGAGAGGACAAGGATATGATAATGGATCCAATATGAAAGGAAAAAACCAAGGTGTACAAAGAAGACTATTAGATATAAATCCTAGAGCTTTGTACACACCATGTGCTTGTCATTGTCTTAACTTGACACTTTGTGATATTGCAGACTCTTGTAGGAAAGCACAGGATTTTTTTGGTGTGATACAATGTATTTATAACTTGTTTTCTCATTCCACAAAGCGCTGGAAAATTTTAAAAGATAATGTAAAGGGTTTAACTCTTAAACCATTGTCAACCACACGATGGGAGAGTCGAGTTGAAAGTGTTAAAGCTATACGATTTCAAGTTGTAGAAGTGAGAGATGCTTTACTACAATTAGCTGAACAAGATAATGATTCTAAAATTAGGACTCAAGCTAATCATTTAGCAAAACTTGGACTTGGAAACTTTGAGTTTTTATTAGCTGTGATTATTTGGTATGATATTTTGCATGCTGTCAATTTAGTTAGTAAAAAATTGCAAGAAAAAGACATGCTTATTGATGTTGCTATAGATCAAATAAAAGGATTGATTGTTTTTTTTGAAAAGTATAGAGAATTTGGATTTTCTCAAGCTATGTTTGTTGCTAAAAAAATTGCTACTAACATGGAGATTGATCCAAAGTTTGTGGAAAAACGTCAAGTTCATAGAAAGAGGCATTTTGATGAGAATCTTAATGATGAGTCTACACAATCAAATCATGAATCAGCAGAAGACAGTTTCAGAATTGATTACTTCTTATATATTGTAGATGAAGCAATTGGTTCTTTGAAAAGAAGGTTTGAACAATACCAAACATTTGAGGATATATTTGGTTTCTTATTTACTTTAAATAAATTAAACTCATTCGATGCAAATAATTTAGAATCATGTTGTGATCATTTGGAAAGTTTTTTAAAACATGGCATGTCTTCTGATCTCGATGGGAAAGATTTGTTTGAAGAGTTAAAAATCATACGAGAGATTCTACCAAAAGAGGCAAAAACAGCCACTGAAATTTTGAGTTCTTTAACAAGACTAAATTGTTTTCCAAATGCAATTACTGCTTATAGAATATTATTAACTTTGCCTGTTACAGTTGCATCTGCTGAGAGAAGTTTTTCAAAATTGAAGTTATTGAAATCTTACTTGCGGTCAACCATGTCACAAGAAAGATTAAATGGTTTAACTTTGATATCTGTTGAAAGTGATTTCTTGGAAGAACTTGATTGTACTCGTTTTATTAATGATTTTGCAGCTCAAAATGCAAGGAGGGCAATTTTTAGATGATTCTATAGCTGGTTTGGTTGCTGGTTGATGATTGTACTTGCTTGGGTTCTTGAGTGTTGTTGGTTTTGAAGTATTTTGCTTCATTTTGCTGGGTGTAGTTTTTTGTATGTAAAAGAAAATTGAACAGATGTGAGTGTGTGAAGATAGGTGAAGGATGATCTTGATTCCATTTGTCTAATGTAATTGATGCCACATAATGATTTCGGTTTAATATATTTATGATTTATGAATTTTAAAATTTGAAAAATTGTTATTTTACTTATACATATAGGGCCTCATCAGCTTTCTTCGCACAGGGCCTCCATATCTAATGGACCGGCTCTGTCCCTATGGTGAGTATTGGAGGGAGATGAGGAAGATTGTGATCTTGGAACTGCTTAGTGCAAAGAAGGTTGGAATGTTTCAGTCTGTGAGGGATGAAGAGGTGGGGCTTATGCTTGACTCTATAGCTCATTCTAAGGGTCTCATCAATCTCACTCAACTGACACTTTTCTTAGCAAACAACGTCTTGTGCCGTTCGGCTTTCGGTAAAAAGTATGATGATGGAGGAGGAATTGGCAAGAGCAGAATTCATGTATTGCTTGAAGAGACAAGGGCCCTGTTGGGAGGATTCTTCTTGTCAGATTTTCTACCATGGTTGAGTTGGTTAAACAAGTTCAATGGTCTTGAGAAAAAGGTAGAGAAGTGTTTTAAAGGCTTGGACAATTTCTATGACAGAGTGATTGAGGAACACCTTGATCCTAGAAGGCCTAAACCGGAGCATGAAGATCTTGTCGATGTTCTGCTTCGGGTTCAGAGGGATCCCAGTCAAGCAATACCCCTCAGTAATGACCAAATTAAGGGTGTTCTCACTGTATGTTGCTTTTTCTTTCTTCTTGCATTTGAGTGTTACTTATTTGTTAATACACTTTTGCTATTACTTCGACAATTTTCGTGTTAGCTTGATATATACAATCGGTATTCATATGGCTATATATAGAATTTTAGCTGGCTTGGGGGCAAGATAGTAAAAACAGTGAAATCTTTTCTTGCAGGACATGTTTATTGCAGGCACTGATACTTCCTCAGCCACACTGGTGTGGACAATGGCTGAACTGATTAGGAACCCCCTAGTGTTGAGGAAAGCACAAGATGAGGTGAGAGGAGTTTTAAAGGGAAAAGCAAAAGTGGAAGAAAGTGATCTTTCTGAACTCATGTACCTAAAGCTGGTAGTGAAGGAAAGTTTTAGACTACATCCACCAGTGCCCTTACTAGTTCCAAGAGAAACCTTAGAGAGTTGCACGATTGAAGGGTACGAAATTCCCGCCCCAACAATGGTGTTTATCCATGCAAAAATGATAGGAAAAGACCCAGAATGTTGGGAGAATCCAAATGAGTTCTGGCCTGAAAGATTCTTGGACAGCTCAATTGACTACAAAGGAAACCATTTTGAACTTTTACCATTTGGGGCAGGAAGGAGGGGTTGTCCTGCTATTAACTTTGGTGTGAAGCTAATTGAGCTTGCACTTGCTAATCTCCTCTATCATTTCGACTGGGAACTCCCTCATGGGGTGAGAAGAGAAGACCTGGACATGGGAGAAGCTGCTGGGCTTACAGTTAGCAAGAAAGTTCCTTTATTTCTAGCTGCTAAACCTATGTATATCTTCTAGAAAAATGTTGCTTCCTTGGTTTAAGTCTAGTTATTCGTTTTCCTAAGCTCCGGTGCACAAGGAAGCCTATTATGTCATGAATAAGAGAGCCGTTGAATAATAATATACTACAAAACTTTATTTTCTTCTTACGTAAGAGTCTTCTTTGTTTATGTTTTATTTGTCACTATTGTTTCCCCTTCTTCATACTCCATTTATTAATCCTATCAAAATAAAATAAAATTACTCCATTTATTAAAATAAAGACATAAATCTACATGTTTACTAAATTATTTAGGAAAAAAAAAACCCAATCCCCAAAATCTCATATGAATTATTGTGTTGGTTGTGGCTCTGTTTTGGTATTTTGAAAACCCAAAATTTCAAAGTTGCCAACAGATTATCAACTATGTTGAATGTGATCAGCTCTTCTAAA
Source organism: Prunus fruticosa (assembly GCA_018703695.1). Taxonomy (NCBI): domain Eukaryota; kingdom Viridiplantae; phylum Streptophyta; class Magnoliopsida; order Rosales; family Rosaceae; genus Prunus; species Prunus fruticosa. Next base: position 25,818,834 of record CM031921.1, on the reverse strand, counting down.
GCTGAACAGATTATCAAACAATTACAAAGTTACAAAAGTATACGTGGCCTGAAATATAACTGCATGTTTAGTGAAAGAGAAAGAAGAGGCACACATATTGACATTGATGGATCCATAAATTTTTTAACGGAAATGTAATTTTGAAAGGTTAAAAGCTTTTTGTGGATCAAACATCTAAGAATTTTTATCTAAATTGACCTTAGGTCCCTTTATGCATCATATCATACATAAAAAATTGTTTTATATAAAAATATTGACTAAAGATGAAAAATGGTTTACATTGTAAACTAGAGGTGGCAATATTGTACACGACCCGTTAACATGACACGAATTCGCACGAAAAAATTCAGTATTCAGGTCTAAGTTATCGTGTCGTGTTGATATCGTGTTGACCTGTTAGCCACCCATTAAGCTATCGTGTCGGGTAATGTCAATTTGCGAATACCCGTTAAGAGGGTTAAGCTCAGGGGCATTTTTGTAAATTTATCTCTTTCTTTTTCTTTTTTTTTCCTTTTTCTTTTCTTTTTTCTTTTTTTTTCTTCTTCTTCTTCTTCTCTCTCTCTCTCTCTCTCTCTCTCTCTCTCTCTCTCTCTCTCTCTCTCCCCAAAACCCAGCAACCTTTGAGCTTTCTTCTTCTCTCAACTTGAGAGTCTTAAGCAACCACCACACCACCCAACCACCATGAGCCATCCCAGCCACCTCCCCCTTATGTCCCCCTCCCTCACCGATTTCGATCCCACATATTCCCTCACCTTCTCTGATGACTCTTCCTCCTGCACTCCCACCATCTTCGCTACCCAAACCTTTAAGGGCCATTCAAGGGCATCTCCAATCTCACCTTCAGAGCTCGTCTATGGATTGTGTTGATTTTTTTTTTTTGCACTATGGTTGATTTTTTAATTGTTTAAAATTTATGTTTTTTTTATGTTTTTTTTATTTTTTTTAATTCTTAACGGATTATCATGTCGTGTCGTGTGATTCGCGAATTGTAATGGGTCGTGTTCGTATTTGACATTTTGAACCCATTTTCTTATTGTGTCGTGTTAACCCGTTAAGAAAAGTGGGTTAACATGAAAACGACACAAACACTGAAAAAACGACACAAATGTAAGGTCTATTGTAAACTTAAGTAAATGGAGTAATATAAAAATAAATGAAAGTAAAAGGACAAGGACATTTACTTGGAGTGCACCTGGAGTAAAATGGAAATAAGGTGATCTGTAAACTTAGAGTGCACCGCTCCCAGTTGAGCAAATGGGCAATTTGAAGCACCTACAATAGTTTTTTTGGCGAGGAGGGGTAGCTGCACCTCCTTGTGACTTAATAGGTCTGCCACTGCATATTGGGTAGTCACTTTTCATTAGTGTAGTTGGACGAATCCCATACGTAGTTTTAATTTTGGCAATGTGGCCTATGTAGTTTGATTATTGTAATTTAAGGACGCGCTCAAATTTCCGTCCAATTTCTTGACGGAATAAACACATGTCTCTTACATAGAGGGGTATTTTGGATGAAATTGGATAGAAATTTGGATGTCTTCTTAAATTACAATAATGTGGGTCATATGTTCACAAACTATATATATCACACCAAATCTCTTATCACTCTCAAAGAAATTGAACAAAAGAACCAAAAGGAGAAACAAGCAATTGATGATATTAAACGAACACAACATATCTAGTGGTGGATCCACTTGAGGGCGACTGAAGGTTATTGCTAGGGGTGGCAATTTCCGACTCGAACCCGTTACACGACTCGAAACCCGCACGGGAAAAACACGACCCAAACACGACCCATTAATAAATGGGTAATTTTGGGTCAACCCACTAATGACCCATTTATAAACGGGTGGGTTTCGGGTCAACCCGCCAACCCGTTTAAATACGCTGTTTTAACCCGTTTATTAAACGGGTCGTGTCATGGGTCGTGTCAACCCGTTTACTACCTGCCAACCTGCGAAAAAAATTAAGGAAATTGAACCTTTAGCACACCCACTGGGTTTCGAACCCCAGCCAATTTCACCCCTCTCCTTGCTCCGTATCCATCTTGGTGTTGATCACTTTGTGATTATGTGTTACAACATTTGATATTTATAATGTCTTTACAAACTGATGAGTACTTAATTATTACATTTTTATCCATAAATTATATTTGTTAGTAATTCTTCCTTATTATTTGAATTAATTATGTATCTAGAGTTTAGGGTTTAACGTTTTAATCCCTAAACCCTAAACCCTAAACCCTAAACTCTAAACCATAATCCCTAAACTCTAAACCTTAAACCCTAAACCCTAAACCCTAAACTCTAAACTCTAAACACTAAACTCTAATCCCTAAACCCTAACCCTAAACCCTAACCCTAAACTCTAAACCCTAAACCCTAAACTCTAATCCCTAAACCCTAATCCTAAACCCTAACCCTAAACTCTAAACCCTAATCCCTAAACTCTAATCCCTAAACCCTAAACCCTAAACCCTAATCCCTAAATTCTAATCCCTAAACCCTAATCCCTAATAACTTATTGCCCATGCTCGTCCTTTTTACACAATGTCTAAAATGTGTATAACTTTTACATGTCTAAACCGTGTATGCTTTTCTTATCTTCTCTTTGAATCAAAAAAATTCAATAAAAAAAAATATGGGATTGGATAAGTCCCACAACTTTGAGTGGTTTTGATACCCATGTGCATTGAGACAACAAAGAAGTCAAATTGGCTTTGATTATGTGTCACGTCCAGCAAGCCTCAAATTGAAGGTAGAGATAAAGCACAAGTGAAGCACAATTTCCTTAGCTAAATCACAAGTGAACACATATATCATGGAGTGCTGCTAAACGAACCCTAAAATTAACTAAGTACACCCTACTATCAAGGTATTTATTGGATTACTAATTTACCCTAATATAAAATGACTAAAAAGGATATATTGAATTGTGAAACACGACACCACATATTTTTAGGGTATACTTAGATCATAGGGTGTACTCGGTTAATTTTAGGGTTCGTTTAGCAGCACTTTTTAAAAACCATCTAAAACATGACACCACATATTTTTCCCTACACTTCTCTTCTTCTCCATCTTAGCATTTGGACAGCCGAACTCTTTTATCTCTCAAAACCAAGCCAAGCAGAGCCTCTTCTCCTTTCAATCACTCTTCTCCAAACTTATAATTTTTTCATTTTTCTCATCTTTCAATTCAGAAAATTCCCTAAAATATTTAAAGCTCCTTGTAAAACTTGTTTTATCCAATTTCCCTCCTCAAAAGTAGCCACACGAATCATATTGGGGCTTATATCAGCAAGCAAGGCAATCAGTTTGTTTTTTTTTTTTGGGTGGTCATGAATCAAAGATTTCATTGAAAAAAGGACAGACTGCAGATAGGCTAACCTTGTCAACCCCTGACTGAGAAGGCAATCAGAGTTGTTTTTTGGTTTTAGATATTGGATTCATTAAATAAATAAAAAATTATGAGAACATTTTTGTATCATTAGTTAGATTTAGGATATATCAAAAAGAACAATATTGTCCAGATTGTACAGTTAAAAATTTTGAGAATCAAAGTATGGAGAAAAAGGGATCATAGGGAGATCGATGAATGTTGTTGGTTTTTTTTTTTGGCAAGATAGAGTGTATTAGGGTATACTATGGGTATTTTTGGTAGTTAAATAGGGTGTACTTAGTTAATTTTACATTTTAATTTAAATATTAGGGTGCACTTAGATCATAGGGTGTACTCAGTTAATTTTAGGGTTCGTTTAGCAGCACTCTATATCATGTGGGAATTTCAAATTGCAAGGCCAAAGAATATGCAATTCAAAAGTGGCGTGCTTCATTAAATCTCCTCACTCCCTCTCTATTTGAGAAAGTTGTATCAATTTCCTTTTGTCTAAGTACACTGCACCAAAAAAAAAAAAAAAAGTTAGCTACCTTCCAAGAAAACAATAAAGAAAAAAAAATTGTTAAGGCCACATGGCCTTAGAAGAAATCCAATTCGGGTTGTACAGAAACAAGAAGAGATGGCAACAAGGCTTAGAAGTTGTGTTGCTGTGTCAGGATCAAGGTCTAAAATATCAAGCGTTTCGGAAATATTAGTGGTCCAAAAATACTGATATATCGATGAAAATATCAATAGAAATAAAAAATAAATAAAAATCATGGAAATTGTGAGAAAAACTTGGAAATTTTTATTAAAACTTTAGAGGATGTTTACTTAGTCAATTATCTATTATTTTATCACAAAAAATTGGAAGGAAATGCATAGCATGGTGGGTTTGAGTGATTTAAGTTGATTATATAACGACCTGACAAAACACTGTGACTTTAGAAAATATGTAGTAATTAGTGAAAGAAAATTAAATACACCATAATTTTTAAGTTCTAATAATTTACTACAATATATTACACTTGATATATATGATAAGATATATGAGCTTGACCAAAAAAACAAAAATAAAATGTATGAGTAACTTAGTACCACACAGAAAGAATTCCTATTAAAGTTCAAACTTAGCATCACATATAATGAACAATATAAAAACTCAATAGTGAATAATAATACAACTCCACAGTAAAATAATAAATAACATTAAACATATGCCTAAATTTATCCTTAGGGAATTTTTTTTTTAATATGGAAATTTATCCTAGATAATATTAGCTTGCAGACATTTTAAGGCTCAGGAGGTGGCTGGGAAAGGGAGGGTTTCGAATTCCGGCTGTGCGCAAGAGCGTGATTTCCCTACATTTTTCATTTATTTTTCGGTTTCATATCGCAATATTATCGATAATGTCGCGATATATTGCCCAAATAATGCATGAGGGTTTAGCAAATTATTGTTTCTGACATTATCAAAATAATATCGATAAAAATATCGATATATTGGCGATAATTAAGTAGATATGTGCTAAAATATCTCTCATTAAAAAAAAAAAATTAAATGTCGCTGATAATATCGATATTTAATACTGTGGTCAGAACAAGGAAAATAATGGAGTTGTGGTTTCTCTCTCGGCTTGCTTTGCACTAATTATAGTTTTTCAAGACTGTTTTGGTCTTTTAAAGGGTCGAAGAGCTATAATGAGATATTTGAGTTAATCTCAAGTACTCCATATGGATATGGGAGTGCCACAACTTGGATTGATCATAACCAAAGTCTAAAATATCGATGGTATTGAAAATATCGGTAGTCGAAAAATATGAAAATTTGGATGGAAATATCGGGATATTATTGATATTGATAAAAATTGATTAAAAATCACTGAGAAAAACATGGAAATTTTTATTAAAATTTTGGAGGATGTTTATTTAGTCAATTATCTATTAGTTTATCACAAAAAATTGAGAGGAAATGCATTACATGATGGGTTTAACTAATTTAAGTTGATTATATAGCGAGCTCATAAACTGTGAGTGTAGAAAATATATAGTAATTAATGAAAGAAGATTAAACAAGCCATAATCATTTATATATAATGATTTACTACAATATTTTACACTTTATACATTGCATGGTAAGATACATGAGTGACTTAGTACTACATAGAGTTCCTATGAGGTTCACATTTTTCACTATCTTCATCATCTCTATGTGTAAAACAATATAAATATACATATTTTAGCATATTATCATAAAAACATAAGCAACATGGTGATTAAGGAATTGAGGAGTGAAATGGCAAGGATTCGAATCCCTTTTGCGTGTATGCTTTGTGTTGTTTTTTCCCTTTTTCCATTACATTGATATTTTCTATATTATAGCGAAATTTTGACAAAATATTGCTGAAGTGTGAGCAAAATTATCGACATCAATATTTTCCGATATTATTGTCGATATTATCAATATTTATACGATATGTGTATGAATACGTTCCAAAATATCCGTAACCTAAAAAAATGATAATATCCTCGATATTTTGTCGATATTATCAATATTTTAGACTATGATCACAACTACTTTGTGCAGATATGGGAGTTGGGAAGTCATGTTTCACTTGGAAACAAACTCTAGAAGAGTTTGGCAGCTATCGGTTTGGCTCAATTGACAGCTGCTCTCAAAGCCTTTATGATATGGACTCTTTGCTCATGGGCCAACTAATCAAAATATCAACGGCCCGTAAACAGATTAATATTAATGGGTTGTCTACCCATTAATTCCTAAAATCCCAAAATATTTAATGGGTGATCCAAATAAACACTCATTAAATTTACAAAGGTCCAAATTGCCTATTATATGGTTAATGGATCAATTTTAAAATCCTTAAAGCCATATTTGGGTCCAAATGCAAATGTCAATTGTAAAAAATTAAAGGGTTCTTCAAAATTGCTCCTTATTTTCTTAGACATTGACAATAAGAAAATGGTACAAAACCATTTTTCCCATGGGTCATCTACCTATAAATATCTTTAAAATCTCCAAATTGTCTCAAAGACACAAATTTTAAATTAGTAAGCCACACTTACCCATTAATTTCCAAATTTTCGAACTACGTTGATTTGATCCCTTCGAAAGGGTATGCAGGCAATCTAGAGACTCAATCTAGATGCAACGGCCTAAATCTTAAATCCAAACAGAATCTGTGGTTTATTTTTAAGAAAATTCGTCGCCTCAAACACAATTTCATATTGAATCCCTGTTTATTCAGCTAAATTCACTCGAACACTTTTTCAATCAAATTCATTCAAATCCTCATTTTTGCAATGAATCATTTATTCATTGCAATTCTTTGAACTACGAGTATGGCTTGATTCCCGCAAGAGATTACGTAGGCAACCTGAGTTGGACTTGGGAGCAGCTACAAAACCAAACACACATGTTCTGTTTTTTTTATAATGGAATCAAAGGATGTTCCCTTGAAGCAAGGGAGGGTCAAACCTAAAATAATAAAATCTCATTATTTAAATAATGGTGGTAAAATTATGTTGAGAGACTCACATTTTTCTTCAACAATCTCTATATGATTTTTTTCCTTTACCAACGACATGTGTGTGTGGTAATTGGAGCGCAGAGGCTTATATGGATGGTATTGAAATCGGCAAGCGCACAGCGAGCTCAGAGTTTGCATATCCTCCTACGAAACAAAGAGACTTCACCACAAGAATTATTAGCTCAGGTAGCAGACAATGGTGGAGATTTTTCAACTAAAAGCGAAGATGCTGGAACCAAAGTTATTACTTCTTCTACAACAGGTTCAATACTTTATTCGTTAGGTAACCAAACGAGGAAAGCATTAGGGACAGGGTCAATACTTTATTCGTTGTTGCCACATTTCAAGTTATTGAAAATTAGTCTATAGAGCTATGAACTAGCGTGGTTTATATGATTTAATTTTTACTTTTATTTCTAGAAAGACTATAGAAATTGTAAGTGCCAAAAAAAAACAATCATTAAATTTTAAGCTAATAACTTTAGTTAACCCACCCGTTAAAAAATTCCTAATTCCACCCTTGCACACTTGTTGCCACAGTGACATTTGCGGCCGCTTTCACAATGCCAGGTGGCCACAACAGTTCTAGCCCTCACGAGGGCATGGCAACCTTTCTAAAAAAATATTCGTTCCAAGCTTTTGTGATTTTTGACACCATAAACCCTTGTATTGATCCTGGGAATCCTTTCCATTTTCACTCCACTCTTCTGATAGGATATAAAGGCACTTGTACCTATTATAAGATGACAAGTGTCATGTTGTGATTTGTTGAGTTAGTTAGATTGCTTAGTCGAGAAGATTACAATGTAACAATACATAAGAATTGTGTAGGCTGTAATTCAGAGATTTCAGTAAGAAACAGAAATAGAAAACAAAATCTTTTTTTCTTCAATTCTCTCAGATTCTTCTCATTCTCTTTAATGTTTTCATGGTATCACGAGCCACAAGGATAACGCTTCTTCTTCTTCGATCTTGATTCCGCTGTCATCTTCTCTCTTCATTCTTGATCTATCTTCTTTCTACCTGTTCGCTTTGTCCCCAATTTCTTGCAATATCTTAGATTTCTCAAAAATTCTTAATTACAATGGTGACTGCTTCTCAGTTAGTTCTTGCTCAATCTCCGATTTCTTCTTTATTTTTTTTTTGTCAGAAGATGAACTTCATTTCAAAGCCTCACCCAAAACGGGGAGGGAACAGGACAACAAACAGGGGCAACCCAGTAAGGAAGCCAAGAGAAACTAAACTAATCTGCAATATCAGGAAGTAGGAACAAAGAGGTTGTCCCAGATGATGATATCACCCGATAAAACAAACTTAAAAAAGACAAACCAAGCTGAAATAAAAGGGGCAAAGGAGCCCAGTGAACAAAGAAACAACAAGTTCGAAATAAATACAAATCCACCACAAATCAGCCACCATAAGCCAACCACAATCCTAGCAGGCCCAAGGCAAGGGGAGCAACGGGACCATGAGATTGGAAGAAGGTGGTGCAAGCACCCGAGCCGTAGCAAAGCCGTGGCTCTACACAAATTCCACGTAGTACGAGATTTCTCGCTTTGCGGTATCACGGAGTAGCCAATAGATGGAACCGGGTTCGAGCTGGGAGAAAGGGGGTCTGAGTGAATGTCCACCCGAGATGCTCCATCTCCACCAGAGCCGAAGTCACCAGGACACCTAGAGGAGGAAAGCAGGAACCGATCGAAGGGCAACCAAGGAACCACGCCGATAGGATTGGAATGGGGGAGATCTGGGAATAAAACGGAAGGGAGGCATAAAGCCCCAAATCAGAGGCAAAAAGCCCCAGAGCGAGCATTAAAGCTCAAGCACATCACCATCTCCTCACAATGAGAGAGAATCGACACAGGAGAACAAGCCGGATAGGAGGCCTGAAGCCAAGGAGAACAAAACTCCCGCAAAGGGAGAGTAGAGCACCCACAGAGGGGAGAGCAGACCACCCACAGAGGGGGAAGGGGTACACCCACAAAGGGGAAAGCGGAAACACCCACAAAGGGGTGAGGCAGGAACACCCACGAGAGGGGGAGAAGATAGGTCGGCAGATCTCAGGAAGGAGATACACCAGCTGCAGTGAACAGGATAGAGAAGAGAAATCTAGAGGAGAGGGGAGGAGGAGAGGACCTCCTTCCCCCCCAGGTAGAGCGGCGCAGAGAGAAAAAGTTTAGGTAAAGTTTCGGTTTAGGTTTAGGTTTTTTCGAAAATGACCTTCTTTAATTCATACTGTTTGTTGGCAAGTATATCCTATTCTATTTGGGTTTTATTTATTTTTTCCTTTTGTATAGATATTATATAATTAGGATTCCACTTATTTCCTAATTAAACCCTAGTAGGGTTTGTAACCTTGTATTATAAATACCTCATTTTGGAGAATGAAATAGATCTGAAAATATTCTACCCATATTGTTTGACTTGGTATTAGAGGCCGACTTTCTAGTGACCTGTGTGTGTTGTGCCCACCCGTGTTCTACTCTGTGCCCTAATTTCTTTTAGGGTTCTTGTACCCGTGCATGTACTGTGTTTATCATCTCTACTTCGTGTTGTGTTTGTTTCCGCTGCTATCATGGGTGATGATTCCAAGGTTGTGATTGGTACTAGTGCGTCGCGTGATTACTCTACCCCGATTACGTCAGACAAATTGGATGGCTCCAATTATGCCTCTTGGTCTCGTGGTGCTCGTATTTCGATTACTAGTCGTCGTATGACAAGTTGGATCAATGGGAAGAAACCTCTCCGTCTCCAGGTTCTGATGCCTATGCCGAATGGGAAGAAGATAATTGCTTGATGCAGTCATGGCTTCTCAATTCCATGACTAAACCAGTTCGTGCCTTGTTTGATCATGGTGATACCTGCTTTTGATATATGGGAGGCTGCTCGGAAGACCTATACCTGTGACTTAGAATATTCTCGGTTGTTTCAACTCTGTCGACAGTCCATACTTACAAGTCAGAATGGTGAATCCTGTGAAAGTGTTCTATAAAAAAAACTCCATGCTATCTGGCAGGAGATTGATTGTCTGCGTCCACATGAGTTTAATTGTTCTATTGATGGGACTCGTCGTCTGAAAGAAATTGAAGCCGATCGAGTTTATGATTTTCTTGGAGGACTTGATCCACCGTATGATGGTGTTCGTAGCCGTATTCTTGCTCTTAGTCCTGTTCCACCTCCTCTCGAAGCCTATGCCATGGTCATGGAGGAAGATACCCGTCAGTCCGCTATGCTTAGAGGAGGATCGCTGGCTCTCAAGATTAACCCAGCACGTCAACGACGGTCGCCCGCACGAAGCGACCGGTAGCTCTCCGTCCATAAAGTTTGGATTTTCTATTGGGTCTCGTTCTTCTACCTCTACCTCTAGCTCTTTTGAAGGTCTACCTAAGTGCCGCCATTGTAATGGGAATCATTACTCTGAGAAGTGTTTTAAGGAGCATGATTACCCTGATTGGTTTGCTGACTACAAAGCTTGTATGTATGGTCCCAAGGCCACTTACACTGTGACTCCTGATGAGGCCCGTCCTCCGACTCTATCTGCAAATCTGTGTGCTTCCGATACTATGCCAAGTATGAGTTCTACTACTTGGATAATTGACACTGGTGCTTTTGATCATATGACTTATAATAATAATATGTTTGATGAGTTGTCGCATAACCCTCGTGACCCCTATATTACTAGTGCTAATGGTTTACCTTCCCCAGTTACCAGTGAAGGTACCATCCATCTCATTCCTTTTTTACCTCTGTCTCATGCACTCTTGGTTCCCAATATTCATTGCAATTTGTTATCTGTTGGGCGTTTACTTGATACACTTAACGCTTTTGCTACCTTCTATTCTACCCATTGTTTTTTCCAGGATCACAGGACTCACGAGAAGATTGGGCATGGTAAACGGATAGGGGGTTGTATTACTTCCAGTTGCCGGCAGCAGCAGTTCGTGGTTGTGTCGCTAATAAAGCTCCGAGTGGCAGTGTCAAAGACAAGCAACAACTTTGGTTATGGCATCGTCGCTTAGGACATCCGTCATTTGGTTATCTTAGACATTTGTTTCCTTCGTTATTTCGTTTGTGTGATGAGTCTAGTTTCAAGTGTGAGACTTGTGTAATAGCCAAGAGCCACTGTACTATTTTTCCCTTAAGTAATAATAAAGCTGCTTTGCCTTTTGAGTTAGTACATTCTAATGTCTAGGGTCCTACTCGTGTGACTTCTCATGGTTTCCATTGGTTTGTTACGTTTATTGATGACTGCACTCGCTTAACATGGGTGTATTTGATGAAGAATAAACATAATGTTGCCTCTATTCTTCCTGACGTTTGTGCCATGGTGTCTACTCAGTTTCATGTGCATGTTAAAGTATTTCAGACTGATAATGGCGGTGAATATGTGAATCATACCTTGACCCAGTTCTTTCGTGATCAAGGTATCATTCACCAAACTACCACTCCATTCACACCTCAACAGAATGGCATGTCTAAAAGGAAGAATCGTCAGTTACTTGAAGTTGCTCGCTCTCTGATGTTATATATGTCTCGTTCCCCATCATCTTTAGGGCCATGGTGTCTTGGTTGCCGCCTACTTGATTAACCGTACTCCTAGTCGGGTTCTTGATTTCAAGACCCCACTTGATGTGTTGTGTGCTCATACTCTTCCGGTTTCAGTCTCTAAGTTACCTCCGAAGGTGTGTGGGTGTGTTGCGTATGTTCATGTCTACTCCCATCAATAGAGTAAACTTGATCCTTGTGCTCTCCGCTGCGTCTTCATTGGTTATTCTACTACTCATAAGGGTTATAAGTGTTATCACTCGCCTACTCAGAAGGTACATGTCACTTTGGATGTCACATTTCATGAAGAGGTACCGTATTATGTTTCTCCCTCCTTTTCAATTCAGGGGGAGAGGGGGAGTGAATTGAAGAGTTTCGGAGTGGAAAATATGGAAGATCTTGGACCTGAAGAAGGAATTTTTGGCGAACAGGAAGCAACCGGTAGCAGGGATGAAGCGACTGGTCACAAACGAATCTGCCCGCATACGACCGGTCGCATAGAAGTAAGCGACCGGTCGCTTGCGTCGACGAGTGACAACAGTACCGATACGAGTGAAGCGACCGGTCGCCAGGAATGTCACGACCGGTCGCCTGCCTTGATGAGCGATGGCAGTACCGATACTAGTGAAGCGACCGGTCGCCAGGAATGTCACGACCCTTCGCGGACGATATTCTTGGATTTTTCGACCTCTCTCAGAAAGACATAACAGTGATACTAGCGACTCTCGTCCAGATGAAATTGATACAAGACCCCCCTTGCCCTACCATTGCCTCAATCAAGTCGTGATAATGAGGTACTTTCTAGTGATGTACCTACCTATTCTTTGCCATCACGTACTACCTGTGGGAAGCCTAAAGTGCAATATTCTCCTGATATACACGCCAAATCCAAATATCCCATTAACCATTATATGTCAACTCATCATTTAACTAAGTCATATGCATCATATTTGTGTCAATTATCTAGTGTATGTGTGCCAACTAAGTTGCAGGATGCTCTATCTGATCAAAACTGGGTAGATGCAGTGCACGTTGATATGGATGCCTTGAACAAGAATGCTACTTGGGATTTAGTTTCTTTACCAAAAGGGAAAAAAAACAGTTGGATGCGAGATGAGTGTTTACTTTGAAGCATAAGGCTGATGGTTCCATTGACTGTTACAAGGCAAGATTGGTAGCAAAAGGGTATACTCAGACATATGGAGTGGATTACACGGAGACTTTTGCTCCAGTAGCTAAGCTCAACACTGGACGCGTACTCTTATCCTTAGTTGCTAATCATGACTGGCCGATGTTACAATTTGATGTCAAGAATGCGTTCCTCCATGGTGACCTCAAAGAATAAATATACATGGATCCTCCACCGAGTATCCTTGTGACCTCTAAGGAGGGTATGGTGTGCAAGCTACGGAAATCATTGTATGGATTAAAGTAGTCTCCAAGAGCTTGGTTCGGGAGGTTTGCTGCATCTATGAGGAAGTCTGGGTATGTACAAAGTAACGCGGATCATACTTTGTTTTTGAAACGACGAGAGGTAAATTGACAGCTTTAATAATTTATGTTGATGATATGATTGTAACTGAAGATGATCAGGTAGAAATAGAGAATCTTCATAAATATCTCGCATCTGAATTTGAGATGAAATCATTAGGTGACTTGAAATACTTTCTTGGGATTGAAGTTGCCAAATCTAAGCATGGTATTTTTCTGTCCCAAAAAAAGTATGTTTTGGACTTTCTTGCAGAAATTGGAATGTTGGATTGTAAACCCATTGACACTCCTAGTGAACAGAATCACAAGTTGGGGTTGTATTCTAATCAAGCTCCTCCTCGATAAGGAGCGCTATCAACGGCTTGTGGGAAAATTAATTTATTTGGCTCATACACGTCCATATATTGCATATGCAGTGAGTGTAGTGAGTCAGTTTATACACTCACCTAGTGAAAATCTTATGGGTGCCGTGACACGTATTTTGAGATACCTCAAAGGAGCTCTGGGCAAGGGGTTAATGTTTTCCAAGTACGGTCATATAGATGTGGAAGGGTACACAGATGCTGATTGGGCAGGTTCAGACTCCAGATAGGCGCTCGACATCTGGGTATTTTATGTTTGTTGGTGACAATCTTGTTACATGGAGGAGCAAGAAACAAAAGGTGGTGTCTCGATCTAGTGCTGAAGCCGAGATCTCGGGGAATGGCTCATGGTGTATCTGAGTTACTATGGTTGAGGAGATTATTGAGAGACCTTGGTTTTGGGCCTAAGAAACCCATGGATTTATATTGTGACAATACGGATGCGATTGCAATTGCTCATAACCTGGTACAACATGATCGTACAAAGCATGTGGAGGTTGATCGAAATTTCATTAAAGAAAAGTTGGATGCGGAGATTGTTTCCTTTTCGTTCATCCGCTCAGAGTATCAGTTAGCCGATATTCTTACGAAAGCTGTTTCTACAAGTATCTTTCGCAACTCGCTTAACAAGTTGGACATGCGTGACGTCTTTACTCCAACTTGAGGGGGAGTGTTGGCGAGTATATCCTATTCTATTTGGGTTTTATTTATTTTTTTCCTTTTGTATAGATATTATGTAATTAGGATTCCACTTATTTCCTAATTAAACCCTACTAGGGTTTGTAACCTTGTATTATAAATACCTCATTTTGGAGAATGAAATAAATATGAAAATATTCTACCAATATTGTTTGAAGATGATTTTTCTCAAGATAATTTTTGGCGGCTTTTGTTCCTTACACATCAAATAAGAAAACTTGATTTTATGGGATTTTAGTATGAAGTATATATTGACTTAATGAGCCATCATTTTTAGCCTAAATCGTATTTTGCACTAAAACCGAATTTTCATATTTTGATTTGGTGGGAATTTGATTTTCTAGTATTTTTATTTGAATCCAAATGGGGGGTACTTCCTTATTTACATTGTAAACTTAAATAAATTGAGTAATATAAAAATAAATAAAAGTAAAAAGACAAAGACATTTACTTAAATATTGAAGATGAAAATAAGGTAATCTTATATGTTGACCAATATATATATATATATATATGGACTAAGAAAAATTTGTGCCCCATTGTATTTTGGGCCCGGGCTGTGGCCCTGGTAGCCCTGGGCCAGGGCCGGCTCTCCCTTCTCCCATCTCGCGGCCTTCTAGAACCCGGTACAGAATCTCGACAAGCTCAGGAAACGCCCGAACGACCTGGCAATAGATGGGATGTTGCGCAGTAGGATGTCGGGGTGGTTGTGGTGGAGCCAATAGGCGGCCGTGTAAAACGCTTCCTCATAGGATTTTCCATCACACTTTAGCTTCCTATAAATGAGCTTGAGGGTGTGGTTAGGGGATTGTGAGACCAGGCCAGCGGCAGCAGTTGCTTCAGATATGTGCACGAGGCCTCCATCCCTGCTTTATTCTTCTTTTTATTTTCATTCTCTTCGTCGTCGTCTGTTTCGCCAACGATGAAAAAGAGATCAAGGCAGGGGTTACCATTAGCAGTTGAATCCTTGTTCTGAGTCTGATCATCGATAGTGGTAGTAGTACTTAATCCCCTAGTTGGGGTTGAATTTTGGGGTCTCATCATATTAATTCTTGTGCTTGCTGTGGATTTAGATGTGGCTGTTTCATTCTTCAAACTGAGGTGATCCGGAGGAGCAACAACAAGAGTTGTATAGTAATTAGGAGCCGCCTCCGCTGCTGCCGCCATCAATCTCATTGTGAGTTGTGAAATGCCATTGAAATGGTTTCTGTTTGCACTGAAAACTGACAGAACTTTTGCCATTGTCAGGTATTTTCATCATTAATGTAACAAAGGAATTAATAATAAGTTAATTACTTTAGCGCCAAGAAAGACAACAGGTAACTGGGGACTGACAAGAGATACTGATATTATTGCTATAAATATATGCCCTATCAAAACCCTGTGATTAAGGCTGCATATAATCACCCTTACTTTCTCCCCAAGTTTTTGCATAGTTCCTATATTATTCACGAATCTCGAGCCCCTGCAGTTACCAATTACGCATTTACATGCATTTAGTTTAATATGAGCCATCATAATAATCCAAAGGTTAAGAACATGCCATAATAATTCTTTTCACAGTCCTGCTCACCTAAGGACCTGAGAGTGAGATTTTGTGAGGACCAAATTCATGTTAACCATATTATGTTTAGTTAGATCCAACCGCTTAAAAAAATTTCCAACTTAAAAGGTCAAAACCTTTTTTTTTTATTGTGAACTTTTTTTTCTTTCTAACTCCTTCGTCAATCCCATTCTCCCTCTAACTCTAATATACAATCGAGAGAAATATTAGCAGGGGGTTCCAAAAGTTAACACCAGGATGTAGTGGATTTTACTAGAATAAGAGTTATATAAAGGGATTTGTGTATTGGGATTTCTTTTCTTTGAAGTGTTGCAGACATAGTTGACGTTTGGTGGAAATTGAGTTTGTTCTGAGTCAAATTCTTTGTGGGTTTTGACCTGCAAATTATTCACATACTTTACCGCGTCACAACTCAGTTTTTTTTGTTGGGGGTTTAGTTTGTGGTTATGTCCTTTATGACATGAATTTATAGCTAAACAAATTCAGAATTGGGTTTGTTGAATCTTGGATCTAGACAAAACCATTTTTATTTGGCTACGATGGGTTACAGTTATTTTACTTTGAGCTGATTTTCTCTCTTCTTTGTGTTTAACCAGATTGAATTATATCACACAAGCTTTCATATATTTTTTGCTACAGAAACGAATTCAAGGATGATGGGTCAGAATCAGATCAAATTTTGAAATCAAGGAAAACTCATCAATCCTCCGAAACAAAAAATTGTTATGTTGTCGTTCAGGAAGAGCACAATTGACTCAACCATGAAAATTGATTTCTGTCGTAAATCAAAGAGGGAGAATGGCATTGAGGAATGAGTAAACCAATGTGAACTTGTTGGGAAAAAGAAACGTTTTGGCCTTTAAATTGGAAAATATTTTAAGCGGTTGGATCTAATTAAACATAATCTTGTGGTTAAGATGAATTTGGTCTTCACAAAGGACCTCATTTTCATGTCCTTAGACAAGCGGGACTGATTCTTTTCATATTCCAATTTTTCATTTAACTTCTTGAAAAATACTAGCAACCTTCTCTTTTGAACCTTTTTATTTTTTTTTTTCATGACATGTGTCACTATCCTTATACTTAAAACAATATCATTAATGCATCACACAAGTTAATTTTTGTTTTTCAAATTTATCCTTATTAAATGTATTGATTTTTTTACAACTTTATTTTAAAAAAAATTAAATTAAATAAGAAAAACGAAAATTTTATTTATTTATTTTAAAAAGTGTCTTCTTTTTTCTTTTTCTTTTTTCCAACGATAACGTTTTTTTTTTCCACAACAAAAGTGATATCACTTCCATGAATAGTCATTTGACGAAAAAGATGTTTTACATATATTATTTTCAGGTAGTTAAATGCTAAGATAAGAAAAAAAACATAACAGTAAAACATAAATATCAATAACAATAAACATATCAATAAAAGAAACTAGTTTATTAGCAACATCTGTTTTCTAGGAAAAAAAGAGGGACATTAAACAAAAACTGACGTTTAAAGTAAAAAAGGTGATGAGAAAGAAAGTTTTAAAAAGACTAACTTCTTGTTAAAAAAAAAGTTGATATATTTAATACAGGTAAATTTGGAAAACAAAAATTAGTTTGTGTGATAAATTAATGACATAGTTTTTTGGCTTTTTGGGCTTTGAAAAGTTTAGGGGAAAGGGAGGTTACCCCATCCCAAGACCACGACATATCAAAGCCTCTTTCAGGATTTAAAGAGGGAGTCTTAGAGCATCTATAATGGACTCCCTAAACCACTTCCTTAGACAAATTTTAGGGAGGAATTATAAAAATGCAACTCCAACCATGCTCCCTATCCACCTCCTAAAATAGGGAGTTCTCTAGGAAGTAGGAGCTCCTAAATTGAGGAGAGAGAAAGGATTCTTAGTAACTCCATATAATTTAATGAGTATTTCAAACCTTTATTTAATGCTAACTATTTTTTTTTTTTAATAGAGATAGATCAATAAAAAAAGAGTTATAGCATTTATGACTCTCCAAATTAGGGAGTATGGTTGGAGTTTAAATTTTTTAGAGAGCTCCTAAAATAGCTTTTTTATATTTTTAGCTAAATTTTAGCTAAGAAATAGAGAGCATCATTGTGGATGCTCTTAGTCCATTTTTTGGTTTTTACATATTACCCATCAAGAGGGATTGTCGGCAACGGGACTCAAACCTAGGTTTTGATAGCGAAGAGAAGATCCTTATCAAATCAACCAATCCACGTTGGCTTAATGACATTGTTTTAAGTGTAAAGAAAGTAACATATGTCGTGAGTTGAAGGGAGAAGGTTAGAGATAAGATTGCTAACATTCCTCTAAATCCTTTCGGCTTTCATGCCGGGACAAACCCTTGAAAAAGAAAACAAATAATTATCCCATTTCATCATGTACATGTGCGCATGGTGCATAACATGTGACTATGTGCTTCCAAGTTCCCCACCACTAGCAATTGGTTCATGAAGGAAGGAAGAAAGAAAGGTTCCTTTAAATCCTGAGTCGAGCAATATTTTGACTATAATCTTGGGAAAGCGCAGGAATATGAACTCATTCCTAATTAGTATATTTAATCATCCGTACACCAATTATTGATGTTTAAGCAAGTTTTTAAAACTATGAAGGGAATGATACTTTTCTTTGATGAGATTCACACGGTTTCAAACATCTCTTTTCGTGTTAGGTATACATGCATAAATCATTTGACTCACTTGTGAGCTTCATGACAAATTGACAATAATATTTACTTCAAGATCAAGAAAAAGACTAAAAGTAGAGTAATTGTTTGTTGATTATAACAACGCGTGACATCTCCACAAAATGTCATGTCACGAATTCACTTAAAAGTAGAATGTGCTCTGTAATTTGATGTCTATCATTTTTAGACGCAAAAACATAATAAAAAAACATAAAAAAAACAAACAAAAACAAAGAAGAAAAAGAAAGGAAGCAACCAAGTCAATCAGTGGAGGAGTGTGAAGCTATCAGCCAAAACCAGAAAAGAAACTACAGACTGAGAGTCTTCCTTTTGTGTAAGGAAACTTCCTAGAACCAGCCTCCACCAGTAAACTCCGAACGTAAGTATATCCATCTGTCTCTCTCACAAAGACTCAAGACTTTTTACTCCATTAGCAACAACAACAACCAACCTTTGCCAAGTTACCACTTTAGCCCTTTGGACTTCTCCGCCCACTGACAACATCTTCAACTCAGAAAATGCTCCTCAGCAGCACCTTCAACTCAGAAATGTCTCTCTAAGAGGTTCCAAATCTTTCTTTTTTTTTTTTTCTTAGCTTGCGAAGTTTTCATTTCTTTGGTTTTTTCTGAAAATTGGGTATTAGGGATTGCGGCTATATTTTTTATATATTTGTCGGTGAGCTGTAAAAAGTCTGCATCTTTCTCTGACTTTGAGTCAAGTGGGAGAGATTATAAAATGTGGGTTGTGAAAAGTTTGGGTCTTGTTAGATAATAATTATGAATTCGAACAAGAAACTAGACATCTGGTTTTAGGGTGCAAAAGATTTCTTTGATGTACATTCTTATTGCCCTGAAAATGTGCTGATATCTTCTGGGTTATGTTCTTACATTTCACTAATCTCAATATAAAGTTGTCTTAATATTTCCAGCATTATCGAACTCAACCCCATTTCTTTGCCTGTGAATGAGGCTTGGGATAGATAGTTGGCCCTGGTTGTCATAAACTTTTTGTTCAATTTTCTGGAGAATATTTTATTTCATTTTTTTTGTCTTTATTTCACAATTCTGTTTCTTGAGGTTATATTCAAATCAGAATATGAAGCAAATGGGATTGATTGTTTTAGTTACTTTTTCCATATATGATCCTTTTATAATGATTGTTAGATTAATAGAACAAGCCTTTCAAGGTGTGAACTCCATGGGAGATTGATTTATAACATTTACTTAATTTTTGTCTGTTGAATGTGTAGTGTTCCTGTAGAATATACAATTGATGGGTGGGATAATTTCGAAACGTACTACTTCGAGACAGCGTTCTTTTGGGTCTGGATCGCATTCTTGGAGTCAACAAAGTTATCCAGAGGTACCATATGCACAACCATATGCACAACCATATGCACCACCAAGCCAAGACTATGGGCAACAACAGCATTTTGCACCACCACCTCAAAGCCACAGCAGTGCTTGGCCAGGGTCGAAAAAGAGGTTGGAAAGGAAGTATTCAAAAATAGATGATGATTACAACAGCCTGGAGCAGGTAATTGAACTGATGCAATTGCAGAACGTAAAAAGTACAGTCAATTTCTTTTATGTGGTGGAGAGCTTGCTTTTAGTCAGAATGTACTCAACGGTTGTCTTCAAGTGGAATAGTTCATCTCAAGATGTTTTTTTTTATATATCCCCCTTCTCTCTCTCTGAACATGAAAAAAAAGACTATTGATTGCCTACGTGCATTTTTATATTCTTGTCATCTGTCTTTGAAGCAAATATGATTTCAGATCATTGTAATTGCTAATGTCACTTGGGTAATTATGATGACATTCTGCATTACTCTCATCTTTTGATAGGTCACAGATGCATTGGCACGTGCTGGTTTGGAGTCATCCAATCTTATTGTGGGCATTGATTTCACAAAGAGCAACGAGTGGACAGGTTTTCCCTGGTCTGGGTGCTTAGAAGTCTTTTTATCAGTTATAGTGAAACATTCTTAACCTACTTTTCTACCAGGTGCAAGGTCATTCCATCGGAAAAGCTTGCATCACATTGGAGAAGAGCAAAATCCCTATGAACAGGCAATATCAATTATAGGGAAAACATTGTCTTCCTTTGATGAAGATAACTTGATTCCCTGTTTTGGATTTGGAGATGGTATTTCATCTAACAGTTGTCTCATTCTTCAAATTTAGCCTTTTGACAGTAGAGTTTTGATATGATTTCATATATTTGCAGCATCAACCCATGACCAAGAAGTTTTCAGTTTCTACCCAGATGAGGGATCTTTTTGCAATGGATTTGAAGAAGTATTAAGACGATATAGAGAATTAGTCCCTCAGCTACGACTTGCCGGTTGCAATTTGTTTTACTCCCTTTTCCCTTGTTTTTCTGGGTTGATTATTTGCTTATGGAGATTCATACCCTTCTTTTCTTGTGACAGGGCCCACATCATTTGCCCCTATTATTGAAATGGCCATTACTATTGTTGAGCAAAGTGGTGGTCAGTACCATGTGTTGGTGATAATAGCTGATGGACAGGTACAGTGTTTTTGGTTATATCTTATAGTCATACCTGTCCGAGAATTCTCTGATCAAGCAGCAAAGGCTTTGCATAGTGATATGATTTCTTGCGTTAAATTATTAAAGGAGACTGAAAATTGTCACAGGTGACCAGGAGTGTTGATACAGAGCGCGGCCAGTTAAGCCCACAGGAAAGGAAAACTGTTGAAGCAATTGTGAAAGCAAGGTAAATTCTTAGACTTGTTTCCTTGGTCATATTCGTTTTGCTAATCTATTTTATGATGTACTTGTTATATTGTAGTGAGTATCCATTATCAATTATACTAGTTGGAGTTGGAGATGGGCCGTGGGATATGATGAAGGAATTTGATGATAACATCCCTGCTCGGGCCTTCGATAACTTTCAGGCAAGTATAGCGGATATCATCTTGATGGAGTATGTAAGCTTTCGTGTCCCTTATCTCTTCTAACTTTAACTGAAAGTTGCTGCTTTCTTTTGTCTTCTGTAGTTTGTGAATTTTACAGAAATTATGACAAAGAATATGGATCGTTCGAGAAAAGAAGCAGAATTCGCTCTTGCAGCATTGATGGAAATACCCTCCCAGTATAAAGCAACCCTCGAGCTTAATATATTAGGGTAATAATCTAACTCCTGTCTAGTGGGGTTTGAGGGATTTGCTATTGCAGCTGGGAGCCTGGGTGACATAAATTCATTTGCAAATCATCCTTTCCTTTCGTTGCTTATGTAGTTCTACAAGAGGGAAGGCTGTAGATAGGGTACCTCTTCCCCCTCCTCATTATGGTTCGGCTCCTTTTAGCATGCCAAAACCGTCACAATCAAGTAATTTTCGTCCAAGCGCACCATCCAGGCAACGTGATGAGTTTGTTAGCACAGCACGTCCTGCAAGTTCAGCTTCTGATAATCATGTACTTGCCCTCTTTCTACTTCTGTAGTTGAGTTGCGTTTGTTTCTAGCATAATTATCATGCTGTGCCACTGAATCTTTTGATGAGTAGGCTTAACATAAGTCATGGACATCAAATACTTATATTTTTGTGATTCTGACAGGTCTGTCCCATTTGCCTAACTGATCCGAAGAATATGGCATTTGGTTGTGGACATCAGGTAATCCATCTATACGTTGTTTACACCTTAAAGAATTGCATGCAAGAATGAAAACCTGAGTTGGACTTCAATATAATTTGCAGACATGCTGTGACTGTGGGCAAGATCTTCAATTATGTCCCATTTGCAGAAGCACCATTGAAACCCGAATAAAGCTCTATTAAGCGTTAATCTGCCTGAAATTTGGACAATTGCAACTTCAACTCCAAGACTATTTCAATTCATTACAATTTTCTTTCGTCGGGAGGAGCTCGGCCCCTTGTACATATCTTCAGTTTTTTTGGATTCCTGCGAATATTTCTCCATGCATCATGTCTAATAGCTTAAGCAGCTACAGAATGAAAGACCTCTACTTTTGAGTTCTTGGCGGGCATAGGACACTCGCCGTTAGACTTGCTGCTATGGCTAGTTCAGTGTTTGTTTGAATTTTGTTGCTTGTCGTTTTTTTGTCTACATATTTCTACTTTTGTCCAATTAAATTCAACATGTAACAAGCAGTTTTGTGGCTCCATATATATATATATATATATATATGTACACAAGATATACCTTATATAACCAGTCAGTAAAGTTCACCTTGTGGCTCATCTACAGAGGACCTCTCAGCTATGGCAAGTCATTCTGAGACCAAGTGATGAATAAACGGCATGTCATTTTTATGTCCAACACAAACACGAAATTGACATGTCGTGCGTCAACTTTTCTGGCTGGGGTTCTTAGCCCAAGCCAAAGGCCATTGGCTGTTTGTTAGCAGAGCTGAGAAAACTGCAAATTCAATGACATTTTTTCCCTAGACTTTGTCCAAGTTTGGCGGAGTCTTGTGCCATCAGCCAAAGACTCACTCGTCAAAAGCATGGTTGAACCACTGATTATGCAAGCCAATTACCAATTTCACCCCTTGATTGCAAGAAAACCGAACAAGCAGTACACTAGACGACTGCAAGAAAACCAAACACGCCAATAATATAATAAGCTTAGACTCTTTCACAGCAAGACTGTTTCATAAAATTCTACGACTTTTGGGGAGTGGGCAAACTAAATTTTAGCAAACAAGTCTATATATTTAAAAAAAGACTTAAAACTCTTCCAACATCACTCAAACACATAGAAAATACACTCTTACTCTCCCATGGCGCACCACAATCAATTTCGCATTGCAATCAAATCCATGATCACTGCTTTGTTCTTCACATTGCATTGTATTGGGTTTAGTGGTGCAGTCGGGAGGTTCTCTGCTGGAGGCCGGAAAGGGCAATGGCAGCTGCTGATAAACAACACCGGTGTAGTGGCTATGCATATGGCATTGACACACGACAACACTGTCGTTATATTTGATCAAACAGAAGCTGGCCCCTCGGGGTACAGGCTTCGAAGGCGCCACAATGGAAACAGATGCACAGAGAGCCGTGACGATTTAGCAGACTCATCCTGCTATGCTCACTCCGTGGAGTATGACATTTCAAGCAACAAAGTTAGACCTCTGAGGCTTTACACTGATACCTGGTGCTCCTCAGGCTCTTTCTTGAGCAATGGGACACTTCTACAAACGGGTGGATATGGAAGTGGCACTCGAAGAATTCGATACTTCAAGCCTTGTGGGGATGGCCAGTGTGATTGGAGGCAATCGGAGAGATCACTGGCTGATGATCGTTGGTACGCTTCCAATCAATTGCTCCCAGAACATGATAGGATCATTGTGGTTGGTGGAAGAAGGACCTTTACTTATGAATTTGTACCAAAAATGTCTTCCAATGAAGGCTCTCATGACCTATCATTCTTGCACCAAACTTATGACAGAAGTGAAGGAGGGAACAACCTCTATCCCTTCCTTCACCTCTCTTCAGATGGAAATTTGTTCATCTTTGCCAACCGGGACTCCATTCTCTTCAATTACAGAAGTAACATAGTGATCAAGACCTTCCCTCGAATACCCGGTGATGGCTCTAGGAACTATCCAGGCTCTGGCTCATCAGTGATCCTCCCATTAGACCACACAAACAATTTCCAAAGAGTGGAAGTCATGGTGTGTGGTGGTGCTGCCTCTGGAGCCCACAGAGCAGCAGGACAAAACAGATTCTTGAAAGGCCTAAGCTCCTGTGGAAGAATGGTGATCACAGGCAACAGACACAAGTGGAAC
The DNA here is from genome assembly GCA_018703695.1 of Prunus fruticosa. Lineage (NCBI taxonomy): Eukaryota > Viridiplantae > Streptophyta > Magnoliopsida > Rosales > Rosaceae > Prunus > Prunus fruticosa. The sequence continues at coordinate 25,794,774 of CM031921.1, read as the reverse complement.
ATGGAGAACATGCCGGGCTCTCGTCTTCTCAGCGACATGCTGATCCTCCCAACTGGGAATGTTTTGATCATCAATGGTGCCAAAAGAGGCTCTGGAGGATGGAGCAATGCAAGAAATGCTTCCCTCCAGCCTTACCTCTACAACCCAAATCACAAATTAGGCAAAAGATTCTCTGTCCTCAAGTCCACAAAAATTGCTAGAATGTATCACTCCTCAGCCATTCTTTTACCTGATGGGAGGGTCTTAGTTGGTGGAGGCAACCCTCATGAAAGCTACACTTTCAGCAATGTGGCCTACCCAACTGAGCTTAGGCTCCAAGCATTTGCCCCACATTACATGGGAAGGCAATACCATACATATAGACCTATAAATTTGACCATAAACTATGGCCATGGTGATCTCTCTGGTGTAAGGTATGGAGGAGATTTTAATGTGAGCTTTTGGTTGGGGAGGAAGCCAAGCAAAGTGGTGGAGTTTAGTGCTTATGCACCACCATTCACAACACACTCCATATCCATGAACCAGAGGTTGCCGAAATTGAGGTGCAAGAGATTGGTGAGGGCTGAAGGTGGATTGGTGCATGCAGTTTTGGAGGCTCCCCCATCTCCTAATGTTGCTCCCTCTGGTTATTATATGCTCACTGTTGTGAATGGTGGAATTCCTAGCATATCTCAGTGGGTTAGGTTCCTAAATCAGTGAGGACTTTGAGGTCCTTTCCTTTTAATTAGTACTACAAAATCTCAAAAATGTTAGATGGGGCTGAGAATAATTCATGTAAAATAACATGCCAACACAGTTCAAGAAATTACCACATTAATATGAAGGTTTAATTTCATATAACCAAAGTGTCTAGTATGATGGCAGATGATATCGATGTTGGTCCATTTGCATGTGATTGGTTTCAAGGTCATGAACGTCTATGTCATATATAATTAGGAAAATGCTAGGAGACCAACTTGTGTACCAACTTTCTAATAGAGCGTGAGACCCATTGTATTGGTGGGCTCCACCTCTATTAGAGAGTTGGTACACAAGTTGGTATTCCAAGTTAGTCTCCCTAGCATGACCCATATAATTAGAGTGAGGAAGGTTTAGCTGCCTAATTACCTCTAGTTGGAAGCATATCCTAATACGGCTTCCCAAGATAACCATGAGAAATTTTTGTAAGACGGTTTGATATGTTATGTTAGGCTACTAATCTGAAATATTGATAAATGTGTGACCGGAATTAAAATATGTTAGACTATTTGACACGAGAACGGCAGATGCTATAATTCATAACATAGTAAATGTTATTCTTTATAAAATAACCTTAATGTGAGTTTGTGACTACTTTTGAAGGATTGATTTCTCTGATAGTGAGATCCTAGTCTGATTAAGCATATAGGAACCCTAATACATCACGGACTCATTAACTACCATTACCAAAAATTTCAGCTGCATTCATCACCTGAACTACTTTGTTCACTTTTAAAATTGTCAATTTCATTTTGAGAGAGACCTGAAAAAATCACAAAAACAAAATAAAAACAAAAATCAAGCCTCTTTAATTACTCATACAACTCCTCTGTCTAATATTCCACCACAACCATTTCCACTCAAAATGGCTTCAGTCTCAGAACTTGCTTACCAAAGGCTGAGAAACGAAGGTCTCTTTGAGGAAGAACCAGAGCAAAACAGAGCAGTTATATTCAAGAAGACAAGTGGTGGGTGGTCCAAGATCAGGAAGCTAACTGGTAGGAGGAGGCCACGGGTTGGGGTTGTGGGCTTGAGGAGGTTTCTGGGGAGAAGAGCTAGGCTTTTCACAAGGATCAAAATTTCATGGAGCAAAGCTTTGAAGAGGTTGAAGAATGGGCAGCCTCACATGAACGACTTGTTTGGTGGAAACTATTTGTTCATGCAGGCCAACCCTCTTCCTTTCAAGTGTGGTGAGAGGCCTTATAATTTAGGTCATGGTGGCGGCCTTCATGGCAGTTTGCCCTCAAGGTGTTCTGTTGGAAGAATGGTTTGAGCATAATTATTTATAAAGATTAATGAGAAATTCCCTATAGCTATGCTACGTGCATGGTGTGAGGATGTATATTAATTAATTATTAATGTTTTTGTTGTAATTAATATTGAAATTATATATATATTAGGAGTAGAACTACTTATTATAAATTGTAATTTATTTAAAGTTTTCTATGAGACTTTATATTCTTCAACAATATGCATACATTGCAGAAAGGATCTCTCTCTACCAACATATGTATTGAAAGAAAAAGAGCAGCTATTGTTGATACAATTTGCTATGCAATATTGTTGTAAGTATAACAATACATATTAAGTCAAATCTTGCAAGTTCTTGCAACAAATAAATCTTCACCCTCTTTCCCACGAAAAAAAAAAAAAAAAAAACTTAATCAAATTCAAGATCTCTCTTTTCTTTTTCTTATATCCCTTTCTCTCGTTCATTTCTTTTTCGGTCGCAACACTGCTTTTTGCATTATTGACTCCAAGATCTTTCCTGCTAAAAGAGAAAATGGCATATTATCTATTTAAAGAATCTAATTTATTAATTTCTTTTAAAATCTCTTATTGTAGTTGGACAAAAATTACCGCAACATTCATGCGAGATTCATTCTAGCGAGATAATTTGAGTGAGAGAATATTAATTCATTGCACACATGAACTTAGCTAAGTTGGCTAAAGTGGATGTACTCCTCACTCTGCACCTGAGTTTGAATACCATGAGTTTAAGTAGAATATCGTTTATATATATATATATATATATATATTTTTAAAATGTTAATTCATTTGTATTATAACATGTGTATGAAAAATAAGATAAAATTGTGAGTGTAACAACTACACTATTTGTTAATCCATTCATATTATAATAGTATCAAAAAAATTAGATAATATTGTTGCGCATAATTTTACATTTAACAAATTTAAAAGCCCAAAATGCTCACATAATTTTCTTATGTTATATTTTTACCGGGAAAGGATCAAAGAGCCGTTAAACCAACGAACTTTGAAGTTTTTGAGAAGTGAGAGATGAAATGAGACCAACAACGGTCACCAAAAACCATCCGAACAACAAAGCAGATGGAGCTGCCTCTCTGCTAAAAGCTTGCACATCGCTTCGCCACCTTAAGCAAATCCACGCCCATATCGTCCGGTCCATTCTCCATCGAAACGCCTCCTTAGCCTCCACTCTTATCTCTCTCTATGCCTCTCTCTCCTCTTCGCCTCGATATACCCACCTCGTCTTTACCTCTTTCGCGAACCCAAATCTCTCTCTCTTCAACCACGCCATTAGAGCTTTCTCTAAGACCTCGTCGCTCTGTGCCGAAGCGAGAAGTTTGTATTCTCAGATGGTTTGCCTTGGAATAAGACCCGATAACTATACGTACCCTTTTGTGCTTAACTCGTGTGCCGCGTTAAATGATCTTTGTGCTGGGATTGAGGTCCATGGACGCGTTTTTAAAATGGGTTTTGGCTTCTGTGTTCCGGTTTCAAATGCTTTGATTGATATGTATGGAAAATGTGGGGAATTGGAGAGGGCTCGGATGGTGTTCAATGAAATGTCTGAGAGAGATGTTGTTTCTTACAATGCCCTTTTAGGGGCTCATGCGAGAGGTGGGGTGGATATGGAGGATGCCTCGGTTTTGTTTGAGGGAATGCTGGGAAAAAATGTTATATCTTGGAACGCGATGATTGTGGGTTATGTAAATAGTGGGGATCTGGTTTCAGCGAGGGCTGTGTTTGATAGGATGCCCGAGAGGAATGTTGTTTCTTGGACTACGATGTTGGTGGGGTATACTAAAAGTAGGCTTATTGATCAAGCAAGGGGCCTCTTTGATGAAATGCCTGAGCGAAGTTTGATTTGTTGGACGGCCCTGATTTCAGGGTATTCACAAAATGGGAGACCAAGCGAAGCGCTTTCACTTTTCCGGAGAATGGAAAAGGCACCGGTAAAGCCAGATGCTTTCACCATGACAGCTGTGATTTCTGCATTGGCACAATTGGGCCGTGCAGATCTTGCAAATTGGATTGGGCCATATGTGGATCGAGAAGGTATAGAACAGAATGAACAAGTGCTCACTGCACTAGTTGACATGCATGCCAAGTGTGGGAATATGGAAGAGGCATGTGGTATATTTGAGAAGATCCCCTGGAAGGATGTTTTCTCTTATAGTGCATTAATCACAGGCCTTGCTTCTCATGGTCATGGGGTTAAAGCGCTTGAGATCTTCCAGAGAATGCTAGCAGAAAATATTGAACCCGATGGCATCACATTTGTTGGGGTATTCACTGCCTGCTGCCATGCAGGACTCGTTGAAGATGGAATGAAGTACTGGGAAAGCATGGTTAAAGATTACAATATTGAGCCTGATGCTGATCACTACACTTGTGTGGTCGATATGCTGGGACGTGCTGGGAAACTCAATGAGGCCCACAATTTGGTAAAGAGCATGCCTATGGGACCACAGCCTGGAGCATTAGGAGCTCTGCTTGCTGCATGTAGAACTTATGGAAATGTCAAGATTGCAGAAAGTGTTGCCGAGAAACTCTTCGTGTTAGAACCTGGGAATACTGGAAATTATATGCTACTTTCAAGTATCTATGCATCGACAGAACAATGGGATGAAGCCAGAAAGGTGCGGGAAGCAATGAATGAGAGAAGTGCAACTAAGCTTCCTGGGTGCAGTTGGGTTGAAATTAGCAAAGGTCATGCAACACAATTGAAGAACCAAATGCAAACGGAATTCCATGGTTGAATTCTGCCATGCTGTTCTTATTGAATTGAATTATAATGCGCACTTTCTGTTGCTAGTGCAAGACTGGATTTAAGTTGTTGATACAATGAGGTTATGTAGGTTTCATTCTTATAACTTGGTCAGTATGTGGTCTGAGATGGTTGTGAATTCCTAGCCCCAAGATGGACAGAAGTGTTTAAAGGGAATGCAACAATAACTAAACATCGTGCTGCCAGTTACAGACAATTCAGTGCCGGAACTCCTCGCTATTCAACAAAATCCTGGCAGACTTTGTTTTCCTCAGTCATGCTTAAGCTTCCATTCATCAAGGCATTAAATCCTCTTGATGCTTGTATGCTTACAGGTAGTAAGGGAGATCAGATACCCTGACTGGTGAGCACCATATGTTGTCTCCTTGTCCCCTTAACCCAGGATAGGCCCTGCTTACACACAGTAACCAAGAGCAGCTACCAAGGAAACGTATTTCTATCACTTCTGGGAACTTGTCAGCCAGCTACCAAGTCTAAAAGTGACGTGTTCTGGTATGGAATCTGAACTGAGAGAATTGTGTATGGAAGATCATCATTACAGGGAATAGAAAAGTAGTGGACAATATACAGTATTAATTACTTGCAAATTGTTTTTTGGAATAAGGAACTTGCTGCAATCAGTCTTCTTCTGTTGTGCAATGTATCTTTTGAATGCTATCAAATGATTATTATCTGTGATAATTTACATGTCTTTATGTATCTGCAAAGAAATGATATTTCTGAACATTGTTGACGATCAATCGAACAGCAGAAATTGTGGTCACAACAGCAAGGAGAGTAAAAATTACAATGTTGAACCAATGCCATAAATTCTTCTCTAGTCTAGCTGTCTTTCCTTTCACCTGTGAGAAAAGAAGAAAGCCAATAATATAGCAAGGTAGCTTGGACTTTGTCCTGATTGTGGTGCGGTATAGCAATATTACCTTGATGAAAATCATGCTTGGGAACACGAAAGTTAGAGGAACAAGTGTGAATGATCCAAACAAGTTCACGAAGTCCCCCATGAAAGGAAAAGCTGCTGTCACAAATGAATTCACCGAGAAAAGAAGGGGTCGCATGTAGAATCTCCTCTTCAAGTTTTCTTTAGTGTTCATGCCGGTTTCGAGTTTGAGGAACTTGGTATCAAGGGTCTCATGAATTGGTGCAGCAAACATCTGTTGACGCAAAACAGATGGAAGTTCAGTTGAAAAATATAAGCCTCTGCAGGAAAAACCAAGTGTACAGTCACTATGATTTTAGTGTACCATCATCTGGCTTACATGTTGAGAGACTACGGATTGCAGGAAAACGGCGGCGTTTATGAGGACCTTAACCGAATTAGGACCGCTTAGCTCTTCAGGAAGGTATTCAGAGACAGTTGAGCCATAAGCCCAGTATCCCACCATGCTGACTCCATAGTAAAACACCAGCCCCACACTAAACTGCAGATATAAAGCTTTCCTCATATTTGAAACTGCAGGCTTGCGCAGAGTTGACTTCACAGACGAAAAGTACGAAATATCAGAATTTTAAACTTTTTCTTTGGGGGTATATTTCTAGTGATTCTACCTGTATTTCCAGTAGCAGGCCGGAGGTGTTGCACACAATTATAGCTGAAAATTGCACCAAAGGCATTCAACACTCTGTCTGCTTTGTTTCCATGGATTGCATAATCCCTCTTTGTGTTAGCTTTCCCTTCACAAGAATCATTGCATGAATGGTAAGCATTGGAAATTATATATGGGACATGATTCTGAAATTAGGAGAGGTTTTTAAATTAAAGAAGTTGAAAGAAAAAGGATTTTGTACCATCTTTAACTACTACCACCAAGAGTATGACAATGTAAGCGAAAGTGAGAACGGTAGAGGGTCCGAGCCACCCTCTCATTGCAGACATTGTTGGAATTAGAAATGAATAGATGAAGTAGGTCGCTCCAGTGACAACGATAAAGTATTGGAGCCTCAGGGGAGAATCACTGAATTCTGAGTTAATCTCCTGTTTGTTTGCATGTCCTTTGAACTTCAGCCAACTTATAATTCTCATTGCAGAAAGCATATAATTAATACAGTGTTAGAGTTAATTAGTAATACCAATACTAATTACCTTGAGTGCTCTTCCTCCAAGTAGAATGAAACCCATATTTCCAAGAAGAAGGGTCAAGAACTGGGAAACCCATGTGATGTAATACATTTCTCTGCCTTTGAAATATAAGAGTGCAAAAACAAGAAAAAACACAATCAGTTTCCTCTATAAGTCAATCATTTATTGGTTAAATATGTTGCAAATGAAACTGACCAAACAAAAATCCCATGAGATCTCTGTATCTGATGAACCTTTGGCCATTGATGAAGTGAAAAGCAGCCAAAAGCCAGTTGGCATAGGCAGTATAGAACCCCACAACCAGCAGGCATGTGATCCCCCATGTCCATCCCAAAGGCACCAACATGAGATTTGAAAAGCTCAATATGTACCCACAATTGAAGCTTGTCACCAGCATCAACCCAACTTGTTGCCATGAATCTGTAGGATTTTGTTATTCACTTTAAAGAACATAATTCAACAATCCCATATAAGAAATTAATGCCTTGAAAACACAGACAAGAAGTCAAATGACTTTCTTGCTTCTTTTAGAACTTGGTTTTAGCAAAAACCCAGATATGAAGAACAACAAAAAGCAGAGGACTTCAGAAGACTTGAAACAATTGAACATACCATGGCCAATGGTATGAGCAGAGGGGAGGGAAAATTCATGATCTTGGTCACCCTCTAATTGGCCTTGTTCAATGCTCAAAGCTTCCTTGTTGTTTGTTGTGATATCTTCTCCTTCCATTGCAGCTACAAAGAATCTTAAATCTCAGAAGCAAGTAAGCAAGACAAAGCTTCTTATTATAAAGATCCATGTAAAGCTATAGTGCTTTCAATCAGTGATGGAACTAGGATCCGGGTCAACGTATAAAAGGTTAAAAAATATATATATACAAAATAGATCAAACGAAACGAAAAGATAATATTCTAATTCATAGTTAATAGATAAAACCATACAAAATACTCATGTTTATTATCAAAGAGAACTGCATCAACTTCAAAAAATAGACACACACTGCAGTTAACCAGAAATATCTCTAAGAATGTAATAATAAACCAAAAAATTAGCGCAATCTTCTTCATTTTTGAGATCTATCGTCATTTTGATTTTAGGCTTTATCTGCATTTTCGTTTGGGCTCTAGCTCTCAAACTTTAGACCCTTATGAGTACCTGTCTTAGGCTCAAGCAAATATTTCTTCAATACGTAAGAGTTATGTTATTCTTGTAACTCTTTGTGGATTGAATATTTAAAACTTTTTACCTAAATGGACCTTAGGTCCCTTCATGCATTCATATCATATATGAAAAATTATTTTATGTAAAAATATTGGCTAAGTATGAAAAATCGTTTTTAGGAATAATCATATTCTCAAGATAATTTTTGGTAGCTTTTATTCCTTACACATCAAATAATAAAATATAATTTTATGAAATTTTAGTATGAAGTATATATTTACTTTATAAGCCATCATTCATGAAAATTAACCACATTGTCTTGATCTGATCCCTGTATCAATTATTGCATAGAGTATCGTTGACTACAGCCACGTGCTGCCAAATGTTCTATGTGAAATATATATAATATGTACCGAGGCACCAATTTATAAATTTTAACTGGACATCAATTTCAAGTTGGAAACTTTTCCAAAATGCTCGCCATTAGAGTATTGGGCGATGCACAAGAGCAACCAATCATCCAAGTTCTCACTCAACTACAGAAAACTGGCCTGCAGTTTATGAAGTTATGGTCAATTATGCAATTTAAAACTCATTCACAAGCTCTTAAATCTTGAACCAAACAGATCTAAGGGTCACTTCCTAAACCGCACTATTTGGTGGAAGACATGACAAGCACCAGTAAATTTCCCATGATTCAAGTTCATGTTATTTGGGACAAGGGGGCACTTGCTTTCTGTCTCAGTTTGAAAAGGGGATTGCACTGATTTGCTATTTCTCAGCCAATCACATAATGCCACATGAAAAAGTTATCATGCGTGGCATACTGTGATTGATCTGAGATAGCAAAAAACAGTGTTATCTATCTTGCGGGGCAGACCCATCATGGGACCAGTGTGGTCCAAGGCCCCAATCTATTTTTACATCTTCTATTTGTGTATTGACATTGTTGAGAGCAAGTGTATATTATATATGATATATAATATTATAGTATATTAGGTTAGTTTTAGGATATTTACCTTTAAAATAAAATAATATATTAGATTCTTTTGGTCTACAAATTAACCATCAAATTTCTTGATTTCTCTTTTACTCATCTCCCTTAAATCTTCTAGGTTAGTTTATGACTCCATTTGGATGAGAAAAAAATAACTCATAATTTAGTTAAAAATTGGGAATTTAAGAGAAGAAATTGACAATTCCCTTGTTTGGCAACTTAAGTGCGGAATTTATTAAATGACGCGCGAAAAAAGTTGTGAAAATTGGGGCATCAAATTCCCGAGTTTTATTTCCACCAAAATAGGTATCATTTCACAATTTGCATATTGTCATTTACAAAATTCAACATACATAAATCCAAACACTGAAATCTTCAATTGCTATGAAATTGAAATGATGGAAATCTAAATTCCGTCATTTTAGAATTCAATGTAATTTTCAATTCCTTCATCAAAACGGAGGGTAAAGTTTTAACCTTTCTTTCTCTTTCTCTTCCTCTTTTGTTTAAGCTTTGTGATTTTTTTTTATTTTCCCTATATTTTTTGAGATTTTCTATTTAAACCCCACAATTTTCTTAGTTCACCCCATCTTTTAATTTAAATTTTCACAATTTTTAAGAAAACCCCACTAACTTCCCAAACTACCCTTAAATACACCCCAAATTGAAAAAATGAGAAATAAAAGAGATTTTCTATTTAAACCCCACAATTTTCTTTGTTCCTAGCCAAAAAAAAAACACAAACAAATGGAACTCCAAACCCAAAATTTAATATTTTCAAGAGAAATAGAACAACTTTACCTCTCTCCAAGAACTTGGAACTGGAATTCAAACACTTAGGTATTGTTGAGTTGAGAACTAGAGAGAGAGAGAGAGAGTAGTTTGTAAACAGGAAGTTGGGGTGTATAGTTGTATGAACTATTTATTTTATTAGATGAGGTTTTGCCTTCACTAGGGTGCTCCCGTCGGAGGCTGAGGGCAATCTGCAAGGAAGAATATAGTAGCTGGAGGTGAGACCTAAGGTACCAATGTGGTACCGGCTTAAGACACTTCGATGCTATAAAAAAAAATAAGGATCTCTCTTTATCACTTACAGGTTCTCTCTTTATCACTTCGCGGGGAAGAAGAAGAAAAAAAAGCCCCAAGGGGGGCGGAAGCTTGTCGTTCTTTATGCATTCTTGGAGGAAAAGGAAAGAAGATAAAGCCCTACTTTGGAGACTTAGTTCACGTTAGGAGCAAAGCCCTCTTTTTTCATCCTTCTTGAGCGGATGATGTAGAAGGCCTCAACAAATAATGTACTATCTTTTAGTTCCATATAATTTTTTTTTTCTCAATTTTCCTTGTAAAATAACACCATTACCAGAAATATTGTTTTAGTAACACTCTTATTATGTCAGCAAATATAGTACTTCCTCTTACACCGGTGTGTTTTGTTTTATGTATCTTAAAGACATATAGAGAGAGAGAGGGAGATGAAGTTTCTTAAATGAGATCCTTCTTTCTTATTCCAAAATAGGCCAATTTACTATAATGCTCCATGAAATTATAGTCAAATCCTACCTTCCTTTGCCTTGGTCATATTAGGGAGCTTACTTATCAACCAAATTATAGAATGCTCTGAATGAGCGGAGGCATGAAATGGAACACTTTCGTTTTTTTTTCCTTTCAGGTGGTTCTATAGGCTATATTGTTTCTATATATATATATAGGCTATACTATTTAATTATTATTAAATATGTTTAGCTATACTATTTAATCATATTAAATATATTTAAATAGTATAGCCGCGCGGCTATACTTCTTAAATGCATTCACGCAACTATACTATTTAAACATATTTAATATATTAGACGCATGTCACCATGAAACTGGCCTTGTGCGGTCGGTGTGACGGTTTCAGAATTTTCTGGTCTTTGTTTCGGTGCGGTGCAACGGTCATCTGATATGTTCTTCATGTATGGATGTATAAAACCCTGCTAGCTCGCTGGATCATCCATGATATATAATTGAAAAGTTGAAGTTTGTGAAGCAACTAGCAAAAATGACCGTCCCAAGCATTCAAAGATGACTACCTCATGGTCCGGGTCGAAGTTGTTCTGTCTCATGTTCCAAGAAACAAAACTGTCGCACCTGCTGCCGATGAGGCTGCTTTCATTGGAGCTTCTTCTTCAAACTCTAGCTCTCGTCATGTCTTCTCTTTTGGGGTTCTTGAGTATGTGAATATATATATGTCAAACATTTGCTCTATTTTTTTTTTAAGAATAATTTTGTGTGCATTGCAGGGCGTACAAGTTTATGTGTCTCTTCAGATTCAAGCTCTGGTGGATGATACCGAGTTTTGGAGATTCAGGCTGTGAAGTTCCAGCAGAAACTCAAATGCTCCTCTTGGAAACAAGAGAAAAATCCACTGTCCAAAATGGGCTATCTGAGCCAACAACTGAGAACAGTTTGTGCATTCTGTTATTACCAGTCTTGGATGGACCATTCAGGGCTAGTTTGCAAGGGAACACTGTAAATGAGCTTGAATTTTGCATTGAAAGCGGTTCGTTCAATTTATGCAACTTTATTTTGGATGTTGATCAATGCGGTTTTGATTTGTTCTGCCTTTTGATTCTATCCAATATTTCTGAGTTTTGTGGTTTGTTTATTTGTGCCTCAGGAGATCCCAATGTCCAAACCTCCCAAGTAACAGAAGCAGTTTTTATGAATTCAGGAGACAACCCTTTTAAGCTCATTAGGAATTCCATAAAGTATATTTAGTAAATTTTCAAAAATTAATTAATATATATATATATACAATTTCATGAAAAACTATGGAAAACAGATAGCCTGCTAAGTCGGTTGTGCTTGAAATGGCAGATGCCAGCACATGTGGACTGGTTTGGATGGAGCATCTGCATCTGGGATGCATTTTATCATAAAGTTGATCCTGAAGGAATTGAGAAGGGGCTTAAAAGGTGAATTAGTTTCAAATGAAATAGACAGCTTTGATTGTTCAACTTGGTTTTAGGAAAAACAAAAACAAGAACAAAAAAACTAAGTACATATCACCATGTTTTTGTTTTCCAGTCTTTCAGAAGGAGGCTTCCCCCAAAAATTTCTTATCATTGATGAAGGATGGCAGAACAAAGTAATGGAAGTTGAAGCTGAACCTGATGAGACTGATTCACCTTATCATGCCACGTGAGACTTCTTTAAATAATTCATATTCTACCTCTTTGCTGACTCTGATCACGTTCTGCACCATGTTGAATTGTTAGATGATCTCATTTGCTCCAAATTTATAGGTCTGTGGACAGATTGACAAGCATAGAAGAAAATGATACGTTCAAGAGCTTCCGGTCAGGAAAGTCATATGCTAATCTCCGTGAGTTTGTAAAGTTCATCAAAGAGGAATATGGACTGAAGTACACTCCTTGCTTTAACATTTGTTTTGAGTCATTTTTGAAAAATGTACATGATTAATCAAAGATTATGAGTTAAAATGCAGATTAGTATATGCGTGACACGCTTTAATTGGTTCGTGGGGAGGGGTACTTCCAACATCTGAAGAAATGAGGAAATACGACCCCTGGATCAAACACATTGTTCAGTCCCCTGGAAACATGAGTCACGTTATCTGTACAACCCTTGGCTCCATGGAGAAATATGGGATTGGCATGATTGTCCCCTCAAATATTTATAGGTTTTATGACGATCTTCATAGCTACCTTGCAAGTTGCAATGTAGATGGAGTTAAGGTGGATGTGCAGAATGTACTGGAACTTCTTGGTTCTGGTTATGGAGGCCGTGCCACATAGATGAGGCGGTACCAAGAAGCCCTTGAGGAATCTGTTATAAGAAACTTCCATTGCAATAACCTTATTTGCGGCATGAGCCTTAGCAATGACTACGTGTACAGGTTAATTTGTTGAATCTTTGACATCAACAAATTAAAAAAAAGAAAAAGAAAAAGCAATTGCTCAGTTTTGATTAGATGAGTTGTGTTGTGTTGTTTTGCTTTCAGCTCAAAGCAGGGTGCATCTACTAGGGTATCAGAGGATTTCATGCCAATTGAGCCAACATTTCAGACCCTACATGTTGCTGCTGTAGCTTCTAACAGTCTTGTCATGGGAGAGGGACAGGTTCTTTGTAAGATGAATTCTGCTAACATATCTTTGATTTACTTATCCAACTCTTATATATATCAGCACCTAAATTAATTCCTAATTGTCTTTCTTCTGCATTTTCAGAGTGACCACTACACAGCTAAGTTCCATGCTGCAGCAAGGGCATTGGGGGGATGTCCAGTATATGTAAGGTCAGTTACAAGTTAACTAGAAAGACTCCAATTCATCGATGCAATTTTCGCATATTAATTTTCGTAGAACATGTGCAGTGACAAGCTAGGCAGCCATAATTTCAATGTTCTTAAAAAGCTTGTACTGCCTGATGGCTCTATTCTAAGGGCTAGAGATGCTGGCCATCCTGCTCGGGACTGTTTATTCAGTGATCAAGTCCTAGATGGGAAGAGGTAATATGGTCATACCAAACCATAACAATTTTTTTTTCTCTTATACATTAAGAGTTTTAATTTATTGTCTCACTCTCATGATCTTCACCATCGATTACATTGGTCCACTGCAGTCTACTGAAGATTTGGAATTTAAACAAGTTCTCAGGAGTCATTGGTGTGTTCAATTGCCAAAGAGCAGGAAAGTGGCCACCAACCGCCAGTGCTCCATATGAGCCTCTCTCAGAATCGACACCACCGCCTCTTTCCGGCCTTGTCAGCCCCTCAGATTTCGATTTGCTTGAAGAGGTTACAAATGAAAGTTGGAGAGGAGAGTGTGCAGTATATGCATTCTATTCAGGTCACACTACCAGCTTGTTTCAGTATGAAACTTGTGGCTACACATACCATTTTCTTATAATCCAATCCTTATATGACATACAATAAACATCTTGCAGGTTCACTTTCTGTTAGAATGCCAAAGAAAGAAAATTTTGAAGTCTCCTTGGGTGTTTTAGAATGTGAAGTTTTCACCATATCTCCTATTAGGGTCAGTCAGCTATACTACATTTTCTCTATTCAGCTTCTTGTGTTGAGTTTTTACAAAGTGGACTGAAATAGTGGTAAATTACAACAGGTTTTTGGTCCCTATATTCTATTTTCCCCCATTGGATTGCTTGATATGTACAACTCAGGAGGAGCCATTGAATCTCTGCATTGTAAAAATGAACTTTCTGAATGTGTCGTGAAGGTCTGAATCCGAGGATGTGGTCGATTTGGAGCCTACTCCAACAAAAAACCAAGGTCTTGTATAATGGACAAGAAAGAGGAGTTTATAGTCTACAATGCTAATAATGGTTTGTTGCTACTTAAACTTCATGGCCAATGCAGTGTAAGAGAGATTGAAATTGTGTATTGAGTTTTGCGACTGCAAGTCTGCAGCTCCTGAGGGGCTCTAAACTTTGTTTGAAGCAATTTAAGTGTCATGTATTTTACATAAGCTTAATCTTTCCATATTCTGATCCATTATATAAAATTCAGCTCATCCCATGTGATATGGTCTTGTGTTACATTTAGATGCTCCAAAACATTCTATAATCATACAGTCATAGCTTGCAAGATGAATTGCTAAAACAAATCAACTGAGATATAATCTATACCCTTTAATATGCCATTAAATCTCTTTTTATTCACTAAATATGAAGTGAATGTTATTGGTTAAAAATATGAAGTGAATGTTATTGGTTAAGAAGAGTGTTCGGGTGTAATTCGAATTACTTAAGTGGTATAATATAAGCGCAAAAAGAGTGTTTAACTGTAATCCTAATTACTCATATGTTATAATATAAGTGCACAAAAAATCATATACACATGATAATACTGAATTTTATTGACGCTATTAGATCCCCAAAAAGATTTTTTTTATTTTTTATTTTTAAATTATAAAATTTTTAAAAGTAGAAAAGTAGTTGGGCTGGACTTCCATGAAGCAATGTGTTAGATTTGGGCTCTTATATGATACATCTAAATCTGAAAGCCCATAAAAGAAAATCTCCTTCTCTCTCTCTCTCTCTCTCTCTCTCTCCAAATAAGCCCTTTCCTTCTACTCCTCCAGGACCTCTGCTCCCACCCTTATCCTCACCCCGCTTCTCTAAAACCCTTCACTCCATCTTCTCCTCTCAACACAGAAAATGGCTTCTGCAACCTCAAATTTGTTCAAGACCTTGTCAATAGCAGACTCATGTCTAGTCTCTTTACCCTATCTCTCCTCCACCAAAACCGCCAACTCGTTTCTCTCAATCCCATCCAAACCCATTAAACTCCACCTCACGTACACTCATGCTTCACTCTTTTCACCACCTCTGTCCCTCAAGAACAAAACCCAGTTCTCATCCATAGTCTCTTTTGTGGCCCAGACCTCAGACTGGGCTCAGCAAGAAGAAGACAGCACACTTACGATTGACCAAGACGAAGGAGCAGAGAGTGGTGAAGAAGGGGTCTTTGCAGAGAGGGAAGAGGAGGCGAATGTTGAGCCACCTGAGGAGGCCAAGGTATTTGTTGGGAATTTGCCTTATGATGTTGATAGTCAGAAATTGGCTGAGCTCTTTGAGAGGGCTGGAGTTGTGGAGATTGCAGAGGTGAGTTTTAATTGCTTTGTTTCATAAAGTTTGTGTCTTTGGGTTTCGATGTTGTTGTGAAATTTGTGAGGTTTAGATATGTGGGTGAAATTTTTTATTTCTCTTTTGTTGTTGTAGGTCATTTACAACAGGGATACTGAGCAGAGTCGTGGATTTGGATTTGTGACTATGAGTACTGTTGAAGAAGCTGATAAGGCTGTGGAACTGTTCAGTCGCTATGTAAGTTGTTTATAAATTTCGTTTCTTTAAGTGGTTTGTTTTTAGTGCTCTTTTGGTGATTTTGATTTCTGTAAATTTATGGCATGCATACAAGATGGAATAAACTCAATATGAGTAATTACAATATTTTGAAAGATTAAGAAAATTAGGATAAATGATGTGAATTGATGGCTGAACAGCATGGGCTATGTTTGTGGAGGGTAACCGATAATGCATTGTATTAGGGTGCTGGTGGTTTTACTCGAAGTTGAGTGTAGCCATGAGCAATCGGTTCTATATTCATATATCTAGTATGGGTTGTGGTAACCTTGAAGGTAGTTCTCAGAATTAGTATAGAACTTCTGATTATAGGAGAATATGTCATGAGAAGTGCTCAATAGGTTCTTGGAATGTCTTTTGTAGCAAAGCATAATGCCCATAGGTAATGTCCATTGCTTATTCAACTTCTGGTGCATATGAATAGAGTATCATTCAAGTGTACTGCACACAATGTTCCATACTAGTTTTCATTTTTATAAAAGCATTTTATGTCATATTTTAAGGATTGTGTTGATTGCTTCTAAGTTTTTTGTGTTTACTGTTGTGATAGGATTTAAATGGAAGGCTCTTGACTGTCAATAGGGCTGCTCCAAGAGGAACACGCCAAGAACGCGCACCCCGTTCATTTGAACCTTCTTCTAGAATCTATGTTGGTAACCTTCCATGGAATGTGGATAACGGTCAACTGGAGCAGGTCTTCAGTGAGCATGGTAGTGTGGTGGAGGCACGAGTAGTCTTTGACAGAGAAACTGGACGGTCGCGTGGTTTTGGCTTTGTAACAATGGCCAGTGAAAACGAAATGAATGATGCCATTGCTGCTCTAGATGGACAGGTATTAAGCATTTACATTTTCAACCTTGATGATTCATTAGGAAAAGGGGATCCATCATTCGTGTAATGATGGACCAAATTCTTAGGTTGAATTGACATGCTTTAAGTTAATTATGCCTGATATGGTTTGTCTAATTTTGCCTAATGGACTTGATTGACAAAGGGGTGAAAAACATAGTTGATGGAAATGTTGTATGGATTCATCGGTGCATCTTGGATACGATATAAACTTACTTGAGTTGTCTTGTGCTGCAGAGTCTGGATGGAAGGGCGATCAGAGTAAATGTTGCGGAAGAAAGACAAAGGCGCAGCCCCTACTGACTTAACAGGGATGAAACCTAAGTTCTGGTTTTGGTTCCTTTTTCTTTAGATGAGATTTTGTGTCAGCTGTTTTTCAGCGAGGTTTTTATGATTTCTACTTTACAAGTGTTGTTATAGTTGGAAACGATATATAGTGTCCAAGTTTGACTCCATTCATTTTGGGGCACTACTGATGCGGTTGCCATTTTATTTTGATCAGCTAATGGAGCATTTGAACGTCATTATAATGAAATAGTTTCATTTGTATTGTATGTCAGTGGATGTAAAGCCTTGTACTTTTAGATTCTCTTTTGTAGCATGAAAAACGCATAGTGCAATGTTGGTTTAAACATTCAAGAACTGAAAATCAGAACCAACATTTCAGATATAGCAGAACCTACATGCCTTATATTTAAGTCATTTAGCCACAAACATGCAACAGGTTTGAACACCCTTGAGATTAAGGGAATTTACAGTGGCAAGGGTACAAACTATACCAAAGCAAACCATTACTGCGACGAGAAACCAGAAAATCATCTATTCACAAATAGTGAGCCAGTAGCAGGCCTCAAGAGCCTCGCAACTGAGCATCTTTGCTTGTGAGAGGAACATAACGAACTGAAGTTTCAGTCCGGACACTGATAGAGCCATCCAAGTTCTTGTCCACAACCTTCAAATCCTGGAATATGTTTCCCACTGGAATCACCATTCTGCCTCCGGGCTTCAACTGGTCAATAAGTGGTTGTGGGATTTCTGGTGCAGCTGCACCAACATGAATGGCATCATAAGGTGCAAATTCTGGCCAACCTAGCCTTCCATCTGCAACAATAATTTATCAAATCAATAAAACGAGTAATTAGCATTTGGTAGTGGTAAAATCGTGTCTTAAGCTGATGCAATTTTTTTTCTAGAAAAAGACCGGTATCATGGGTGGAAATACTTGAGCATATACTTCAGGTGAATGGCAGCAAAACTTCGGCAACCAGTGTATGGAGCTCAAATATGTTTAGTAAAAGTGTTATAGGCCTTGACTGGCAATTCCCTTGAATCATATTGGATGACAAACTGATGTTTTGTTACGGTGCGCAAACTAAGCTGAGCGAGTTTTCATTACAAACTGACAAGATGGAGATTACACTAGAATCAAGGCATGATAAGTATGATTCCTCTCAGCACCCAAAAAGGACTAAGCTATTTCACTCCAACAAAAATAAATTATTAGAGGAAGTCCTAGAATATAGATTTCATGAACAGAAATTGATTAAAGAAAGAAGAAGTCCAGAGAGACAGGGAAATTGAATGGGAGGAGCACACCCAACGGTTTTTCATCTCCAAAACATAACAGGAAAGAATAATTCTACAAGCTTTCAAACATTTCAAATATCTTTCCAACTTTCCTTGAAGCCCAACAAGAATTGAATCCATTTTATGAATTTCTAAAACAACAACCCTCAACTCATATCATGGAACCAGCCCGCCAGCCCGCATGGGTACACACCATATTCATGCAAGTAATTTCTAAGACTAATCAGGGTGGTATACACTCTTCTCATTTAGCTTCAATGGAAAAATGATTTTCTTTTTCTTAGTTTCAATTTCAAAAGTGTAACACTGGGTTTCAGGAAACATACCACCGACATGCACTGAGAGGGAACCTTCTTTCAATAATGGTGCTGCTGCACTTTTTTGGATATTCTCGATTGAGGAAGAAGCCAACTCAGGAATGTGCTCTACACCAACTGCACGACCTTGTGGCCCAACCATCAAGGCAAAACAAGCTGTCAAATATCCCGTCCCTGCAAAGCAAAATACAGTGAAGGAAATTCAGGATCTCTAGTACAGGCCTTCATGATGCAGCACAGCTAGTGCAAAGAATTCAGGTTTCCATAGTATTCAAATGGTCAAATGTGAGTGACATTTCACTTCCAAGAATGTGTTAGCTATAAAGACAGAAACACATGATATTAACATGTTATAATAAAAATTCCATAGATAAGCACCTGAACCAACATCCAAAGCACGCATATTAGGCTGCAAATTCTCTTCCAACAACTGAAGGCATGTTGCATGCATATGAGGTGCAGAAATGGTGGCATTATAACCTATTGCCATGGGAGAGTCAACATAAGGTGGGGCCCCATCAGGCACAAATAAAGCTCTATCAATAGTCCCCATCACTTCAACAACCTTTTTGGAGCTAATCACTCCATAACTCTGCAAATTCTCCACCATCGCCTTGTTCTTCTTAACGCTACTATGGGACCAGAATTGCTGTAAATGATAGAAAATAATTACGAAAAACAAAGCTAGATTTCAATGTTGTTCAACAGTAACATATAACAGTAAAGCCCGAATTAAATTAAGCAACAAAGTAATTTAAATGAAACACAAACAAGCAGAACCCCTATTGGAATTTTGCCCATGAATGATCACAACCATAATTAATACCTTGTCTGGTTGCAAATCCAAATCCTCGACACTAGGATCAGTTATGGGTTGAATTGGTCCATCCAAGACCCTCGGACAACAATACAATTGAATACCACCATTAACCAGGGTAGAATGAACCCCAATTAAAATGAAGACTAAAATTACTACAAATCCCTATTAGTAGGGAACATAACTACAAGAATCAGATCCTAGCATAATTAGCAATCACTAAAAGTATATCATTACCAAAAACAAATGAACTTAAGCTCCAATGGGTTGGTAAGAAATTAGAAGTAACAGATTAACAAGACAAGAGATTAAATTTTTACAAAGTCATCTATCTATAAGCTGAAAAAACAAATGCTCTGTTTGGATATAAGGAGAGAGAGAGAGAGAGAGAGAGAGAGAGAGAGAGAAATACCTCCATTCGGCGGAAGAGGGAGTTACCCGTGAGGAAATTAGGGTTTTGGAGGAGAGGACAGAAGGAGAGAGAGGTGGTGGGGACAAGTGTGAGTGTGCGAGGACGATGGCGATGACGATGATGATGATGAGAGTGAGGAAAGAAAGAGAGAGTGGTGAAGGTTAAGAGGTGTTGCACAGTGGGCGCTGGACAGCGGGAACCATACGCTAACCGGCCTAGGCCTACTAAAGCACTAGTCGCTCTCGCTGGGGAGAGTAGCTTATGCATTTGCCACGCTTTCTCTACACCTTCTCCAATTTTCCATTTTTCACTGCTCACTTTACACTTGTCTTTGCCCTGCCCTTGCTTCTTACCCCCTCACCAGCCGACTCATGCATACCCCACACATTTGGGTCAAGCTAGTTGGGCCATTTTGTCTGTTTGATTTTAGGCTGCACTTGTTAAAGCCCAGGATGTTGATAGGATTTCCCAGTCTAAAGTTTCACAGACTTATTAGTCCAAGAAAGGATTGATATAATTACAAACCCGGGTTCGAATCCGGTGAAGCCCAAACCCGTTTGAAATCTCGTTTCCTTCAGTTCGGACATTGGGACTTAAGGTTTTTCGAAACGAGCTCAATTCAGAGCCTAGTTTTAAGCTTAAAACTTACCCGAAAGAACGAGATGCTAGGATCAATGCCTAACTGGACAAAGGTTCAGCCAAAAAGCCATACCCAATACAGGTAGGTCTCTTTTCTTTTAGGTCATGATCAACTTGACCTAAGAGAAATTTTGAGCATAGGCCAGCCCAATAAAACTTGTTTTACATTGTCCCCTGTTGCAAGCTAAGCCTGCCTCATTTGGTTCTTGGGCCAAAGAGGGAGCTGAGGCTTTTGCTTCCTGTTTACCACCAAGATAGCACAGTAGTTCTCCTTTCTCTCATCCATTTTGTTCCCTCACATGTTAATTCTGCAAAACTCAAGGACCAGTCTTAGCTTCTTAATTTTCGATCAATAAAAAGTCTTAGCTTCTTAATTACTAGTCTAGGTGAAGCAAGCATTGCTGACGAAAGCATTTAGATGGCTTAAGCATCACAAGCACATCAACTGTGTGATGTCCCTTTCTTTTCCCCTTTTGTCGAGAGTTCTCTCTTCACATAATTCCTTTCTTCAAGGAAATACGCATATCAGTGTGGGGTTGAAGCTCAGAGTTTACTGTTTGTTTGTTTTTTTTTCGGTCGAAGAAGTTACTGTTTATGACTTGATAAAAAAAGTACATATGCTTCACGCATCAGTATAAAAGTATGCACAAAGGACTGCTAATGGGAGCAGATTTTCCTGCATATGTATATCTTAGCATCTGTACAATTTCCAAAAGAGAGAAAAGAAAAAGGGTAAAAAGAGTAAAGAAGTTACACATAAATTATTAAAGAATGCCCACTGGCTAGTACTGGGGTTTGGATGCTTGGCAAAAGTTTGATTTCCCAACCTTTGAATTCTTGTTTATGGTTGTTGCTTGGGAATCAATGTCTGATAATCTGAATGATTAAAGTTTACTAAAATGACTGAATTATACACGTTGGCATGGCCTCCTCTATGTACAATAATTTTTTGAGATTTGAAGTTCGAGCTATATATACTTGTGTTTTAAATATATCAACAGTTGATAATCGTCCAAGCCCTGTATGTGTGAAATTAGTTTTTTCCTCCATTGGAGTGTTTGATAGATTCATCTATTAGCTCTATTAATTTCCAAATATTACTTATATATTTACTGAAAACCCCAAATCCAAGATACTGCTGCAGACTTAAACCTTAGGGCCACCACAGCTGTGGAACAAACCTTATGTCCTTATCCAGTATGTGTCCGGCTTTAACTTTAATTAGACTCACCTTGCAAGCAAGGTACTTGTTCATAAGGCTTTAACTTTTATTCCATTCTTCTTGCTACTATATAAGGCTTAGCTTCTGAAACTGTAAAACCACTCAAACCTAGCATTTTCTCACTCTCTTAGGCATTTGAAGTTCCAAGATATGGCAAGCCAACAGCTGGTAGCTCCTAAGCTGAAAAATGTGAATATGAGGGATAAAAGAACATCCCCCCAATCTGATGATAGTGCATTGGTGAGGCAAATTCGGAGACTCATTCTCCGGGACGATCCCACAGCGTCGATGTCAACCAAATTCTCCAAGTCACTGAGGAAATATTTCATCGTGCTTCTCACAGCACTGCTGGCGTTCTAGTTGTATTTCCTTATCCCATTTGCTTTTGTTATAAAATTTTGAAATTAAAAAGAAGAACACTTTGCAACAGTTCTGTTTATTTTGATCACCAATTGCTTTACTTGCTGTGCAGAGTACACGAGAACCTGCAGCTACGGTGGAGGACAGGACCACTTTGCCTAGTGTTGACGTCTTGTTCCACGGATTGTCTTATCTCATACAAAAGATCTATTGCGAGGTAGAATCTTTTTTGCTAAAGCTAAATGCTTTTACTCAAAGAAAAACATATAAATTTATGTTTCTTTTATAAAAGCATATGGTATGGCACTTCTCCTACACTGTTTCTGCATATGGGATGGATATATAGGAACATGTATGCTGCAAATAGAAGTTTCGAATTAGTCTCTTTTATTCAAATTAATCCTAGAAACCATAATTTAATGTGAGGACTATGCATTTTTGTCTCCTCTTTTCTATTACATCCTTTCTATGCAAAATACAAATTAGCAATTAAGCACAGTGTGTCCATGTAACGGCAGATAAGTTGCCAATGCTCAGGAGGCGGCGATGTTCACGCGACCACAATGGAGTTACTCAGGACCCTTTCAAACTATTCATGGGAAGCAAAAGTGGTGCTGACCCTGGCTGCTTTTGCTGTGTACTATGGAGAATTCTGGCTTGTGGCTCAGCTTTGCACTAGCGATTCATTAGCCAAGTCTGTGGCCATCCTGAAGCAACTGTCGGACATTGTAGAGCATGCCACCTCAGTCAAGCCTCAAATTGAGGCAATTGACAACCTTATCAAGGCCATTACCAACGTTACTAAACGCATTGTGGAGTACGGTGAGATGGTCAAGCTGGAGTCTCACTACATTTCAGAAGACACACCTCCACTGTCAATTGCCTTGGCACATATTCCTGCTGCTGCCTATTGGGTCATTAGAGGCATCCTGGCTAGTGCCTCCCATGTTGCCATCCTCGCAGGCAGCAGACATGAGTAAGCCATTGGAAACCACAATGCATCAAATTCATTTCAAACTATATCTAAGCTAAAAGCAGCTCCTTTTTTCTACTCATTTTAGGTACATTGCATCAACCACAGAGGTTTGGGAACTCTCAAGCTTGGCTCATAAGCTGAACAACATACATGACCACCTCACCAGTGAACTTGAGAATTGCCGTCGATATATTGGTAAGCTCTTGGATTTGCAAACTTTAGAACTATGGACATGTACCTCTTAAACCAAGTCTAAAAATGATGAAAGTTTAACTTAGAAGTTAAACATATCTCTTGGCTGGTTTTTTTTTTTTCAAATTGCACCTTAAATTTAATGAAGTACTGAACAAAATTCACCATATGGGATCCAGTGGCAAAGAGATATGATGAAGATTATGAGACGCTGAAACGCCTCTTCCAGAGCCTCCACCTGGACAACCTGAAGAACTTAAGGGCACTGATTTCCCACAAGGATGATGCACAACCACTCCAAATTGGTGCGACCAAGTCAAGGGTACTGTCTACTTATATCTTGTACCTTGCATTTCCCGGGTTTCGTATTCCTAATGAGCCATAAAACTGAATCATTTTATATATTTCCATTGCCACAAGCAGTACAGTCTTGAAGTGTTGAGGAGAAGGCATGTGTTGCTGTTGATAACGGATCTTAGTCTGAGCAATGAAGATATTTTGATTCTTGATCACATCTACAAAGAACAGCAGAACAGGACAGAAGTTGAGTATGAGATTGTTTGGCTCCCCGTTGTCGACGCAACCACTTGGGATGAAGCAAAACGGTTTAGATTTGAGGAACTAAAGTCAAAGATGTCGTGGTACGCAGTGCACGACCCTCTAATAATTGAGCCACCGGTGATCAAGTTCATCAGAAACGATTGGCATTTCGACAAGAAGATGATTATAGTGTCCTTGGATACACAAGGAAGGGTGTCCTCCCTGAATGCCGTCCACATGCTGTGGGTATGGGGCAATGTGGCTTTCCCTTTCACTGATGAGAAAGAGCAGGCACTGTGGAATGCAGAGAGCTGGAGACTCCAGCTCGTTGCCGATGGCATTGATCCAATCATACTGGACTGGGTAAGTGGTAGAAACTTCGACGTAATATGTTGATAGACTGTGAATCTGAACCATACATTACTTTCAGTCTAGAGTACTTAAGTTAGATAACATTTTCGTACATTCATATGTATCCATTTATTAAGTCCAAATTCGTGAAGAACTAAAGATAATGTGGGAACTTTTTTGCTTTATCAGATCGAGAAAGGGAAATATATATGCTTGTATGGAGGTGATGATTTGGAATGGATTCGGAAGTTCACGGTGAGAGCAAAAGCTGTTGCAGGACTTGCTGGTATCTCCTTGGAACTGCTTTATGTAGGAAGAAGTACAGCAACCAGGGAGCGGATCAGGAAAGTGAACAAAGTCATTGAAACAGAGAACCTCAGCCGGTTCTGGCCTGATTACACATCCAACTGGTTCTTTTGGTCCCGAATGGATAGCATGCGGTGCTCCAAGGCTAAACACCACAAGACTGTAGAGAATGATGAGATACTGAAGGAGGTCATGACTTTGCTGAGCTATGATGGAAGTGACCAAGGATGGGTTATGGTGTGGAGAGGCTCAAATGAGACGGCCAGAGGCAATGGACAGCTCGCTCTGACCACCTTGGATGACTTTGAAGCCTGGAAAAATCAAGCTGCTGACTCAGGGTTCGTGCCTACACTCAAAAATGAACTGATACGGCGCCACACACCGCACCACTGCACCCGTTTGATCATTCCAGGGTTCGGTCCAGACATCCCGGACAGAGTGGAGTGCGCAGAGTGTGGCAAGGAGATGGAGAAGTTCTTCATGTTCCGCTGCTGTACCGATTGAGACATGTTGAGTTAAGCATGAAAAATCCATATTGGATCTTATGTTATATTAATTATGGTGCTCTTTCTTAAGAGAGCTAGATGTTTTAGCATGCATTAAGAATAAGTTTGTTTGTGTGAACTTGTGAAATGGCCAGGACTCTAGGCCCCAGTTTGGGCTGTTCAGTCTGGGGCTAATTCGGTCGATATATACGCCTATAAGAATGAAAAAATAATAGTACTTGAAAGACTTTTCAGTGCTAAAATTACTCTCTCTGTCTCTCTCTCTCTTCTACATTGTGTTGGTTTTTTTGTTAACCAGATAAAAAGATAAAAAGAAAAAGGTATCCTCAACCCCGAAATAATGGGACATGAGAGAGACTTTCATGTTCCGGATAAAATGAATCTTTGTACCTACGGCTCTGCAGGCACGAAGCTTTGACTTCCATTTTTATTTTATTTTTAAATACTCACGAGTTTTGTGTTTTGATTTATTTATGTTAATGGCTCATTAAGTTCATGTTTAGGACAGCAGAGCGAAATCTCGCTATAAAGATTTGTTCATGATGCCATAATATTGCTTGGATCAAAGTCTAGCGGTTTGATTGACTTTGATCGATGTTTGGGCAATATATAAGAGGACTTTGCAATTTTACATCCTACTCGACATTTTAGTTTCACAGGTAAAGTTTTATATATGAAGTAAATTGAATTCCCAATTTCTCTATTTATCATGGTTGATTATTTTAGGTTTTAACTCTCATATTACCGCCTAGAATGTAAGAGTTAAATCTAAAATATTAGAGAGCAACAATTATGGATGAATGGAAAAGAGAGAAAGAAAATAGCTTTCAGGTACATTAATAAAAAAAATTTATACAAAAATAAGATTTAACAATTGTCTTAATAATCTTTGTTATTTTTGGCTTAATAATGGTGTGTTCGCAACCGACCGTTTGCTTTTATTTTGAAAAACCTCCAACAACAATGAAGTTTTTAAATTTTCTTGTTGTGTTGGAATACGTGCCATGTGTAAGTGTAGGTGGCTTAATACAAGTCATTATGTATAAGTCCCACATTATAAAATATAACAAATAATCTATACTTCAAATATAGATGATCCATTTCTAGTTGCATTGAGGCGTTTTGTGATAGAATCCCACACCTAGAGATCCATTAGACCTTCTCTCTCTTCGGTGGTTAAGGTGGTGACACACGGGTCAAAAGTTTTTTCAATTTCTATTTTTTATGGGGTAGGGGGGATTGAAGTTTCATATCAGAAAAAAAAAAAAAAAAAAAAAAAAAAAAAAAAAAAGACAAAGAAAGGGCACGTGCAGTGGAACGCGCCCCACGCGTTTTCACTTTTCCTTCCTGTTGCCTCCTTTGTGCTTTCCCAACCTTGTTTGCCTCCCTTGCGCTGCCGTCTGCAATTTCCAATTAACCTTCTCTTCTTTCATGATGAATGATGTTGTTTTTGCTGCGGATCGAGTGACTCTTGCCAAGATAGTGTGATTGCTGGTGGAAAAAGAGCCCGAACCCATGAAGTGAGTGATATTGGAGGTATTGATGATCCCCTCCCTGCTCCCTCATCTCTGCCAATGAGCTTCAAAGATAAAGTCTCTCGGACTTTGGTATGGCTGAAGATTCTATGGTGATTGGGGATGAAGACTTTGTTGTTCAGACTGGACCAATTCCTTCAATTCAGTTCTCTGACAAGATTAAAGACTGTTTGTATCGCCCTTGGAAGTCTGCAATCATCATCAAAGTCATGGGCAGGCCGCTCACCTTTAATTTCCTTCGTGAACGACTTCTTCAAAGATGGAGACTTAAGGGGCCGATGACCCTAATAGATCTAGAAAATAATTTTTTCATTGTGAAATTCTTGCTTGATGAAGACATGAAATATGTCCTTACCTGGAGGGCCTTGGCAGATCGCGGGACAGGATGTAACAACTCAGAGGTGGAAGCCTGGCTTTGATCCAAAAGAAGAAAAGATTACGCACATGACTGCTTGGGTAAGAATAAATGGCCTGAATGTTGAATTTTTCAGATTTGATGTCTTGGAGAGAATAGGCAATTTAATTGGGAATACAGTTAAAGTTGACGCTCATACTATGAGCCAATCGAGAGGGAAATTTGCTCGTATCTGTATTGAACTTGATATTTCCAAACCTTTAACTCCTTTTATTGAAGTGGAGGGGCGCACCTATGGGGTGGTCTATGAGGGTATCCATTTGATATGCTTTGAATGTGGTTGCTATGGGCATGGGAGGGATAATTGCCCTCTAATTTTAAAGGCTAAAGCTCAGGCTATGAGAGCTGATGACGCAGAGAATTTGAAGGATGTTAATGCTCAGGTTAATAGAGCTGCTGAAAATGCTAATTTGGGGAATTTGAAGGATGTTAATGCTCAGGATAATAGAGCGCTGAAACCTGCTAATTTGGAGAACAAACCCACTAAGACGGTGGTTGGGGCTGATGTGTGTGATCCTCCTGATGAAGCCTCTAAGAACCCTTCTAATCTCCTTGGCCAGTGGATGCTGCTAAAGACCAAAAATGCCAAGAAGAAAACCGCCTCTGATTTAGGAAAAGTGCATGCTGAGCAAAAGAAAACTTCTGCGAGTCAGGTTCTCGCTTTTCTGTCTTAGATGCAGATGGAAACTTAGGTGGTATCTCTGAGACCGCCAGGACTTCCAAACGACTACCTTCACTAGCACAAAAAAGTCCCCTCAACTTGTGCCACACAAGTCTGATCCCAAGAAAAGCTTTAACTACAGAAACTCCGAATGGGGAAGCAAGCCGCCCCTGCTCGTGCGGCCAATCCTTGGGTCTCCAAAAAGCCTCTTCATGATATCTCCAATACTTCCCATCTAAGGAAGGATGGTGCTAGACCTTCCCCTGCTCCCAGACTTAACAGACCCGCTAATGTGGATGTTGTTGGGGTTCAAGTGCAAGGCTCTGATTTTCAAGATGACGTTCAAGGTGTCTTCTCCTTTAATGTGGGGGTTCCTTTTTCCTCTACCTGTCCATTTTGATAATGTTCCCTTGCCTCGAGAACAAAATCCTCCTGATCCTGATATTATGGACATCATTAGTGATGGAAATGCAACTACTGCCCACACTTCCGTCTCTAATGGCCCTCCTAGCTCGGATTTTGGATTGAGCAATGATCTGCCAAATGCTAATGATGCCGCTCTCAGTCCAGATCGACAGATTTTCTCCTGTTAAGGTTATCCCTCAGGTTTTCCCGTTATTTTACATCCTTTTAATGATAATTGTCACTTGGAATGTTAGGGGTGCTGGCAAGGATAAGTGTGCTTCCACCATTAAAGATTTAAAAAAGGCTTATGCTATTGATGTTTTTGCTGTGCTTGAACCTAGAATTAGCGGTTCCAGAGCTCTCAATGTCGCCAAGAATTTGGGTTTTTCCCACTACCATATTGTTGATGCCATTGGGTTTTCTGGAGGTGTTTGGCTGCTTTGGAATGACATTTCTGTTTCTCTTCAGGTCATTGCTCACTCTAGTCAGTCTATTACCTGCTATTGTTCATTTCAGGAATAAGTGGTGGCTCCTTACCTGTGGTTTACGCTAATCCTCATCCTAGGATTAGGGAATCCTTATGGACCTATTTTGATGGTCTTGCTAAAGCTACCAACCTGCCCTGGCTAGTTATGGGAGATTTTAATGATACCGTTTGTGCTACTGAGAAATGTGGTGGAAACTTTGATCCTGGGGGTTCAAGCTTTGTTAATTGGATTGATCGTAATCAACTTATTGACCTTGGCTTCTCTGGTGCGAAGTTTACTTGGTGCAACAAACGAAATACCGAGGGTATTATTTGGAAAAGGCTTGACAGGGGGCTTAGTAATATTTCTTGACGTCTCCTCTTTCCTGAAGCTCACCTCTCCCACTTGACCAGAGTTAATTCTGATCATTGCCCCATCATGATTCGGTTGGATTCTAATCACTCTCGTAATAGAGATAGTATTCCCTTCCGGTTCCAAGCTATGTGGTTTTCCCATCCGGACTTTGGTGCGTTTATCAGGGACTCTTGGAACTCGTGTATTGGTCATGCTGTTCAGAAAACTATCAACCTTGTCCCTCCTCTCACCTCCTGGAACAAGCAGGTTTTTGGTTGTATCTTCCAAAGGAAGAGAATGTTATTGGCAAGACTTGCTGGAATACAAAAAAAGTTATGTATTACTCCAAACCCTTTTCTTAGTCAACTTGATGCTAAGCTCTCTAGTGAGTATAATCTCCTTCTCGATTAGGAAGAGCTGTTTTGGATGCAAAAATCCAGGAATACTTGGCTAAAGGAAGGTGATAGAAATACCCATTTTTTTCATCTCTCAACTATTATTAGAAGAAGGAGAAACAAGCTTGAAGGTTTAAAAAATACTATTGGTGACTGGGTGACAGATAAGCATGGCATGAAACAGATTGTGGTGAATTATTTTGTGGAGCTTTTTTCTTATTCTGGAATATTTGGTGACTATAATCTTACTCCACAGTTATTTCCTAGCCTTGATGAGGCAGATTTGGATGGCTTAAGCACTGCTGTTTCTGATGAGGAAATCAACCATTGCTTATTTTCCATTGGTGGTTTAAAAACTCCCGGGCCTGATGGTTTTCCAGCTATCTTTTATCAAAGGTTTTGGGATCTTTGTTCTCCTGACATCATTACCCTCATTAGAAATTGCTTTCAGACTGCAACTCTGCCCTGAGCATCTCAATGAGACCCTTATTGCTTTGATCCCCAAAGTTGATACTTCTGTTTACATGACTCAACTTAGGCCTATTAGCTTGTGCAACACCATCTATAAAGTGATCTCGAAGATTCTGGTTGCTAGACTTCGCCCCTGCATGGCAAACCTCATCAGTCCCAATCAAGTAAGTTTTGTTCCTGGAGACAAATTACAGATAATATCATTGTTGCCCAGGAAATGTTACACAAATTCAAGAATTCTAAAGGTAAGAAAGGGTTCATTGCCTGGAAGATTGATTTGTCTAAGGCCTACGATCGTCTTAACTGGGATTTTATCAGGAATGTGCTTTGGGAAGTTGGAATTAGGGGTAGAATCCTTGAGCTCCTAATGCACTTGTATCACTTCAGTCAAGTACCAGGTCATTCTGAATGGCGAGGTTACCTCTGCTTTCTACCCTCATTGTGGCATCAGGCAAGGAGATCCTCTCTCTCCTTATATTTTTGTTCTCTGCATGGAAAAGCTTTCCCATATCATTCAACAGAAGATTCATGACAATGTTTGGAAACCTGTTCAAATCTGCCAGGGTGGTCCTTTTATATCTCACCTTTTCTTTGCTGATGATCTAATCCTTTTTGGAGAAGCTTCTACTACTCAAGCGGCTTTGATGAAGCATTGTCTTGATGATTTTTGTAACCTTTCTGGTCAAAAGGTTAGCTTTGAAAAGTCTACCATTTGTGTTTCCCCAAACACTAATACTGACTTGGCCAATGCTATTGCTACCATCAGTGGTTCCCCCCTCACTGCTTGCCTTGGAAAATACCTTGGTGTTCCTCTCATCCATTCTAGAGTCACTAAAGGTACGTACCAAGAGATTATTGATAAAGTTCAGAAAAGACTTTCTTCCTGGAAGAGTAAAACTCTCTCTATGGCTGGTAGAATTACTCTTCTTCAATCTGTTACCTCCTGCCATCCCTCTTTACACTATGCAAACAGCCCCTCTGCCCATATCTATTTGTAACAAGTTGGATCAGATTAATAGAAATTTTCTGTGGGGACACACTCCTGAGACAACTAAGGCTCACTTGGTCAAGTGGGAGACAGTGTGTAAACCAAAATGTTTTGGTGGTTTGGGTATTAAAAAATCAGCTTGCATGAACAAAGCCTTGCTTGCTAAAACTGGTTGGCGTCTTCTTCAACAGGAGCAGGGTTTATGGGCCCAAGTTTTTAAGGCCAAATATCTAAAACATGGGGGAATCCTTGATATTAATGACTCACATCATAGTTGTTCCTCTAGTGTCTGGCGTGGTGTGTTATATGGCTCCACAGTCCTTGCCCAAGGTATTAGATGGAGAATTGGATCTGGGGATGATGTTTTATTCTGGACAGACAATTGGCTCAGTTGTGGTACTTTGCAACAATTTGCTACTATTGATCTTTCTGAGGAAATTTTGCAATCCAAGGTTAGTGACTATCTGGATAATGGGATTTGGGACATCACGTGCTTATTGGCATGCCTTCCTGAAAACATTGTGAAGATGATTAGTGGTATCCATGCTGGTTTTAATGGGAGTGGAGATGATAAGCGCATATGGCAGTTCACCCCTAATGGCTCTTTTTCTGTCAAAAGTGCCTACAGCTCCTCCTTTGTGGAAGAAGATAGCCCCAAATGGAAATGGCATTTCCTCTTGGAATCTGCACATCCCCCCAAGGTGAAATCTTTCCTCTGGACCTTATGCCATAAAAAGATTCTTACTAATGTCCAAAGGCAAAGAAGAGGGTTCACCAATGTAGATGCTTGTCCGAGATGTACTCATTATGCGGAATCTGTTGAGCACTTATTTAAAGACTGTCAAGGTACTCAGTCCCTCTTGGAATAGATTTGGCGGTGGAGGTCCCCTCCCTTGCCAAAACCTCATGGAGTTTGATGCTTGGCTCACTCTGAATCTTCAATCAAGTAAGATTACTCACCATGGCCTGCCTTGGTACTTAGTCTTTTCAATTTATTTATGGTATATCTGGAAATGGAGATGTAAGCTGATTTTCGAGCAAGGCTTTATTATGCCTTCTGAGCCTTTACACCTGGTTTACCAGGATGCGTTGGAGTGGTCAGTGCTTGTAATCCTACTATAGGCACTCGGAGCGTATTGTGTTTCAACTCCACTGGAAGACACCCAAACGGGGTACTTGCAAAATTAACACAGATGGTAGTAGAATCAATGCCACTGGTTTTAGTGGTGCTGGAGGTTTATTACGTGATGCTTTTGGTGCTTGGATCAAAGGCTTTTCTGTGAATCCTGGGTGCAAGTACCATCATTGAGGCTGAATTATGGGGTATCTTTTGGGGGCTTAGTTTGGCTTGGGACGCTGGATATCGCGATGTGGAAATTGAATGCGACTCCAGCTCTCCTGTAACTCTATCTTCTCCCTCCTGCCCCAACCCACCCTCTCTCAGCATCATTTCCTGCCTCTGAAATGAAGATCCATGATTCCTGGTGTTGTGCAGTTAAGCATATCTACCGTGAACAAAATGTAGCTGCTGATGCCTTGGCTACCAGAAGTTATACTCTTGAATCTGGACTTCATGTCTACGATGAGGTTCCTGACTTCCTTGAATTTATTCTTGCTGAGGATGCTAGGGGTGCTGTGAGGCCCCGTTCTTTTGGTTTGTAGTTTGTCTTGTTTGGGCGTTTAGCCCCCTCTTTTACCAAAAAAAAAAAAAAAAAAAGAAAGAAGACAAAGGAGCATTTCAGGGGAGGCAGCGGAAAGGGAGATGGAAGAGGAAAGCAGAAATCAAAATGCTTGATAGGTGGCATTATTTGATTCGACTGGGATACTGATGTGGTTTGTTGACCGGACATACCCGTGTCACAGAAGTCTCTACCCACAGCATTGGACGGTCCAAATTGCGACACATAAATTATTGTCCTTGCTTTCCCTACTCAAAAGTTTTTCATGTCGTACAGTTCTGTATTATTTAAAAAACTGTGTGACCTTCTCTACCAACCTCTGGCACAGGTTTTAATGGAAGCTTCAATCACCATGGCCCGCCTGTTGAAAAATAATGCTCATGATTTGGGATAGAATTAAACATATCTAGAAGAATCGTGAATGAAAATATGAAGCTTAGAATTATGAAGGAGCTCATCAATAATGTCGACAAACTAAAGAGTTGTTTGATAATCATTTCATTTTCATTTTTAAGTTTTCATTTTATTTTTTAAAATGAAAATTTAAAACATGTTTTGTAACAGTTTTTGTTTTTAATTTTCAAAAAAAGTAAAATGTAGTTTTCAAAATAAACTTTATTTTTTAAAACAACTAGAATTGTTTTCAGTTTTCAAAACCTAACCTTACATTCATTTATCATGACGAAGGGTTATGATATATTTACGTACTCAGTATAAATAGATAAAAAAATATCACATTCATTGAGTTATTATCGTCTTTGGAGTAATATATGTGATGAGTTTAGAGCTGTAAATGGGTTCGGAGATGGATCACTTCACCGTATATCTAATTCAACCGGATAGAAAAAATATTGACCCAATCTGATCCGATAACTTGACAAATCATTCACAACTAGATCCATATTCGATTTGTTGGATTATTCATTTTGAATTTAGATAACCTGATCCGAATTATTTTACCTACTAAGTTGAACAATATTCTTATTATTTACAAAAAGTTCACAATATTATTACATGGGCATATTATTACAAGTATTCAATATGAAAACATAGAAATATCACGGTTTGTTGGGTCATCATGATCTATTTAAATATATCACTTAAGGGACCATAATGACCCAAGTAGTATGCGTATTTATACGTAAATATACTCAAAGATGAATTAATGTGTCATTCGAAACCAACGAATATGTATTTCCACGAGAATGTACCGTAAGATGAATTAGTGTGCCATTTGGAATGCCATGCGTTAGTAGTAAATTTTTCGCAAGGTTTAGCTCTCTCCGTTGGAACAAGGGCTTTAATGGCGATGGAGGATGGGGTAGCTTCCCCCACAGTATTGGTTGGTACAAAAGCATTCCACACATAAATTATTGTCCTTGCTTCACCTACTCAAACGTTTTTCATGTTGCATACTTTGTGTGCATTGACCTGGGTGCAAGAGGACATCCTTGTGGATACCAAACGTCAATATGCTGTCAATTTACCAAAAGGTAAAGGGTAATCTACCGTTTTGTTCCATGAACTATATTATAATTGTCAATTTACCCGACACTATTTTTTTTGTTAAAAAAATAGCGATGATCAGACTTTTTATATTTAAAAAAGTATATGAATAGGCCGATTTGAGACCTCTTGTCAATTTTTTGGATGTCCATTTAAATTTTTATCATGTGACTTGCACATTGTCTATCCAAATTTCTGTCAATATTAATGACAAATTCGTTATTTCATTTAGTGTAAGTTCTTAATTTACCGGGAAAAAAAGTAATAGAATAAATTAACAATTATGGTATAATTTAGTGGCAAAACGGCAAATTACCCAAAGCCAAAAAGTAGAGCACCGGCTCTTCTATTATCACTTTTGAATCAAATATGGCAACATCTACAAAGCAACCTTTTCCTGCTTCCCATTATCTTCCTTTCTCTGTACATTTTGCTTTCAGTTGCAAGATCAAGTGGGAAAGCACTCAAACTACCACCTTCCCCCCAAAAGCTACCTATTATTGGAGACCTTCACCAGCTAGGCGCCTTCCCGCACCCTCCCTTCTCTCTCGAAGAAGTATGGTCCACTACGATCATGGAGACTGAGCGTGTGACGGAGTTTCCTTTCATTCACTTGGATCGTCGCCCTCGAAAGAGAGCGCATTTGGGCTGCGATGTTCCTCAGGCCTAAAGGTATCAACTTTCTTCCGAAAATTTTATGTCTGATTGAATTTTGTGCGGTTTTTGTTTGGCAGTGTTCAGGGATGGCTCCATTTTTGTGGTTGATGCTATTACTGAACCTTTTTCTTGTAGTGTTATGAGAGGGAATTCAAACGGTTGATCATGTGTTTCACGCTGGTAAAAAAAGTAAGCAGCTGGAATAAT
Source organism: Prunus fruticosa (assembly GCA_018703695.1). Classification (NCBI taxonomy): domain Eukaryota; kingdom Viridiplantae; phylum Streptophyta; class Magnoliopsida; order Rosales; family Rosaceae; genus Prunus; species Prunus fruticosa. The sequence goes on along the minus strand of CM031921.1, from coordinate 25,760,038 downwards.
TACTGTCAAAGTTACATGATGAGGGATACATGCCCTAGTTTAAAAAAGAAATAATAATTACACAACGAATACCTGGCTTCAACTTGCGAGAAAGCAAGGTATATGTACTTGTTCGTACACAGGGCTTTAAATTTGATCCTATGTTCCCATGTCACGGGTGCATTAATGCACCTTATGCTCCTATAAAGAAATTCGTCATCGTGCTTACGTAGTAGGCTCTACTTACCGTTGTAGTAATTAAGAGTGCTTAAATGAAAGCAGCCAGGTTGGTCCAATATATAAATATTATAACTTTCAGTCAGTTGTCCATTTTTGCAGGGAGGGTTCAACATTCAGAACTTTGTGGGATTTTAAAAAGCTCCTTAGGTGCATCATAAACAAGCTTGAGAGGTTAAGTAATGGCTAATGGGAAAGAAGAAATACGTTTGGTTGTGAAAGAGGAAGCTGCCACTGCCAGGTTAGTTTATTCAACTTTAAACCATATCAGTGTAAACATATTCCAGGATTTTATCCATAACGTTCACAATGTACATTGCGCTATACCATATCCCTTTTTCGTTTTGTACCTGATTTGCCTACTAACAACATGAAACTCTTGAATACGGGCAGTCCTAGTGCAACTCTTTTCTTCAGGAGAAAAACTTTTATGGGACGATTCCATGATATTTATGTATCTATCTCTCTCATTGAGCAACATATAGTTACATAAGAGAAAAGCCTCAATGACGATTTTTTCATGTTTGTTCTACCTACTAGTGGGAGCAATACATTATTTGCTTTGTCTTTTTTCAGTGAACAACATTCAATCCAAAGAATTATCCAGCTTTGGAAAATTGTACATGAAAAAATTCCTGATCGACCAAAGTCATTCCTTCAAGAATGGTGGAACACCATATTTGTAATATCATGTGTGTTGGCTGTCTTAGTGGATCCTTTGTTCTTTTACATCCCTATCGTTAAGGAGGATAGGAAGTGCCTCAAATTGGACAAAAGGTTGAAGGCAATATCCTTTGCTTTACGATCGTTAACAGATCTCTTCTACATTGCCGACCTGATGCATCGAATTTTAGCTAGACCTAAAGCTGGGACAACAAAAGCAGAGGAGGGAGTTCCTTTGAAAAGAAGTAAATCCATGAGTATGAATGTTCTGGCAAAAGCTAAGAGGATTTTGCAATCTTACATCCTACTTGACATTTTAGCTGTTCTACCCGTCCCACAGGTAAGATTAAGTTTTATATGTGAGGTAGATTTATTTCCCAATTTCTCTATTTGTCATGGTTGATTACTTTAGAGCCGTATGAGATTAGATTTTAAGTTTTAACTCTCATACTCATTACTCAAACATTTGTCATACAATAATTAGATTTTACAATTGCCTTAATGGTCCCCCTTATTTATTTCCAGGTAGTACTTTCCATCTTTTCAAAAATGAGGGTTTCAAGATCATCGAAAACAATGAAGTTTCTAAATTTTCTTCTTGTGTTGCAATATGTACCACGAGTTCTTTCCATCTACCGATTGTGTCATGAACGTAAGAAGACTGCTAAAAAGCCGGGCATATGGGTCAAAAGTTTTTTCAATTTCTTCTTGTACATCCTTGCTAGTCATGTAAGTTTCAATATTATCTTAATTAATTTTAAATGCTCAAAAAATTGAAATAAAATGAAGTTACATTTTTTGTTTAAATATATTTCAATTCAATTCAAATGTAGTTTTCTCTCAACTCCAAATCCAATAATCACTGACTAACTATTTTGTTCTTATAGGTAATCGGAGCTCTTTGGTATTTTTTTGCAATTCAACGAGAGACAGTTTGTTGGCAATATGCATGTCGAAGTGAAAAAGGATGTGAACCTAATACTTTTAGCTGTGAATGTGATGACCTTTCACCGAGAAATATCACAGTTTTAAATGACTTATGTCCTATAAAGCCATCAAATTCAATTTTTTTCGATTTTGGTATATTTGAACATGCCATTCAGTCTGGTGTGTTACGGTCGACAGATTTTCCAGAGAAGTTTTTGTATTGCTTTTGGTGGGGTCTACTAAATCTGAGGTTTGTACGTATAATTATCGTTTGATATAATCTTAGTTCTTGCATTTGAGTAGTAATTAAAGAGAAAAATGAATTTACACTCAACTGAAAGTCATCGAAAATTAACAAATAGTTCTGATTTCTGAAAGAATGTCATGAACAAATATGTTATCTTGCATACATATGGGCTTAGCCAAATTTGCTAAAGCGAATGTACTCCCTCTCTGCACCTCAGTTTTCAATCCTCCTTCCCCGTAGTTTAGATTAGATTAGATTAAAGTACAATCTTGTTTGTATAAATAAATAAAAAATTATATATATGTTATCTTATTCTAAAAAGTTTGATCATTTCATTACTGCAGTTCTCTTGGTCAAAACCTCCAGACTAGCACCTACGCATGGGAAAACCTATTTGCAGTTTTTATTTCTATAATTGGTCTCCTACTATTTTTATATCTCATTGGGAATTTACAGGTTAGTATATGTACTGAATATATAAATTTGTTTCTTTAATAAGCCTTATTTTTCTTTTTTTTTTTTTCTTTCTCAGTAGTATCTATAATCTATGCATGTATAGGTTTCCTGGGATCTCAGACTCTGGTTTAATTTCCTTGAAGTGATCATAAATGAGTAATTTATGTGGGGTTTTATTGTGTGGAGCAGACATATATGCAGTTGTCAACCACAACGTCAGAAAAGCTTAGACGGAAGATGAAAGGGAAAGGTCTTGAGGTAGAATTGTGGTTATCTGAACATGGCTTCCCTAACACCATGAAAGCAGGGATCATGGAAAATGTACATCGAGTACTTGAAGAAAACAAAAATGGTCATGTGGAGATCCTCTATGCTCTTCCCCCGGAATATTTAAGCTATGTCAAGCGCGCTCTTTGCTTGGCTACGCTAAGGAAAGTAAGTCATACATACTCTCTTGTATCATTCTTTTTCTATATGACTTATAAGGAAGAATAACTCGTTACATGTAATTAAACTCGTTATATATATATATATATATACAGGTTCCGAAGCTTAAAGATTCGAAGGGTCGGATGATTTGAAAGAAATCTGTGAGCATTTTAAGCCAAAGATCTATCCTAAGGACAGCTTTATCATTCGAGAGGGGGAGCCCCTTGAAATGATACTCTTGGTCACGCAAGGGATTGTTCGAACCTACACAACTAGCACCGGAGTAAAAAATAAGCCCTACACCTAAGTCTATTAAGAAAGGTGATTTTTACGGAGAAGAACTTACAACTTGGGCATCAAAATTTCCACCCTCCACTGAATTACCCATCTCGGATAAAAATGTTCGGTCCATTACAAGAGTTGAAGCATTTGCTCTCACGGCTGAGGACTTAAAGAATCATGTCATCCTTAGATATTTCCGGTGGCAATTTACCAAGGGAATTGATCTCAAGAATTTGACGGACTCTCAAATGCTGGAGTTGAAAAAATTATTGGCAGTTATAACCATACAAACAGCATTTCGTCGCGCAAGAAAGCGAAGAAGGAAGCAGCCTCCTCAGCAATAAGAGCGGAGAAGTTTGCAAAGGAGTAATTCTGTTAACAGCTGTTTAGAGTTAGTTGGAGTTGTTAACATAAATAAGATTGTCTGAACCAATTCTGTAAGAAAGTTGCTTTCTGTTACATATAAAATCAGATCACTGATTTTCAATTCATTCTATTCAGAAAAGCAATGAAATAACAGTCTTCTTCATGTTTTCACTGCTCTGTTTAGCTTTTCGTTGCTTGTTATCACTCAATTGGCTATAATATAACTAAGTACATGTCAATCTGATCTTCCATTTACAAGAGTACTACATTTAAGATTTCTAGCACTCGTAGAGGAGTTTGTAGTTCAAGTGGTTAAGAGCATTTACTATACATTCCTGATCATCAATTGGTTCTGCGTGACGAAGAGGGTTAGGTTGAAAGTGGGGTCATAATCTTCAGATTTGCATACTGCTGAGGGTTGGGAACCTTTTAATGATCACTAGGAACTAAAAAAGGCTTTGTGATGGGTTCCATTGATTATTGTGTCTGTCATTGTTGGAAGGGAAGAACATAATTTTTTTTGCATCTTTTATAGGCTTGATAAACAATTCCCTCGTGTATATTTGTATTGAGAGTCTGTGACATACATGAAAGAAAGCTTCCAGATATAGTTTCTCAAAAGAATGAAAGCATCAATTTCAAAAGATGGAGAAGGAGCAGTCAATTTAAGAAGTTTGGCTATTGAGAAATTGTACACTGAAGAAGCTATAAAGAATTGGAGGGAGAGGTGTCGAACCTATTGCAAGAGATACTGGATGAACACTGTATTTCCCTGCAATATCAATGTATCCTGTGAATGGAAATACAAGCAGATTAGTAAATCAACATGCGACGGGCAATATTCGATAAATACAACATGCAGTAAAAAGACCAAATGCTGGAACTAGAGATAATTTTCAAAATAATTTTCCTTTTAGAACAAGGAGTACTGCAGACATTCATGAACTGCTATGACACAGATGCAGAAACCCAGGCTTGTATATACCCACACACCCAAGCATGCATGCATACACTTAATCAAAAGTAATATATTGACTTTAAAAAAAATATTAATAACCACTGGGCATTATACCAATAAGACGTAAATATGACATTGAAACGTCAATCTGCAAATTTAGAGTAATGTGAAATCAAAATCCAAAAACACTTATCTACATACAAACCGATCAGGCCAACAATGATCAATGCAATCTGTCTGCAATCGCCTTAAGCTGCATTTTGACATTACATAACTCATCATTTAGCTCAGCATAACACGAAGCGTTTAAACCGAAGAAAAATTACAAACTGTTTGCTTTAGCAAACCTGCCGTCAATGGCCTCGGTGATATTCTTAGCATTCAAACACTTGGGACCATCTCGTATCCAAGTCATCTGCCCAGACGGTACCCTGTAACATCAGAACAAATTTCCACACATCAAAAGTGAAAACCAAGCTGGCACACCATTGTTAGCATGAACTGATATTCTCATAGCTACTTTACAACCTTGGTGGCCAAAACGACGCTCCTCGCTTCTCCCTTGACCCTGAGTCTGGGCTTGCTGAACCACTGGATATAGTTCTGCAGAGTCGAAGAAATTGATGCCGGACAGGAAAGCTTGGTCGAGGAGGCCAAACGACTCCGAAAACGTGTTTTGCTTGCCGAAAGTCATCGTCCCTGCGACGAATGAATTTATATTTGAGGATGAGAGGGAGGGCCAAAGAATCAGACTCAGAGTCGGGAAAAATTGGGGCCGAGGTTGAAGAGAGGCACCGCCATTGCTTTGCCTGAGAAGCTCTCTTGAGTTTGTCAACTGTGAGTGGAACGGGAAGGAGAAAAATCAAAGTATCTGCTATATCGGCGCAAGTTTGGTGGATTTTCAGGGGTCGGATAAGATAAAAGCATAACCGAGTTACACTCTGTGTGTTCGAAAAATCGTCCAACAAATAAAAAATTAAAAAATTTAAAAAAAAAATCCACCTAGGCAGGTTGGGTCCTTTTTTTTTTTTTTTTTTTTTTGCCTGACTTTAAATAAAACCTAGTCTTGGAGGGACATGGAGAGGAGGAGGAAGAGTTAGATTTAGTGGCCTAGCGTTTCATTTCAAGTATTTTTCTTTGTAGTAACTTTTCTCATGTTTTATATCAATTATGATTTTTTATAATTTATATATCGTTTTATTTTGCATGATTTTGGTATAAATTTATAATTATAATACAAAATAATTATTTTTATAAAAAAACGCCTAGGCCTGATTACTCTTCTAGCTGCTAGGCCCCTGCCTTTCGAACATTGCTATCTACATCTATAAAATTCCTCATTGCACCACATAATTGATACAAAATATTTATTTACTAAAAACCACCCTCAAATCAAATTATTTTTACTGACAACTACTTCCAACTGATAATTGATACAAATATTTATTTACTAGCATTACCATTTCCCCTTTTTTTTTTTTTTTTTATTCAAATAAACAATCTTTATTACTTCTTTAGAAACAATCAAAATAACATTCAAGAAACAACAAGAAAAACTGGAGAAATGAGGTGTACCTAGGGTGACCTCATAAAACCTTGCCTTGAAAATTCCCAATGGAGGAAAATTCGGTCAAGGAAAAAGAGTACTACACACCTCCCTCAAAAACACTAAGCATCTTCTCTATTTGCCACCAGCGTAAACTAACTCAAAATAATCGATGCCATTTACGTAAGCCGAAGTGAGCCAAAAGGTGCGCCGCTTCATTCCCTTTGCGAGATTGATAAAACATTTCACGCACTCGCAAATGCACCAATAGATTCCTCACATCTTCAACCAAATTGTCTAGATTGCTCCAATATTCGCCAAATCCAGTAACAAGTGACACTGCCTTTTGAGAATCAGAAGCCAAAAGAAAATTTGGTTAACCTCTCCACAAAGCCATTAACAATCCTTCCCACATCCAAATTGTCTAGATTGCTCCTAGAACATCAAGTCTAACATGTCCATCACATGCAAAACCAAAATAAAACTCACCATCATGGTTCATTTCCCCTTATTCATATCTTGTTAAACTATTTTATATTAATTTCGGCCAAGAAAAACTATTTTCCATTAATACACTCTTTTAACTTGCTTTCTTTTCCATTTCCCAAAATTAAACGTGGATTTAGAATGTTTAATAACAAAATAAGGAATAAGAGGGCAACTAATTATTGTTTAGTTTACAATTTAATTTTAGAAAATCCATCAAATCATTTTGATAACATTGAATTAGATCTTCAAACATCTATAATTTTGATTTAGAAAACTAAAACATTTTTATTTTACTTTTCATTTTCTGAGTATGACATCCGTTTATTTTCTGAGTACTATCGTGTCTATAAGTGGGTCCTTTCAAATTGCGGCATCCCAACATGTCCATGTGTATTTATTAAATGTTGAGATACATATTAGCACACCACCAAAGCGCTCTCCAAACTCCATTTCCAATTGATCCCTGAATACGTATACATGTTAACACAATCAATCATACTTTATAATCTAAAAAACCATAAACCAAAAGTTCCATCAAACCAATTTCACCCATAAACACATGCATATGATGTACATAGACACGTGTGTGTATATATATATATATATATATATATATATATATATATGCGCGTGTGTTCATAATGCAGTATTAATACTCAATATAATGACTTAATCAAACTATTTAGTCTAATAAAGGTGCATTAATATTGTTTGGTAGATCTAAGGTGCATGGACACCATGATTCATGACCAGCAATAACCACACGGCATGAAGACTCTATATATACACATACATAGAGATTTTTCTATTTAAACACCACATTTTTCTTTGTTCATCCCAATACTTAAGTCATTAAGCTCTTAAGTTTTATTATTGTGTAAAAAGACAAAAAAGGCCATACAACTTAATACTTAACCCTAGTATGTCTATACACACACCCCACCACTCTTCATATTAAGTTTTAGAAAAACACAAAATCCTCTACACCCTATTGCCAGGTTATTCTTCTCTTTCAATCTAAGAAACCTACTACACTCTCATCTTCTCTTCACAAACCCTAAATACGGTATGCAAATAGTGGCATATGGGTCGTCAATTGAGGTATGTAATGTGAGATTATTTCTTGGTTTTGGACTCCCATAATTATTAAGGATGTTGTGATTAAAGACTTGTTGTAATTATGAGATTGAGGGGCAAGATAGCGGGGTGCCAGGTGTGAGGTTGATGAGTTTTTTAATTTATTTTTTTTCCTGCTCAGTGTGTATTTAGGTATAGTTTGGGAAGATAGTAGGGTTTGCTTAGAAATTGAGAAAATTTGAATTAGAAGTTGGGGTGAACTTAGAATATGGGGCGAACAAAAAGAAGTGGGGGGTTTAAATAGAAAAACTCTACATAAATGTATGTATGTAATATTCCATGTTATACAACTAAATTTGAATTTGACGACTGATATTCTTAGCAAACAACTGAAAATTTACTTAAACAAAAATTTTAAAGTAGTAATTGATTAATAGATCATATTTCTATTGAAAAGTGAAATCAATTGTTATGACCCAGGATTATAGTGCTATATATACATATATATTTTTATTTTTTTTGTTTTGAGAAATGGAATTCATTCATAGAATCAAAGTAGCGTATATAGGATGACACAAAACAGTGACCTCGTTAAAAGCTTCATGGTGGACAAACCTCAAGGTAGGAAAGAGTACCACATATTTCATAGACTAACAAGAGAGTCTAAAATAGTCATGCAGGACCAATGCTAGGGCAATATAAAATAAAACAACAAACTGACACATAGACCTTTCCATGTAAAGACCTTCGACGAGAACACTACAACAAAATTCAATTGTCAAAAAAGTCCTAATATGAAATGATAGTCCTTTGCACAGCCACCGGGCAGTGAGAACATCCGACATAGAACACAATACGCTAAAAAGAAAGAAAACAACCACTAGCCCACCATCTCTAGCCGCATCCAATAGCTATTGGCGATGAAATAAGAGAAATATGCAAGGAACAACATAAAGAAGAGACTAACTGCAAACAGGCTAGAAAAGAAAATAAATAAAAAAGCTCCCAAGCACGTCGTATCATCTCAACACTGACAAAAACACCTTTTATGAAAACATAGTCCTTGAGATAGGCAGAGAATCAAAGATCAGTTAAGGGGAGAACGAAGAAAACACCAAGCAATAATAACAAAAATGGCCTAGCCACTTAACTTGAACACGGGGATCAAGCATAAGAGCATTCGTCGGATGTCAAGCCCATGAATGCTCCAAGAAAACATTAAGGAAGGTGTCCAGAAGACTCTCCTGGGCCAATCTCTATAGGTTTGTCAAGAAGGACACCAACATCACCCGAATTTGCAGTTCCCATCGCAGAGTAACCAGCCAAACCCTTAAAGATGGGTAAAAGGATGGTACCAGCAACCCTAGTTGCCAAAAACCTGGCCTAACACTGTGAAAAAAAGGATCAAAGCTATAGACCCTCGGTGAAGAGTCACCCACGCCTCTAGACAACGGCCGTCTTCTCTTGAAGGTAAGGCTTGAGATCGCAGATCGGATTATGGAGGGGGGCGTGAGGAAAGCCACCTCCACCATGAGCGCCGACCCCAAAGAAGCAGCTTGCACCATGATCATTGTTGACTTGGAGACTGTCGGCACAATAGTAGGAGCAGACCCGTTGAAACCACCATACCAAGGCAACCATCAAAGAAGCCGACCCACCAAGAAGAAAGAGAACGACGACCCGCCGAAACCAACTCCCATGATCTAGAGAGACAACAGACCTTCAATCAAACATAATTTATGCAAGTTTAAATTCTCTGTCAACCTTGATCAAAGAAGGTGGATATCTACACTCAAGATCATTTGTTCGAAGTATTAACTGCTAGAGACTGGGAGATCAAAGATTATATGAGTAAATGAAGATAATCAAAACCAACCAGGCATCGACAACCATCTGTTTAGATGATTGTCTAACAGACAGCTTTAGGATTGCTGTAGTATATGTGTTGTTGTTAATTATGTTGAAACCCTATGTAGTTTGTATGCATTAAAAGATATTTTACACATCACACTTGTCTAGCTGAAGCGAGGAATTTACATGGCCTAGTTGCGTCATAATCTCACCATGTTTTGCTAAATAGTAAATATCCCAAAAACCTACAATTATTCAATGCGTCCCCTTCCTTTAGGCTTTATGCATAATTCCTTTCTTGAAGACATTGTCCTTAAAAAAAAATATCAACCCAATCTGATATGATAATCTAGCAGATCATTCACAACTAAATTCATATTCGATTTGTTGGATTATCAAATATCGGATTCGATAATCCGATCTGAATTATTTTACCTAATAAGTTGAACAACTATTCTTATTATTTATAAAAAGTTCACAATATTATTACATGTGGGGCACATTCACTATTATACCCAATATATGGGCCCAAATTATTTTTTTTTAAAACCTCACATGAAATGAAATTTAGGAACACACCCAAAGCTCATTTACAACATAACAAAGATGCTTCAAATTTCCTATAAATTACAAAACTACCATCGATTCCTTATAACAACCCAATCCCAAAACCTCATAAAAGAAAATATATAAAAAACCAAAATACTTAATAAGACATCAAAGTAATGTAATAATTAAAATGAAATTCAATAGGGTCAGTTCTCATTTTTAGGTTTTTGTTTGTTTGTTTCTAAAAATTAAATGGTGTATGGTTTATTTATATCACTAGTGCTAAGAATCAATGACGGACCCAGGAATTTTTATAGGGATAGGCTAAATATATTTTTTTTATAGAGGAGATATATTATAAGCCTTTTTTTTCTCTTGAAACAAAAATGTAAATAAAATTTTATAAATCAAATATGGCCTCATTACAAGCAAATATAACATAAAGAAGTACAAAATATAAATAAATACCAAATCAAACACATTGTCCAACTTTAAAAATCATATATGCTAATTAATAATTCAAGTTGCAAAAATAAAATATATATCAACATTCTCCAAAAGTTTTCACCCTAACCCTAAATCATAAAAACTTAACAACAACAATTAAAATTGGAAATTGAATATATATAAAGACTTACCAAGATTGAAGAACCCATTGAAGATAGGTTGGTACAATTTTTTAGAGGAGAAGAGCTATTTCCTTTAGGCTCTCAAGGTTCAAATATGGCGTTTTGGGTGGCTAGAAGAAATTTTTTGATATTTGCTCTCTGTGGGTGTAGCCCAATATTGGTAGAACCAAAGCGTGAATTGATGTTATTATTTCCTATATGCTTTAGGAGTGGGCTAATATTTATTAGAGTAGGAATAAAGCTTATAAAATTTAAACCATGTTCAATACTTTATAAATCTTCCCCTAGGTTGGAGCCAACTCTAGCCTAAGCTTAGGTCCACCCTTGCTAAGAATGAGTATATAACTAAATATCCCATATAAAAATAGTAAGAGACCAATTCTAGAAATAAAAAGGTGGTAGTTTGACAAGGAGAGAGACAATGAACCTTTGTTTCTAGAATGAACCAACAGTAGTCATATCACGTCAGTGTGCTTACACAGCATGACTCTACTTACGGTTCTTCAAGCTTTGACTTTTATACATAATTGGCCCAATCTTCGTTCATACATCTTGTAACTTACTTTATTTCTAGTATAAAAAAAATTACAAAAAAAACACTCACGCATTTTGCGTTTTGATTTATTTATGTTAAGGGCTCATTAAGTTAATGTTTAGGACAGCGGAGAGAAATCTCGCTATAAAGATTTGTTCATGATGCCATAATGCTTAGATCAAAGTCTAGCAGTTTGATTGACTTCATATACAATTTTGAATTGCATGTTTAGGCATGAGTCATGACATAATGTTTATTAATGTTTCCAGTCCAGACTCATCATTTCCGAGGTCTTTGGTTTCTTTGTGGTTAAATGGGAAAACGAGTTGCTTAGTTGGAAAATAATATTTGTTTTTTTTTAATTATTAAAAAATGACTCTGCGATGAGGAGAAGACCCATTGTCAATATTGCCTTAGCTCAGCTCAAACATGTCATTATATAAATTCTAATACCTCCCCCTGCTCTCTGCTCTACCTACTGGAAAGCTTCCTAAACTGAGTGCAAAGCTTCAAGGTTTTTCAACTCTCTCTCTCTCTCTCTCTCATCACATTTTCTAGTACAAATTGATAATTGGTTTAACTCTCCCGTTGTCCATTTTTGCAGGGGGGGTTCAACATTCAGAATTTTGTGGGATTTTAAAAGCTCCTTAATTGCATCAGAAAAAAGCAAGCTTGAGTGGTTAAGTTATGGCTAATCAGAAGGGCGACATACATTTAGATATGGAGAACTTGGAAGAGAAACCTGCCACTGCCAGGTTAGTTTATTTAACTTACGTTAAAGCTTTAAACCATCACATAAGGCGATCCTATAACATTATGTCTCTCTCTCATCACGTGACATAGTTATATAAGAGAGAAGAAGCATGAACGGCTATCTTCTCATGTTTCTTTGTTTCTATCTTATGGCCGCAATTTGTTATTTGCTTTGTCTTTTTCAGTGTACAACGTTCAATCTCAATAGGAGTAGTCCATCATTGGAAGAAAAAATCTGATACATGGACCAAACTAAGGAACATTGTTGTACAGGAACAAAATCATGCTCAACCAAAGAGATTCTTTCCAGAATGGAACACCGTATTTATAGTATCATGTGTGTTGGCTGTCTCACTGGATCCTTTGTTCTTATATATTCCTATCATTAACGAGGATAGGAAGTGCCTCAAATACGACAAAAGGTTGAAGGCAATATCTTTTGGTCTACGATTATTAGCAGATCTCTTCTATATGGCCGATGTGGTGTATCGAATTTTAACTAGACCTAAAGCAAAGGAGGCAGTTCCTTTGAAAGCAAGTAACTCCGTGAATTCACGGAGGACTTTGCAATTTTACATCCTACTTGATATTTTAGCTGTTCTGCCCGTCCCACAGGTAAGTTTAAAAGTTCCCAATTTCTCCATTTGTCGTAGTTGATTACTTTAGGTTGTCCGAGCTTAGATTTTAGTAGATTTAATAATTGGCTTAAGAATCTTTGTTGTTTTTGTCCAGGTAGTAATTTCCATTTTCCTTTTGAAAATGAGGGGCTCAAGATCATTGAAAACAATGAAGTTTCTAAATTCTCTTGTTTTGTTGCAATATGTCCCACGAGTTCTTCCCATCTATCTATTGTGTCATGAACGTGAGAAGACTCGTAAGAAGGCAGGCGTATGGGTCAAAAGTTTTTTAAATTTCTTCTTGTACATCCTTGCCAGTCATGTAAGTTTCAATACTATCTTAGTTAACTTTATTAAATACGCACAATGATATGTGTAGGCTTTCAAATCTGCTTCCCCAAAAATTATACGTGCAGTTTGGCACTTGAAAATAATAATAATAAAATAAAATGGAGTTACATTTCAAACATACTCTTCTCTGAACTCCAAATTTCATTGACTAACTTGTTTGCTATTACAGGTAATAGGAGCCCTTTGGTATATTTTTGCTATTCAACGAGAGATAGCTTGCTGGCAATATGCATGTCAAAGTGAAAATGGATGTGAACCTAATACTTTTCGTTGTGATGACACTTCAGTCAGAAATGTCACAGTTTTAAATGAATTATGCCCTATAAATCCACCAAATGCAACTCTTTTCAATTTCGGTATATTTGTTGATGCCCTTCAGTACAGCGTGATACAGTCGACAAATTTTTCAGATAGGTTTTTGAATTGCTTTTGGTGGGGTCTACGACATCTGAGGTTCGTATGTATAAACATAGTTTGATATAATATCATAATTTAGATGAGATTAAAGTAAAAGATCGCTTATATCTTATTCTAAAAGTTTCATCATGTCATTACTGCAGTTCTTTTGGTCAAAACCTGCAGACTAGCACTTACGCATGGGAAAACCTATTTGCAGTTTTTATTTCTATAATTGGTCTCCTGCTATTTTTATATCTCATTGGAAATTTACAGGTTGGTACGTTCTGAATATATATATAAATTTGTTTCTTTTTTTAAGCTTAAGCCCTTAGTTAAAACCTTTTTTTTCTATTTTTATTTGTATTTGTCTCCTACTAACTTGTGTGTGGAGCAGGCATACATGCAGTTTTCAACCACAACATCAGAAGAGCTAAGATGGAAAATGAAAATGACAGGTGTTGAGGTTGAATTGTGGTTATCGGAAAATGGCTTGCCTAAGAACATGAAAGCAAGGATCATGGAAAATGTACTTGGAAAACTTGAAGAAAACAAAAAATTTCATGTGGAGATCCTCTATGTTCTTCCCCCGGACTATTTAAGCTATGTCAAGCGCTGTCTTTGCTTGGCTACGCTGAGGAAAGTAAGTTACATATGTACTCCCCTGTGATTTCTCTTTTCTTTCTGTATACTTTTTGGTTTGATGAGCATTCATTTCTGGTGTGTACTATGACCTGTAAGGAGGAATAACTCGTTACATGTAATTAAACTCGTTACATATATAGGTTCCGAAGCTTAAAGACATCGAAGGATTGGAAGAGTTGAAAGGAATCTGTGAGCATTTTAAGCCAGTGATCTATGCTAAGGATAGTTTTATTATTCGAGAGGGAGAGCCCCTTGATATGATACTCTTCGTCACGCAAGGGACTGTTCGGAGCTACACAACTAGAAACGGAGGAAAAAAGGATCCCACAACACCTAAGCATATTAAGCAAGGTGATTTCTATGGAGAAGAACTGATAAGTTGGGCATCAAAATTTCCCCCCTCCACTGAGTTACCCATCTCGGATAAAAATGTAAGGTCCATAACAAGAGTTGAAGCATTTGCTCTCGCGGCCGAGGACTTAAAGAATCATGTGGTCCGATATTTCTGGTGGCAATTTACCAAGGGAATCGATCTTAACAATTTGACTGACTCTCAGATGCTGCAGTTGAAAGAATTGGCAGTTATAAACTCACAAAGATCATTTCATCGCCGCAAGAAAGCGAAGAAGCCTGCGGCCTTGACAACGAAAACTCGGTCCGTGTCAGTTGTCCCAATTATGTAAGAAAGATGAGCTTTCACTTAAATATAAAAATGTGCAATTCATTCTGTTCAGAAAAGCAATGAAATAAAGAGTCTTCTTCTTCATCTTTCGGTTCCTCTGTTTCTATAGCTTTTCATTGCTTGTCAAGTACAAGTCAATCTGATCTTCCATATTAAGCTATATAATTACTGTTGGAAATTGGCTCAAATGTAGAAGAATTTTTGAGTTGCCCATGTGAGTCAAAGTTAGTTGCTCATGTGAGTAAATGTTGGCTTACTATGAGGTCAAAAAGGGTGGATTGTTTGGTAGCCATCCATTGGTAAGTTTGGTAGCCAACAAATGAATAGTTGAAGCTTGCATTCACACTCTTGCATTTTTGGCTATAAATTGGAAGCAAATGGTTCCATTTGAAGCATCCCACCAAGTTTGAGAAGAAGAGAAAAATAGCAAGAAAGGCATCTTGCCAAAGAGAGAAACATTTCTCTCTAATTGTTCTTTGCTTTGTATCATTGTTTTCTCTTCAATTGTTGTGAGAGTGAGACTTGGGTGTATTTGGGGCTTTGGGTTTTCTTGAGTGATAAACATACTCTCTTTGATTATAGTGAATTACTCTGCGTCTCCAAACTGGATGTAGGCATTGCCGAACCAGGATAAATCTTGGTGTTCTTGTTGGTGTTGTTGTTTTGTGTTCTATTTATCTCCTGTCAGTTGTTGTTTATTTTTCACTCGCAATTGGTTGACGCTTCCGCACAACAAGTGGTATCAGAGCTCCAGTTTCCGACTGGGTTTCATAGGAGTGAAAAATTCGTTGGAGCTACAGTTCCGTGAACAGTGAAATGCTCCAGTAGTGACAGTGCTGTATTTGTGAACAGTGCCGGAGTAGATGGCTGGAGATAAAGATGAACTCGTGAAGGAGAAGGAGTCGACATCGTCTTCGTCGACATCCAATCGCTACTACAAGGTTAGAGGTTGATAAATTCAATGGCTCTAATAATTTTGGTATGTGGCAATGTGAAGTTATGGATGTGTTGTATCAACAAGAGTTGGATATTGTTTTGGAGAATAAACCCAAAGAAATTGATGATAAGCAGTGGAAGAGACTTAATCTTCATGCTTGTGGCTCTATTCGATCGTTCCTTGATAAGAAGTTGAAATACCCGTATATGAAGGAAACTTCTGCTAAGGAGTTTTGGACGAAATTGGAGGAGAAGTATATGACCAAGAGCGCAGAAAATCGGCTCTTCTTGAAAAAGCTACTCTTTCGATTTCAATATCGTTCAGGTATTTCTATGCACGAACACCTCAATGATTATAATAAAATACTTGCTGATTTAGCAAACCTTGATGTGAAAATTCCTGACGAGGATAAGGCACTATGTTTGTTAAATTCATTGCCTGATGATTATGATCATTTGACAACTACTTTGTTGTATGGAAAATCCGAGGTGAAACTTGAGGAGGTGTCTGCGGCATTGGTGAATCATGAGTGTCGTAAGAAGGACCAGATGACTCACAATTCACAAACCGAGGCACTAGTTGCAAGGGGTCGAAACAGAGGAAAGAAAATTTGGGAAGTGGGGAAAGTTTCCTGCCATAGACGAATGTGCTTTTTGTCACCAAAAGGGTCATTGGAAGAAAGACTGCCCTAAATTGAAGAACAAAGAGAAGGAGAAAGCGGATTCTGAAGCAAATGTTGCAAAATCTGGATATGAAGATTTCGAGTTTGCTTTGGCTAGTTCATCTCCTGATGGTCACTCCGAGGAGTGGATTTTGGATTCAGGTTGCACCTATCATATGTGTCCCATTCGGGAATGGTTTTCTAGCTTCGAGGAGCTAGATGGTGGAGTTGTTTTGATGGGCAATAATAATGCTTGCAAAACACAAGGGATAGGCAAAATCTGTTTGAAGATGCATGATGGAACAGTCAGAGAAATTGAGTGATGTTCGGTATGTACCGGATATGAAGAAGAATCTCATCTCATTGGGCGCTTTGGAATCCAAGGGTCTCAAGATCACCATGGACGGTGGAGTTCTTAAAGCTGTGTACGGGCACTGGTGGTGATGAAAGGTACAAGAAGAAATAACTTGTATTTCTTGCAGGAGAGTACAGTTATTGGTGGAGCAGCTGTCACCGAAGCTGTTGACGCAGATAGCACAGACACCACGAGGTTATGGCATATGCGTCTTGGGCATGCTTGTGAAAAAGCGTTGCAAGGATTGGTGAAGCAATGCTTATTGAATGGTGCAAAGGCATGCAAATTGGAATTTTGTGAACACTGTGTGCTTGGTAAGCAAACTAAAGTGAAATTTGATACCGCTATTCACCACACTAAAGGCATTCTAGATTATGTTCACACTGATGTTTGGGAACCTTCCAAGAATGCACCTTGGGGAGGTTACCATTATTTGGTCTCCGTTGTTGATGACTTCTCTAGAAGAGTATGGGTGTACACCATGAAGCGTAAAGATGAAGTCTTGAAGATATTCCTGAAGTGTAAAAAGATAATTGAAACGCAAAGTGATCGAAAGATCAAGACTCTAGAGATCAGACAATGGTGGTGAATATAGGTCTGATCCTTTCTTGAAACTTTGTCAAGATGAGGGTATTGTGAGTAGGAGTGGGCACGGTTCGGGTTGGATCGATTTTTGCCTCAAATTAGAACCGATCCAGGACTATTCATTCGGTTTGGATCAGTTCGGTTTTCATAAAAAAAAATTCAAAAACTGTCCGGTTCGGTTTTGAACCCTTTCCGTTTCGTTCCTTCGGTTTTCAGTTTGTTGAACCGGATTGTAAACATTTTTTTAAAAAATTATTTTTTATACAATTTTCAACTGAAAATTTGTTTTTTTTTAAACTTGAAAATTAACAAATTATTCAATATCATATAAAAATAAATATTAAAGTTAGAAAAGATACATATTTTGAAATTGAACTTGAATAAATATTAGTTATTAGATTAAAAATATAGCATTAAATATAAATAAATATTTAAATTATATATTTTTTAATGTGACTGGTTCGGTTCGGTCGGTTTCAATTTTTTTGAAGACATGAAACCGGATCCAAAAAACGGTCCAAACCGGTCCGGTTCGGTTTTTGACCGGTTTTTGACTTTTTGGTCAACTCGGTTTTTTTCCGGTTTGGATCGGTGTGGTTCGGCTCGGATTTCCGGTTCGCGGTTTGAGTGCCCACCCCTAATTGTGAGGCACTTCACGGTTAGGGAGACACCGCAACAAAATGGGGTGGCGGAGCGCATGAACCGTACTTTACTTGAGAAAGTTCGGTGTATGTTGTCTAATGCTGGATTAGACAAGGCGTTTTGGGCTGAGGCGATTAGTTATGCAAGCCATCTCATTAATCGGTTGCCTGCTGCTGCGAACGAGGGAAAACACCCATGGAGGTATGGTCTGGTAAACCTTGTACTCGATTACAAGTATTTACACATATTTGGTTGTTCTGCTTACTACCATGTCAGGGAAAGCAAGTTGGATCCAAGAGCAAAGAAAGCTTTGTTTATGGGATTTAGCACGGCGCGTGAAGGGATACCGACTCTGGTGTCCAGACTGAGAAGAAATTTGTTGTAAGCAGAGATGTGACTTTTGATGAGGCTGCTATGGTTAATCAGAACAAGTATGAAGGTGAAATTGAAGCAACCAAGACCATGAGTTGTTCAAAGCAGGTGGAGTTACTGAAGACTCCAGTTGTTCCAGGTAAGGTCCTATGGTACAGACACCAGTCCTACATTTGATTCTGATGATGAGGACAAGGATGATGAAGAGGAGGCACCTACCCAAGAGCCTCCACAGCAACAAAATTGGGTGTATGCCAAGGAGATGGAATCCTTGGGAAAAGACAATGTAAGATTCAAAGCCAGATTGGTAGCAAAATGCTATGCTCAGAAGAAAGGCATTGACTACAATGAGGTATTTTCTCTTGTAGCAAAACATTCTTCCATTCGTATTTTGTTGGCTTTGGTT
The DNA here is from genome assembly GCA_018703695.1 of Prunus fruticosa. NCBI lineage: Eukaryota > Viridiplantae > Streptophyta > Magnoliopsida > Rosales > Rosaceae > Prunus > Prunus fruticosa. Next base: position 25,741,416 of record CM031921.1, on the reverse strand, counting down.
GCGCAGTTTGACCTTGAGTTGGCTCACTTGATGTCAAGACTGCTTTCTTACATGGTGATTTGGAGATATATATGTCTCAGCCAGAAGGTTTTAGTGTTGCTGGAAAGGAAAATTGGGTTTGTAAATTGCAGAAATCATTGTATGGGTTGAAGCAGTCTCCAAGACAATGGTACAAGCAATTTGATAGGTCGACGAAGCCAGTTTCGTTGTTCAAGTTTAAGCATTGCTTGGACTTGATTGGAATTCGTAAAATTTGTTGATTGCCCCTTGGGGGGATTGGGAGACGACATTTGGGAGTGTTACTATGAGAGTTTGTTACATGTTGAGCCAAGGTGGAGATTGTTGGAAATTGGCTCAAATGTAGAAGAATTTTTGAGTTGCCCATGTGAGTCAAAGTTAATTGCTCATGTGAGTAAATGTTGGCTTACTATGAGGTCAAAAAGGGTGGATTGTTTGGTAGCCATCCATTGGTAAGTTTGGTAGCCAACAAATGAATAGTTGAAGCTTGCATTCACACTCTTGCATTTTTGGCTATAAATTGGAAGCAAATGGTTCCATTTGAAGCATCCCACCAAGTTTGAGAAGAAGAGAAAAATAGCAAGAAAGGCATCTTGCCAAAGAGAGAAACATTTCTCTCTAATTGTTCTTTGCTTTGTATCATTGTTTTCTCTTCAATTGTTGTGAGAGTGAGACTTGGGTGTATTTGGGGCTTTGGGTTTTCTTGAGTGATAAACACTTTGTATACTCTCTTTGATTATAGTGAATTACTCCGTCGTCTCCAAACTGGATGTAGGCATTGCCGAAACCAGTATAAATCTTGGTGTTCTTGTTGGTGTTGTTGTTTTGTTTTCTATTTATCTCCTGCCAGTTGTTGTTTATTTTTCACTCGCAATTGGTTGACGCTTCCGCACAACAATTACAATGACTGCAATGAAGACAAAAACATTACATGCAGTCAACGTGATAGCCTTCCTAATTGGCTATAGCCTATACTAGAGGATCCTATTTTACACATCACACATGTGTAGCCGAAGCAAGCACAGCTTACGCAAGGATTTTATGCATGGCCTTGTTGCGTCATAATTCCTTTCTTGATCACACCGGTTAAAAAGTAAGCAGCTGTCAAAATGACGTGACAAGGGATATATGCCCTAGTTCAAAAAAGAAACTAATCATTACAAAAAGCATCCCTGGCTTTAACTTTAACTAGAGAACTTCTTGCAAGCAAGCAAGGTATGTACTTGTTCACAGGGCTTTAAATTTGATACCGTCTTCATCACTTATTATATGCAAGGCTTAGATACCTATAAGAAAGGTATATACCATCCTCAGTCCAAAATGGGAAGGGAGAGAGACTTCCGAATCATGGCTTAGATATATTCCTAAATAAATTCGTCATTGTGCTTACGCAGTAAGATCTTCGTTCATACATCTTGTATTTTAATTTAAGTAGTATAACGCTCACTAGTTCTGTGTTTTGATTTGTTTAGATGTTAAGGGCTCATTAAAGAAAATGGCTAGATCTTCATGAAGGCATACTAAGAGTGCTTAAACATTTTTGCCAGGGAGGGTTCAACATTCAGAACTTTGTGGGATTTTAAAAAGCTCCTTAGGTGCATCATAAACAAGCTTGAGTGGTTAAGTCATGGCTAATGGGAAAGAAGAAACACGTTTAGTTGTGGACAACTCGGAAGAGAAACCTGCCACTGCCAGGTTAGGATTTTATCCATAACGTTCACAATGTACATTGCGCTATACCATATCCCTTTTTTTGTTTTGTAAGAAAGAATTCATAAAAGAGAAAAGCCTCAATGACGATTTTTTCATGTTTCTTCTACCTAGTGGGAGCAATACATTATTTGCTTTGTCATTTGTCAGTGGTGAGAAACGTTCGATCCAAGGAAGAATTATCCAGCATTGGAAAAAAGTACTAGGTCAGTTTCCGAAATCTGCCAGCGAAGATGAAGGACATAGTAGTACCAATACTGATAAAACTCCTGATCAACCAAAGTCATTCCTTCAAGAATGGTGGAACACCACATTTGTAGCATCATGTGTGTTGGCTGTCTCACTGGATCCTTTGTTCTTTTACCTTCCTATCATTAACGAGGATAGGAAGTGCCTCAAATTGGACAAAAGGTTGAAGGCAATATCCTTTGCTTTACGATCGTTAACAGATCTCTTCTACGTTGCCGACTTGATGCATCGAATTTTAGCTGGACCTAAAGCTAGGGCAACAAAAGCAGAGGAGGCAATTCCTTTGAAAAGAAGTAAATCCATGGGTATGAATGTTCTGGCAAAAGCTAAGAGGATTTTGCAATCTTACATCCTACTTGACATTTTAGCTGTTCTACCCGTCCCACAGGTAAGATTAAGTTTTATATGCGAAGTAGATTTATTTCCCAATTTCTCTATTTGTCATGGTTGATTACTTTAGAGCCGTATGAGCTTAGATTTTAGGTTTTAACTCTCATACTCATTAATCAAACATTTGTCATACAATAATTAGATTATACATTTGCCTTAATGGTCCCCGTTATTTATTTCCAGGTAGTACTTTCCATCTTTTCAAAAATGAGGGGCTCAAGATCATTGAAAACAATGAAGTTTCTAAATTTTCTTGTTGTGTTACAATATGTGCCACGAGCTCTTCTCATCTACCGATTGTGTTATGAACATAAGAAGACTCCTAAAAAGACAAGCATATGGGTTAAAAGTTTCTTCAATCTCTTCTTCTACATTCTTGCTAGTCATGTAAGTTTCAGTCTTCTCTTTAGTTAATTTTAACTACTCAATGATTGTGTAAACCATTTAGCTACTAGTTCACTTATATTTCTCTTCTACAATGTCAAAAGAGGTATCATGTTCGAATTCACAAATTAGAAAAAATGATATGTGCAGTTTGACATATTTGGAGTTAAAATGGAGTTACATTTTTAGTTTAAATATCTTTACAAGTACAAATTATTTCTCTGTAGTCCAAGATCTATTGACTAACTTGCAGGGTCTTACAGGTAATTAGAGCTTTTTGGTATTATTTTTCTATTCAACGAGAGATAGCTTGTTGGGAATATGCATGTTGCAGTGAAAATGGATGTGAACCTAGTACTTTTAGCTGTGATGATCCTTCACTCAGAAATATCAAAATTTTAAATGAGTTATGCCCTATATATAAATCCACCAAAGAAAGATATTTTTGATTTTGGTATATTTACTGATGCTCTTTAGTCTGGCGTGTTGCAAACGACAAATTTCCCGATGAAGTTCTTGAATTGCTTTTGGTGGGGTCTACAAAATCTAACGTAAGAGTCTCTATATTTATAGTCGGGGAATTTTTTCCGTGTTTCACGTGATCTCATCTATTATATTTTAATTTTCTTATTATTCTAACCAAATTAGTTCTTTGCAAAAAAAAAAACAAATCAGTTTTAATTTCTTTTTCTATTATTCTAAACTTAGGTTTTCAGGGCCATTATCTCTTTCTAACGGTGATGGAGGCATATGGGGCAGAGAATATATGTTCCTGGAGGTGGGAATAGGTGAGAAGAGAGTGGATTGAGGAGAGGAAAGAAGGGGGAGAGAGACAAGGGCGGAGCTAGAAGCTAATCTCTTTGAGGGACCTTGGTTTGGGGGGCCACGACCATGGCAGGCTTGCATGTGGCTCCATCCTGAAGAGAGAGTCATAGAGATAATGACAATTCTAATCCTAGTTTAGAAATATAAAATATTAAAAAATAGTTAAAAGCTCAGGTCTTTTTTTTTTTCTTTCCCAAAGTTAGAATTGGATAGGGGGATTTTCTCTCACACACACTGCCAAGGTGTCATAGAGGTTCGAACCTAAAACCACTTGTTTGCAAATTAAGACGCTTTTTCATTGGAATTTGATTTTTGGGTTTAGGTTTGGAATTAGTTGGCAGATAAGGGGAGGAAGAGCTCGAAATGATGGGTTTGGCTATAGAGGTGGTGGAGAGAGAGGGGTAGAGGGATGAAGGGAGTGAGAGAGATGGGGGTCCAGTGTTTCATTTTCATTTTTATTTTTTATTATTTTCTTTTATCAATTAGGAAAAGACAACATTTCAAATAAACTTTTATTAGTTTTTATTGACACGCGAGTTCTTCACTTGCCACATCATCAATTTAATAGAAAGCTTAAAAGGTCAAATTAATGGAAGGTGTAAATTGACCAAATCTTAAAACGTTATGTGCAAATTGATTTCAATAATGCCCATAAAGCTGTAGGGGGTATACTGTCTTTAGCTCTTAAAAATTTATTTCACTTGAGCAAAAAAAATGGGTTTCAACACGTGACACATTAACCCTATTGATTTCATCATCGTTGAAATTAACCCCTTTTCATTGTTGCAGTTCTCTTGGTCAGAATCTCCGGACTAGCAACTATCCATGGGAAATCCTCTATGCAGTTTATATTTCTATAAGTGGTCTTCTACTATTTTTATATCTCATGGGAAATTTACAGGTTGGTGATGAATATATTAGTTGGTGAATTTTAATCTCATATATCCATTAGATATGTTAATGAATTAAGTATATAATCCCTTTCTATTGAATTTTTAAGAGAATGGACAACATTTAAAAGGCTAAGGGATCCACACACACAAATATAATTGAAATGATACTATTACTATATATTCATAATTCATGAATGAAACAACAATTTCTTATTAAAAGATTCACGGATGAATTTTTTGTTTTTGTTTTTGTTTTTGAAGAACTTGCATGATGCACATTCATGTTTTGAATATATTGATTAATTGGGAAAAGAAAAAAAGAAAAGAAGAACTTGAATATATTGGTTAAGCCATCAGACTAAACTCACTTCTAATTATTCCTTCTTCTTTTTTTGGCGTAAAATGCGTACTCTAGTAAGTTCTAATGACTACTTTACCCTCACACTCAAATCTGCAGCATGTTATGGTCTTTGATATTGATAGAACAAAAACTAAACACGTGTAGTGCAAGCAGCGATTTTTAAAAAGATATCGATTTGGTCCAAAACGATTCCTTTTTGCCAGATCATTAAAAAGAAAAATAGATCGTGATGCCTAGCTCTGTTGCTCTTCTCTCTTCAGCCTTTCCACAATCAGGTTGTGGGCATTCTTGCCCAGCCACCTAACCACCCAAAAGGTTAAGATAACTAACTTCTATAGTATTTGCCAGGAGAGGTGCCGTTGCATCTCCTTACGCCGACTCTTTGGTCCGTCATTGTCTATTAAGGGATTTCTCAAATAATTTTATTTTAGGGATACCAATTGGAGTCCCATATGAATTTATTTTTCTAATGATCCAAACTGTCTATTTTTCAAGTCTTCATTCATAGATCATCCTTGCAAAAAACCAGGCAAATTGAAAACCATTAAGGCATTTAGTTGGGACCAACAAAATAGATGAATAAGGTGCTTCAAGAAAATACATATAATAACAATTATCTAATTGAGTGATCAAATATTTTCGGATTCAAGTGATTTTTTGCAAGGATGATCTTTGAATGAATATAAACAATAGACGGTTCATGTCATTGAAATACAATGCAGACCCATCCCGCATTGTATTTCAATTAGCCGAACCGTCCAGTTGTATATTCATTCAACGATCATTCTTACAAAAAAATCACTTGAATTCAAATCCATTTAACCACTCAATTGAATGATTGTTATTTTACTACTTTCTTGAAGAAGCAGTGTTCGTCGATTTTGTTGGGCACATCCAGATGCCTTAACGGTTTCCGATTTGTCTCAAAAAATTCAACGATAATCTATGAATGAAAACTTGAAAAATAAATCATCCTCTAAATAATAAAAAATAAAAAAATAAAAAGACCCTGAAAGGTGTCCATCAAATTAAAAAGAAGTATACATTTCACTTGCTAGTTTCCGATTTGATTTCCTTAAATGATTATAAATTAGTTGTTTATGTTGCAAGGATATGTTTCGGATCCTAACTTATCCTTGAAGATTTTCTCACAGCAAAATTTGATGAGCTAATTTATTTTGTAGAGCAGACATATATGCTGTTGTCAACTGGAGCATCAGACAAGCAGCGCCCTGGATCTTGAAAAAAAGCTTAAACGGGAGACGAAAATGAAAGGTCTTGAGGTAGAATTGTGGTTATCTGTGTTGGAAAAATGGCTCACCTGAGGATACAAGGTTGTTTTGGCACAAAAAGGATTATTTTGAATCTGCTAAAAGCGACCGGTTCAGGACATTTGCGACCGGTCGTTTGACACAGAAACGAAGTCTGGAACAAAACCAACGAGCGACCGGTCGCATGAAGCAAGAGCGACCGGTCGCGTGACATTTGCAACCGGTCGTTTTCAAGCAGAATCAAAGTCTGGAGGGAAAAACTTCTGCGACCGGTCGCGTGTCGTGCCTGTGACGTTTTCTTACGTATTTTCAACTGTGTTTTCGATGGCTATCGCTTTCCACAAGATATCAGAGACTTAATGGGTCATTTCTGAGTTAAAAGAAGGTTGACTACCTGCTGGATAGTTGGGAGAGCACTAATTGCCAATTGGTTACTTGCTTCAAAGGGATCACTCTCCATTTTCTGGTGTAAGTGGGAGGTGGCTGAGTGAGATATTTTTTACCTACTTGATCTGACATTTAGTCTAAGTGGATGACTAAAGGGGGAACGTGGAGGACAAAGATTATGTCTTATCTTTTGTCCATTGGTCTGTGCAGGTAATGGGATTGAAGTAAGATATCATTAAGAGGAGAAAAACAAGTTGAATATAGGTAGTGGCAAAAGCTGGAGGTAGAGTTGGAGTTTCTGTTTTGTCAAGAAAGCCAAGGGGAGAGCAAGAGAGTTCTCTAAGTGTATCAAGGTGTTGAGCAAGGGTGTGAGAGAAACTGATTGTGAGGGTAGTGTTCTAAGGGGGTTTCCTTTTGTAAACCAAAGTTGTAACCTATCTTCATTAGTGAAATTTCTCAAGGTGATCACCAAAGAGGATGTAGGCAAATTGCTGAACCTCTATAAACACTTGTGTCATTTGTGCTTGGTTAATTTCTGTGTGTGTGTGTAAGTTTCATCCATCATTGAGTTCTTTGTCCAAAGTCCATCAACAACAAGATTTTTAAGGGCAGTGAGTTAGTCATTAATTCACAACAATCTGAAAATGGCTTGCCTAAGACCATGAAGGCAAGGATCATGGAAAATGTACATCGAGAACTTGAAAAAAACAAAAATGGTCATGTGGAGATCCTCACTGCTCTTCCCCCGGAATATTTAAGCTATGTCAAGCGCTGTCTTTGCTTGCCCATACTAATGAAAGTAAGTCGTACATACTCTCTTATGTCATTCTTTTTTCATATGATTTATAAGGAAGACTCGTTACATGTAATTAAACTCGTGACATATTTATAGGTTCCGAAGCTTAAAGAGATCAAAGGGTTGGATGAGTTGAAAGAAATCTGTGACCATTTTAAGCCAGCGATCTATCCTAAGGACAGCTTTATCATTCGAGAGGGGGAGCCCCTTGATATGATACTCTTGGTCACGCAAGGGATTGTTCGAACCTACACAACTAGCACCGGAGTAAAAAATAAGCCCTCAACACCTAAGTCTATTATGAAAGGTGATTTTTACGGAGAAGAACTTATAACTTGGGCATCAAAATTTCCACCCTCCACTGAATTACCCATCTCGGATACAAACGTTCGGGCCATTACAAGAGTTGAAGCGTTTGCTCTCAAGGCTGAGGACTTAAAGAATCATGTCATCCTTAGATATTTCTGGTGGCAATTTACCAAGAGCATTCATCTCAAGAATTTGACCGACTCTCAAATGAAGCAGTTGAAAGAATTGGCAGCTATAACCTTACAAAGAGCATTTCGTCGAGCAAGAAAATGAAGAAGCATGCAGCCTCCTCAACCATAAGAGCATCTCCAAGGAAATTTGCAAAGGAGTAATTCTGTTAACAGCTGTTTAGCGTTAGTTGGAGTTGTTAATAAAAATAAGGTTCTCTGGACCAATTCTGTAAGAAATTTTAGCTTTCTCTTACTTATAAAATCAGATTACTGATGTACAATTCATTCTATATATTCAGAAAAAGCAATGAAATAAAGTGTCTTCTTCATCTTTTTGTTCCCCTGTTTCTATAGCTTTTCATTGCTTGTTATTCACTCATTTGGCTATAATTTAACCAAGTACAAGTCAATTTGATCTTCCATATACAAGAGTACTACATTTACGATTTCTAGCACTCACAGGGGAGTTTGTAGCTCAAGTGGTTAAGAGCATTTACTTCAAGAAAACGAAGAAGCATGCAGCCTCCTCAGCAATAAGATCATCTCCAAGGAAGTTTGCAAAGGAGTAATTCTGTTAACAGCTGTTTAGAGTTAGTTGGAGTTGTTAATAGAAATAAGATTGTCTGAACCAATTCTGTAAGAAAGTTGCTTTCTGTTACATATAAAATCAGATCACTAATGTACAATCATTCTATTCAGAAAAGCAATGAAATAATAGTGTTCTTCATGTTTTCGCTGCTCTTTTTCTATAGCTTTTCATTGCTTGTTATCACTCAATTGACTATAATATAACAAAGTACATGTCAATCTGATCTTCCATATACAAGAGTACTACATTTAAGATTGCTAGCACTCACTTGTAGAGGAGTTTGTAGTTCAAGCGGTTAAGAGCATTTATTTCTACACTTAAGATCATTTGTTCGAAGTATTAACCGCTAGAGACTGGGAGATCAACGATTATATGTGTAAATGAAGATAATCAAAACCAACCAGGCAACGGCAACCATCTATTTAGATGATTGTCCAACAGACAGCTTTAAGATTGCTGTAATATATGTGTTGTTAATTATGTTGAAAGCCTATGTAGTTTGTACGCATTAAAAGATATTTTACACATCACACTTGTCTAGCTGAAGCGAGGAATTTTACATGGCCTAGTTGCGTCATAATCTCACCATGTTTTGCTAAATAGTAAATATCCCAAAAACCTACAATTATTCAATGCGTCCCTTTCCTTTCTTGAAGACATTGTCCTTAAAAAAAATATCAACCCAATATGATATGATAATCTGACGGATCATTCACAACTAGATCCATATTCAATTTGTTGGATTATCAGATATCTGGATCCTAATTATTTTTTCCTAATAAGTTGAACAAATATTCTTATTATTTACAAAAGTTCACAATATTCTTATTGTTAACAAAAAGTTCACAATATTATTACATGTGGGGCACATTCACTATTATACTAGGGCTCAAATTATTTATAAAAAAAAAACTCACATGAAATGGAATTTAGGAACACGCCCAAAGCTCGTTTACTAAAGAGGCTTCAAATTTTCTATAAATTACAAAACTGCCATCGATTCTTTAAAACAAGCCCAATCCCAAAACTTCATAAACAAAAAACCCAAAACACTTAATAAGGCATCAAAGTAATTTAATAATCAAAATTAAATTGAATATGGTAAGTTGTCATTTTTGGGGGGTTTTTTTTTTGTTTGTTTATAAAAATTAAATGACATAGGGTTTATTTATAGGGGTTCTTAGATCTAGGTCCAAAACGATTAGCTGTCATTGGGTCTAGTCCTCGTGTTTTTTATCTTAGATGTAGGTCCTTTGACATTTATTTCTTTTTTGTTGTGTCGATTTTACCCCTTTAAGGTAAATAAGGAAAACACATTGAAAATCTAAATTTAATGCATTATTTCCTAGAAATTGAATTCCAATTTTTGATTTTTGATTTTTTTTTTCCTTGATAATATTCTTAATATATAGATAAAATACAATTTAATCAATAAAAAGTAAAGACTCACATATTATACCAATCGATTAGACAAACACCCACATTAAATTATATACCTGACATACAAGTAAATAATGTTAATACATACATGTATATATGTACCTGCCTTATAGGTAAGTGTTTTTTTCTTGAGTTTTCTTAAGCAGTTTTTTCTGGAGGTTCATATTTATATACATACGTACATGTCTTCCATGTAATAGTAATTTTTTTTTTCCAAAGAAATTTTGTATGGATTTTTATCTCTGTTGAGTTTAAAGATTCATACCAAAATATTATATGAGTTCAATTAGCTGGGCTAGAGGTATAACTATCTAGACTAGAGGTAATTTATGGATTTAATTACCTGGACCAAAGGTAATTTATGAGTTTAATTACCTGCATACTGCATACAAGGTGTATGCATTAGGGTTTTTCTTCATACCTATTGTTAAGGTATGAAGTTTTTATGAACTCTTATTACAAATTTTGATGTCGGCATACCTTAGGAAAATTTCAAAATTCAATAAATAAATTTGCAATTAAATTCAAATCAAATATGATAATTAATATCCTACAAATCAATAACTTGCCAGTTTTAGGAATTCATAATTTACCTTATTTATGTTTTAGGTGCATAACTAGAACAAAAAAAAAAAAAAAAAAAAGTAAATTGAAATAAATTGAAATAAGCATGTAATCTTATGTGGCGCAAAAATCAAAGGACTTGGATCAACAACAATTTATAGGTGGATTGCAACCAAAATCTCTCCTCATAATTGGACTTAAGCCAAATTTTCTATTATTTATATCACTAGTGCTAAGAATGAGTATATAACTAAATATCCCATATAAAAATAGTAGGAGACTAATTCTAGAAATAAAAAGGTGGTAGTTCGAGTGCTTACACAGGGAGAGTGACTTCCCTGTCACAGATGCAATGAACCTTTGCTCACCAACAATAGTCATACCACGTCATCATGCTTACACGGTTGACTCTACTTATAGTTCTGCAAGCTTTGACTTTTAAATACACCCGATCTTCGTGTTCATACATCTTGTAACTTACTTTATTTCTAGTAAAAGAAAATTACAAAAAAACACTCACGCGTTTTTTGTTTTGATTTATTTATATTAAGGGCTCATTAAGTTAATGTTTAGGACAGCAGAGAGAAATCTCGCTATAAAGATTTGTTCATGATGCCATAACGCTTAGATCAAAGTCTAGCAGTTTGATTGACTTCACATGGAATTTTCAATTGCATGTTTGGGCATGAGTCATGACATAATGTTTATTAATGTTTCCAGTCCAGACTCATCATTTCCGAGGTCTTAGGTTTCTTTTTGGTTAAATGGGAAAACGAGTTGCTTAGTTGGAAAATAATATTTGTTTTTTTTTAATTTATTATTAAAAAAAGACTCTGCGATGAGGAGAAGTCAATACTGGCTTAGCTCAGGTCAAACATGTCATTATATAAATTCTAATACCTCCCCCTGCTCTCTGCTCTACCTACTGGAAAGCTTCCTAAACTGAGTGCAAAGCTTCAAGGTTTTTCAACTCTCTCTCTCTCTCACGAACGAAGGAATGAATCATATTTTCTAGTACAAATTGATAATTGGTTTAACTTTCCCGTTGTCCATTTTTACAGGGGGGGTTCAACATTCAGAACTTTGTGGGATTTTAAAAGCTCCTTAATTGCATCAGAAAAAAGCAAGCTTGAGTGGTTAAGTTATGGCTAATCAGAAGGGCGAAATTACATTTAGATATGGAGAACTCGGAAGAGAAACCTGCCACTGCCAGGTTAGTTTATTTAACTTACATTAAAGCTTTTCAATCATCACATAAGGCAATCCTATGACATTTGTGTCTTGTTCTCTCATCGGGTGACATAGTTATATAAGAGAGAAGAAGCATGAACGGCTATCTTCTCATGTTTCTTTGTTTCTATCTAATTGGCCGCAATTTGTTATTTGCTTTGTCTTTTTCAGTGTACAACGTTCAATCTCAATAGGAGTTGTCCAGCATTGGAAGAAAAAAATCTGATAAATGGACCAAATTAAGGAACATTGTTGTACATGAACAAAATCATGCTCAACCAAAGAGATTCTTTCCAGAATGGAACACCGTATTTTTGGTATCATGTGTGTTGGCTGTCTCACTGGATCCTTTGTTCTTATATATTCCTATCATTAACGAGGATAGGAAGTACCTCAAATACGACAAAAGGTTGAAGGCAATATATTTTGGTCTACGATTATTAGCAGAGATCTCTTCTATATGGCCGATGTGGTGTATCGAATTTTAACTAGACCTAAGGCAAAGGAGGCAGTTCCTTTCAAAGCAAGTAACTCCGTGAATTCACGGAGGACTTTGCAATTTTACATCCTACTTGATATTTTAGCTGTTCTGCCCATCCCACGGGTAAGTTTAAAAGTTCTATGAAGTAGATTGATTTCCCAATTTCTCCATTATATTTGTCATGGTTGATTACTTTAGGTTGTACGAGCTTAGATTTTAGTAGATTTAACAATTCGCTTAAGAGTCTTCGTTATTTTTGTCCAAGTAGTACTTTCCATTTTCCTAACCTACTGATCCTGTTTATACCAAAATGAACAACCAATAAGAACAAGACACGTGGACAAAATCGAGCCTAGTCATGGTTGCCTTTGGCACCTAACCTACCGATCCTGTGAGTAGGGCAACCCCCTCTCCGGGACATGTGGCATGCTCACAAACAACATCCACAGTCCCACTTCGAAATTCTAAACAATGTGCACACCTCCTAAGGTCTATAAAAGAGGACGACCATCCCAAAATAGAGGTAATCAGAACTAACGGCATACAAGCCTATTGATCTATCAGTTTAATTTACTAAACCCGAACTTACTTAAACTTCGGAGAGCCTTCGGCAGGTACCACACCGGTGCCCTAGGTCTTACCGAGGGTTTCTCATCTTGCAGATCACACGGTCTCCCGAGGCCCAGAAATCTCTAAGTTGAACCAGTTTTTCGCATCAACATATGAAGTAGATTGATTTCCCAATTTCTCCATTATATTTGTCATGGTTGATTACTTTAGGTTGTACGAGCTTAGATTTTAGTAGATTTAACAATTGGCTTAAGAATCTTCGTTATTTTTGTCCAGGTAGTACTTTCCATTTTCCTTTCGAAAATGAGGGGCTCAAGATCATTGAAAACAAGGAAGTTTCTAAATTCCCTTGTTTTGTTGCAATATGTCCCACGAGTTCTTCCCATCTACCTATTGTGTCATGAACGTGAGAAGACTCCTAAGAAGGCAGGCATATGGGTCAAAAGTTTTTTAAATTTCTTCTTATACATACTTGCAAGTCATGTAAGTTTCAATACTATCTTAATTAGTTAACTTTAAATATGCGCACAATATATGTGTAGGCCTTCGAATCTGCTTCCCCAAAAATAAAAATAAAAATTATAGGCACAGTTTGGCACTTGAAAATAATAATGATAATAAAATAAAATGGAGTTACATTCTTAGTTTAAATATGGTTCAAACATAATTTTCTCTGAACTCCAAATTTCATTGACTAACTTGTTTGCTATTACAGGTAATAGGAGACCTTTGGTATATTTTTGCTATTTAACGAGAGATAGCTTGCTGGCAATATGCATGTCAAAGTGAAAATGGATGTGAACCTAATACTTTTCGTTGTGATGACACTTCAGTCAGAAATGTCTCAGAAATGTCACAGTTCTAAATGAATTATGCCCTATAAATCCACCAAATGCAATTCTTTTCAATTTCGGTATATTTGTTGATGCCCTTCAGTACAGCGTGCTGCGTGATACAGTCGACAAATTTTCCAGAGAGGTTTTTGAATTGCTTTTGGTGGGGTCTACGACATCTGAGGTTCGTATGTATAAATATAGTTCGATATAATCTCATAATTTAAATTAGATTAAAGTAAAATATCGTTTGTATATCTAATTCTAAAAAAATTTAATCATTTCATTACTGCAGTTCTTTTGGTCAAAACCTGCAGACTAGCACTTACTGCAGTTCCAATTATTTCTATAATTGGTCTCCTACTATTTTTATATCTCATTGGAAATTTACAGGTTGGTACGTTCTGAATATATATAAATTTGTTTCTTTTTTCAAGCTTAAGCCCTTAGTTAAAACTTTTTTTCTATTTTTATTTGTATTTGTCTCCTACTAACTTGTGTGTGGAGCAGACATACATGCAGTTTTCAACCACAACATCAGAAAAGCTGAGACGGAACATGAAAATGAAAGGTCTTGAGGTTGAATTGTGGTTATCCGAAAATCGCCTCCCTAACACAATGAAGACACAGATCATGGAAAATGTACATCGAAAACCTGAAGAAAACAAAAATGTTCATGTGGAGATCCTCTTTGTTCTTCCCCCGGACTATTTAAGCTATGTCAAGCGCTGTCTTTGCTTGGCTACGCTAAGGAAAGTAAGTGTTGGTCTTCTTTCTTGTCAGGCACTCTTTTCGCCGGGTGCTAAGGTCGGCGTGCTCGGAAGAGAGTAGAAGCTGCTGGACCGACACCAATGCCCCTATTGGATCTTCTTGGCTCACGCAGAGGTGCTATCTCAATTTTCAACAAAATTGAAAGTTGAATCAGTTTGACAGAACCAAGCGTAGACCTGCAGTGGGCTCAACTTCTAGATTCCTCCTGATTCATGTGACTGCTTCCTAGGCGTGCCACTGTTGGATATGGGACCAGTCCAACAGACCTGGTATAAGTGAGTGTGATGGATGTTTCTGTGAGGTTTGCGCCCTTCTTCCGGACCTTCGTTCAAGTCATTGTGCTCCAAGTAGGGTACTGGCCTGGATGAGTTCTTTTTTGCACATCAATTAAGAGGACTTCAACATTCTTTCTTTCGTGTATATATACGTCAATCCTGATTTGTGCGAGTGACACCTAATCAAGCAAGGAGGAAAGGACAGGGTTCTTGGTTAATAAACACCTCGCATGGGTTTATAAACCTAAATATGAATTTAAATAAATCTCTTGATAAACTGACTTTAAATTTGGGCCCAACAATATGATTCTCAGCCCCAATTGGTCTATATCCCCTAAGCCTGTGTGGTCTTATTCGGGCTAAAAACCTTTCATGATTTCATAATTTAAACAACAATGGAGGCGGGAAAACACTCAAATATCACAAGCATGAAGAGAAATATACATATAAGCAGGATAAAACGGTTTTAAAATGAATTCCATCATTCCTATTTATCCAATTCTTAACTCAACAGCAAAGACAATGAAGATCTGTGAGAGTCTATTTTTCTTAAATATTGATTAAACAAAAATAATTGTTATCTATAGATATAGTTTTACGTAATAAATATTTATCTAATTCTATTACATATATCCTATTCTATTATATATATATATATATATATATATATATATATATCTTACGCATGAGATGTATTACTTTCATTAGTTAATTGATTATTGAATAGGTAGTTAGGTGTCACTCTTACATGCTAGTAGCAAAGCTATGTTTACTAGCCTTGTCTACTCATCATTCTAACATGAAAATTGTTAGAATACAATTGGTGGAATTGTAGTCACCAACGTGTCTTCCTAGCACTATATTCTTATCTATTGTTAACTTGGAGTGCAAGGCCATTTACTTGGAGGTTAAGTTCTTATATGTACTGTAGCTACCGCCTTCATTACA
This sequence comes from Prunus fruticosa, assembly GCA_018703695.1. Taxonomy (NCBI): domain Eukaryota; kingdom Viridiplantae; phylum Streptophyta; class Magnoliopsida; order Rosales; family Rosaceae; genus Prunus; species Prunus fruticosa. The sequence continues at coordinate 25,725,952 of CM031921.1, read as the reverse complement.
ATATAAATAGACCATTTCATTCCTTAGTTTTTCATTCTCATTTCAACCAAGTTATGAAGTATTTGTAAGTTTGCATGAGAAGATGATAGTTCTTTTAGAGAGAGAAAGAGAGAGAGAAGAAGAGGAAGAAGAAAAAGAAAAAGAAGGAAAGAAATATGGGAAAGACAAAGTGAAGGAAATATGATATTGGAGGAGATAGAGAGGTTTGCTTGTGTTTTACTAATTTGGAGTTATACTTTGGAATCGAGGTAGGGATTTCTTGGAGTGCCTTTACGGGAATTGATCTAATTAAATTTCGTGAGCACTATATTATGTTTGATATTATTATTTGATTATTATTGATATTGGGTGTTGAAGTGTTGTTAATTATCTATATTATTAATATTGATATGGTCATATGTTATCGGTGATGGCTGGAATCCTTGGATTGATAAAGAAAGTATGGAAAAGAGGGTAATGGAAATGATCTTTTGTGTAGTTGAGTCTAACTCTTGGCAGGTACCAGGTCTAGGGATCCCACCGTGCACATGGTTTTTATTGGGTGATTCTGGACTGGCGAAAGGGAGTTAGACAAGATGACTAACAAAATGGGAAATTATGGGATGATTGAGATGGGTGTTAGTTCATATAAATGGGCATCCGGACCAAGTGGTATAAGCATGGTATGGGACGTGCAGGTCTGCTGTCCAGTTATATGAATTAACGGGATTAGATGAAGAGCATTCGTTCATGCATTAATATTATTAATGTGATATTTTGCTGTGTAATTGCAAGTCACTTAATTTAGTTATATCAATCTACTGTGATAAGGTCTCATGTCCCTCCTGAGCGGTGGTTGCTCACCCCTCATCCTGTTTAATTTTTCAGATGAATTAGTGGACAAGACAAGGACTAAATCGGTTGAGGCTGAATTAGATGAGAGTGATAGAGCTTTATTTTTTTATTGTAAAGTTGTAAGATATTTGGGATAGATTTTTATAAGAGAAAAGTTTATTTTGTGTTTCGGCTTTCTTTCCTATTTCTTTTTATTTTATTTTATTTTCTCACGCACCGAGCGCGGGATTTTAACCGACCCCGGTCCGGGGCGTGACAAGATCCGTGTTTATTGATTCCAAAATATGAGATACATTATTACGGTGGTTTAAGGCTTTTTTCATACAATCAGCTAGATTATACAAATTCAAACTGATTATTTTCATAAGATAGTCATACCATGAAGATGGCGTAGAGATAAAAAGATAAACACAGGAGTTGTCATTTGGCTATCTGAGATTCGGAGCGATTTTGATTGAAAATATCTTGAGCTTTTTTTTTTTGAATGTTTTGCAAGACGTTGCGTCTGGTTCTTGGAGAGAGAGTCCTCTTCTTCTGTGATGGAAGTTCTTTATTTATAGGCATAGGGAAGACCTCAAGTGATGATGACTGAGCAAGGATATTTGGCTGTTGTCCAAAGTCAGCTTGCTGATTTGATGGTCTGGACTGATCCATAGTGGGGCTGATTGAACATTCTAACGAGAACCGTTGGCTTTTTGAGGGGGTCCCCTACTCTGAAGTGCTTGTACTTAAAAATCTAATAGGCATATTGGTTTTTTTTTTGGTTTGGTGGCTTCTCTAGATGGCTGGCTTCCTTGCTGGAAGAGGGAACAGTCAGATCGTCATTAAATGTTGATGTTCTTCCTCCAACATCGCGTGGGTCTATTGGAACAGTTATCAATTTCTTTCTTTTTTATCTTTTAGCGGTCCAATCGCTCTGGGCCCTCTGTTCTTGGGCCTCGGCTTTGGTCCTATCTTATATTGGTGTCCTTTTTATATAAAAAAAGGGTTTCTTGGAAAAGAAAGAAAAACACAGACAACCACTGGGCCTAGGCCCTTACCCTTACCATATCGTTTTGAGGAGGGAACCACTTTTGGTCCATCAACCAAAATTGGGTGCAAACAGTAAGTTACATATGTACTCCCCTGTGATTTCTCTTTTCTTTTTATATACTTTTTGGTTTGATGACCAATCGTTTCTGGTGTGTACTATGACTTGTTTGGAGGAATAACTCGTTACACATATAGGTCCCGAAGCTTAAAGACATCGAAGGATTGGAAGAGTTGAAAGGAATCTGTGAGCATTTTAAGCCAGTGATCTATGCTAAGGACAGTTTTATTATTCGAGAGGGCGAGCCCCTTGATATGATACTCTTGGTCACGCAAGGGACTGTTCGCAGCTACACAACTAGTAACGGAGGAAAAAAGGATCCCACAACACCTAAGCATATTAAGCAAGGTGATTTCTACGGAGAAGAACTGATAAGTTGGGCATCAAAATTTCCCCCTCCACTGAGTTACCCATCTCGGATAAAAATGTAAGGTCCATTACAAGAGTTGAAGCATTTGCTCTCACGGCCGAGGACTTAAAGAATCATGTGGTCCTTAGATATTTCTGGTGGCAATTTACCAAGGGAATCGATCTTAACAATTTGACTGACTCTCAGATGCTGCAGTTGAAAGAATTGGCAGTTATAAACTCACAAAGAGAATTTCGTCGCCGCAAGAAAGAGGAGAAGCCCGCAGCCTTGCCAACGAAAACTCGGTCCGTGTCAGTTGTCCCAATTTTGTAAGTAAGATGAGCTTTCACTTACATATAAAAATGTGCAATTCATTCAGTTCAGAAAAGAAATGAAATAAAGAGTCTTCTTCTTCATCTTTCGGTTCCTATTTTACATGGCTATAGCCTATAGTAGAGGATCCTATTTTACACATCACACATGCGTAGCCGAAGCAAGCATTGCTTAAGCAAGGATTTTACATGGCCTAGTTGCGTCATAAATCCTTTCTTGATCATGAAGGGAAGTTGAAAAATTGATCATGTTCACACCGGTTAAAAAGTAAGCAGCTGTCAAAATGACATGACGAGGGATATATGCCCTAGTTCAAAAAAGAAAAAAATCATTACAAAATGCATCCCTGGCTTTAACTTGAACTAGACAACTTCTTGCAAGCAAGCAAGGTATGTACTTGTTCTCTCCCAAACTCAACACCCAGAAAATCCAAATCCCTCATCCAAACAGGCCCTAAGGGTTTGGGATTCGAGGCTTACTTATAACTATTGATCATGTGATTCACATCAGTAAGAAAGTAAGCAGCTGGAATCATTTATGTCAAAATGATATGAGGACTCAAGCAAGGTATATACTTGTTCACAGGGCTTTAAATTCATCTCCATGTCATTAATTATATGTAAGGCTCACTATGGAAACCACTCAAAAACTAAACCAAGTTAGTTTCCCACTCTAGCTCCTCCTAGGCATTTGGAAGTTCAAAACTTATGGATGCCAAGACACAGGACACTCCTAATAAGGAATATAGGAGGGCTAAATCTGGTTGGGTGAGGCGAATTTGGAGCAATCACACTCCCTGCGTATCCTGCATTGTCGAAATCAAACCAATTCTTCAACTCATTGATGAAATATTTCGTCAAACTCTTACTCATCAGGACCCTGATGGCCGTCTAATTGTATTAATTTATTCTCTACTGATCTCATTTGCTTTAGCTGTGCTAATTAAATACTTAATTAAGCCTAGTTCCGTATACAAAGTACAGAATTGCATTGTAATCAATCATTATAGTACTATAGTTTTATTTTGATCACAAAGTTGCTTTACTTCTGGTGCAGGGTGGTACTGGAAAATATGCAGATACAGTGCAGGACTTGAGCACTTTAGATGACGTGTTCCAAGGGTTGAGTTATCCCATACAAAAGATATATTCCGAGGTTAATTGAATTCCATCTCAATTGTAATTATATATATCATGTATTCTATTACTGTAGTTTTGGGTTAATGCCTTTGTGATCACTGTTAGCCAGATTTCTATGTTCAATTCTTCGATTTCCAAATAAAGCTGCATTTTCATTTCTTCCTCATTATTATCTTCTATATATGGTCAATCTAACATTGTGTGTTATTCGTTCTATTAAGTAAATCATTTATGCAATTAATCTACAAATCAGTAAGCACAGTGTGTCCATGTTCTGGCAGCTAAGTTGCCAATGCTCAGGTGGCGGTGATTTGGAAGTGAGTACGATGGAATTACTCAGGACCCTTAAAGGGTATTCATGGGAAGCAAAAGTGGTGCTACCTCTAGCTGCTTTTGCTGTGTACAATGGAGAATTCCGGCTTGTGGCTCAGCTTTGCATTAAGAACCCATCAATCAAGTATGTGGCCATCCTGAAGCAACTATCAGTGAAACCTCAACTTGAGGCCATTGACAACATTATCAAGTTCATCATCAAAGTTACCAAGTGCATCGTTGAGTACGGTGAGATGATCCAGTCCAACTACATTTCAGAAGACGCACCCCCTTTGTCATATGTCATTCCTGGCGCTGTGTATTATGTCCTTCGAGGCATACTGGCTTGTGCCTCTCATATCTCCGTCCTCACTGCACGCAGCAGAGATGAGTAAGCAAGCAGCTGCTACCCTTTTGGAATTTGGAAACCATGATGCATGCATCCAATTCATCATTTCAAAATCTGCCTCAACTGACAGCTCCTCTGCCCTGCTCATTTTAGGTACATCGAATCAACCAAGGAGAAGGCATGGGAACTATCAAGACACGCTTATGAAAATAAAGGCGTCATCCCATGGGAACTAACAGACTTGGCTCATTTGCTTCCCAAAATACATGACGACCTCATCATCCCACTTGAAAATTGTCGTCAATATATCGGTGAGCCCTTGGATTTTCAACTTTAGAACTACACACCTGCATGATACATGAATGTACCATTTGCTGATGACAATTTCAATTAAGATCATCAAAAAACAAGTTCTTCTCTTGACTTTTCCTTTCAAAGTACACCTTACATTTGATAAAATGCTGAACGAAATGCACTGTGGGATGCAGAGAAGGAGCGACATGAGGAATATTATAAGAATCTGATATGCCTTTTCCAAGGCCCCCACCAGGACCTGGACAATGTCAAATATTTACGGGCCCTGATTTCCCAGAAGGATGATACACAACCACTCGAAATTGGTACAAACAAGTCAAGGGTATAATTCATATCTTCTTCTCTGCATTTCCCTGACTTCTTCATATTCCTTTTTCTTAAAATAATGAACCTAAAAACTGATTCATTGCATATCATCATCACCAAAAGTTCAATCTTGAAGTGCTAAGGTGGAGGCAAGTGTTACTCTTGATATCCGATCTTAGTCTAAGCAATGAAGAGATTTGGGTACTTGATCACACCTACAAGGATATGCAGACAAGGGCAGGAGTTGAGTATGATTTTGTTTGGCTCCCCATCGTGGACGCCACTGTTTGGGATGAAGCAAAACAACACGAATTTAAGGAGTTGAAGTCAAGAATGCCATGGTACGTGGTGCACGACCCTCTAATAATTGAGCCACCGGTGATCAAGTTCATCAGAAACGATTGGCATTTCGACAAGAACATGATTATAGTGTCCTTGGATCCACAAGGAAGGGTGTCCTCCCTGAATGCCATCCACATGCTGTGGGTATGGGGCAATCTGGCTTTCCCTTTCACTGATGAGAAAGAGCAGGTACTGTGGAATGCAGAGAGCTGGAGCCTCCAGCTCGTTGCCAATGGCATTGATCCAACCATACTGGACTGGGTAAGTGCTAGAAACTTCGGTGTAATATGTTGACAGACTGTGAATCTGAATACATTAAATTCAATCGATAGTACTTAAGTTAGATAACATTTTCCTACATTCATATGTTTCTATCCATTTATTAAGTCAAAATTCATGAAGAACTAAAGATAATGTCGGAACTTTTTTGCTTTATCAGCTAGAGAAAGGGAAATATATATGCTTGTATGGAGGTGATAATTTGGAATGGATTCGGAAGTTCACGGAGAGAGCAAAAGCTGTTGCAAGACTTGCTGGTATCTCCTTGGAACTGCTTTATGTAGGAAGAAGTACAGCAACCGAGGAGCAGATCAGGAAAGTGAACAAAGTCATTGAAACAGAGAACCTCAGCCCGTTCTGGCCTGATTACACATCCAATTGGTTCTTTTGGTCCCGATTGGATAGCATGTGGCGCTCCAAGGCTAAACACCACAAGACTGTAGAGAATGATAAGATACTGAAGGAGGTCATGACTTTGCTGAGCTATGATGGAAGTGACCGAGGATGGGTTATGATATGGAGAGGCTCAAATGAGACGGCCAGAGCCAACGGACAGCTCACTCTGCACACCTTGGATGACTTCGAAGCCTGGAAAAATCAAGCTGCTGAATCAGGCTTCGTGCCTACACTCAAAGATGAACTGATACGGCGCCACACACCGCACCACTGCACCCATTTGATGATTCCAGGGTTTGGTCCAGACATTCCGGACAGAGTAGAGTGCTCGGATTGTGGCCGTGAAATGGAGAAGTTCATCCTCTACCGCTGCTGTCACGATTGAAACATATTTTGTTCAGCATGATATGGGGTTTATCATCTTCTGTTTTGACGTGAAAAAACCATATGGGATCTGCACCCCTGCACTAAATTAGTCCTTCTTTGTGACAGATTGATCTGCAAACAACGTGACCGCGAGATGGAGAAGTTGGTCATGTACCGCTGCGTATGCATTGTGAAAAAAAACCATATGGAAATCTAAGATCTGTTATAAATAATTATGCTGGTTTGGTCCTCTGAATTTCAATAGTAGTTTCTACTTCACAGTCTAGCAATAACACTGATAACCAGCAGCAGACTGGTGCAACTACAATTCAAGATGTTACTCCTTCAGCTTCTATAACTTAGAGTCTGATTAGATTTTGATTATTGATTAGGGGAGTGCAGGGTGCACGTTGTTAAGGTTTTATGTATTTGTTCACTTGTTAATTCATATTGGTCTACTTTCTTTTTTTATAACTTTATACGAAATGGGTTCGTGTTCTAAGGGAAGTTGTACGAAAGAGACAGCAATATAAGTTACATTAGCATTCAACAAAATATTCCGCTCAATCACACAATGCATTATAAATTTTAAGGTGATATCGACAGAATAGTTAAAAGAAAAGAGAGATTTCGGTCTATAAAATTATAAGCAGAGCTTTAGAGCCCATTTGATAATTATTTCAATTTTAGTTTTTATTTTTTATTTGTCATTTTTTGTGCTAGAGTAAAGAGCAAAAAAGGGGAGAATGAGAGTAAATATGGGAACAAGAGGGAAGATGAGATTAGGGGTGGGCATCAATCCGCGGAACCGATGAAACCGGCTGAACCAAACCATAATTACCAGTTTGGTTTTCAAACGTTTGACTTTTTTTTTAGTCAAAACCAAACCAAACCAGACCGTATATAATTTGGTTTGGTTTGGTTTTGAGTTTTTATAAGCCGACTTAAACCAAACCGAACCGTTTATGTGTATATTTATTTATTTTATTTTATTTTATATATGTAATACTCTAATTAGTTAATAATTATATATGAATATTTGAATTGAGCTATATTAGTTAGTGAAATATGAAGTTTTATGACCTTTTGAGCTTTAGAATGGTTTCGTAGTCTAGAAGATGATTTATGTAAGAAGTAAATTGTGAATTTGTTGGTTATAATTGGGCTAATAATGTTGAAAAAATGCAAAAATAAAGAGAATTGGGCTTAGGCCCAAGCCGTAACCAAACCGAACCAAACTGTCTTAAATTAGTTTGGATTGGTTCGGTTTTCCTTATAACTTTTATCCAAACCGAATTAAACCAAACCGTTATATTTTAATTGGTTCAACCGGTGGTTTTGACGTGAAACCATTCAATCCTAACCGGTGCCCACTCCTAGATGAGATGGGAGGAAGGAGTAACAAAAATAAATCTATTTAAAATTGTTTTCACTTTCAAGTTTTTGTTTTCACTTTTTGTTATTCGTCCCTCTCATCATCATCTCTCCAATCTCATCATCATTCTCATTTTCCTCTATACTCTAATACAAAAAATAAAAACTAAAAACTAAAATTGAAATTATTATCAAAGGGCCTTAATACTATTTTTCCAAACCTCATCATTTGAGACTGGCAGGTGAAACATATTTGTCTCGATAGACATAATCCAAAACCAACCTTAACTTCTTCTTGTGCTTCATTTTCTTGGAGCCCGCGGATATCAAATAAGAGGACGAAAAACAGAACGCAACATTTTCCATGGAATTCAACACGGAGTGATGACAAATACACAAATAATGGGAGAGGCTTGGCGACTGGGCTAGTGGTGACTTTTGTGAGCAATCTCTGGCCCACCAATGAAAGCTGGTGGGAATCTTTAATCTTAATCCTTTTCGGGTCAATATCAAATATGTATGTAAAATGTTTGATCGAACGGCCAGATATTTCCCAAAGACTTGCTTTGTTTTTTCCGTTGACTTGACCGATGGAGATTTGAGAGGCGATGACCCGAAGACTGAAGACTACTGGGAAGTTTCCAAGTCAAGCTAATTAGTTTAGCCCGATGAAGGGGGAATATGAATGAGAATTGAGTTTGCAGACTATGCATCCATTTGGCATTCACTTGTTAGCGTGTATAATGGGGCTCCATTGTGAATTTTTTTTCTTTTTCTTCTTTTTGATCATAAGTTTTTTATTTTGTTGAATTTGTTAATCATAAGTTAAACACTTCTTCACGCGGAAGATAAATAGGGTTTAGATGACTAAGACTAAAAGTGTTCATTCATGCACTTACAGTTTTATACTCGATTCATCCTCTCCTTATATTGCTTGTATCGAACAAAACAGTACTAGTTAATACTCCTAAATGTCCTAATTTATGAGTTGAGTCATATTACCTCTTCAATCAATTTATGAAGTTAGTATTGTGAGGCCTTCAACTCCAGTGGTGGTCAGCACCTAACCCTTTTTCAAGGCCATATTCTCCTCTCTCTTTGACTACGGCATTCCATGTAACCGAAAGAAGAACTAATAGTTAGTACTAATTCACATGGACCAATGATGATTTTATTTTAATTATTTTGGAAGAAAAAACACCTTAGGGATTTAAATTTTTACAAACAACTACTAAAGATCATGCATACACAAGATACCATGTAAATGATGGAATTTACAATAAGAGATTAAGAAAAAGCAGATTAATGGTAACTCAGTTTGGGTTGGTTATCACTTTTACTCTTATTTTATTTTTTCTCTGTTCCAATTTTTATCAGATGTCTCAAACGAGACACTCTTATGTTATTTTTTCAAAGACACGTTATTAAACTAGTTTAATTTAATTTAAAAGGGGGTTAGAAATGTGATGATTAATTTAATTATATTACAAAACTAGAGTAGGTTTGTCTGATTTGAGACTTGGATTTACTGAGAATGGGCTCCACATACCATTCATAATTCCACAGCCTCCGGCTATAAAGAACCAAAAAACCAAACAACCAAGCCAACCAACACGAGAATGAACTAGCATTAGTTCAAACTTCAAACACAGCTTTTCCGGCCAGAAAATGGAAGCCTTCTCAGGCAAAGCCCACCTCTGCGTCCTCACCTTCCTTTCCCTCCTCCTCCTCATCCATGCAAGGCTCAATCTCGACCCTTCAGATCTCCAAGCCCTCTCCATCATCCAAAAAAACTTGGGCTTCCAAATAAGTCAACCTCAAACAACACCATGCAACACCCCTGGTGTTTTCTGTGAGCGAAGGCTCTCAAACAACAACACTTACGTCCTCAAAATCACCAGGCTGGTCTTTCAATCCCAGCGTCTTCACGGGTTTCTGCCTCCGGCAATCGGGCGGCTCTCCGAGCTCAAAGAGATCTCTCTTGCAGATAACAGCCTCGTTGACCAAATCCCATCTCAAATCGTTGACTGCCGGAAACTTGAGATTCTCAACCTCAGAAACAACCAGTTCTCCGGGGAAGTTCCAGCCCAGTTGTCCAAGCTCGTTCGCCTTCGAATCCTCGACCTCTCGTCCAACAAGTTTTCGGGGAACTTGAGTTTCCTCAAGCTTTTTCCCAACCTGGAAAAACTTTCCATTGCTGACAATTTCTTCTCTGGGAAAATCCCAGCTTCCATTCGTTCCTTCCGCAATCTTCGGGTCTTCAACTTTGCTGGAAATGAACTCCTTGAAGGCTCAGTGCCTACAATGAAAAGGGTCGAGATTTCAGCATCTGATGTGCCAAAACGTTACATCTTGGCTGAGAATTCGAGCACAAAAGGCCACAACAATACTTCAGGTGCAGCTCCTGCACCCTCTGGGAGCAGAGCAGTAGCACCCTCTGGGAGCAGAGATTCTAATGCTCCAGGTCCATCTCCAGCAACAAAGGACAAGAAGCATAAGGACAAGAAGAAGAAGCTAGGAGGGTGGCTGCTCGGATTTTTCGCTGGAGCTCTGGCTGGGAGCATATCCGGGTTCATCTTCTCTCTGCTTTTTAAGCTGCTCTTAGCTGTGGTAAGAGGTGGAGGCAAAGACTCAGGCCCAGCAATTTTCAGTTCTCTGATTAAAAGGAAGGAGGACTTGGCTTTCCTGGAAAAAGAAGATGGGTTGGCTTCTCTGGACCTTATAGGAAGAGGTGGATGTGGAGAGGTTTATAAAGCTGAATTACCAGGAAGTAATGGCAGAATGATTGCTATAAAGAAGATTATTCAACCCCCTAAAGATGCTGAAGAGCTGACTGCTGATGAAGACAGTAAGCTTATGAACAAGAAAATGCGCCAAATCCGATCAGAAATCAACACTGTGGGTCAAATTAGGCACCGAAATCTTCTTCCTCTGTTGGCTCATGTGTCTCGACCGGATTGTCATTACCTGATCTATGAGTTCATGAAGAATGGAAGCTTGCAAGACATGTTGAATCAAGTGTCGGAGGGAACGAGAGAGTTGGATTGGCTTACTAGGCACAAGATTGCACTGGGAGTGGCTGCAGGGCTTGAATACCTTCACATGAACCACAAACCTCACATCATTCATAGAGATCTCAAGCCAGCAAATGTCCTGCTTGATGATGATATGGAAGCTCGAATTGCAGATTTCGGGCTTGCAAAAGCAGTGCCGGAATACCACACGCATATCACAACTTCGAATGTGGCGGGAACTGTTGGCTACATTGCACCAGAATACCATCAAACACTCAAGTTCACAGACAGGTGCGATATATACAGTTTCGGAGTGTTGTTGGCGGTTCTGGTGATGGGAAGGCTTCCATCTGATGAGTTTTTCCAGAACACTAATGAGATGAGTTTGGTTAAGTGGCTGAAGAATGTGATGACTTCAGAAGACCCTAAGCAGGCAATTGACTCAAAATTGTTGGGAAATGGATATGAGGAGCAAATGCTCTTGGTTCTCAAGATTGCTTGCTTTTGCACTCTGGAGAACCCCAAGGAGAGGCCTAATAGCAAGGACGTTAGGTGTATGTTGTCTCAAATCAAGCACTAAGCACCCAAGCCTGTGTTTGAAACCAATGGGAATCCTACTAGATAGATTGTGTCTCTGTTTCCCTCTTTTCGTATGTTATATGATGAAATAGCATCGTATTTCATGTGATGAAATAGTATGATGAATAAGAAAACCTTGTGTTTCACTTTAAAAGATATTAGCAGTTAAATACAGCACAGAGATTTGTATTCAGACAATTTGGTTGAAGTTTTATCCCTGACTTATCTTTCACAGAGCTCATCTTTACTAATCCAGTCTCCGGTCACCTAGTGGAGCTAATTCAGTGAGTGGAATAAGAGTGGAATGAGAGTCAATCTCATCATGTAGCCTAATACTAATTAAAGGAAGGCTTACAATAATCATCTACGTAATTATAGCCTGTGGATATAGATAAGGAAGAGTGTATACATTTAATCAAGAGTGAGTCATTAGGAAATCTACATATCGAATTCCGTTTACTCATATATAACAGAAAGGAAAAGAAAACAAAAGGGCCTGCTCATATACGCCATAAACCTTGCAACTCCCATCTCTCAAGATTTTCAGCAGAAATAGAAGGGAGTATTCTAGCTTAAAAATGGCAAAGTGAGGGCGTATCAGCGAAACAACAATCTCGTACAAGGTGTGGTTCCTGAGAAACATTCTTATTGTAGATGCTTCCGATAATATAATTGTCCAGGCTCTTGTTTCAAGTCGGGCAAGTTTTGAGACCTGAACCAAAAGAGTCTGTCAAATTACCAATAGACATGCCTCCAAAGAATTCATGCTTCAAAACAAAATGAAATTTCCACTGAGAAAATGAAAATTCCATGCAAGTGCAGCCCACAGAAAGGAAGGTTCCACATAATTGCATTCCATTACTATCCCTAAAGACAATAAAAGTGCCTTTTGTGAAGAAAAAAATCAACTTCTCCACGCAAGTGCTTTTCATGCCTAGTGCATTTTCACCTATTCTTTTGGAAAATATTTTTCTCTTTATCTCATTTGTCCTTCATTAGAAAAATTTATCTAAGCATTATGAAAATCACTGGTGATGTCAACACCTTAAATGCACAGAGCAGTAATCAGGTCCACTATCCTGCTTAATAAATCAAAATATTTACCTTAACGAGAAGAAAACCAAAGAATCATTTTCTCAGGTTCACCATGTGAATTACACGGTAGCAGAGAAAATTGAAAACAAACATCAAGACTTCAATTTCAACAAGTAAATTAAAGTTGACCTGAGGGTTCACTCGAGTAAAGAAGACATGTTTTTATGTCTCATGGACAAAAGAAAAAACATTTTGAGCAGTATGAAATTATGAATATAAGTATAGATTTCACCTTATGCATAGGCAGTAATCAAGTCCACATACCCTGTTTATATCTCTAGTTTTCAACCAACAGAAAGAGAGAGAAAAAAATTTATTGGGTTCACCATGTGAATTATATGGAAGCACAGATACAGAAAATAAGCATCAAGCTTCAGTTTCAATGGCAAGTACATTAAAACTGATGTGAAGGTTTTCTTGAGCAAAGCAAACATTGCTTTTATGTCTCGTGGACATATAGAAGCCTATGAGGGCTCCAGTTTATCGCAAGTGTATTACTTTCCAAAGAAATCATATTCTCAAGGATTCAAATTGTAAGCATACGAAAAACAAAATAAAAGCAGCAAGACGGAAAGAAAAAAGAAAAAGATCCTTTTCAATACCTCAAAAATCCAAAAGCAATTGTGGGAGAACCCGCTCCAAGTGAGTTGCTTCAATCTTACTCACACCCTCTGCTTCAGCAATTGTAGCAGCGCGCTGCACAGCCTCTGCCTCAACATGAATTTCTTTCTTAAAATGTCACAATAAACACACACAAAGTATGAGCACATAGTCTCAATTAAGCAACCAAAAGTTCGTGTAAAAACCTGTGACAAAGTTACGGAGAAGTTCACAACTCAGTTTTACGGCATTCCCATTAGCTGCATAACAAATTTGGAACGGAGAAACAACAAACAAAATAACATGCATAAGCAAAAATTCCATTACATATAAAAAAGAATCCCATCAAAATTGTAAAAGCTATAATGTGAGAAACCTGATGTGGGGCGATTTTTCTTAGATGTTCCAGCTCCTACCTGCACCAATTAGCAGCCCAAAATTAGCTGATCAGTAGATCTGAAGATTAGGATTTTCTCCCTTGCCCTAAATCAGTTCCATAAAGCTTAATAGCAATCAATTTGTGAAAATGAGGAAGAACAATAAGTACCTCGCAGTCCAAAGCATCGGTGCCTTCAATCGTTTGACGCTCTGGAAATCGAAATAGAAATGGACAAGACATATGAGAAAGAAGAAGAGGTTGTAAATTAATGGAGCAAAATGAACAAAAATGGCGCGGAATTCAACCGAGAGCTCTTCTGGACCAGACGAGCTTGAAAATGGCATGAACAAGATCCTGAAAAATATATAAAACAAAATGTAAGAAGCATAAATAAACATTCAGAAGTAAAATTGAGAGAAGAAATTAAGGTTTTACAGGTTCGAAAGTATTTTCCTCCATCGGAGAGAGAGAGATTCAGGCGCCCTTTTTTTTTTTTTTTTTTTTTTTTTTTTTTTTTTGTATGAGTTGCTGGCGCTCTTTTTATCTTGAAGAAGACAGTGTCGTTTTACTCACACTGCTGTCGTTTACAAGTCTATTAGCAAAACGACGTCGTCGTCTCTCTCTTCTTTTAGCGATTCGCAGCCTCCATCGCCATTCTCCTCTTCGAAATGAAACCCTTTTCGGCATAAGCAAACTCCAACGTGTGAGTTACTCTGTAACACTGTAACTTCTTCTTCATCGATTTCAATTCTCTGCCCCCAAATGGCCAGCTTTCTTCACAAACTCAACAAAAACACACCATCCCTACGAACAGTAACATCGCTCAAAACCCATCTTTTTCCCAAGCCCACACCTTCTGTCATTTCCCATAACAGCCATCTCGGCCATTCCAAACCCGAGTGCTCAGAAAACCCAGTTCCCCATTTGGGTCATTCAGGCTTTCACAATGTTGAAACTTCCAACTCCTTTCCCATTTTCCCCAATTTCCCATTTGGGTATTGTATGAATCCAATTTCCTCAACTGGGTTCGAGCAGTTGGGTGCTTTTGAGGCTGTTGGGGTCGAATCTGATGATGCACGGACGATTTGGGCAGACAGTGTTAAGAAGAAGAGGAAGAAGAAGATGAACAAACACAAGTATAAGAAGCTCAGGAAGCGTCTTCGTCGAAAGTCCAGAGCTTGATGTGGTAGTGAAGGTTTAGGATTAGACTTTTGTGTTCTCAGAAGATTCTGAACTCTAATTTCTTTACTCAGGTTTACTTTTAGAAGTATTATGCATTGTCTGAGAAATTTTAATGGAATTATCGGCTTGTTTTGCTTAAATTATAGAATATGAGAATTGTTAAGTTTACAATAAGATACATTACACTTTGGGATTAACAATCTCATTTTTCTGATCAAATGGATTCATATATTTTGGTTTGAATAGATATTTATAGCGTATTCATTCTCTTAGTTATATAGCAGTCATCGTCTTAGTATGGTTGAAGAATGCATGCTTCCTTCGCAGATGATTGTGCTTATGGTTTATAAGTGCTACAGTTCTAACCATATGCACGGATGTTTTCCCACAATTTTCATGTTTCAGTGTTACCTAGAGTGTCAGTAAGTGCTAATTTTTGTACTCTCTTACTTGCAGTGTAGGCATCATAAGGTTATATGAAAGATAATCTTGCTGAGAGATCACGTCCATTAGGATTTCTCTTTCTGTTACTATCCTAAGGTTCCACCAGGTTTCTTGATTTTGTCTGACTTAGTTTTCCATTTTTCTGAACTTTAAGATATACAGCAGTTAGTGATTGTTTGAGATGCAAGTTATGCTTTCAAATCAGTTTTGTGGATAGAGTCACAATAATAGCATTACAAAGTATCATAACTGTTAGTACCTGCATTTCTATCAGATTTGGTTCATTCCTAGGTTGGTGCATCAAGCTAGATATCTAGGCTACACATGGATCATTTGGTTTAAATCTTTATCATTTTAGATTATATGCTCAAGCTTCATTTTACTTCTCTTAGTAGCATATAAGACATTAATGCAGTTATTAGCTATATTTACTTTTGTCCCAATGCTAGCTTTCATGGTAGTTTCAAGATTTTGTTTTGCTGTTGTATCCTTGTTTGATTCAATGTTCTTGTGGTGCTTTCTGGTTTTTCTGAATTGTTTGTTGATGCTCTTATGTCAGTCGAAACATTAATGCACTTATCAATGTTCAAGGGGTTGACAACCTCGCGTCAACATACATTTCAATGGAACATCACATTTAACAGAAGTTCCATTCGGCCCCTGTGGTATGTTATGCTCATTTTTCTTTTGTAGATGATATAGGCTCTAATGAGTATCGCAAAAGACAAATCAAGATACTATTTGCTTTGCGCTGGTCTGATGCTTGCTGGACTAAAGAATGCTTGTCTTCATGACATGGTTGTGCTTTGAAGTGGTTCCATAGTTCAGTACAGTAAAATATTAGACTCGCATAGGATTTCTTTTGAGGTCTCTAGGGATTGATAGTGTACCTGTGTTGACTTTAAAGTTGTATTCTCAACCATCTACTTTCCCATCTGCCAGCATATCAGATAACATCCTGGTATTCCATTCTGGCAGTTAGATTGGTTGGACGGTGCTCCGAGAAGACAAGCAGTCAACAAGACGGTCAAATGTCCTCACCAGTATAGATGGTGGAATTTATTATTTAGTTTGCACTCTCTTTATTCACCAATGAGCATCCACCCTTCGTCTGTAACGTGCATTAGTATGGTAGGTAGCACAATGAGACAACTAAAGGTATGGTGCTTTCAAAATTCAAATTGGTGATCCCTTGATTGAGTTGTCGAATTGGAATCTTTTGATTCTTAGCAAAGCTGAATCCCTACTTCCTATAGAAATGGTGAATTTGCTTGTTATAGTTGTACAAGAGAAATAGTACAAAGTCCTCTTTACCTTTAATTGCTTGGATTGAAAAGTGTATCAATTTGAAAGAGTGGTGTGTGATGATGATGTCGTCATTGTTCTTTTTGTGTGTGATGTGTAGTTAATTCATCCTTAATCTTTTAGGTCCTCCCTAGCTATTGTGATGTCTCTTCTTTCTTATATGTTTCTTGACCATGGCCCTTGTTGGAACTCATCCTTCCCTCATTGCTACTGTTCTTTGTTTTAATAGTAACCTTCCTTATTTTTGGGTGCTAGCTAATTGACAGCTGAGTATTAGTTACTCGTGTTTGCTTGATTGTTTTATTAGACTCAGTATAGTTGTTGTGTTTGATTCGAATTAAGTTTGGTTACTGATACTTCTGTCATAATTTTTTTCTACAAAAAAGGTTTAATGTTCTGGAAAATAAAATTATATTGCAATTAGGATTAAATGAAGATGTGGTTTCTTAGTTTGTGGGTGCTATTTAGTTTATTAAATTAAAGATTTGGTTCTTAGTTTTTGTTGTGAATAGGGTTCAACTTTAACTTCAATAATATTGTTCATCCTCTATTTTAACTAATTCATATTTACTACATTATGTATTTATTTATTTTCTTATTTGATACAAGATTGTGGGAGATATAGCTAATGTTAGTAGGCCTGCGAGAAGCCCTTCTCCTATTGCTGGCCCAATATGTAATCGATGGATCATCATCTGTTTAACCTTTATATAGATGTTTCTGCTTTTGCTGATATTCAAATTGGTGCTGTTTGAGCTGAAACTTAGCCAATTAGGGAAGGGGAGACAAGGAATAGAATTGGAAAAGGTATATGCAGAAGAAGAAGCACCCAAAAAGATAACAAAATTGGATGATTGCATTGCTAGTAATCAATCATTTGAACATGTGAAGGTTTTTGACATTTAACCAAGAGTCATGCTCTGTTGATTAAAGTGGGAGACAATTATGCCTCGGTTAAGTAGCTAAGAAGACAAAGTTTTGATATGATTAGGTCAAGCAAATATTGAGCTAAACATGATAGTATTGAGACCTTGCCGCATGACTTTATATGATTATGTGATATGTTGTTCAGATATAAAACACCCTCCCCCTCCTCTCTTCCTCTCTGAAATTCTGGTTAAGAATTACCTGTTGCTATCGTCAATCTGTGGTTCATAATTTATAAGTACCGGTTTGCTCATATTTCATTAGTGAAATTATTTTGCTTTTGCAATCTATTTATCTGACTAGGAAAATTCTTCATGATCCCATTTCATTATCACCTCTCTGTCTTTCTTCTCACGTGATTGAACATAATAAAACCGAGACAGGAAAGTTCCTTTCGACTGACTTTAGCCATGTATAACTTTCGTATACATAATAATTGTCTTGTGTACCTGAAGGCTTCTATGGGACCTCATCCATGTGTATCAAGCATAACACTACACCACTTATTTTGCATTTATCAGTAGTATGAATTGGCTTTATGACTCTCATCTCAAGTGCTGGACTGCTGGCTGCTTCAGCATTCATGTTTTCTAATCTATTTTGTAGGTTGGGAAGATCCATCAAAGGCTTACATCAAGGCTTAAAATGAGAGCACCAAATAGCCCCCACTTGAACATGGTAGGGTTTGCTTTGCTCTTTCCTCTCGTGTCTACCAGTGGTTAAAAGGCTTGTCTGCCAGTGGTTTAAAGTCTTCACAATCAGAGATTAGATTGGTAATAATTGGTGTGTTTGTCTCTAATACACCTCAATTAAGTTTGGTGATTACTGGCCATGTTGGTCCACCTTTATGCCCTATTCACCTTCTTGTAGGATTTTCTGTTTAGCAAATGGATTCTTCTTTTCTTTGTCTTGACAAGATAAATCTACGAAGAAGACGAATTGAAAACAAAATTACGAATCTTCATCTAAATAAATTGTCGGTGGCACTTCCTACCAAAAAGTCTATGTAGAAAACTTGACTAATCTTCTCATACTTGAAACACTCCTCAATTAGCTTGTAAAATTTGGACCCACCAACAACTTAAACAGTTAAACTTAAAGACTTCTTAACTCACAAAACCAAATTCTAAGAATTTACACGTGAGTGATTGTCGGATGCTACTACTTTATGTAATGTAAATCGCAATACACCTCGAGAAAAACAAGCTTACTCTACAAAATCAGATTTCATACGGGAGAAGGGGAAAATCCCCTAAATTAGGCAGCCGATTTGGGAAAATTGGACTCAAAAATTTTGTGAACATCATCTTTGATTGATGTTGAAATAACAAACGCCAGCATGTGCATCTGAAAAGAAAACTATCGGATGAGAGATGATGCCAAATGGCATCACACCTGGGCACCACGTTTTGAATGGATGTGCAGGTTGATATGTAATTTTCACTCACCACCCTCCCACTATCCAAAAATACCAAAATACCAACCAAAAATAAATTAAAAATCCCCACAGCTAACATGGCTTTGCTCATGGCTTTGCTTGGCTTGGCTCTCTGCCAACTGCTTATAACAAAGACCTTCACGTTGCTTTTGAAAAGTCGATCCTACCCCACCATCCAAACAAATCGACGGCTGCGACTGGCCCTCGCATCCACAATCCACGGCCATGATTCGTGGAGACGACAGTCGTATCGTCGGTTGGGAATAAAATCGTTGCGAGGAGTGAGGACGTAGCTTTCATTGGGCAGCCCGAGTCGGCAAATGGACCGCCACCACGGCCCCTGGTGACACATGGCATCTGAGGATGTCACCATTGTTCCATGTCAGCATGGTGGGCCCGTGGTTTTGAACAATCCCGGCGAAGTTTGCGGCTAAGAAATTTTATTATAGAGAAAATGAAGATGGAGGGAGAGTTGGCTGGGCCTACTGGGCTTTGTGGTTTGATTTTGTGAGCAAAAGCATGTGCCTATGTCAGGAGGATTTTACGTCTAATTAAATTCTGAAATAACAGATTTCATATTCTTCTGCTTCCTCAATAATTTTTGGCATTGCTTGCTCTTGAAGCGCGGAAAATACATCACAGTTGGGTCACAACTTTGGAGTGCCTTATCCAATTATAGCTCATGCGAGTACCTAAGGAAAAAATTAAAATGTAACGCTCGATGGAGTTTATTTATCATGGTCACATTATAAATCACATATCTTCTATCTGTAAGTGCGTAAATGCATAAATAAGCATAATTATTTTTGAATTTATAGCGCTCGATAGAGTATGCTTCTAATGATCATATTACTAGATATGTATCTTTTGTTTTATAGATGATCAATCCACATAAAACTTGTTAATGCAAATAAATCTCGCGATTAGAGATAGCCCGTAATATAATTATTGCATGATATGTGTAATTACTCAAAAGTAAAAATCCCAACTACCTATATGAATCATTACCGAATCAAACTTTGTCACGCATGGCTAGGGTACTAATGAGTCCTTGGTGTACTTAATTTTCTAATATAATAAAATAAAGTAGAAACATCTTCTTTTTATGATCATCTCCATGTCTGCTGCCGGAAACTCACATGTGACATTTTCTATTTTCGTGCTTCAATTTTTCGGATTCATAGAAAAATAAAAATAAAAAACAATGGCAAATAAGTCAATTTTAGGGGCCAAAAAAATGGACTAAAAAAATATGTAAATAAAACGGGAAGCAACGACCACCATTTTCCCCACTTATTTTTCCACCCCGTGTTGGTGTCTGTCTTCGTTTGTGTCACTGTCGTTGGCAACGTGAACTGCGACCAGGCTTTAATAATTCAAAGGGAATGCTTTTGGGTCTTACCTTAAATTGTGCATCGTCTTAAAGAGTAACCTACTCTACCGGCTTAATTTGATGTCAATTATACACAACAAATACATTATTATAAAGCAGGTGTGTTTTCAACACATGCAGCTCAGGTGGGGCTTCTAGTATTATCAAAATTATTTCAAAAGATTTTCAATATGTTTTGACAAACGAGTCGAATCGAGCGTATACTTTACATGTCTTGTACAAATTACGTATCAGATTAACGAGACGAGTGTATCAATACGCATGTTTGAGCTCAGCTTGTTTTACTAACAAAAAAACCGAATTCTAACTACCCGAAACAAAAAAAGAAATCAAATGAAAAGAAAAGTGAAGCAAGAAAGCAAACCAACATGCCCCCACTTCGCCACTGAGAGTTAAAAAACAAGATATTGAGATGAGGTTAGTTTTCAATTTGGTTTTTTTTTTTTTTTTTTTTTCCTACCATTATTCAAGGCTTGCTTAACGGCAAAAACTACCCAATTAGAATCCCGTGAAAACCTGAAATCACGTAGGCCTTGGGTCCCACATGTTTAGTTTAATCATGCTAATTAGCCCCTTTTAAAATCTCTTTATATACACCCTCCCTCCTCATCTGTTTTCCATTCACCCCTCACAAACACACTTCCTTTTCTCCTCTCTGCTTTGCTACCCCAGTGCCTTTGCACACCTAAAACACACACAGGACCAAAATGGCGAGGCCCTCCTCAGGCCCCTCACCTCTCTCTCTCCTCATCTTCCTCCTCTTCTCTCTCCTCACCCCAACCCTCATTGCTTCCAGACCACTGCAGCAAAACCCTGAATTGGTTGTACAAGATGTACAAAGGTAAGGCTCCACCAATAATTATTACGGTGGCTCAAGAACTAACTTGCATATTTATGTTTATACAATCTCTTTTGTCACGGCATTGTGCCCGATCCGAGTTCAATTCCTCGCCTCGTACATTAGACTAGTGTTGAACAAAATGTGACATTTTTTCCTTTTTTGGGCTGCAGGAGCATCAATGACTCTGTTTCTAGGAGGAACTTGGGCTACTTGTCATGTGGGACTGGAAACCCCATTGATGATTGCTGGCGATGTGACCCAAATTGGGAGCAGAACAGGCAGAGGCTGGCAGATTGCGCAATTGGGTTTGGGAAAAACGCCATTGGTGGAAGAGATGGCAAGATTTACGTGGTCACGGATTCAGGGGATGACGACCCTGTAAACCCAAAGCCAGGGACTATACGACATGCCGTTATTCAGGACGAGCCACTGTGGATCATCTTCCAGCGTGACATGACAATCCAACTGAAGGAAGAGCTGATCATGAACTCTTTCAAGACCATTGACGGTCGAGGAGCCAGCGTGCACATTGCTGGTGGGCCATGCATCACCGTCCAATTTGTGACCAACATTATCATTCATGGTCTGCACATACACGATTGCAAGCAGGGAGGGAATGCTATGGTGCGATCCTCCCCAGGGCACTACGGGTGGAGAACTATATCCGACGGTGACGGCGTGTCCATCTTCGGTGGGAGCCACGTGTGGGTGGACCATTGCTCTTTGTCAAATTGCAAAGACGGGTTGGTTGATGCAATTCATGGGTCCACTGCCATAACAATTTCCAACAATTACATGACTCACCATGACAAAGTGATGTTGCTTGGGCATAGCGATTCTTATACCGAAGATAAGAACATGCAAGTCACCATAGCCTTCAATCACTTTGGAGAAGGGTTGGTGCAGAGAATGCCAAGGTAATTAAGAAGCTAATGTAGTAATTAGAAAAAGTAAATTTTAATTAATTGATGATGGTCCATGATTTTAATGTTGCTAATGTTTTAATTAACTTTTCTCTGTCAAATTTGTAGATGTAGGCATGGATATTTCCATGTGGTGAACAATGACTACACCCACTGGGAGATGTATGCCATTGGAGGCAGTGCCAACCCTACAATCAATAGCCAAGGGAATAGATTTGCGGCACCAGACATCAGATTTAGCAAAGAGGTTTGAACCTAATTATTATAAATTCATTCGAGCAGCGATATTCGTACCATATTTACTAATTAGTGGTACCATATTTACTAATTAGTGGGGTCCATTTCTATTCAAAATCTGGTTAGTAAATTTTATGAAGGGTTTGGTTTATAATCTGGTGTAAACTTGTGCAGGTGACAAAACATGAGGATGCACCAGAAAGTGAGTGGAAGAATTGGAATTGGAGGTCTGAAGGAGACTTGATGCTGAATGGTGCATTTTTTACAGCATCAGGAGCTGGAGCTTCCTCAAGCTATGCAAGGGCTTCAAGCTTGGGGGCAAAGCCATCTTCTCTAGTGGGTTCAATAACCACAGCTTCTGGTGCACTTAGCTGCAGAAAGGGTTCTCGTTGCTGATCACATTTTTAGATTGTGACCTATTGCGAAGGACATTCTTGAAAAAAAATTATATATAGGTGGAGGGAAGTGAAATATGTGATGAAAGAAAAAGGCTATGCAAAAATGGGTCAAATATATATGGCTCAAAAATTCTATTAGGATCTCTTGCCTTTTTTCTTCCCTCCAATTCTTCCCTCTTTTTTACCCAATGTTTTGTACTTTTCCCTTTTTTCCTTTTCCTTTATTTAGTCAATTTTCATGATGATTACAACCTCGGCCAGTTACTCTTAGGCAGCATTAGGGTTTCTGTTTGGGAATCTTGATGCCCAAGAGAAAACAAGTGCAGAAGTGTTGATTATACTAAATTATCAATCTATTTATAATATTGATGAAATAGCTTTGTCTTTCGTCCTTCTCTATATGTATTGAACTTTTTTTAATATTGAAAATTCAAACATAAGAACTCGAGTGAAATGATAACTGCTATTAATGAGTTACAAATCTCTTTCCACTCAATTTGAAATGACCCAATTTTTCTATTTTGAATTGGTATGGTAAGCCATGAACAATGCCCCAATAAGAAGCAACTTAGACCCAAAAGACAAAAGCAGCAGAATAAACAGAATCCAATACTCGAAATTCTATAAGGACAAACAAACAGTCTCCCAGAATTTTTGACCATGAGAGAGAGAGAGAGAGAATACTGGCAGAAAGTGCACATCCACCAAGAAGATTACATACCAAAAGTTAAAACAGAGTAGCAACTACCAACAAAGTGAAAAGAAACCCTAGCAGAATTGTCCTCTCCTACAAATCATAAAAAAATTTGGGTAGGACCAGATTTTGAATTTTAATTTAAGGGGATCTTGATTAGGCGCTAGGACTTCAAAAGCAGAAAGCACATGCAAAGCCTGAAAACTGGACCTGCTTTTGATGGAGCTATTTAGCCGTCTCTGCTTTTAGAATATAATATTAGGTCTAGCTACAAGTTACATACCAACTACGTCTTTGACAAAGTTGCCTGCTTCCATCTTTTTGGTTGCTGGGCTCAGTACCTAATCAGGGCAAGCCACGTTTAAAGCAAACTCATGCTCACTGCAGTAGGGAACAAAAGTATCCCTTTCTTCCTTCCTACGTTGATTTTGACTCCATGCGTTCTCACATGGGAGAAGATGCATCAGATGACATATCTCTGCAGGTTTAGTTATGCAGCTTTTGCTTTGGACTTGGAGACTTGGAGAGACTTGGAGAGCTCCAATGGATTAATTTTTTGTCTTTCTCACGTCAAACGTCACATTGAGAACCTTATCAAACTTGTTTAATATTCACATGGCAAATATAAGTTACATTTTAAGAATAGTTGCATCATTCAACCTAATTCTACCATTGTAGGCATGGTCCAACATGTGAAACGGGTTTATGTGATGTAAAGAGTGCGTTTGTGTACACTTATGATAGGTAAGTTTTTCTTCTTCCTTGCATTAAAAGTCGAGTTTGGCCCTCATCCTTCCACTTCAGGATAGTCAATTTTTTTTAAAAGAAAAAACTTAACAATTTCGAACTCGAGAATCATGTTAAGTTTAAATAATCCACAAAATTTAAGGGGCATGACTGTGGATATATAACTTGTCCAGTATCATAGCAGGAATAGCCATCGATGATTTGAAGTTTGAGGGAGGGGGACCAAGGAATTATTCTCATATGAAATGCAATGGGGATACCATTTTGGACCCAACCATGTGGCAGACATTAGTGGAAATAGACCTAAGAGGAATATGAGTATGATTGAGACCAATAAACGAGCATTATCCCCAACACCCAAGCTTTTATTTTTGCTCACCTCATGCTCCACAGAATCACAATGAATTATGCCTAATGCGACCAGACGGTTAGAAGTATGAACCAAAACGCAAAATGGTCAATGGTTTTGCGTAGAGGGCAAAGACTCATTTGGGTTTATTAGCAAGGAATTGAATATCGGCAAGTGACACATTTATGTCATAATGTGAATTGCTCCATCCAAATGCACCGTATGGTCATGTTTGGTGATTGGTATTGGATTGGATTGAATACTTCCCATATTTAAAGCATGTTTAAGGAAGAAATGATTTTTATTTTTATTTTAAACCAAGTTGAAGGTAAAAGATGGATTACTCATGAAGAAAATTTATCTCATCTAATCCCTATAAAATGATAGGATAACAACACCTTATAACTAATCCCTCCTAATCCCCCCAACATGGAAAGTCATTCACCCCTACCTTCATTTCCTCCTTCAATATACCTTAGATTTAGCGACTTTTCCAATCCAATCCAATACTAGTCGCTAAATATGACCTACGAGTATTTAAATGTGCTAAATTGACATCCATTTTAATTCAACGCAAGTTGGCAATATGTGCTAATTTAAATCGTTTTCTATCTAGGAGATAAAACGCTTATGTTGTACTAATGAACCTTAGTTATCAGCATACGTGGATTAGGTTAGTTGGTTAAGGTGATGAGCTCGTCTCCTTACGCCCAAGTTCAAATCTCCATATACTTGTATTATGTGTTTACTAATCATGAATTGGAATTAGAATCAATAATTGAATTCCAATTATGGAGGATTTCTGCTTTTACTTCACACCAAGGAATTAAAAAGTAAGTAGGGAGAAATTCAATTCTTAGTTGGGAGGTGGTATTCTAATTCATGGATAACAAACCCATTAGGAATCCATCTTTTTTACCCATTATATCCTTGCACAATTTCACAAATTCCAAATTTGACATCTACTTTAACCCAACAACGAGGACATTTTAGTAATTAGTACCACTCAAACCCCAATTCCATATGGTTTAGTAAACAACTTCAATAGGAACCCAAAATCTAATTCTCCTAAATCCATATGGTTTAGTAAATAACTTCAATATGAATCCGAAATCTAATTCTCCTAGCTCATTCTCAATTCAATTCCTCCTAATCCGATTACGAATTAGTAAACATGCTAGTAAATTAGATTAATTTAGGGCCCTTTTGATAACAATTTTAGTTTTCAGTCTTCAATTTTTCAGTTTTTCAATTTTTTTTAAACTGAAACTCAAAAACTTGTATGGTAACTAGTTTCAATTTTAAAAAAAAAATGAAAAAGTGAAAAGTGAATCAAAGTTGTTTGGTAACTTATTTCAATTTTTTTGTTTTATGTGGAACTTGAAAATGCATGTTAAGAAGAGTTCGTTGTATTTTTTGGTGAATTTTATGGAATTAGATTGGGTGAATTTTGGATTTGGAGGTCCCGAGGCTTGGATTGGGTACATGGCCGAACACAAGAATCGAGAGGCCATGTCCAAGTCAGGAGGTCCCATATATCAAGTTTTGGTAACTAGAGTGCATTTCATGTGTGGTGATGTAAAATTAGTGAATGAAAAAGGAGCGCAAAAAAAATGAACACACTTTCAAGTTGTTTTGAAAAATAAGGATGATTTTGACAACTAGATTTCACTTTTATGAAAACTGAAAACGAAATATGTTACCAAATGTGTTTTCAGTTTTTAGAACCCCTTATTAGATTATTGCTTGTATTCGGTTTAATGAGTCATTCCTATAGAATTCTACTCGGTGTGATATTGATGGAGCCACCTACAAGTTATATCGTAGCCCAATGCACAAAAGGAAGATAAAGCCCATTGATGTGAGGATCAAGCAATCGAGCTGGGCCATGAAGCTTCAGCAAATTCACAATTCAATACCTTATTAGGCTGAGAAAATCTTTTGTCCATAAAATCCTTTTTTTTTAAAGCAAATATATAATTCATACCTCTCCGGTGTCTTCAGATGTGGGATTGTCAAATCTATTTTTGACCAAAAAAAGAAAAGGAAAAACTCAATTAGCAAAGGATTCAAAACATAACACCTTCTTTGAATTTTTAAATTTTCACCTCACGTTTTGTAAACAAGAGAAATGAAAAAACAAAAACGGAAAAAACACTTAATTGGAATATGGAAATAATTCTTAAACAATTCGTATATATTTAAAGAGTAAAGCTGCTTGGCTATCCTATTTAAATATTCGTATATATAAATCAGAAAAAGTTCAAGAGATTAAGTTCAACATTGCTGTTGAATGCTTATACACTTCGAGAAACTTCTACAATACTTCGAACTTCATGTCTTGAACTGTTTCTGATCTATTTGTTTTTAGTTGGTTTTCAGGTTCAGATGAATCAATCTTGATTGTACATGCATTATTGGAAGTTGCTTCACACCCTCCATGACATCCAATTTTCGGCAGAGTCTTCAGGTGAACTCGACCAAAAGGTCAGTCATTCTAGAACCAGCCTACTTGATCGTGCGTAAACAAGTATTGACTATAGTAACTCTACTCTTCCACGGATTCGTATATTTCGTTTGTCAATGAATCTTCCATTGAAGCTGAGAGAAATAGAAGCCTACAAGTTTTTCGTATATATTTCAAGGGTATGGCCGCACGGCTATACTTTTAAAATATTCTATTCCCAGTGCATGGCCGGCGGCTACTGTTAAAATATTCTATTTCAAGTGTATAGCCGCCCGGCTATATGATAAAATATTCTATTTCAAGTGTATAGCCGCCCGGCTATATGATAAAATATTCTATTTCAAGGGTAGAGCCGCTCGGCTGTACTGTTAAAATATTGTATTGATAGCGTATCTTAAAAAATTCTATTTCTAGAGTATAGCCGCGCGGCTATATCCTTTAAACATTTTCCTGTGGCTGCCATTTGTCTTGTTTCTATTTCTTACAACCTCAGAAAGTAAGGCATACGGAGGTTCTTCTTCGTGGATAGGTATCATTGTCATAAGCTTCAGTACCGTGATGAATATATACAAAAGATCAATGTGAGTTAGTTTGGCAATACCCATAGCTCCCTTCTTTAATTTCTTTCCTTTTCATTTTATGGTTGTGACCTTTATGTTTCTACCTGAGTAATTCTACTGTTGGGGGATAAAATTAAATTTGATGCAGATAGTTGAGTTGATCTAAAATGTTAATCTGAATTCGTTAAAGCTACTGTAGAGGGTTTTTGCTAAATTTATACATTGAATCCAATGTGTTTCGTTATGTGAATCAACTGTGACACCTGTCAAGGAAATCACCCCTTCAAAAAGTAGCGATTTTGTGTTAGAATCTGTCGACGGGAGCACTCCAAACGATGCAAATTGTGATTCCATTTCGCACCAGTTGAAGAGACAGGTCCCTTAGAGTTTTTCTCTTTTCACTAAAGTTGTTGCTTCATGTATAGATCCAAAACCAAAAGCATACGATTTTTCTGTACTTATATCGTCTTCCTAAATATAATTTTTCTTTCCCAAAATTTTTGTTCTAAAATTACATCTAGAGAGAGAGAGAGAGAGAGAGAGCTGAAATTGTCATTGATGATTAATACAACTAGTCTGGAATGTGTAGATTAACAAGTGCCAGAAAACGTTTTGCAAACAAGAGAAAGGAAAAAACAGAACGGAAGAAAACTAGTCTGGAATGGTAATATTTCTCAAACAATTCGTATATATTTATAGAGTATAGCCGCGGCTATACATTTAAAATATTCTAATAGTACAGCCGCGCGGTTATACTGTTAAAATATTCTATTTATAGTGTATTTCCGGGCGGATATGCTGTTAAAATATTCTATTTAAAGGGTATAGCCGCGCGGCTATACGTTTGAAATATTATCATGCTATTCACCCATTATTTTGGGAAGTTTGTTGGGTTCATTTTTACACATGATTTATCATGTTATTCACCCATTATTTTGAGTTAGCTCTTGACATTTTATAGCTTTTTATTCCATTTTTGTGGTTTCTTAGATTTTACCTTGGTTAGAATGAAAATGAGTTAAAAATGCATATTTGGTTATAAATTTTGTTTTTGTTCATTTTCTTAGGTCAACTTCTTAGCCTTGGATCAGCATGCTCTGGTGCTCGAATGAGGTGAAGATCTTCATAAAACGTGTTCTAATGGATGTTGACTACAACATATCCGAATTTGGGCTCCATTGAGCAAGTATTGCTTAGCCAACCAATCCAGCAATTGATCCTAGCTCTGGAAATCTGTTATGAGCCAATTTCACCTCCATTTGGTGTCATCTTATTTCTACTTGTTACCATACTAGTTGGTAATAATAAATTACCTTATTGAAGTGGGGTTTTCTGAGTAAAGGGGAGCCTTGGAATGTATTTAAAAGCAAAAACCTCAAAGACAAGGAGGAGACAATGACTAAAGGCTTTAGCAAAAGGTGGAGTTTAATATTGAGGTTTGAGTTGGAAAGAAGGAGAGAGACAGAGCAAAAGGGGAAGGTATCAGCCATGCACATGGTATTCGACATTGGACAGAGCAGGTAGGAGCCAGAGAGTTGGAGAGCTGAGTTTTGGAGCTGAGGAGCTACGGAAGAAGACAAGGGGGCAGCCAAGCAAGGAGTGAAGAAGACTTCCACCATTGAAGACCTTGAGCTTCCATCACTTTTACAAAATCTGTAAACTCTTTCTAGTTTTATTTTGAATTTTTGTTTGAAATAAGTATGAGGAACTAAACTCCATAGCTAGGGCTTAGGTTGAAACCCTAAACATGAATACCTTATTGTTTTGATGTTTGAGTGTATGAATTTCTAAATGTTGTTGATGAATTCCCATTCACTAAAATAATCTATCCTTGATGTATGTTTTTCTTTGATTGATCACCTTTGAAAGCATGCTTCTTGATGTTGTTGGGATTATGTGTATCTTCATGTTTTCCTAAGCAATAAATGGATGAAGTAAGAATCATCCATGTGAATTGGTTTCTTAAATACCTAATGTAAACATCATGCTATTAGGGTTCTTGTGATGTTCATATTCTCTTTGAACTTAATGAGTTTTTCTTGTAATTGAATCGAAGTACTAAGCACACCTAGATTTGGTTATAGGGAAGGCACAAGTATTGTAGCACTAGCCCTACACTCTACTTATATTAGAAAGAATCAATGCATCTTGAGCCACTAGACCTGGTCTTGATTGCGAATATCTTCATCAACACATTTAGAGTTCATCACTTGAGTATCCATGAACAAGGCTAGAATTGTTTAGGGTGAATTTCGAAACCCTAGTGTTTGTTATATATTAACTTCACACTTTGATTTTCATTTATGTCATTATTGTTAAAATTAGAGTTCATTTACGTTCAAGTATTAGAAATAGGTCACTCAAATCAACTCAAAACAAATCACCACCACCCCCCCCCCCCCCCAAAATGTGTGTATGTGTTTGAAACATTGTGTGTTTTCTTCACTGAATTCTGTTTATTTCCGTAACTGTTTTTAACATTTGGTCTTCGTTGTGTTCTTCCATTTTCTGTGCTGAATCCAACCATATAAAGAACGTGAAATTTGGACAAATGGTTGGAAAGTTATAGGCCAAACACTGAACATAGGTCAAAGCTGAAAAACGGAGAAACGAATCTGTCTAAATGGTGATAAACATGTGATAAATAGGTGATACAATGGTGATAAAAGGGTGATAGAAATTGTTGTTGTGTTTTTCTTTGGTTTCTTGTTTTGTTTCATTTCTTTTACCTTTCCTTTCTCAATTTTAGTTTCCAATTTGTATTGTGCATTTGTGTTGTGTTAAATAAGTGTTCTTTAGGTACTCAAATTAGAACTTGTAGGAAGCCGACAGTTCTTCGTGGGATCGAACCCCGTACTTACATAATCTATATCTCAATAGATTCGTGCACCTGCATGTATTTTTAATTGGATGGATGCACATTTACTTGTGTCGTTTGAAAATACAACAACTTTGTCATATCACAAGTGTCCTACATTGCAGAAATAGTTTAAGATAATTTATAAGTTTTCGGCGCCTTTTCTTACAAGTCGGTTAATATAGGAGCAAGTTCTAGCCATGAGTCAGGACACCATTACCTAATCTAACTGATCTTTGTAAAACCATTTGACTTACATGTTATGTAGGATATGACAAGGCAACTGCTGAGACCTTGGACTCAGACGGGTGGTTGAAGACGGGTGATCTTTGTTTCTATGATGATGAGGGGTTCCTCTACATTGTTGACAGGTTAAAGGAATTGATCAAGTACAAGGCCTATCAGGTGATTGCAAGAGAGATCCTTTGAGAGTTAAACTCATAACAAAAGATGGTTGTATAAGTATTTGATCAGTCCATTTGAGTTAAATTCATAACAAAGATGGTTGTATAAGTATTTGATTAGTCCATTTGAGTAATGTGTTGTTTTGGTCTCCCTATGTCTGGAACAAATTAGAGGTACCCCGAGCTGAGTTGGAACCTATTCTTCAATCCCATCCCGACATTGCCGATGCTGCTGTGATTCCGTATGTATCTAGTACTATGACACTCTTTGCTTGTGAAAAGCTAGTTTCTTTCCATGCTCTATGGCATCAATCTATCAATTGTCGAATTTAATCTCTTATTTGTCACTTTTGAAAATTTTTAGAAGTATTTAGCTGGGAAAAGAAACTGGTCCATAGAAAAACAAAAAACAAAAGAAACTCAAGAACTTATGAGATCATTGAAGAAAATTTTGACGGATATTTTGCCGATAAGTTTGCCTTTATGAGAAATCTGGTCTTTTGCCTCCACTTTCTTGCATAGTTAGTGTCATAATTACATGGTAGAAGATCATAGTTTTCTGAAAGAATTTGCAGTATATTTCATGCATCTGTTTACCTCCTCAAGGTATACTAGTTCTGATTTCTGCCCGTTGGCGTTTCTGAAGCAGGTATCCTGATGAAGAAGCAGGGCAAATTCCTATGGCCTATGTAGTTAGAAAGCCTGGAAGCAATATCAATGAGGCTGCAGTTATGGATTTTGTTGCAAAACAAGTATACTCCTGAATACTTGTAAAGAAATCCAATTGATTCTTTTCATAATTAACATCCATACTTCCAGTTCTCTTGAAGTTGGTTTGTTATTGCAGGTTGCACCCTACAACAAGATTCCGAAATCTCCAGCAGGAAATATCTTGAGGAGGGAGCTCGTTAGTCATGCTCTATCTAGCCGTTCATCGAAATTATGAGTTACTTCTTCAAACAAAGGAAAGCTTGCTGAGCATTACATTCCAATTCAACATATCAACTTGTTCATGTTCTTTAGCATGTATATAAGTGCAATCGATCTTGGAAGTCACAGTTGTTATGTTTCCGATCAGAATTCAATCGTGTAAAGCCTTTTATAAGATAAACCTATGTTTGAGCCTAATTGAAATCTAGCCGGGTGAAGCACAACCTTTCCACACATTATTTATGTTTACTGTGTATCTATCTGTTAGAAAGTTTGAAATTCATCATTCAATCAAGATCCTTGATGCACTTGTTTCCCTAGTAAGTGTTTTTGCTTATGTTGTATTCTGAATGTAATATACGTACTACCACAGACTTGTTACCATTATTGTTCTCATGATAATTAATAGTTTAGCTTGTTAACCTGGGACTCATGTAAAGAGAACCACACACACATATATATATATATATATATATATATATATATATTTCCTTTTTGTTGCTGTTTGTATCAATCTTCTATTTACTGGTTTTCCCAAGAAATGATTCTTTCATACATGGATCTACTATGATACATTTTGTCACATAAATTAAATGGCCATCAAAAGATTTGAGAGCTAATTTCCTCATTTATCATAATAAGGTAAAGCCGTGTGCTATACATTTAAATATTCTATTTATAGAATATAGATTTGTTTAAGGGAAAATGGTTAATAACTGAACTTCAACTTAATGGAAGAATTAATGAAATCCCACATTACATTCCATTTGGACATTCTTCTATTGCACTAATCTGTCACAACCACAAGAAATATGTGTTAGATATGCCTGCTTTCTAATTTAAATAGTATCGCCACACGGCTATACTAAAATTTTATGTTTGAAGGGTCTAGCCGACCGGCTATACTGTTTAAATATTATATTTATAGAGTATACCCACCCGGCTATCCTCTAAAAATTTTCGATTCAAAGGGTATAGCCGAGCGGCCATACGATTAAACTACATTTATGTGGTATAGCCGGGCGGCCATACTTTTACTCAAACGGTGTAGCCGAACGGCTATACATTTAAAATATTTTATTTATAGGTTATAGCCGGGCGGCTATACTGTTTAAATAGTCTATTTTAAAGGTACAGCCGCGCGGCTAGACTCATTAAATATTCTATTTAAAGAGTATACCAGCAAGGAGTTGATCGATAATCAGAACTTAGAACTGACCTGGCATTCTGGCAATGCAGATGTCTAATCTGAATGGTAGATATTGGAACTTCATAAGGAGAATGAGAGGCCAAAGCTTGAGCCAGTTCTTTAATACTAGTAATGTTCAGGCTTGAAAAGCACTGTCTGAAATGTTCAAAGATATATAGTAGTTGAGAATGAAGTAATTCCCAAGCTATGATCTAATATTACTCACTTTTTTGGGGGTGTTTTTTATTTATTTATGTGAACAGGTTATGGATAGGCTTCTAAAACTACCTCAACATCCTCAAGTACTTCAGACAAGTAATGTATTTTTAATACTTATAGTTCATCTGTCATGGATGGTTCAGCTGAGGACTCGTTGCATCTAGTTGAAGCCTTAAGGTAAACTATATCTTCTACATCTTCTGACGTTGCTGTTGATGATCTGAACATCTACTGAACTCTCTTCTGCAGCAAGGTCATTACTGAACTTCCACCAAACCATGCTAAGAGGGCTTTGGAGGCATTGTGCTTGCCCGTCGTTACTCCTTTACAGGTGTGTAATTCATTTCCAGAAGAAAGTGTACATATAAATTCTTCTGTGGGTGATGATACTGAATTAATGCTGTCAACAACCAGGAGGTTGTCAGCCAAGGCCCCGGACACATTAAATAGCAAGCCTGCTCGTGATTTAACAGTTCACATTGATCGATTTGGGTATATCTTTAAGTATGTACGATCAATATCTTGTTGTTATGCCCCTTATTTCTTCTTATTTTGTTGAGATGTGATAAACATTCTTAAATGTTAATCTGAATTCGTTAAAGCTACTATAGAGGATTTTTGCTAAATTTATACATTGAATCCAGTGTGTTTAGCTATGTGATTCAACTGTGATACCTGTCTTTGTGCCCATGGCATCTTGTTTCGTCTTCAAAACTTTGCCTTATTTGATAAGAGGAAGAATTTGTATCAATAGTGTTCTGTTTTCCTGTCGTTGGTGGTTCGGTGTGAGCCATATGAATGTTTTGCTCTGGCAAAGCTGTTTTTTTCAAAACTTTCTGATCTTATCATTGTCCTTCTGGAAACGATGAAGTTAAAAGAATCTGTCACTAGGCTTATTGCCACAACCACAAGAAGCTGCCTGATATAAGAAAGATGCGCGAGGCATGCCTGCTTTCTATTTAAAGACTCTAGCCGAGCGGCTATACTGTTGAAATATTCTATTCAAAGAGTATCGCCGAGCGGCTATACTTTTAAAATATTCTATTCATATATTATAGCCGCGCGGCTATACCCTCCAAATATTTTAAATATTCTATTTAAAAGATATAGCCGTGCGGCTATACTTTTTAGATATTATATTCATATAATATAGCCGCTCGGCTATACCTTTTAAATATTCTATTTCTAGAGTATAGCCGCGCTGCTATACCCTTTAAATATTTTCCTGTGGCTGCATTTGTCTTGTTTCTATTTCTTACAACCTCAGAAAGTAAGGCATACGGAGGTTCTTCTTCGTGGATAGGTATCATTGTCATAAGCTTCAGTACCGTGATGAATATATACAAAAGATCAATGTGAGTTTGGCAATACCCATAGCTCCCTTATTTAATTTCTTTCCTTTTCATTTTATGGTTGTGAGCTTTATGTTTCTACCTGACTCGAGTAATTCCCCTGTTGAGTTGATGCAAAAATCAATTTTAGTTGAAAACAGAAGCTGAAACTTAAATTAACAAATACTTTTACTGTCAGTTTCTCCCTTTTACTGTGAGTATCTTGCACAAATTTTTCATGTCGCTGGATGTGTTAACTTCCTTGGCACGGATATATTTTGTAAATATTCTATTTCAGATATCCTCAACATCCTCAACATATTTTGTAAATATTCTATTTCAGATATATTTTGTTAACTTCCTCAACATCCTCAACATCCTCAACTACTTCAGATATGATCAATATCTTGTTGTTATGCCCCTTATTTCTTTTTATTTTGTTCAGATAAACATGCAGAAGCTGTGGCAGAAGCAATCGAAAGACTGGCGGCCAATATTTAAAGCCATATTTGATCTGTAAGTATTCCTACATTACTTGCTGAATATTACTTGTGGTGCAACAGATTTGCATACTCATACATCTTAATCTCCTTTCCGAGCATGCAAATACGCTGTGAGTTCACTGATCCCCCTTCTAAAATGTTAATCTGAAGTCGTTAAAGCTACTGTAGAGGAGTTTGGTATTCTATTTATACTGTATAGCCGCGCGGACATACTATTAAAATATTCTATTTAAAGGGTATAGCGGCGAGCGGCTATACGGTTAAAATATTCTATTTAAAGGGTATAGCTATACTCTTTAACTGTTCGTATATATTTTAAGGGTATAGCCGCCCGGCTATAGTTCTAAAATATTCTATTTGCAGAGTATAGGCGCGCGGCGATACTGTTAAAATATTCTCTTCGTAGTGTATAGCCGCTCGGCTATACTGTTAAAATATTATATTTAAAGGATATAGCCGTGCGGCCATACGTTTGAAATATTCTATCATTATTAAAACCCATGTTCCCCTACATATTGGAGTCAAAAAATATAAAATTATGAGCAGAGCTATACAGAGAAGATGAAATATAACCAAAAATATTGTGGAAAAACAGCCTAACCTACCAAGACCAACACACCAAGGTAAATCTATCGATCCTTCAGAGCTAACTGCCAAAACAACAATGGTTGCGTTCAAACTGTAGAAGATCTCCGAACAATGGTTGCGTTCAAACATAAAAGAGCTAAACTATTACAACCCTTAATTATCAAGAAATGAAAAGCTATGAGGTACAAAAGTAATCACCAAGATTTTAAAATTTCCAGAACCTGCAAGGAGTTGATCAACAGTCATGAGCCAGTTCTTTCAATAAGAACTCCAATTGAAAGAGTCCTGACGAGCTGAATTGATCTCTATTAGATTTAGCATCCCATCATGATCCTCATCTAACCAGAATGCCCCGCATGGTCGATTCTTATTCTCAGGCAGATATGATTATTTTAACAGCATGGGTAGGGTAGGGGCCATATACTTCAACATAACCAACACCCGGCACACAAGAGGAACGAGGAAATCATAACCAGACAACAATACTCAGTAAAAGAAGATTCATAAGATAGCACCTTGGGCCTGGCCTCAAACAGTACATGGCTACGGTGGAACTTGGCTCACTCTAGTTCCTATCTACAAGAAAAGGCCGAATACTTTATTGCAATTAAAAGAGAGAAGCAGTTGACCAAATAAGTGAGCGTAACTTTCACCCAGCCAGGAGTATTCACAACCAGTAATCCAACTTTTGAGCACACCTTTCCATTGGTAATCCAACTTTTGTAGGGCTAGCACTCTGGTCAAACAAGCACTACTTCAACCAAGTACTCTGGTCAAACTTATATTCCAGCGTCGGGGTAGTGACCGGCGCAGTGTAGTAGTTTCGGTCGGTTGGATTTGTAAGAAATCATTATTTTCCTGTTAGAAACATAAGTTTAGTAGCTGTCCTAATTCGAAGAAAGAAATCATTATTATTTTTAATTTTTCTTTAGGTGCATGCCGTAAATACTTGTTAATGACATGCTTAGCTATGCAAAGGTTTGCATTATTCTCTTCTAACTTCTGAGAACGACACCACTGCAATAAACCACACAGCAAAGTTTCGTATCCCATGAGGTCAGCTCAGGTATTTGAGAAAATATAAAATAAAAATAGTTTCGTTTGCCTAAAAAAACGACAGTTAGCACGCCAGTACCCGCCTTACTGGCACTCGAAAACGTGTCGTCTGCTCTAAACGCAAGCGGTGGTCTCCGACTTCCTGGACACGTGTGAGGACACAAAACCTGTTGTTTTAGTGGGCCCAAGTACAGCGCCAATGACGGCTGATTTTGCACTCGAACTTAATTAAACTAATATCTTTATTTATTTATTTTTGCAGTGGAGATGGGCTGTTGACACGTGTAAGTATACGTGGATATTAGTTTGTGATCGGCGCAGGCGAGGTGGAAAGGATGAGGACAAGTTCTCACACGTCGGACTGAGTCAACCTCTCCCTACTGCGAAAGGCCGCTTATTATAATTTGGCCTTCATTTTTTTAAGTCCGGCCTTATTGGGTTTGTTTGTTGAGTGAAAAGGCCAGGTGCCAAGTGGGTATTGTGGGCTAAACCTTACACGTCAGATCCAAAAGATTATCCATATAATCTTGGATAATCACTAAAATAGAAAAAACCAAATTTCCAAGTTGGCAACTTGGCAGGGGTAGAGATGGAAATATTGTTATTAGCTAGAAAATGATGGATGCTCCCCAGGCGCACAATTTAGAATTTACTTTGGACATTTCCGTCACCCAAGTAATAATACAAATTAAGGTAAAAGTCATGGTAAAAATGTAAAGAAAGCATAGAGTGCATAGGAAACCAATATTTTTACTATATTCGTTTTTAAGATAAGCAATTAGGGTTGGGTACAGTCTTGTTCGGCCCATTCTATTTCTAACCCTCAAAAAATAAAATCAATGATCGTTCTCGATTCGGATTGATTTAACTTTGAGAAAGTTAGTGTTAATAACTGAACTAAACCACATCGGTCATAATCAATTTCACCTTCAGGTTTTTCCTCTATCTCGATTGGTGCGCGGTCACGATTTTAATTAAAAAATTATCAAAAATTCATACCATGTCTACCCTTTTGGTAACATATCCAAGTATTTTTTTTGATCAATTTATAATCACAACAAGTGGCTTCCTAATATTTGTATAAATGTGGCTCTTAAATGGCGCGTGAGACTGAGGTGGACAAACATCGGTCACACTTGGTTGTTTTATATTTGTTCTTTTGCGTTTTCAGTAATAATCTCTCATTCTCGGAACCCGGCCCCCCAACAAAAAAAAATCTCAAATTCTCTATAAAGTCAGGGTAGACCATCAAACATTTTCATCGTCTCACAAACTTAGACTCACAAAAAGACTCCTTTCTTTCTACTCATAATATCTCTGTCTTTGCTTCTCTGACTCTCTCTCTCTCTCTCTCTCTCTAGAAATGGAAACTAATCCCACCGTAGCCATAAACATCTCCGATGACATTTACGGACTATCCAACACCAAATCCGACCCACGAGACCTACCCGAACCCGATGTCCACATCGCCACCTGCGACGCCCTGCGGATCCCGGCGCACTCTAGCATTCTGGTACATACTATTCCACCAACCAAACACCTCTCCTCGTTTCATTTCTCCTTTTCTGCTTTTCGTAACGCAAAAACATGAATTAACTTCCTTTTATTTTCGAAATGAGATCTGAATTTTCCTTTTTTAATTTTTTAATTTTGAAGGCCTCAGTGTCGCCGGTGCTGGAAAACATTATTGATCGCCCACATAAGCACCGGAGCTCCGAGCGAGTCATTCCGATCACCGGCGTCCCATACGACGCCGTATTGGCCTTCGTTCGCTTCCTCTACTCCTCAAGGTTTGTTGCCGTTCCCGCTTTTCCTAATTAGCACGTTTTTACTCTTATCAATTATCTGCACCGTCCATTGCATCACGACCGTCCGTTTCCGATCCCACCACGCGTTCCAGATTATTCCCCCCTGGAGTGTTTTAATTTAATGCTTAATTTCCAAAATTTGAGGAACATTTAATATGATTATTTGTGAATTGACGCAAATGCCCCCCTGATGCAGGTGCACGGAAGAGCATATGGAGAAGTACGGGATCCATCTACTCGCGCTGTCCCACGTGTACCTGGTTCCACAGCTGAAGCACAGATGCACCAAGGAGCTGGGTCAACGTTTGACCATCGAAAACGTTGTGGATGTGCTCCAACTGGCCAAGATGTGCGATGCAGGGGATCTCTACCTCAAGTGCTTGAAGTTGGTCGCTAATCACTTCAAGGCTGTCGAGAATACTGAAGGCTGGAAATTCCTCCAAGATCATGACCCTTGGCTCGAACTCGACATCTTACAATTCATCGACGAAACCGAGTTGGTAAGTTAATACGATGTTTATTTATTTCGTTTCGTAGATAAATTTTAAATTTTTTCGGTACATTGAGTCACATCCAGAATGTCGCGCACGATACTTGAATTTTTAATTATATTTTGACCCCAATTTGATATTGTAATGACCAAAAGTTATTTTTTTCCCTTTTTGTGAGCAGAGGAAGAAGAAGACGAGGAGGCTTAGGGAGGAGCAAAGGTTGTATCTGCAGCTAAGTGAGGCCATGGAATGCTTGGAGCACATATGCAAGGAAGGATGCACGAGTGTTGGGCCCTATGATATGGAGCCAGGTCACAAGAGGGGCCCATGCAGCAAGTTCTCCACGTGTCAAGGGCTGCAGATGTTGATCCAGCACTTTGCCACGTGTAAAAGGAGGGTGAATGGAGGGTGCCTTCGTTGCAAGCGCATGTGGCAGCTTCTTAGGCTTCACTCGTCAATGTGTGACCAACCCGACTCTTGCAGAGTTCCTCTTTGCAGGTAAACATATAATTAACGATGATCAAATTAATGCTAATTATAGTTTAATGAATAACCAATAAAAAAGGAGTTGTTGGTAGGATGCCAAAAGATTCTTTCAGCTAATATGTAATGGGTTTTCTTTGCATGTATTATTTGTATATATGTTTTGGTATGCGACCTTAAACTAAACCAATTTTAAAATTCTCACTTTTTATAGGAGTTGGCCTTTTCTGGTTTGGAATCTCATAATAGGACTAGGAAGGAATAGACTAGTCTATATGATTGAAACCTACTTCAACGATAGAGGCATCTTTGGCATGTTGGTGGAACCTAACGATAAATGTTTTATTGTCAGACTGTGAATTTCGACCATACAACTAATCATACAAGATTTAAACGGAAAGCATCTCATTTTCGTTGTCGGCTTTTGAGAAATGTGTACTAGATCTTTTAACCTAATAGTATACTTAGGCCTAATTAGATGCTGCTCCCTTAATTCTAGTAGAAGGTTGAATGAATGAGTGGTGTACCAGTGTGACAGCTTGTGCTAATCATGATTTAATAGGGAGGAAGGAGACATAAGCTGTCTAAACAAAGCCAAACAAATGAGGTCCTCTCAATCCCTTTGGTTATTTTGGTTCGTAAAATAATAAAGGTGAAAGTGTTCCATCCTAATCCTAACTCCACACAACTGGCAAATAAAATATCACGGATGGGTGGGGCATAAAGCAATTATGAGTGTCCAATTTAATTAGCAGCTAGCATTGATATTTATTAATATGGCGTCGTTTTGGGAATGTGACAGGCAATTCAAGTTGAAAATGCAGCACGAGAAAAAGAAAGATGATGCAAGGTGGAAACTGCTTGTGAGGAAGGTGGTGTCGGCCAAAACAATATCTTCCTTGTCCCTACCCAAGAGGAAGAGAGAGGAGGAATTAGGAGAAACCAGAAGCTGCCACGGGATTAGAAGCTTCAGATTGTGATTAATTAGTCGTCGTTAATTACGTCTGCGGCAAATTAGTGGTATGATTATTTTTTCTTGTTACCACAATGTCAATTTTCCCCCAGATGTCAAAAATTTGTGTATTGTATATTGAAGTGAGAGTTGTGCTCCTTCCTTGAGGGAGGATAGAAGGTTAACCCTAGGAGAAATTTGGGTTAACATAGTTTGCTTTGTTACCAAATCGGGGGGGTTATTATCATGTCCTGTTTGGTTTCATATTTATATTTAAACATATGATTTCCCATGTGATTTGGTGATTTAGTTTAATCTCGTATTTAACCATCTTAAAATTATAAGAAACTTATAATTCAAGTAATTAAAAGCGTTATCCATAAACCAGAAAATGATATATGAAAAGAAAATTAATAGTGTGTTCTGCGTTATGTGAATACTTAAATTGTTACGGTGTGACTTCAAAAATAAGAAAACTTAATAGTACATCAAACATTTTCCACACTTTTATTCTTTAAAAAATATACAACTTGCAAATGTTTTCTTTGCCCATCCTTAAAAACGTGCATGACATTAACAATACTGATGTTGAAGCCTCCACCACTGCTAAGCCGGCCGGTGTATGTTGCCAAACTAAATCTTGGTGAACACAAATTTAAAAATAAAATAAAATAACTATATTTAGTCGTTGGTTTTTTGGTAAATAATTTATGAAATATTTTTTTATAGAAAAACTGATGATGGGACTGCTCATTCGATGGTGCCTCTCCCTCTTCAAACTTGAGCCTCCTTCGAATGCGCATCATGGAAATTAGAGAATATTATAAAAACTGATACTCAACAAGAAAATATTAATATTTTGATCCTTTTAATGCACATGTACTTCTAGATTAGTTCAAGGTTCTACTAATTATCAGAATAATTAATTTGAGTAAACTAATTATACAAAACGTTCTAAACGAACGAAGTGGTAAAGGGACATATTGTTGAATGGCCAAAGTTGGATTTCTCTACGTCAACATTATATATATCCGAAATCCTAGTAAATCCTCATTAACTTTTTTAATCATTTAAATGCTATCAGTTGTTTTCACGTATAACACCGTACAAGCTTGATGAAACCATTGTACAAATATAATAATTTGCCACTAAATGTGTCATATTCAAACATATACACCTCGTTACATGTAAGTTTTTGTCAACGATTAGATGTTATGATGTCTCGGAAAATCTTATCGATAAAGTGGTAAAAGTCATGTCATAATAAAAAATAACCTTAG
Organism: Prunus fruticosa; assembly: GCA_018703695.1. Classification (NCBI taxonomy): domain Eukaryota; kingdom Viridiplantae; phylum Streptophyta; class Magnoliopsida; order Rosales; family Rosaceae; genus Prunus; species Prunus fruticosa. The sequence continues at coordinate 25,684,505 of CM031921.1, read as the reverse complement.
AAATACAATTTGTGTGCTTAAAAAGATCTTATGCCTCTCTTGTTTTCCATTTGACTATAAGCTACTATCAAAGTGACGTGTGAAATGATCAAGTCTTGGTGGCGCAGTAAAGGAAGCATTTTTTAGTCTTAAAACGTAGCTCTCCCAAGTAATATTGATGGTCAATTTGGTAGCAGTGAGAGGTCAATACAAGGGCACAATTGGTGGAAGTTAGTGCAAGCCAACAACGTTTTGGTCCCTTTCTTCATTGCAAAATGCAAACTAGGACTCTAATGCTAAACATACTGAAAAGATTAAAGATGTAATTATAGATTCGATCTTTCTTTGGTCTCATTGTTGTTGCTGCCTTTTAAAAGATATTTTTAGTCCAGACAGAGACACCAACAGTAGCCCTCACTTACCGACTTCATAATTATCGTGAAAATATTAGAATGATTACGTTTATACTCCACCTCCTCATGTACCACATCTCGAATAGAAATGAGATCAACCGTTTGATCAGCTCCGTAGCATTACTCTTATTACCAAACACATAATGATATTATGTTCCTTCCTATTGCCTTGTCTGACATTAATGTTTTGTGTACCACGTTCTAATTAGCATCTGGGTCAATTGGAAAATCATGGCAGGGGGGGATGCTAGAAGAAAGGGCAAACAAAACTTAGTGGACAAAAAAGCTGAGATAAGCACTTATGCAACAAAAACATACAAGGAATGTTCTCATGGCCACCTCTGGTTGGAAAACTTGATGATGTATACTTCCATTAGCAAGCACCATTCTCAAAAGCCTTCTCATGTCATGACTTTTGTGATTAAAGATGCCATGAGAGGGATCTGCAAAACATCATCATGACTAACCGGACCATGATACAAAAGCCTACAACATCATATCAGCATATATGCCTTGTCAAATCTCATTCATCTAGACACTTCTTTTTTGTCAACATAGCCTCTGAGCTGGTTGCGGACCTATTAAGTTGCTAGGAGACGCAGCTGCACCTCCCATCGCCAGAAAAACTATTGTAGGTGCTTCAAATTGATGTTTTTGTTTTTTTACGTTCATTTATTTTTATATTACTTTATTTACTTAAGTTTACAATGTAAATAAGGAAGTACCCCCCATTTGAATTCAAATAAAAATACTAAAAAATCAAATTCCCACCAAATCAAAATATGAAAAATCGGTTTTAGTGCAAAATACGATTTGGGCTAAAAATGATGGCTCATTAAGTCAATACTTCATACTAAAATCCCATAAAATCAAGTTTTCTTATTTGATGTGTAAGGAATAAAAGCCACCAAAAATTATCTTGAGAAAATAATTATTCCGAAAATCATTTTTCATACTTAGTCAATATTGCACTTCCGCTACAAAAATTATGGGTCCACTAGTGTCTGAGCCCCCTCCTTCTCGTACATTAAAATAATTTTAGAATATCGATCTTATTTTAAAAGAAAAAAACACACACACACAATAAAAATCTAGACATGTTATTCACCCAAACCCAGCAAAAAATTCGGCCCAATTTTATTTTTTATTTTTTGTCCTTTGCAAAAGCCCAATCTCATTTATTCATAAAAGGTAATTGGGCATAATGTTGTGTCTCAACTAGGAAAAAGAAAAAAGGATTTAATTTCGGACTGCAAAAACGTGGACGGCAGGATTCGAACCTGCGCGGGCAAAGCCCACATGATTTCTAGTCATGCCCGATAACCACTCCGGCACGTCCACCACACGTTAGATTACTTGTATAATTATGAATTTATATTTCAATAAGGACGTGCAGTAATACGGAGTGTAGTAGACTAGTAGTACAAGTTCAACGACATGTCGTTCGGGATCGCTGGCAATGTACGTATCTGACAAGGATTGGCGGCCAGATTCAACGTTGAAGACTAATTCGCATTGCTCTGAATCAATCATATTTCACAAAACTCAAGTCAGGAACTAACAATGGCCGCTACTTCAGAAAAGACGGGACCCACCAACCCGGCTCTGGAACCGGACCTCGATGCTCCGGCCAATCCGGGTCACGAGTTCGCTCAATTCGGATCCGGGTGCTTCTGGGGAGCGGAGCTGAGGTTCCAGCGAGTGGTCGGAGTGGTCAAGACCGAGGTCGGCTACTCCCAGGGCCACGTGGAGGATCCGAATTACAAATTGGTATGCTCCGGAACCACCAACCACGCTGAGGTGGTTCGGGTCCAGTTTGACCCGGAAGTCTGCCCTTACACTGATCTTCTCTCTGTCTTTTGGGCTCGTCATGATCCAACGACGCTCAATCGCCAGGTAATCTTGTTTGGTTTTTTGGACCGTTGATTTTGTAGCCCAGCCCTGTCCAGCCTTTTTTTTTTATTTCGCGCCATTCACTTTTGGACTTACGGAGTTGTAATTTTGTGCAGAGCGTTTTCTTTTGAATTTTGATGTACTGTCAATAAAATAATAAAAAAGAATTTGATTCAACAAATTTCTTTTCTTTTTTATTTTTGGGTTTGTCAGGCTGTCTCAGTCTGAATTTCAGGTAATTCTGTATTTCTGGCACCAAAAAGTTATATGATGGGACAGTGACATGTGGAAAGAATATCAATCAAGATTGTTTCAATATATTTTGTACAACTTATGCCCCTGTAGTTTTTTTTGGGTTACGTAATTTGGGAATTTTGTACTTTGTTAATTGATTTTCTCAATAGATTTTTGTGTGTTTGAATGTATGAATGTGTACAACTAAAATGAGGATTCTCTACGGATTTTATTTCCGAACACCTCAAATTTTAGTTTAAAAGAACTGAAGAAGGAAAATTACAAAACCAAATACATGAGTGATCATTATTTTGTCCTAAATGTGCTAAATTATCGGTCATCATCATATTTGCTTCTCGATAAACATGATATAGAGTGTAATGTATGAATGTAGGGTTCAAATTGATAACCAACGAAAGAGAATATTACCTTGAAATGAGATGATTTTCTGATTGATCAAATAACAAATTTATGTGTTTATGTATCAGGGTGGTGATGTTGGTACACAATATCGATCTGGAATATACTACTACAATGAAAACCAGGCTCGTCTGGCCCAGGAATCAAAGGAGGCAAAGCAAGTGGAGTTGAAGGATAAGAAGGTGGTGACTGAGATTCTGCCAGCAAAGAGGTTTTACAGGGCAGAGGAGTATCATCAGCAATATCTGGAAAAGGGAGGAGGTCAAGGCAACAAACAATCTGCTGAAAAGGGTTGCACTGATCCTATTAGGTGCTATGGTTGACAAGTTTATGCATGCATGATGTCATAGGGAGTCGAACTTAAAAACATATGATGCGGCAATGCCGTACTTATCGTAAATAAATGAGGTTTCATAGTGAGACCGGATATGTACAAATGAAACATTGCCGCATCAGTTGGGTACTCATATTGTTTATGATAATCGAGCATCATGCTTTTATATATTGAAAATATTCTGATTTTGAACCTTCTTTTCTTTCTTGTTCTGATGATACTTCTGTTATGCTTGGTAGGAGTAGGAATAGAGTTGGGGAAATTAATTCGACAATGTTATTTCAGCTTAGCAGACCAAATACAGATCTTAGATGATACATGAATAATTCAAATCTATGAGAATCATTATTTGGCCATGAGGCCATGTGTCATGCAACAATTTTTTTTTTATAACTGAAGCAACATCAGCAAAGCTTAGAGTCAATGGAGGATGTCGTTTAGAGTTCATCCTTAGGATAGGAGGTAGGTGATCCTTTAGGGTTGTTGGAAGAGTTCTTGACGGGATATGAAGCCTCCACTGCTATTCCACAGAGCCCCTCTTTCGCAGAGACGCCACGCTCCATCCGTATGTAACCCTTCTCTCCCCACTCAGTGCCCCAGGAGTTCTTCACTATCCAATACTTGGTTCCATCTAGTGTTGCTCCATAGCCAACAACTGCAACTCCATGATCAAGCTCTGTGCCACATTGTCCAGTAAATACCCCCTGCAAATCATTGTCAAGCAGATTAAGATATGGCGGTATGAACCATCTGATTTTTCTTTTTTCCTTCTGTTTTACTAGCTTAGCGACTTGTGTTTGGTTATATTCCAATAGGCATTAGCCAAAGTGAATACAAGTTAGAAAGTTTACCTCAGAGTAGAATTGAAAATCAGAACCTCCGGCGTCTATGGCAACGGAAATAGGTTGGTTTGCAGCTGCTTTGAGCAATGCATCCTCGTTATTTGCGGGCACACTCTCATGGCCATCAATTGACACTACTGGAGCATTTTCCTGCAAAAGCATATTGGGTATATAGTGAAGGAGCATCCAAAATGGACAAAGATATATCGATCCCCGAAAAGTAAGTGCACAAAATGTATACCTTTGCAACATTACATTTCGAATTTTCTGCTCGGTAAGGGTAATTAGTCTCTGTTGTTAGGCCACCATTTTGTTTGATGAACTCAAATGCCAATTCCATTAGCCCTCCATTGCATCCTTGATTTTGTTCGGTGTCACAGTCAACCAGCTCTTGCTCAGACAATGAAACCAGCTTATGGGTCTTAATTTGATTAATGCCCTCAACAGCTACAACTGTTGAAAATGCCCAGCAACTACCTGCAAAATTTCGTCGAAAGGAACTTCGGTTAATGGCCACCCTAGTTTCATACATTTCCAGTTCTGTGCTGCTATAGGCAAACAAAAAGAAACAAACTAGAAAAAAGAAGGAAATTTTCCTTACCACACTGGCCTTGATCCTTAACAGGAGTGACGGCACCTTTCTTTCTCCAGTCAACAGAGGGCGGGACACTGTCAACATTTTCATACCTAAAGCCCCCATCACTGCGCTGCTCCCCCTGGAGCATCCTATGATGCTTAACCTTTGAACCAGCGTAAACGCTCCTGAACTCATGGTTGGTCATGTCAGCAAACTTGTTCAGCTTCAGCTTGTAAGGCTTATCTCCTTTGTTAGTGTTGTGGACATGCTTGACATTCTCCTTGAACACATTGAACCGCTTGTGCTTCTCATCAATGCTCCTGGAAACCGTGTGATGGCTCCTCCACCTCTCATACAAATCCCACAGGCTGTCCTCAGAGGCCAAGTCCTTCTCGTGGAAGTCAAAACTCTGAGCAACCCCAACAGCCAAAGCAAGTGACAGAGCAAGAGCAACACAAATAAACTTAGTCATTTCTATTGGCTTATGAAGATTGAACACAAGATGAGAATGAGAATACAGAGACCTCAGTGCTGCTTTATATAGAGGATCAAAGAATTGAGGACAGAATTAGAGTGATGATGGTGATGATGAAAAGAGAGAGTAAGTTACAGGTTCCTTGTGGAAATCAAACAACTTCAAATAATGGAGGAAAATTAAGAGCCGAAATGTATGGGCTGTGATGATTGTTTTGTGGAGTTTAAAAAGATGTGTGGGAAATGGGTTTTGGTTTTGTTCTGCAAGCAATGCCTTAGATTAGTTAGTTTTGTTCATACGAGGCTTTGGAACTACTGAAAAAGGAAGCAAGAATTTGGGTATTTTTAGCAGTTAGAAAATGGAAAGCTTGAGTGGGCATCTAGACTTCTTTCTGTTGATTACATGCCATGATGCCCAACACGTTATAATACCATCACCATGTATGCAAAGGGAGCATGGGTTACGTAGATTGAGTCCTTTTGCCACGATTTTGCAGAGTGGAAAATAAAGTGGTGGTGATGACTGCTTGCTTTATCATCTTTTAACTGAAAGCCTAGGCAACAATTGGATAATTTTGAGCTTGTCGCATAGTTAATTAATTGCCTTTTCCTTTGGTGGTTAAGCTTAATTTGTTTAGATTAAGATAATCCACTCGCCGGTGAGGTATAGCTCAGTTGGTTGAGCTCTTTCATCTCCACCTATGTAGGTTAAGATTCGAAACCCCATGCACCCAATGAATATTTGTGTAAACCCCCTCCTCCAATCGCTTGTACTTAAAAAAAAGAAGAGATAATACGTTCTTTATTTGAGTAATCTTGCAATTTCATGTGTCGACTCAAGGGTCAAATGTATCACTCAATGAGCCATGATGACACAACGAGTGTTGTATTTCCATGTTTTCGAACTGAATACAAGGTCGTAATGGTTAAGATGATTCCATAATTTCGGCCAATAAGAGTATAAGAACATGATCCCAAATTATAGAAACCTAGAGAAAGATGTGATGCATGAAATTCCTTTAGGCCGAAGCAATCAAAGAAAGAGATGACTCAACCATGTAAATACAAGTCCAAACCATTTGACTAGGTCGGCAGTTGAAGTAAAACATCGCTTGTACTTCACAAAGACGCTGGCGTAGTGTACATGGCGACTAGTCACTTGTACATGTAGAGAAAGTGAGACGGCCTTTTTTGTCATCAAAACGGGAAAAAGCGAGGGAGGCTTTATCGATTTGTATCTCTTTGTGTACACAAGAACTTCTTTAAATACAACCTTCAATAATGTTATACACTAAATAATGTCTCGAATTTCAAACATCAAATGATGCGACACATATCATGAGGTGGCACGCAACATTTTCATCACCAAATGATTTGACATGTAACAATATTTTAGGTGTTAGAGATAAAAAAGAATTAGAATGGACGTGTATTGACAAATAAAACTAACAAAAAATGAAAGAGAACTGCTACGTTTGTTGGGCAGGATGATTTATGATCAATAAGAATGGTGATTAAAAAAAAATGTCAATTAAGTGGGAGAAGAAAAAATATTTGTGATGAACAATAATCCGAAAGCTGTTAGCAGGAGAATCCAAAATCTGTTGGGGGTAGGTTTCATCAATAATTTTTTGCGTGCCTGTGTGCAAGAACACCTTATCTGCACAATCAATGGCTCAATCTCATTCAACTTCAGCACAACAGTTTGTTGATGGCTCTGTTTGGATGTCCTCATCTTTCAAATCATTAGATGGATTCAGAGTGTGAGGCTGTATGTGAAAAGGCAGCACAAAAGTCAAAATGATACCCCATGAAGCCTAACTAGCTAGCTCATCTGTGTATCGCGTGACCGCGTAAAGGGCAAACCAGTGCAGCTTATCAAGAAAAACATGCGGTGCTTTTGATAACCAACTTTCACAAACCAACCTAATGAGAGAAGGTACAAGCGTTTACATTAAAGACGAGGCCAAAGGAATGAAGGTCATAAATATGAAAGAAAGAATAAAAACCTCTAATGACTGCAATAGAAATCTAGTGCATCTTGTAGTGAGCGATACCCTTTCGGGTCGCATCTTGTAGTGAAAGATACCCTTTCACAGGAAAAGCAACAACCTCACAATGAGGATGGCTTGATGCCTTCATGCTGTTAAAAAGTTAACAGTGGAAACTGGGGGGAAAGTGATGGTAGTTTCAGCTCTAAAGAACTGGGGCTAGCATGTCAAACAAGTCAGGAGATGAGATGCAACTAAAATCACTGACTGATGACATTGATGATTTGGTAAGTTACAGAATATCTAACATCAAGGATTCCAACTACTTGTTTCTAATTGTGCCTGAACATAAGGTAATTAACATTTCAAAGCATCACTATAACATTGAAAAATATGATATCATTTTCGAAATCTTACACAAAGTCATTCATGCGACAAAACTTAGCTATCCCGTGAATGCCAAGTTAAATTATTCCAGAACCATGATACTGTTCAAGAGAGCTATGCTCAAACAAAATCAGAAGTAGAGGAAACAAAGGGAAACCAGGGTACAAGAAAATCAATGGAGTAGATCATGCTTGAGTCTCCCTTTGTTTGGCTTGCTGCAGAAGCTCTTCTCTAACCCTCTTAATTTCCAATTCCCTTTCCAGTCTTTCTTGCTGACACAGTAGCAGACCCAAATCAATATCAAAGTATGGAAGATTTTGAACAGAAATCAATACGGAAACACAATGATCCATATGTGGAGATTAGAGAAGATCAACTAAAAAGGTTCATTCAAAAGGTAAGCACAATATAATAGCTTCCTGCTATCATTTGAATATTAATCTAATTACAAATGGTTTTATTACTCCAAAATGCAAATGCTTGTTTCTCTGTTACACAATTTTGTGCTTTCTACCCAAAGTATGGCATGCAATATGTACGTGGTTTAAAAGAAACAAACGAAACACAAGTAACCCAACTAGTAACGATAATAAGCAACACACGAGGAAACACACAATCCACCATGGAAGAAGAGCTCCATATAAGAAATCCATGAATAAGAATTGGCTCTAACTCATAAAGGTTTAATCTACACAGGAAGGTCACTATATTGCATAAATATAGCATAATAACAATGATTAAGGATAAATTCCACGTTCAACTATGTTCCTCAATCCCCATTAACCAAGCATTACCCTCTTGATTGACAAGAAAACAATTAATGAATAAATCAAGCTCAAAGGTAGGAAACAGTAACTACATTTTAAGCAAACCTAACCCCCCCAAATTTCATGTCATTTCACTCATCAAATTAACATTTTTCACGAAGAATTGAGCAATTTAATTATGACCCATCTCAATGTTTGAGCTTCTGGAGCTGAAATTGAATTGAAATCCTAAATAAAAATTCAAAATGACCCACATTCTCAGTCCAATTCGAAAGAGAAATTGCGATGATGAGAAAGAAGACTTTTTTACCTTTTCGTCCTGATGGAGAGCGATCCAGACGTGGACTTTATCCATGGATTGCCAGAACACAAAAGCTCCCAAAGTCATAGCAAAGTAGGTTGCTACCTTCACCATCGTTCAGCTTCTCTTTCACTTCTTCCAATCTCCGTCTTAGGTTTCAGGCGAGGGAGTGAGACCACTGGCAGGATTTTCCGTTATCGAAAACGGGTCGAATCCAAACTCCAGAATGCTTTATAGTAACTAGGTACAGAAGTTCCACTCCCTGTTGGGCCCGATTGACGAATGATTCCATGGTTGTTATTTGGCCCATTTGAACAACAGATTAGATAGGTTATTTTATTTTATTTTATTTTATTTTTATAGGGCCAAGAAAGCTATTATGGGTAAGGATTAATTATTGGAAATTTTCATATAGAATGGAAGTTATTGTAAAATTGGCAAATTTGATTTAATATTGTTTGAATCATAATTTATGGAGAGGCGATTGGCATGGCTAAGCCTACTCTCAACTATGGTCAAAAAACAAGAACAGAAAAAAAAAAGAATAAAATTTATTCAGGAACTCTCTATGAGAAAGAGAGAAGAATGACTACACACATGGTACAATTCGAGATGAATCAATCAAATATTTACACCAAATCTAATAAAACTTGTGTACATTGTGTATGAGTGAGATGTTTCTTGTGGAAACAAGAATAAACGGCCTTAGCCAAACGATTCACGCCCAAGTGCAAACGATGCCGTTCTTGTCCGCAGAAGCTAGAGGTTTTCCATGCCCACTCCATGAACAACACAGCACAGATGCAGTGTGTTCCTTCAGAGTGCTCACAATGTCGGCCTTAGAGATTGACCAAATATACACAGAACCATCGGCAGATCCAGCAGCAACATAATTGTCGTCTGGACTGATACAGGACCGGCTCCAGTTAGACGCCACTCTGTTTCCGGTGGCTCTTAATGTGCCGCAGACTTCCAGAGACCGCATATCGAACAAATTATGCACGTTGTCTCTTCCACTTGTCAATACAACGTTGCCATTTCGGGACAAAGATATGGATGTAACAGCATTTGAATGCGCAGCTACTTCACTGAGTAGCTTTCCTTTCTCAATATCCCACAAGCGAAGGTTTCCATCGACGTGCCCAGAACATATGGTCTGTCCATCCATGCTGAAGCAAAGAGCATTGCAGTTTTTGGGGAAAATAATTGTGTTGGTGCAGTAACCTTTCTGCAAATCCCAAACTTTTATGGTACGATCATAGGCTGCGCTCACAACATGACGACTCGAATTGCTAACATCTACAGCGCATACTTTATCCATGTGGCCAGTGAGAGTATGGCGAACCCTTCCGGAGCTAACATCCCAGGCATACAATTTGTTTGAGCTGCTTGCTGCAATGATAGATCTATTATCATGGGTAATGGTAATATCAAGAACGGAACCAATGCAACCATGAAGTGTATGATTTAGTGCCCCAGTATTTGTATCCCACATTTTGATGGACCCGTCCTGTCCGCCAGTAATCAATTTGCCAGAATTGTACTCAAATAATATGGAAGCACAGCCACCTTCATGGGCATGAATCCTGCTCTTGCATGCAGAGGGAATTGTTGACTCCACAAAGTACTCAGCACCTTCTTCACTTTGGCGGACCACACCATCTACTTGCTGCCTAGCAAGTTTTTCCAGACCACTGGCCCTGAGCCGCTCAATCATATCTTCATAGAGTGCATTTGCCTAAATTAAATAAAGAAAAACTGAGTTACCCCAATAAACATTATATGTAAAACAGGTAGAAAATTTATAAACAAATCCCTTTCAAGAGCCAAAGAAAATCAAAATCCTACTCTTATACACTGGAAAACAAAAGAGTGCTAACAACAAAATATCAAATATACTTTCTGAAGGCTTTATGTCTAGTCAAATAATAATCAACACTCGTGAAAGAAAGGGGCAATGTCCATGCCAACAAATATCCTAATTGATTAGCTAAAATACACCATTGTTTTTATTTAGGTTTTTCTAGTACTTCCGTAGAACTTATGACAGTGGCAAGAATACATATGTATGCAGTTAAGCACAAATTGGCCTAGTCATCCAACATAAAAAGAGTGAATGTCAATACTTGGTACCACTTACAGCAAGTCACAATGATTAATCAGAGCCTTGAGAAACATCAACCCAGGAGATTAAGGCATTATAGCTATGTTTCTCGTCTTTTAACATAATATCACACTTTAAAGCAATCGACATCTACTGGTATCTACTATACCAAACCAAAAGTTCCGTTTGATTATAAAACTGATGTAAGTACCTCGTTAAGGCGTTCAGCATCCTTCATCTTTTCCAACATCCAGCGGTCAATTAACACCTTACTTTCAGCCTCAGCATTCTTAGCTCTAATAGACATTTCTTCAAGCTGCGCTCTTATTTCCTTGTTCTCACTCACAACCAATTCTAAGGCTTTAATCTTCTCTTCTAAGTCAGCCGTTAATTGAGAGCATTCATCCCTGCAACAATTGCAATCAATCATACAGAACCTTGAAATCTGAAAAGCACTCCCTTGCTATTACTAGTAAAAAAGTCAACCTTTTTTCTGTTAACTCCTTTTGGAGATCAGCCACTGCTGCTTCTTTCTCTTGAAGTGAAGCTTTTGAAGCTCTGGACTCTGCTACTTCCACCACAAGTTGCTCAGACAATCGTGATTGGGCTTTGTAACATTGCTGAAGTTCGAGTTCCAAACTCTCTGCTTTCTCCTTCCATTCTGAGCCCTTCAAAGATATTCAAAAGTAACTCAATATCTAATTAAAAACAATCAAAAGACAAAAAAGAAGGGAAATTTGCAAGCATTTTAATTGCATGGAAACTGATGACCATGAACGTCAAATTAAGCAGCACCAAAGTCCATGAATATTAATTATCTGTCTTAATAAATAATTTTTAGGCTTCAAAAAGTCAAATATTTTAGTTCTAATAACATTTACAATAACCAAAACCCTAAATCCTAGCTTGTAAGGAACTAAGAGAAGACCTGATGAGCAATTGGCCTCGCAAGAGCGATAAAAGCCGGAGCATGAGCACCTTCTTCGAGCAAATGCCGCTTCCGAAGAGCCTTCAGTGCGTGCTTTATCGCTTCCCTTGCTATCTCCTCCTGTGACCTGCACAAACAAAGTTGACTGAGCATAATAAACTTCTCTACAGTGTATATTCATCGCTGTTTGGCAGCTGAGAAAATCGATCAAAAAGAAAATTCATGAAAGTTTGTGAAAGCAAAATCACGCAAAACTCTACTTGAAGACCAACTACGAGTTGATTGAAGTGAGCCATACTTACATTGTGATCGAATCGAGCACTGTGCCAAAGCAATCGATGGTGTTAGGGCTTCACGAAGAGGATGCAATCATATTGCTAAGGGCGCAGGGGTAATTCCTGAATGTGAAAATTCGTATAGGCCTTTAGCCTCAAAGAAACGGGAACTCAAATCCTTGAGAAATTGGAAAAATCGAAAAGAATGGAATGCAAATTCCAAATGAGTCCCGGAAAAAGCAGGGGTTGCGTATACTGCTAGAGATCCAACCCAATGAAGTCGGAAGAGGCAGGCGAACGAAGGAGAAGGGGACGCGGGTGTGGTATGGCGAGGCGAAAAACCAAAACGACAACGTTTTCGCTTTAAGCTTGGTGAAAATTTAATTTTAAAAATATTCTTCAATTTTTCAGTCAATTAATTATAATTGATAGCGCATTGGTTCAATTGTGTTGCTTCACTTGAACTCTTTTGGGAGCCAAAAACAAAATTGAATGGGTTAGGCCAGTGCCCTCTTTCATCCAATTTCGAATCTCTCTCTCATAGTAGAAACAGAAAATGCCATAAGCCTATTACAAAATGCTACAAGTTTGGTTTTGATTATTACCCTTTTGAATCAACAAAAAACAAAATTGCTAAGACTATAATAAAGGTCATTGCCATGTATCATTTTCTACAGTTCCCCTTGCGAACCATGAGCTTCATTTCCTTTCAATGATGAGAAACAAAGAGGTTAGAGTTCTTTCATTAACAATCAAAGGGCAATGAAACCCAAAAGAACACATTAAAACTCTACAAGCCATGACAAAGTTACATAAAATAACAAAGATACACATCCTGAAACCACAAACTTTGGCTGAAACCACAAACTCTACAACCTTAAGTTAGATCCCAAATAATTTCCCCACCCCACTTGTTCTATGTTTCTTTATCCCAACCCAATACAAACTTTCACCGGAGATTTACCCAGCTCGAATTCTGTCCAGCCAGTCAACGCTCTTCCGCGCTTTTTCTAGCTGATGGTCAATGCTTCGCCTAGATTTCTCGTGATGGTATTCCACGCTTCTTCGTGACCTCTCTATCTGGTCAACAGAGATTCTAAACTTATCTACCTTGTCACCGTTATTAAACTTGTATTCACTAAATTTCAGCTTTTCGGGTCTATCAGTGCTCTTCCTTGATTTCTCTCTCCGATCAGTACTCTTCCTTGGAGCCTCAAAAAAATCAACACTCCTCCTAGGAAGTTCGATGCGGTCCGTGCTTTTCCTATGGTCTGTGCTTTTTCTAGAACTAATCCTTCGCGAAGGTGATTTTTCAACAGTTGATATGAACTTATTGAGATGTCTAAGATATTCTGGATACAGTTCCAAATTACAGTGACTTCCGCCTTTTAGCCATAGAGGTTCATATTTCTCTTGACATAGTACCCAAAGTTGCTTGCCGTGTGAGCAGTCCACAACTTCATCAGCTGTTCCCTGGAGAAGAATAACAAACACAAAATGTCAACTAAAAAAAGAAATTCAAAATTTGTGGTGAAATCCAAGATTAAACAACATCAACTTTTTTCTAACTGATTTCAGATGGATCCTTCAGCATGAGATTGCAAATATAAATGCATGATATTCTGCTTTAATCATCTATGAAAAACTAAAATTAAATGACATGTCAAACATATGAAAATAGTAACATTCCAGCAATCACTTCATTTCACAGCAGAGGCAAAATAATAATTGTTGAGTACTTACATGTATTACCAGCACAGGACATTTCACCAGAGGGATTTTATCAATGTTCTGCACATAAATAAAAATCAGGTTCAGACACGTACATATGCATCACCATTCTCAATATAAAGTAATTCAATAAAAGTTTTCACCAAAATTGATATCAAGAATCTAACCTTATAGATATCAAACCAGTACGTGCGCTTCACAGGATACATGACTCTTAAACCTGATAATATAGGACTATGCAAAACAATCGCTCTCAGTCGAGGCAAACGGGCAGCAAGATCAACAGTAGGACCGCTTCCAACAGACTGACCATAGAGGATTATGTCTTCCTGCTTAGCCCCATACCTCTCTTCGAGACACTTATATGCAGCTTCAATATCTGCATAAGTATTATGTTCACTTGGCTGCAGAAAGGTTTACAAATGAGCATCAGATAAACCTGTGTAGTAGAATTTGAATCACGACAAATACATGATTCATACGGCACTCACCTTGCCTGATGACTGTCCATAGCCAGAGTAATCATACCTGCCCACGTTCAAATAATATGGTTCAGAACGTTTTCCATGTTTTCCAAATAATATGGTAAAATCAAATGAGTACAATTAAACAATTGCATTTGAAACCCAGGTTTGCATACAATCAGTATCCCGGCTGATATAACAAAATGTGCATGTATAAAGGAGATTCGCCTTCATGGCTAGCCTCTGAGCTATTGAAGTGAATGTCAGTTGAACTTTCACGTTTTCACCAGGTACTTGTGCTTTCATTTTAACTCAAACAACCAAAATTTGGTTCGATGGCAGGAAATAGCGAAATTTAGTTCAATATGATATATCACAGCATAAGCAGTCTAACTAACTTCTCAATGGGCACTGGGCAGTTCATAAACAAATTTTTTTGCATCTATAACCTTGACAATTAAAAATTACCTATCCCAGCTTCCAACCGTGTACATTTAGGTTCACCTACTTCTGATATTCATTTATAAAACCTCTTCCAGTTAAACTGTAGATCCCAAACCACTTTGTTATTCCAACTTCATTGCTAATTGATTGAGTGAGCCAAAACACTACTTGGGCTAATCAGAGCACTTAAAATACTTGTATATCTAAATCAGAATTCTTAAGATATTCATATTTCTAAATCAAATCGTGAATAACAATCCAAAAATATCTTATGGCACACCCCCAATTCCAATCACTACAAAAATGCAAACTTTCCAAAATTTCTCTACTGGTATTTCTAATTCGCCACAATTTCATCAACGCACCCTCTTCAGAATGAGAAAACCAATCACAGACACAAAGACACAAAACCAAAACAGCAGATAAAAAAGCAAAAGCTTTAAAATTGGAGTAAAGGGTAGAGAGAAATTATACCCCATGAGATTGACGCGGAGGTGAATGCTCAATTCGATGAAAAGCTCATACATTTGACCGATATCAGTGGCGTTGCCATGAGAGTACAGCAGGGTAGAGGTGGCCATTGGGTGGCGTACATAAACGGCCACGATCTCATTGCCGCGGCGAGTGGGAAATTTCAAAACGTCGACGTTTTCACGATGAGGAAGAGGGTCCATGAGCAAGAGACCAGTGGCTTCGTCTTTAACTACCTTGTAGGATGGTGGGTTGGGTGGGAAAAAGGCAAACTTTGCAGCCATGGATGAAGTAACCCCACCCATTCTCTCTCTCTCTCTGACTAGTCCTGTGGGATTTGAAGATCAGAAGCAGCAAATTGACATTCCTATTTTCTTCTACTGTTTGCTGAGTGAAGACAGAGGGTTTGAAGTGAAAAAGTGAGCAAATTTCTCGCGCTGGGGCAGAGACAGAAGGAAACAGAGCCTCTTATTAACTCTGAAATTTCCAATCCATTGGTTTTCTTTTTTGGCTTTTTTCTAAATTGCCAAAATATATTTATTTAGATTTTAGTGGCAATGATATCCTGAGCAGTCGATCTCATGTGGTTGGGGTTTGTACTTTGTCGTAAGACCAAGGGTCTTGCCCACAGCTCACGTCCTGTTATTTTCATATTTTCTTTGGTTGCAATTGTATTGTCCTGTTATTTTCTCTATTTGGTTTGCATACTTTTGATTATGGTTCATGTGTGCTTTCGTTGAAAGTTAGTTTGCACCCTTAACTTTCAGTAACATTAATACAATATATTGTGAAGATGTTAGTTATGTCAATTGATCAGGATAATAAATTTGCAATTTTATACTCAAGTTTGAATTAGGAACAATGTGTACGCCCTTTTGTGCTTAAATTAGATCTACAGGTGGGGGTATTGCTGCCCCAATGCCATTACAGAAATCTCCATGCTTTCTTGAGCAAAATTCATGGGGGAAAAAAATATATGGGAATCCACGCAATTGGAAGAACGTATATAGAGGAGTAAATCAAGGGCATATGCATATCAAGGAGGAAAGAAGACTATATTAGCAAGAGGCCATAAATGAGTATCATGGAGATTAATGATAAAATATTTGCAGAGTTGGTCCTTCTAAATTGGCTAATTAGCTATTTAATTCAGCTTAGCTTTAACTTAACACGCGGTTTACAGGTTGTCCCATTTTGTTGTTACTCTCTCGTGAGTCTTCATGATTTTCCAACGGCCACCACCGCTTTCGCCATTTTCAAAGACAACTCTGTCATGCATGCAGGACATTAATAATAACAAAAAAGGTTAAATATGAACCAGACAATTTGGTCCAATCCAACCAACAACAACCAGATGGTATCAGATCTCTAATTCTTAATTAATTCAAAATAAGTATAATAATTCTCTTTGCAAACTTAACTGAAAACAGATGTTAAAAAAGAGAGTTATAACGTAAAGAAATGCACAAATCAATTAATACTTTGTGATTAAGTATAATTTGAATTGTACATAGATATTCGATTCCAGTAAGGAGAAATCGAACAGAATATTCGAAGTATATGAGCTACAAGTTCCTTGTTTTATTTTAACGAAACTAGATCAAAGGCTCTGATGATATGAACGAAAAACGACTTAATTGAGAAGGGTATGATACGATATCACTAAATATTAATGTACCGTGTGAGATCCATTTTAGAACTTCCATTCCATTCCATGCATGCAAGAAAATTAATCAATTTCATAGTTAATTACTGTTTTTTTTTTCTTGTCAAAAATATCAACAGGAAAAAAGTATAGATATTTATAAAAATACTCAATTCTAGACATGTATTTATAAAAATACCCAAGTACTATTTAAACATAGAAACATACCCAAAATCAACCCCACAATCAACAATTGTATATTTTGTGGGTATGTTTATAAATGGGTTTTGAGTGTGTGTAATGATGAGTTTTTGGTATGTTTATAAAGTATTTTGGGTGTTGGTTATTTTTATAATTTCAGCCCCATTTTTGAGTATTTTAGTAAAACTCCCAAAAAAGTTCCATATACTGACAAACTGACAAATGCATATTTAACTAGAATATTTGTATAGGTCTAGAAAATCGAAAGCTGCAGAGAAATTTGAATACCGGAGAATTCGTGTGGAATGTGAAAACCTAAACTTGGAGCAGCTCAACACAATTTCAATGGTCCCTCTCTCTCTCTCTCTCTCTCTCTCTCATAAACACTCTGAGAATCTGAAATTGTGAAGAGTATGTTGGCAACGTTCGGGACAATTGCCTTGATCGAATGAGACTGCTCACATGTCTCCCCTTTTCAATTCATCGATATTTGGTGCTCTCACAAACATATACAACCACTTTCTTATTTATTTTTTGTTTATTTTTCTCATATGCTCAATTATGGTCTGGCCCAGCCCAAATTTCACCTCAACATTTAGGCCTGTCTGGCCCAACCCAAAAGAGATTGGCGCATAATGACCCGTACCAGCCCTTTATATTTATACTGCTCTGCTGGGTTGGGTTGGGTTGAGTTAGGTCTGCACGGTGTGAGCTTGTCTTCCATCAATTGGAGCCAGTAATGTCAGAAATGAAAACTTTAACTGCACACACCTATCGGCTCAAAGTAAACATGACAAATTCAGAATACAGGCTGCGGCAATGAAGGCTGTCTTGCCCAGTTGTATGCAAAGAGTTAATTAAGGGTGTGTGACTTTTTTCATGAAGCCATCATGTCACATGCCAATACTTTTTTGCACACCAAATTCAAAAGCTGCAGGGCATGGGGAAGAGATATATATATAGATACATCTCCTTACATCTCATGAAGCTAGCTACAAAGTGACTGTTCCTTTCTGCATGCAGGTACACATTAGAGGGTGGGGGGTTTACTACTCTAGAGAGTGGAGCAAGATCTAGTTATTGTCATTAGTCAGAAACTATTGCATATTATGCAGAAAATGCAAATTTTGGACATAACTCAAGGGACAACACGAAGTTAGTGAGTTAGTATTGGATACAATCGCTTTCGAGTTATAATCGTGTTTGTATAAAAAACATGCCATCCCATTTAACTTGATTATTGACAATTTATGTACCATGTTAACTTGCCTAACTTAAATATGACACGTTTAACAATCGCATCACGTCATGTCATATTTAAAATTAAGGTGTAATTGTATAAGTGCTAAACTAAATACCAAAATTTTTAGACTCAGCTTGCGTAATATTACTTAACAAGTCATAATCAAGCCAAAATACGAGTCAAACTCAAACTATAACGAGCTAGTTTACGCTAATTACAAAGGATGAGTTAAAAAACAAGCAAATAGGTATGCCTTGCCTAAAAATAACATAGATGAGATGAATGGTGGAGGAGGCAATGCTTTTAGTAGCAAGTCTACAATTCAAATTCCCAGAATCCAAAATAGCATTTTGATATTTTACCTAGGTGATAATATTTTGATATTAATCTCACATTGGAAACATTGTCCATTTGATTATTTTTGCACCTAGTTCCAAAACTTGGTGTACAAAATTAGTATTTTACCACTGTTTTCTAACGTGGTTGATGTGTGAAGTTATATTATTGTTTATTAAATTCCGCTGGGGCCACGCTATAAATTCATAAGTAATTCACTTCTGTCACAAAGTCCTTGTTGCATTATAAAATCTCATTCGAATTCGAATTTTCTTGGCATTTTCCTCCGGTTTCCCCGTAAACAAACAGACCAAGGCAATATCACTAAAAAAAATACAAAGGCCAGCACAGCACCTGTATACATTTTCTGACAGGTGTCATTCATGCCCGGTGGCCAAGTCATCCAACTGAATTATCCATTAGGTACAGAGACATACAGTACATCGTTTTCCCGGGGTAAACTATAAACTGAAAGACCCCCGAGTGCTGAAATGACCAAAACACCCCTGAAGAGCTCACTCTCCGAGACTGACAAGCAGACCTACGATACTATTTTCTCTGCACAAACTCTGCAACAAAGCATCAGAAAATTTCTGACTCAGAATTTAGCTGTGTCCTCTCCTCTCTGTCCACGTCGGCTCCTCGCTCACAAGCAATGGCATGCCTAGACCTAACCGCCCCTCACATTTATTACATTTACTACTCTGCCACTTACCGCGCCTCTATCTTCTTCCCCTACCTATGCTTCTCCACGACAACGGAGCTCAACCACCAAGACCTCTGTTTTAGGGTTAGGGTTTTATTTAATCTGCTCCGCTTTATACGCTACGCCTTTGAAAAATCTCGTCAAGTTCCAAGTGGTTTTTGATTATTTCTATTTCGAAAGGTTTGGGTTTTTTTTTTCTTCTCATCTTTGTCGTTTCGCATTGTTTGTTTTCTGCGTTTGAATATTTTTATTGTTTATTTTTGAATTGTAGATTCTTTCTTTGACTCTTTCTCTCTCACTCTATATCTCTGTAGACTGTGTGGTGTTGAGCTGGATGATGGTGGTTTTGAGTTGACTAATGGTAATGGGCTAGCAGCTTTTGGTGGAATGTATTAATCAGCAATGCTTGTTTACTGCATGTGGGTGAGTTTTGATGCTTTTTCTTGGGAATGGCTTTGTGAGTTTTTCGTTTTGTTATCCAGAGGTAAGATGAAAGAGCTTTTTATGAATTCCATGGTGTTATTCTGTAACAGTGTTATGTACTTCTGTGAATGCTCAAGTTTTGATTTTTGTTTTTTCTAAAATGGCAATGCTGAAATGCCTTTGATGAGAAATCAGTGTATTCGTTGTTTCCTTCTTTTGCTCACTGATTGGTCTTTCAGACAGTGAATGACTGAACTTAACATTAGTTTTGAATTTTTTTAAAAATTGTTTCGCCAACCATTTTGTGGTTTTGGTTTCTCTGTGGAAAGTTAAATCCACTACAATTCTTTACCTGTTTTTGGTTAAGAGGTTTTCTCTGGTGTCCATTTTAAGGTTTGTATTACTGCCTTGCCTCTTTCAGGTTGGGAATGCGCAGGTCCTTTTGAGTCCTGAAATTTGAAATTTCACGGTAAATTTTGGTGTTTCTTTGAGTTCTTGTGTTTGATTGTTATTTTCTGTTCGAGAAAATGATGGATGGGCGGCGGCATTCTGTTGATCTTCCGATTTCTAAGACTCTTGTGGCACTGAGGAGGGTGAGGTCTCTAAGGGATCCATCAACTAATTCTATGAGCAAATTCTCTGGTCCGCTTGAGAATGTAAATTGGGAAACAAATTCGAGTAATGACATTTCTATGCGATTCATGAATACTTTCCAAGAAGGTGGCTCTGACCAACATCGTTCTTTGAGACCAAAGAATTTGGGTTTCTACAGGCACAGAGGAGATTGCTTAGATGATTTTGAGCTAGATTGTGGTTTGGAAAAATCTAGGTTGATCTTGCATGAGAATTCAGAGTGGGTTGGAAGCACAGGGAGTCGTCCTATTAGGAGCAAACAGGCTGAAGAATTTGATTTTTCAGAATCAGATAAGGAAGAGGTTTGTGGAAATAAATCACTCGGTGATAGATACTGCAGCAGTCAAATGGATAAAGGATTGGTCTTGACACGTGTCAATACTTTGGAGGATGTGGATTATGAAGCAGATGTCAGATCATCACATTTAGAAAGAACAGATCAGATTACATCAAAGCGAAAATCACAGTGCAACAATCGTGTAAATCCGTGTGGGGAAGTTGGTGAGGTTACAAGTGAAGTAGGCAGTCCATGCCCCTCAGCTAGTGATGCTATATCAAGCCATAGTGCATCTTTATTTGCAAATGAAGTGGTTGATGCTGTAGATTGCAATCGTCCTAGTTGTGAGGTCAGCTGCTGCTGGTCAAGAACCCCTAGATTCAGAGAAGCTAACCGTTCTTTGGATGTAGATGAATATCCTTTGTTATACAAGAATGTAGATGAGAGTGTACTTTATGAGCAGAGGAGCTTGAAACACATTGGTAATAAAACTAACCCACTATCAGAAAATCCTAGGAGTCTGAGTCAGAAATTCAGGCCAAATTTTTTTAATGAATTGGTGGGACAAAATTTCGTAGCGAGGTCTCTTTTGGGTGCTATCTCTAGAGGAAGAATAACCTCAGTCTATATGTTCCATGGCCCGCGCGGTACAGGAAAGACATCTGCCTCAAGGATTTTTGCTGCAGCACTAAATTGCCTTTCACATGAGGAGCATAGGCCATGTGGTCTCTGCTGCGAATGTGTTTCCTTCTTTTCTGGAAGGAGTAGAGACATTAAGGAAGTAGATTCTGTGAGAATCAATCGAAGAGAAAGGGTTAGATCCCTTATTAAGAATGCAGCTATACCTCCAGTTTCGTCACGTTTTAAGGTTTTCATTATTGATGAGTGCCACTTGATGCATGGGGAAACATGGGCGACTGTTTTGAATAGCATAGATAACCTTTCTCAACATGTTGTCTTCGTGATGATCACTCCTGACATCGATAAGCTTCCACGAAGTGCAGTGTCACGGTCGCAAAGATATCACTTTCCAAAGCTTAAAGATGCTGATGTTGCAAGAAAATTAGGAAAAATCTGTGTTGAAGAGGGTCTTGAATTTGATCAAGGTGCTTTAGACTTTATTGCTTCCAATTCAAATGGTTCTCTAAGGGATGCAGAGATGATGCTTGATCAGCTAAGTTTGCTTGGTAAAAAAATCACAATGGCCCAGGCATACGAATTTGTGAGTCCTTGGAAGTTTATTTTTATTCATACTAATTACTTTTATATATAGCGCCGTCTATTTATCCGGTATTTACAAAAAAACATTCCCTTATATTGTTATGCAGATTGGAGTTGTCTCTGATGATGAATTACTTGGTTTGCTTGATCTGGCATTATCATCTGACACATCTAGTACAGTAATAAGGGCCAGGGAGTTGATGAGATCCCGGGTTGATCCCATGCAACTCATATCGCAGCTGGCAAATCTTGTTATGGATATTCTTGCTGGTAAATGTCAGGATGGTGCTTCTGAAATGCAGAAAAGGTTCTCTAGCAGGCATACATGTAAGTAGTTAAATATGGTCGCATGCTTCCTGAAGATCCCATCAGAATTTTGTACAGGAAATGAAAGTTCTTTAAGCATGCTGTCTTAGACCCTAAATTTTGTTTGATTTTGGTCTTAACTTACTACTGTAAACGAAATTAATTATTAATGATTTTTCAAGTACTCCAATAATGGTTTTTATACATTATAAACTGCACTTAGTTATTACCACTCTGTCTTCTCTGCTTCAAATCATATTCTTGTTTAAAGAGGTCATCTTATAAAAGTTTCTCATGCATTGCCCTCATAAGTTAATATTATAATATGCTTATTGTTCCTTCAATTTACCTTGAAGAATTTGGTTTGAAAATATGTTGGCTGGTTGGGTTCCTGCATTATGTTTACTGCAGTTAATTACTGTGTCATCTTATAGTTATACACTTATACTATGGTGGTATTCTTTCAATTTCCTCTGTCACAGCTGAGGTGGACTTGCAGAAACTGAGTCATGCTTTGAAAATATTCTCTGAAACTGAGAAGCAATTAAGGGTGTCCAAAAATCAAATGACATGGCTTACTGCAGCTCTGCTGCAGCTAAGCTCTGTGGAGTCTTCTTCCTTGGATGCTAATGATAAAAAGTTGTGTTTGAGAAGAACGCAAGACAGAGGTGAGAATAATTACATTAGCTGATTCCAATTGTGATGAATAGCTTCTATTTAAATTCTGTTCATGGAAATGCCTTTTATTTTCCGTAAATTCAAGTGGTTAGTTTGATAAAAGTTTGATATCAAGTTTTGTGGTACATCATCCACAGGGGAGAGCTTCAAGAACCTTGTCACTTGTTCATGCAATACACCGGACAAGTTGGGAATGCAGAAGGATAGTGATGGAAAGTTGGAATCCATATGGAAGAGAGCTACAGATTCATGCCAATCCAATTCACTCAAGAATTTTCTGAAGAAACAAGGAAAATTATCTTCCTTGCTTGTTAGCCAAGGTACATACATCTAGAATTTCATCATTAATTCTATGGTGAAATCACATTTGAACATATATGAAAACCAGGGGAGACATTTCAATAAGATATGTATCAGCAACTTTATATTCTTAGCTTGCACTTGTTAGATCACATTTCCACACATGCGAACTGTTTTAGCTGACTTGGGTTTATAATCATAAACATCGGCTCTGATAAGAAATGAGTTTTCTTATCTCTTGGCACTAACAGAGTAATGCTCAATTTTAGGTTTAGCAATAGCTGAATTGGAATTCTGCCATCCTGATTATGTATCTAAGGCTGAGAAGTCATGGAAGATCATTGCAAGTTCACTTCAATCCATGTTTGGTTGTAATGTGGAGGTCAGGATCAATCTTGTACCTTGTGCTTCTGATTCAAAGTATGCAAAAGCGAAGAAGCCATCTTTTAGGTTGTTCAGCTGTTCCCGCAGAATACAGCAGAAGTCACAATCATCTACTGGACGTGGAAGTGATTCAGACTATTCTGAGTACACATCTGAAAAGCCTATATTAAGTAACAGACCTATTTTACCTTGTTCCTCTGATTGTGCCTATCAAATGCCACATAACTGCCGTGACAGAATGGTGGTTGTAAGTACCTTGAGAAATAGTGAAGGAAATATACTCTGCACAAGGACTGCCTCATCCCGTAGATCATTTGAAGATGATACATCAAAGGCACCCGGGTTAGTGGTTGATTCTTCGAAGGAAGAGGAGAGCAACCATGAAAGCCAGGTTTTATCGTCTGAAGAACCCGAACATCAACCAAACTGTTTCCCTAGGACTATGAGGCTTCAGAAGAAGTTGCGGTCATCAGATGCTTCCCAGATGACATTTTGCACCAAACTACAGAACAAGTTTGCACCAAGCGGGACATCTTTTGAAACATGTCTAGTGGGAAATGATTCATATGTCTTCTGCAGTGGCTCTTGCAGCAACATTGACAGCTATAAAGACGAGGACGCGTAAGTTTTGCTGTGGTCTTCTTTCTGTTTGTTGGTGCCCTAAATTTTTGTTCTAAGAGTCTTGTTGTCTTAATTGCAGATTGAAGGAAAACTCAGGTTTGCTTTGTTGGAGAACCCCTACCCTTCCCTTGGGAAAGGTACAGCAACAATGATAGTAAGAAATGAAAAGAGAAAATTGATTTTTTGTTGAAGTTTTGGACCATTTTCTTGAAAAGATTATATTAACACTTACAAATATCTGACTAAATCAAGTGTGTTAATGCTGCAGGCTTGGCAGCTGAGGCATCAACGACAAAATTCACACCCTGGTTGTTGGGTCCTTCCCTGTGCAACTGCTAAGTAGTTCTACAAAGGAGTATCTGACAGATAGCTGTAATTTATGATGGCCGCAGAGGAGCTTCAAAGAAATTCATACCTTGGACATTTCTCTTTTGTAGGTCTTATATTGCAATTGCAAGAGGTTGTCCTTGATGTTATAGATATTTTCGGGAACCATATTCATGGTTATATATAGTATATAGCAAGAACTGTTTTTTCTTCCATCTAGTATTGCGCCTCTCATTTGGTTTTCTTCAACGTGCTTATGAAACAATCGACAAAACCAATTTTGGGTTTAAAAAAATTGGGAATTGTTATTGTTTCACTCCCAAAATATCATTGGAAAAAGGCGAGTCAGGAGAACTGTATGATGACTTTCTTGGAGTTTCAATAACTCCCAAAAGATTACCCTAAAAAAGAAAGAGTAATGTATGGAAATGATATGCATAAATGAAATGTACACCTACCCCCTCACGAAGGCGTAGCTCATCTCATAAAGAAAACTGCAGACAATCCCATGTGTGATCAAGATCAGGAGTATGCTAAATTCTTAATTTTTTTTAATGACTGAAAAAACTTAAGGGGATCCAAGGATGAGAAAATAGCCATTAATTGGGCCCGACGGCCCAGAGCACAACGATTAACCAATCACTGTGCTCAATGGCTTATAAGTACTCTCCGCTTTGCCTCTCTTTTTGTTTATTTTTTTTCTGGGAGTCAGACCCTCTCCGTTTGTCAGTTATCAAATTTCAGCTTCTGCCGAAAAACGGTGGTGAAATCGAGAAGACGAGTAGCTCTGCATTTGGCAAAGCTCGCAGTCAGTAGTAAATGGAGAACGTGTACGAGAATAAAAGCGTTCGAGTTCTCTGCTCTAAGCTTGTGCTCTACAAGAACGAACCCGGCCTCCAATGGCTGATCGGATCCCCATTCTTCCCGCCACTTACCGTCGTCTCCACCCTCAGATGCATCCACACCGATGCCTCCTCTCCAGACTACCACAGAGAATCAGGTACCGAATTTCAGTTTGTTTCCCGAGAAAAAAATTACAGAAATTCAATAATTGTACTGTTTTCTCGGACATCATTTCAAACTCTGATTAGTTTCCGTTACATGAGCAGAAGAGCTTCGAACTTTACTGTTGAAAGGATTTGAGGTGATCGGAGCATTGATATTTGCAAATTCCGAGGCTGAAAAGAACGCCAGCAAGGCTATTGCTGCGGCTCGAAGGTTGCGAAAGCTTTTCTGCGGTGAAAGAGAAAAAATGGATAGTCAACAAGTAATTGGAGCTGTTGCAGATTTGAACGGCGGTGACATAAAGTTTTTCGTGTCCGAGAGTTCTAAGAGCTTTGAATGTGTTAACGTATTGTATGAAGATGATCCTGAGAAGTATATTTGGGAGAGGGGTTGTCTGCTCCGATGTGAGCTTCCGCTTAAGTTGCCGATCTATTATCCAGTAAACAAGCCGTCTGGTAAGTTATTTCGGTGGTGCATTTTTTTAGAACTGCTTAATTTGCATTCAGAAATTTGATTGAGCAGTTTATGCTTTGTAGTTTGTTATGCTTCTTCTGTGAATTGGTTGGCTTCTAGTTCCAGATGAGCTACTGATTGTTCAGAGCAGAAGTGGGAAGTTAAATTCAGGAGCTTGTACTCAATAAAATTTGTGCATAGTATGTTTACTGAAGTAACCTTGATGTAAATCCAAAAATTTAGATTCACGGAGTTATTAGAATTACTACACTTATAAGTGTATACATTACTGAGGTTTTTGCTACAAAAATTTAAAGTATCTGGCATTAATAATTTTATTTGTTTAATTGACCTCTTTAAAGAATAAAGCTTTGTTGAGTGTCAGTTAACGAAACTATGAGCCAGAATGGTTCATGTTCACCTTTCAGTTTTGCCCTCAGACCTTCTCATTCATTTCTAATTTCATACTTGCAATTTGACAAACTTTAGCCACTATTCACTCCACGTGGTTCATCAGAATTGATTTGAATGTTCATTTCTCGTGTATTGTTGTATTAGATTTGGAAAAGATATTTCGGCGTGCAACTGAAGCAGTTGTTGCCAAGTTCAAAGATCCAAAGATTGCATACATGGTAGAAGCATTAAGAAAAACTTCTGCTGAAGTACCTCAACCTGTCATCCTTCGTGGTGTAGATTTGGATTTTGACACAGATCTCTCAAATGTCAAACTTTTGGATGAAAGAGCTCAAAATTCTGGTGCAGATTCTTTATCATGTTCGCACTTCTGTCTGGAAAGTAAAAAAGGCTCACCAGTATATTCTGCTGAGGTAAGAAAAAGTGTAAGAGATTAATTGGGACGTTAGTTTGCTTATGTTGGATCTTGGAACACAACTATTTGGGTAGTTTGTTTTTATCTTCTTTCAGCAATAACAATGGATATTGGAATTCAATTTTTGAATACCTTTCCTGCTTAGCACGCAGATAGAATCCAAGTGAGTGTTTTGCTGAATAGGTCAGTTAACTCTGAAAAGTCTACTGCACCTATTGCAGAATATTTTCCAGGTATTGCTTTGAATTTTAATCGTATAATCATATTTATTTTCGAGTATGAAGCTTTGTATTGGAGATGATACCTGTACTCAGTTTAATGGAATCAAAAACATGTGGTTTCAGCTTTGGAAGAAGCCAGAGTTTTGGTGGTAGATTATAAGCTAGAAGTGCTCTGCTATGCAGTCAAGGGTCTCCCACTGAGGCATGCAGTTTCAAAGTTAATTATCCCAGGGTTGGTTGATCAGTTTAATTTAGTGGGAAATACAGTCCTGCCGAACCTGTTAGCGCAACATCCTCAGGTAAGGCAAACCATTTCTTGTATTATATGACATGACTACTAATTGAACCCTAAAATTCAGAAAAAACTAGATTATCTCTTGTACAAGTGAATCTTTTCTGTTTCACTATCTCTTTCCATGTGCATGCTACCTGCTATTGGGATACATAGGGACATCTTCTGGTCAAAGGCCAATTGTTGGTTGGTGAACCCTTAACGCTTCACAATTCAGGCTTTGGGTTTACGAAAAATTCTTTTTCTAAGAAACCATTTTCCTCTCCTTCCTTTTTTATAATCAAAAGAACGAGTAACCTCATTCCACTATACAATTTTCTCTTCTTATTTCAAATATAGACTACCTTTCACAGTGTGCTTGTGCTCGCATTCATTCACCTAATTATGGACTAGCACATATGTGGGCACGCTAGAAAACCTTAAGCTCTATCTAGGAATTCCCAGAATATCTGATGCTCATTCATAGAAATGTTACATAAAGAAGCTAGTATATTAATGATTATCAGAACAACCAGACCTAACTTCCCTGTTTTGACATGGTTGTGGTAAGTCCGAATATTGTTCTCGTAGTATTTTCATTCCATTATTTTTATTTAAATTCTGAACGCAACTATTTGGTTTATTGCATTGCCAGCTACATACCTATCACTTTAGCCCTCCTGGTGTTCTGCATCCAATTACTGTTGTCTATGAACTCAACTATGGGGAAACAGAAATGAAGCAAGGTAGGCAATGGTGATGTTGATCTTTTCTTCTGGGGAACAATCTATTTAGTGAAGCAGTGCTAGTTTTAAAACAAAAAGGGTAGAATAATTTCAAGTGGCTCCTAGCTGGAAGTTTAGAGGTTGTTCTTTTCTATCGTCAAGAGGTAGAATAAATCCTTTCATTTCTTGCATGATTAAAATGTAGCGTTTGGTTCAGTGCTTGTGAATGTGGAAAAGGGTGTATTATGTTTTTAGCTGCAGGTTTTTAGAGGGAGCTTGTACAAGGTTCTTTTGGAATTTGATCGTAGGATTACTTTTCTTAATATTGTCTTTGCTTTCTGCAGTTGAAGTGAGGAAATCTTTACACTTAAGACTGGGTTTACCTTTCGATCGGCCTCTTTTAAGAATTGCCAACGCTCTGGATTTCTCTATGAGGGATGGCGTAAGGAGTGACCCGACACGGAAGGGTAACCATTTTCCTTTAAATAGGCAACTCCATTTGTCAGTTGCAAGGCTTTTATTCCCCCCCTATATCCCCTCTCCAGAAAGAAAAATTGTATTTTTTTCTTTTCTTTTCGTTTTCTTTTGGAGTAGTCACTATTTTGATACATTTCTGTGGTAATATCAGGTTCTACTTTGCTCAAAGATGTACACCTTGGGATTCCAAGCAGTGGGGGTTGGTGGCTGGTCTTGTTTCTTTGTATATTCCCTTTCCCTGCTTCGGATTAGTGGAAATTTATTTGGAACCATTGTGTCTTTATGCAGTTTCAGGGGGCAGTGTGTCTATGGTGCAAGGCTCGTATGAATACTACCATTATCTACAAGAAGCATTTAATGATTCAGTAATTTTCACAATCTCCCATACCTAGTAGTTATAATATCCTGTTGAGAATACATGTTCAACTTTGCTTAGGTTGAATTTTCGCAATTAATTCTATTAAATATGTCTATTAAGTGTCGTTCTGTTTCCTTGCTAGGGGTGGGGTTGTGCTTATCGCTCTCTACAAACTATAATTTCATGGTTCAGACTCCAACATTATACATCCGTAGAAGTTCCATCGCATAGGTATGAAATGTGCCCCAGTATATGATTTGCTCTGCTATTTAATTCTTTTTGAAGCCCTTCTTGGTAGTTAGTTGCTCATCCCACATTTTAGAGATATTTGAAGTCGTCATGAACTAGAACTACTGACCACTGAATTTAAAGTTGGGTTTCTATATGTATGTTAGTTGAAGTTATTCCAATGTTCTCATCTGTTACTCTGTTAATCTGAAAAGAAATTCGCACCATAAATAAAGCCCTTGTTTCGTTTTGACCTTTCAACATCATTTAATGTCTTTCCACTTTTCTTTCTATTTGGCGCTAATTATCAGTGTCATACGATTTGATCTGACAAGCCAAGTGATATCAGGGAAATACAGCAGACACTTGTAGAGATTGGTGATAAAGATCCTTCTTTCATTGGTTCACGCGAATGGATTGGTGCCATTGAATTGAGCTTTGTTCTGGACAAGCTGTTGGGTGTAAGTATCATCAACGTGGTTTACTGGTAATTTCTCAAATAAGATGCTTTGGGGTTTAACCTGATTGGTTTTTGTATTGAACAGGTTAGTTGCAAAGTCATAAATGTTAGATCCGGAGCTGAGCTTCCAGAAAAATGTCGAGAGCTGGCCTTGCACTTTGAGAATCAAGGAACACCTATTATGATAGGTTAGCATATTTGACGCTTCTCTTGGTTAAAGATAGGATGGAAATTTTGCAGAAACAATGAAAGAACTATAAAAGAGAAAAAATCTTCTCTTATAACTTAATGTGTGGATGCAGGTGGTGGTGTTCTTGCATATACCCTCTTGGGAATTGATTACAATGAAGCAAGTGGAGATTGTGCGTTTCTAATACTCGATCCTCACTATACCGGCAACGACGAGCACAAGAAAATTGTAAACGGCGGATGGTGTGGGTGGAAAAAGGCTGTTGATAGCAAGGGAAAGAGTTTCTTTTTGCATGATAAGTTCTATAATCTTCTGCTTCCACAGAGGCCTGGCATGGTTTGATCTATACAAAAACCATCCAATCTATACAAGATGGAGAAGAAAGTTTTCTAGGAAGTTACGTGCTATGAAAGGTAGATTTAGATTAAATGAAGGGCATTATCTATGTAGGCATTTGTTCTCAACAATATTTAAATTTAAAAAAAAAAAACCCCATTCTGTAATTTGAATACAGTGAATTACAACTGGCTTATATAATTTGAGAGTTCTTGACCTTTTCAATATTTGGCCTTTAGTTTCAGAAGTTTCTAACGTCTTTTCTGTTTTGTTAAGGAAAAAAAAGGTAGACATCAATTTGAATATAAATTCTAAATCATCAATTTTCAATTTGCACCGGTCTCAGCATCAGCAGCAGCAGCAGCAGCAGCAGCAGCCTGGTCATGGTGAGTGATTTCATCATATGCTCCAGTCTCCTCATTGAACGAGTACCATAGCCCAGAAGCAGCAGAGCAATAGAGTCCAGTAGATGGATCATAATAATACCCCAAACTGCTGCTATAATAGTACCCAGAAGACTCATCAAACGCATAATCATTCTCCAATTGTGACGGACCAACCCCATCCGAATTCGATGCTTGAGCAGTTGCTTCTTCATCATCTTCATCAAACATATCATATTCATCTCCAGCAGATTCAGCACCATTATTCGTACCCAATGCCGCGCCTTGGCTTCTTGCCCTAGCTAAACTCTCATACCCTTGAGCCTCACGCTCAAAAATCTCCCTCTTCTCATGATTCACATTGTACTCCCCATACTTGTCCATCAGGGTCACAGCATCCTCTGTCAACTGATCGAAAACCCGCTTTGTCTCAGCGGGCATCTTCTCCTTCTTGTTCCTTGCAGAAGAAGAAGCTCCCTTCAACCTCCTCAAAGCCTGCAAAACAGTCTCTCCATCCTCCAGCACATCAGCAATGCGCCGTTTAATCTTCCCAATATCATCACCATCAGACAAAGGTAAATCTTTACCATCCCCATCACCATCACCATCTTCATCTTCGGTTTTCCGAGCATATAATTTTGTCTCACCAGCTTCAACACTGTCAAGCCAAGCATCCTTAACCTGGTTCTTCTCATTGGGGGCATATTCAACAAAATTCCCATCCGCATCAAAATAACCCTCTTCCCTCTCCTTGTCCAAGTTGAAAGGCTCTATTAGAATCCCATCCTCCATCAAGTTCTCAGAGTCCAATCCCTCGTATGAAACTTCCGCCTTGGACACATCTTCGCCAATCCCATCCTCCCCAAACCTGTCGTGATTTCTCTGGCTCCGTCGCTTCTCTCGCTCTTTGGCGGCAGAACGAGGGTCCGCCAACCCAATCCCAATTCCAATCTCAATCTCGTCGTCGTCCTCAGCTCTGCGTATGTTTACCGCTTCATCTCCCAGCCTCGCCTTCTTCCCCTTTGGAAACCTAATCCTCTTTTCCGCTGTGGGTTTGCCGGAATCGGAATCGGAATCGGAGTCTTCGGAGATCATCTTGCGTTTCAGATTTGATCGTGATGGCTGATTCGATTCCATTGTAGAAATTTGATCGTAATTGTTGGCTGATGGGGTAGGGCTCCAATTTTATAGAGAGTTTTTTCACCCGGTTTGGGCTACAAGACAAAAGCGATCTATCCTATCGTAAAGAGGAAACAGAATCCTAGTTTGAACTGGACACCCACCCAAATTTTTTCTCTTGTAGTTTATTTGAATACAAACGATATTAGAGAATTTGAACCTTAAAAAAAAGATATTGGAGAAGGTGGAAATCTAACTTAAAACTTCATATGCATGGATAAATGCTCTTATGCTCTTAGGGAATATTTTGGAATTGCCGATGGATTGGCAAGAAGGGAAAGGAAAGGAGTATGGGATATTTGGGAATGGCCGATGGGTTGGCAGGAAGGGAAAGGAAAGGAGTAGGGGTTTGGGTGTTCAAGAATTTTTCATTTTTCTCTTCCTGTTTTCCAATTAAAAGAATTGTTTCAGATTTTTCAAGGGAAACAAGTTAGAAGAGTAGAAGAAGTGAAATTTTGGGTAAAAATGAGGCTAGGGTGTCCAAAGAATTTCCTTGGGTGTAATATCATTCTCTAAAGTCCAATCACACGTTATGCAAAACTGGGACTTCTAACTTGTTAGCCCAAGTATCAGCAGCCCATCTTCTTCTGCCATAACCCAAACCAGAAAACGCACCGTTTAGGGCCTGTCCGTCTTCCTTGTCAATATTGTCGAACAGCACATTTCCCAGGAGGTGGTGCTTTGCTTGCTAGTACCAGCAGCAACCTATCCAAAAAGCCAAACCATGGCTCTCATAAGCCAACACCTCACTCTTCCTCCACCATTTCCCTTCCTTCACAATCACTCTCCAAACTCTCCCTTCTCAAAGCCTTGCCTCTTTGTGTTCTCCAAAAACCTCAGACTTTTCTCTCTGCACGCAGCTTCCTCCTCCTCCACTCCCACTCCCACTTCTCACTCCTCAACCCCCATTTTCCTTCCCTTTCTCCAAGACGACGACGACGACGAAGAAGAAGAAGAAGAAGCAGAAGACCTGCAAGAACTTGAAGAAGAAGAAGAAGAAGAGGAGGACCCAGATGATCCAATTCTCAGATTCTTCAAGTCTCGCAGTTCAACCCAGGACCCTCAACGTGAAGGCAAGCTCTCTCTTCAAAAGAACCGTCGCTCTTCTTGGCGTTTAGCTGACGATACCCAACTCGTAGACGAATCAGAAACTGACTCTGGCATCGAAGGAGTGCTTGAACAACAAAAGGAACAAGCCAGACCATTGAATTTTGATTCAAGGGCGTTGTCTGAGGAAATTGTCGAAGAAATTTTGCAAAAAGCTAGGACGTTGCCTCAAAACTTGACATTGGGAGAGGTATTGGGAGGTTTTGAAGGAAGGGTTGGTGAGAAAGAGTCTGTGAAAGTGTTGGAGTTGATGGGCAAGGAGGGCCTTTTAATGGGTTGCTTGTATTTCTATGAGTGGATGGGTTTGCAGGAAACTTCTCTAGTTACTCCTAGGGCGTGTTCAGTTTTGTTTCCTATGTTGGGGAGAGCTGGAATGGGCGATAAGTTGATGATTTTGTTTAGGAATTTACCAGCTAAGAAGGAGTTCAGGGATGTTCATGTTTATAATGCTGCAATTTCTGGCTTAATGTGCTCTAAGAGGTACGATATGCTTGTTACTTTTTTTTAAGTTTGCTCCATAGTTGTTTGTGGTCAATTTGTAGTGATATTAGGAATTGTAGGCTTACCAGTAAGTTTGTTCATAGGAAGAATATGAGGATCAACAAAATGATTGACATTAAGTCATAAGTTAACTAACATATAATATTTTCATGCAGAAAAGTATGTTGTATAAATTACATAATGAGTTACTGGCAGTTTGGATAATCAGCTTTCTATTCTGTGCATGTTTTTGTAGACCCAAGGCAAATTATACTATCTTCTTAATATAGCTGGTTTAATTATTAGTTGAAAAAAAAATATAAAAAAAATGTCAAAGCTATAGCTATTGGTGTGCAACTCGAATTGGCAATGATTTCAGATTATAACGCAACTTGCTAGAATTCATTGCTAATACCTGCCAACTTATTTCAGGTATGATGATGCTTGGGAGGTATATGAGGCAATGGAAGCAAATAATACCCTTCCGGATCATGTGACATGTTCAATTATGATTACTGTCATGAGAAAAGTTGGCCGTAGTGCAAAAGATTCATGGCAGTTCTTTGAGAGAATGAATAGGAAAGGCGTCAAATGGAGTCAAGAAGTTTTGGGTGCTCTTATAAAATCATTCTGTGATGAGGGGCTGAAAAGTGAAGCCCTTATCATTCAAGTAGAAATGGAGAAGAAAGGGGTCTCATCAAATGCCATTCATTAAGTAGAAATGGAGAAGAAAGGGGTCTCATCAAATGCCATTGTTTATAATACTTTAATGGATGCTTTTTGTAATTCCAACCAAGTTGAAGAAGCTGAAGGTCTCTTTGCTGAGATGAAATCAAGAGGCATCAAACCAACAGCAGCCACCTTCAATATTTTAATGAGTGCATACAGCAAAAAAATGCAGACTGAGATTGTTGAGAAGCTGCTGGTAGAAATGCAGGATATGGGATTGGAGCCAAATGTCAAATCCTATACATGTCTTATCAGTGCGTATGGGAGGCAGAAGAAGATGAGTGACATGGCTGCAGATGCATTTTTGAGGATGAAGAAAGCTGGTATAAGTCCAACTTCACATTCTTATACAGCTCTCATTCATGCATTTTCAGTCAGTGGCTGGCATGAGAAAGCTTACATTGCATTTGAGAACATGCAAAAAGAAGGCTTAAAGCCCTCCATAGAAACATTTACTGCTTTACTGGATGCATTTAGGCGTGCTGGGGATACGCAGATGTTGATGAAAATATGGAAATTGATGATCAAAGAGAAGATTGAAGGGACTAAGGTGACATTCAACACTCTTCTTGATGGATTTGCTAAACAAGGTCACTATACTGAAGCAAGAGATGTGATTTCTGAATTTGGGAATATAGGTTTGCAGCCAACAGTGATGACATATAATATGCTGATGAATGCATATGCACGGGGAGGGCAACACTCAAAGTTGCCGCAGCTGTTGAAAGAGATGGCAGCTCTCAATTTAAAACCTGATTCTGTAACATACTCGACCATGATCTATGCCTATGTCCGTGTTCGTGATTTCAAAAGAGCATTTTTCTACCACAAGCAAATGGTAAACAGTGGACAAATGCCAGATGCCAGGTCTTATGAGAAGCTTAGGGCAATTTTGGATGTAAAAGCTGCAAGAAAGAACAAGAAGGACAGGAGTGCTATACTCGGTATAATTAATAGCAAAATGGGGTTGTTGAAAATTAAGAAGAAGGGAAAGAAAGATGAGTTCTGGAAGAACAAGAAAAAGCGCTACGTGAGAACTGATAACTCACAGTGATAATCCTATTAATGGAGTTGTGGCACGAAGACCTATCTTCAGCTCATCATATTCTGACATTCCCTTCAAACTTTCAGAAAGTTTATCAGATAGTTGTTTCGTCTCAGGGCACACTGTCTAAGTTGGGAACTTGGAGAAAAGCAAAACCACACCAAAGTTTTATGGTGAAAGTCTCTACAAGATTTGTATGGCCCTTTGCTAAACAAGAGGATTGGCTGCAGCTGATGTATGCCAGTCTCCATTAATGTGACTAGGTAAGTATATCTGTTTATATCTCAATATCAATATAAGGTGAAACATTCTTATGCCAGTCCCCTGTACAATAACAATTGATCTGCAATAAAAAGTTTTACGTGAAGCATTCATGGTTTTTCTCTTCTGTTTATTTGCAGTCTAATCTTATTCGGCATGGATAAAATATGAGCCTCTTGCTTTTGTATGTTATAGAATTTTGGAGGAAATTTCATTTCAACCAAGCTTTTCTGCTGTGGCTAGGAGGAGTAAGCTGACTGACAACCATTGAAGATTAGTAGGCTTACAGATTCTTGTTCTTCCTGGTGCACAATTCCCAGGCAGATTTCTCTTCCCAGGTCCACTTTTTTTCTAGGGTTGGCCGTGGAAGCCTGACCTCTTCAGTCTTCAAGAGGACAATAACAACTCCATATACAGTCGTAATTATTCCAAAATCCAGTTGCAACATCTTTTTCATATGCTTTGATGCGAAGAATCATCATGATATCTGGCTTTCTTTGAAAATCTAAGAATGAAAGGAACCGCATGAGAATCAGGAAGCCGAAATCTCTTCAGAATCAACCTTGTCTGATTGGTGAACTAGAACTCCATTCACATCAAGTTGATGAAGGCCTTAACGGTTTTTCTATATAGTTATGGTTTACACTTCTAATTACTTCTAGTTGAACTTATTCTCTAACTTTCGGTTCAATTAAAGTTCAAATTTTCATTTCTTTACGTTATTTTGCAAAAATTCTTGGGTAGGGCGGTCACACTGCGGTGTAAGTAATATCTTACTTGTTGACTTGTTAATCTCTTGTTCAAATACTTTTTGACTTGCTGACCGACCAAAAAAATTACTTGTTGAGTTTTTCAAATTTACTTGAGATAACGGCCATGGTAATTCTTCTATCATCAATCAATAATGGCGGCATTAAAAACTTTACCATCCCAAATTTTGAGCCCTAAATTGACTCCTAATTACGAATTCATGTCAAGTATTTACTACACGAAACATAATTAAATGAATGCTATCTATGTCCTCTTTTACTAAGTACTTGGGAACAAAGATAACCTGATTAGGACAAAACGACAAAATTAAGGGGTAGTTGGGTAAATTCCATACCACTGCTCAACGAAAACCCTAACCCGGTAGAGCGGAGCCGGGTGGAAGCACAAGACAGGAGCACAATAGTGGCGCTGCCTTAAGAGCGAAGGCCACGTGGACGGCCCTATCGCTAATACACCAAAACATGATGACGTGTAAATCGTAATCGTAGCCTCCCTATAAAACCCTTCGCTTCCTCATACTTTCGTTCTCATCCATTTCCTCTCTCTCTCTCCTCTCTTTCTTCTTCTCTAACCGATTGAGACAGACACTGTCACTCACAGATTCGGATCCACCGGTTTATGATAAACCCGGACCTTCTCTGATCCATTAGATCGACGTCGTTTAGTTTCGAGGCTCGGAGTTGCTGCTCGTCGTTTCGGTATTTCAGTGGACTTCGGAGCGCCGACTTGGATATCCGATTGCTTCTCCTGTTCTTGGCTCGAGATCCGGGCCAAGCACAGAAGAAACGGTCTCTGGTTTTGGATTCGGGACTCTTAGACTTCACACAGACAGGTACTCTGGCCTTCTTTAAATTTATTAAATTTTGTTTTACGCTTATGCCTCGTTTGCTTGGTTGCTGAGAAAAGCTGGAAAAGAAATTAAAATGATGCATTTGGTGTTTGGTTTTCTCATTGTTTGGGACTCTGGAAAATGATATTTTAGCTTCACTGTGACTGAAGCTGCATTTTGGTTGCTTCTTGTTTTTCTGTTTCGCACATTATTTATGGTTGTGTTCTTCTTTAGTTTCCTTCAGTTTCTAAGTCGCCAAACAGCTTATAGTTGTATTGATTTTGCAGTTAATACTCATACCTCTACGTGGTTAATGGTTAATAAGCACTTAATCCGTTGGATTAGTTAATATTGCTCAAGTAAAATTTGCCTATACGCGTTTTTGTTTTCATTGAGTTAATAATAGAGTAACAGTAAACACTAAAGTGGTTAATATTTCTAATAGAAAGTAATTTTCAAGATCTAATACTCTATTATCTATTCGATA
Source organism: Prunus fruticosa (assembly GCA_018703695.1). Classification (NCBI taxonomy): domain Eukaryota; kingdom Viridiplantae; phylum Streptophyta; class Magnoliopsida; order Rosales; family Rosaceae; genus Prunus; species Prunus fruticosa. Next base: position 25,647,351 of record CM031921.1, on the reverse strand, counting down.
TTAATATTGATATAGGATTTTTCCAGTGTAAATGGCCTCAAAGGAGGGATTCCTGACGAATGAGCAGAGGGAAACGTTAAAAATTGCCAGCCAAAATGTGGAGATTCTGTCATCATCCCCGAAATCCCCGACATCTTTTCTTTCGGAACATCATGTAAAAGCCCCTGCTGGTGGGAAGGCACCAACGGCTGGGATAGCTGTGCGGCATGTTCGCCGGTCACACTCAGGGAAGTTTGTGCGAGTGAAGAAGGGTAAGTTCCCTTTCGGCACTTTCTTGACTGGGGTTGATCTTATGTTAGCTTATGCAGATTTGAAGAGATTGGGATTGCATTAGCTGGCTTATGGTTGATCATTGATTTCTTTGTAACCATGTTTATGGTTTTATTAGTATCTGTATTTTCCTGAGACGCTCTTAAGAAATTTTGTTGCATATATACCAATGTTTCTTTTTTCAATCAATTGTGCTTTTAACTTTTTCTCAAGTAAATGATCGGTACTCTTGTTTTACTGGGTCTGGGGCTCTAGTATTCATTATTATAGTTCGTTTTATAGTAGTTGGAGTCATGTATCATTTTGGTGTTTGTGAAAATCAACTACAGTGTGGACAATTATGCATCTCATGTATGAATGGATCTTTCTTCCTTCGAAGCTGCCTGTTTAGCTTAATTTAGCTTAATTTATCTGTTGTTAGGGTCTGAATGAACTCTGCAAGATTCATGACTGATCAATTCAAACCCGGGTAGTATTTGTAATTTACATTTGGGCTAATGGTAGAGTCATTTTCTTTCTTGCTTTTCAAGTTTAGATTTGATGTTGTTTTCTGGTGCTGAATTGATGATACTGTCCCTGATTGTTGAAATTACCTATTCCTGGTCTCTCTTTGGTGGGATTGATTTCTCTTTTCTTTGTCCAATGGCAACAGAGGGAGGCGGTGGTAAGGGCACATGGGGAAAACTGCTTGACGCTGATAGTGAATCCCCTATTGATCGCAATGACCCTAATTATGACAGTGGCGAGGTAATATATATTTTGAAGTTTAGTTTCAATCCCCTATTGATTGCAATGACCCTAACTGTGCTCTGATTAGGTGGATGGAATATTCTGATTTTTAATTTAAAGAGACTGGTTTCAGCAGGAACCGTATCAACTTGTTGGGTCAACTATCACAGATCCCTTGGATGAATACAAGAAAGCTGTTGTTTCAATCATTGAGGAGTACTTCAGCACTGGTGATGTGGCATTGGCAGCATCTGACCTCAAAGAACTAGGCTCAAGTGAATATCATTCTTACTTTATTAAGCGACTTGTTTCCATTGCCTTGGATAGGCATGACAAGGAGAAGGAAATGGCTTCAGTTTTGCTTTCATCTTTGTATGCTGATGTCATTAGCCCTATCCAGATTAGAGATGGATTTTTCATCCTTCTTGAATCTGCTGATGACCTTGCAGTGGACATACTGGATGCAGTAGACATCCTCGCTTTGTTCCTTGCTCGTGCAGTGGTTGATGACATCCTTCCTCCAGCCTTCCTCACCAGGGCAAAAAAAGCACTCCCAGAATCTTCGAAGGGGGTTCAGGTAATCCAAACTGCTGAGAAGAGCTATCTTTCAGCTCCACACCATGCAGAACTTGTGGAAAGAAGGTGGGGTGGTAGCACCCACATTACTGTTGAAGAGATGAAGAAAAAAATTGCTGGTCTATTGAGGGAATACGTAGAAAGTGGAGATACTTTTGAGGCCTGTCGGTGCATAAGGGAGTTGGGAGTTTCATTCTTTCATCATGAGGTTGTGAAGAGGGCTTTGATTCTTGCCATGGAGATTCGAACATCAGAACCACTAATAATGAAGCTATTAAAGGAAGCGGCTGAGGAAGGGCTGATTAGTTCTAGTCAAATGGTAAAGGGGTTTTCTCGTTTGGCAGAGACCCTTGATGACCTTGCTCTTGATATTCCATCAGCAAACACCTTGTTCGAGTCGCTGGTCCCGAAGGCCATATCCGAAGGTTGGCTTGATGCTTCATTTTTAAAATCCGCTGGTGAAGATGGTGGCGTACGAGTTGAAGATGAAAAAGTGAAGCGGTACAAGAAAGAGATTGTGGCCATAATTCATGAATATTTTCTCTCAGATGACATTCCGGAGCTTATCCGGAGCCTTGAAGATCTTGGGGTACCCCAATATAATCCATTATTCTTGAAGAAGCTGATCACCCTTGCAATGGATCGAAAAAACCGTGAAAAGGAAATGGCATCTGTTCTGCTTTCTGCTCTTCACATTGAAATCTTCTCAACTGAGGACATAGTTAATGGGTTTGTCTTGCTTCTTGAATCTGCAGAGGATACTGAACTGGACATTTTGGATGCTTCAAATGAGCTTGCTCTTTTCCTTGCAAGAGCTGTCATTGATGATGTCTTAGCTCCCCTGAATTTGGAAGAAATTGGCAGCAAGTTGCCGCCAAATTGTAGTGGGAGTGAGACTGTTCGAATGGCTCAATCACTCATTTCTGCTCGTCATGCCGGTGAGAGGATCTTGAGGTGTTGGGGAGGCGGGACCGGCTGGGCTGTGGAGGATGCAAAGGACAAGATAGCAAAGCTGCTGGAGGAGTATGAGAGTGGGGGTGTAGTGAGTGAAGCCTGCCAGTGCATTCGTGATCTTGGGATGCCCTTCTTTAACCATGAGGTGGTGAAAAAGGCACTGGTCATGGCCATGGAGAAGAAGAATGACAGAATGCTTCACCTGCTTCAGGAGTGCTTCAACGAAGGGCTGATCACAATTAACCAGATGACAAAAGGCTTCACTCGAATCAAGGACGGGCTAGATGATTTGGCTCTTGACATTCCGAATGCAAGGGAGAAATTCAGCTTCTATGTGGAGCACGCGCAGGAGAAAGGGTGGCTCCTTCCTTCCTTCGGATCATCTGCTGCGGATGGCTCACACTGACCCAGGCTGCAGCTTCTTGAGAAGAACAAATATTTTTCGATTGCTTCTCTCTCATGTATGTTGTTGCCCATGAGCACTGTGTACTGTTTACAATCCTTGTTTTCTGCACTTTTTTGAAAGGTGGGATGTGGGTGGTAATGGGATGTTTAGATTTTTGTTGTTTTTCTGTTGTTAGCGGTAAAATCTGGTCGACGAGATTATAGTGATCCCACTGCCAATGTATAAAGTTGGTTCTCTTCGCTTACATTGACATCTTTTTAAGTTTTATAGCCTAAGGTGGTTCTTCCTCTGATTATAGGGATGCTGTTGGATTTTGCTGCATTGTTTTTTTCTTTTATTAAATATGCAATGGTTCCTTTATACGAAGAAAGAAATTGCACCCATGGCCCGAAGTTCTTAGTGTACATTTCTCAGAGATGAGAATTAAGGTTCAAAATGTTCAAAACTTTTTTCTTTGAAGGACAACTAAAACTAAAGGTCACAAAAATCTTAGAATGGGCTTGAAACTCCAGGGGAGCATTAGGTTTTGCACCCGATAGTTTGTGTTCGGTTCTCTCTTCCAGTATCGTTTGTATTATATATATAAAATAGAAGTTCATGAAAACCTATGCAATACCAAGCTTCAAAAAATTTCCCTCTAGTCAGACATTGTACTCTCAATCCTTCAATCTGTACTCAGGCTACCGGCATTGTAACTTCTTGTTCTCTTTCGATGAACTGCTAAAGCCCGCATTCTTGTTTTCTTGGACGACAAACGACATCATTCCTTGCTCTCAAATTTAGTCATTTTGATGAAAAGCATGGTCTTAACCAGTAACTTAGTTGATTATCTTACTCATTTACACATGCTTGAAATTTTTTGTCCTTGAGGATTTCATTTAACAGCCAATTTATGTCAACCCACAGATAGAGCAACCCAATCCCTTGGCTGAAGTGATTGAAGTTCCCAATTGTAAACCAAGCAAAATTAATGTTGTACTAGTTCAATACATATTTCAATTACCACAATTTTATATGGATTTTATTGATTTGTTTTATCTAACTATATGTTTTGAGTCTGGCTAGTGCAAGTATATATATATATATTAATATAAGCGATAATCTGAACTAGCAAGGAGGGAGATTACTCACACACACAAGATACCATGAGAATTCGAACCTTAGACCTTTGATATGCAAGTTAAGGTGTTTTTCTATTAGATTAGACCTCATTGACATATCTTATATATGATGAGGACATGTAGTTCGTATTTCGGTCCCCAAATTAATAAATACTACAAGGCATCAGACAATAATGGGATGGCAGTCTACATCCTCTCCAAAACTAACTATAATAAATGAATACTTGAAATTCAGAGTTTGCTTGCATGCATGAAACATATCCCAATATGGCTGGATAAATTCCCAAAGAAGTACTAGGAAGAAAATATTTCACTTTTCCCTTGCAGCACTCTGGCCATCGCTTTCAAGCCTCCACATATTTAATTGGTTTACTAATAAACTTAGCCTCAGTGTCCTCCCCATCTTCAAGGACAACCTCATTAGTCCATAGCTTACTCCATTCTAAAAAGGGACGAGATCCTTGTAAAAATAGCGAGGGCACTGACACTAACACTAAGTTTATCTGCAATGTAGAGGCTCGAAAGCGATGGCCGAAGCGCTACAAGAGGAAGATGAAATATTTTCCTAGTTTATTGAAGATCTTGATTAAGTGTATTGGAGCAAATTTTACACCATTGGACAATTCCTAGTTCGTGATCTCGGGAGTCTCAAGAACTTTATTATATGCTGGTAGGGTTTTGATTTCTTAGGGTTGGGATGAGCCACATTAAGCCTATGCGTGTGGGTATGCTTAATGGGCCCAATATTAAAAGAATATCTTAAGTATTTTTTCTAATCTCTCGGCCCAATAGAAATATGTACTAGAAATTGTAAAGAAAAATATCAATTTTCTTGAGGGCAAAACGAATCGTTTCGGTTGTTCCTTTCCGTTTGTAGGTTTTGTTTGTGCTGGGCAAAGTGGTCATTTTGTAGTTGTTAAACTCTGCTTGGTTGCTGAGAAAATCGACCGAAAGAAAGGGGAAAGAAAATAGGAAAACCTCGCGTCTAAGCAAAAAGTCTTCCAAACGTTTACTGTTTATTTCTTCGCCTCCATTGGTGGAAGCACAAAAATGTCCGAACGAAACGATTCTCAGCCGTACACAGTGCCGCAGCTCGCAACCTCAAAGAGCTCAAAGCCGCCACAGCCGCTACAGGTCACCGGTTTGGCTGCTAATCTGAACGTCGACCCTCCTCAAACGGATGGTGCGATTCCTTCCACGTGTCAGCACCAGACCTCATCAGTTTTCTCTCTCCTTCCCCTTTTCCCAAAAGTAACGTGTAATAAGGACACTGACACCAGTGAAGCTGAAGGTAAACGATTAAACAAACTGGGGAAAAGCAGGTCAAGGAATTGTAAGGCAGAGTGTTCTATGGATTATGGAGTTGATGCTGATGGCTACTTGCCTGGCCAAGGCGTTTCGTCGTCTCGTGAGGAGAAAGTCAGCAGCCTCAAAACTGTGAGGACCCTTTTCAATGGTGGTTTTGTGTTTGCTTCTTTTGCATAATTTGCTTTTTATTTATTTATTTATTGACATGGCTGGTGGGTGCATTTTGCTTGTAGGGTTTGGTTCATGTTGCAAAGAGGATGCCTAAAAATGCCCATGCTCATTTTATACTGGGTTTAATGTATCAGAGATTGGGGCAGCCTTCGAAGGTAGCTTTTTGATTTTCCTATGGCTCTTTAATTTGATTACTTGGGTGTAATGGATGTTTACATGTTCTGAGTTCTTGGTTTTAGGCAGTTTTGGCATATGAGAAGGCAGAGGAGATTTTACTCCGCCCTGAGGCTGATATCGATAGGCCGGAGCTGCTTTCACTAGTTCAAATTCATCATGCACAGGTGAAGTAGTCTTTTACTACATTGTTCTGTACACTATTTATTCTTTTAGATAGATATGAAAGTTACTGACCCAGCTGGTATTTTTGTCAATTGTGTAGTGCCTTATGCTAGAAACTTTGGCGGATAGCAGTTTCGACAAAGAACTTGAACCTCAAGAGCTTGACGAAATTAATTCAAAACTAAAGGAGTCAATGCAGTCAGATGTAAGACAGGCAGCTGTCTGGAATACCCTCGGCTTGATTCTACTTAAAACTGGCCGTCTGCAGGTACAAGTTTTTAATTTTGTTGTTGGTAATAGTTGTTCTTTCGTTTTCCATTTTCTGATATGGACGTTTGTATTACTGTTTAGAGTGCTATTTCAGTTTTGTCTTCTTTGTTAGCTGTTGCCCCCGACAACTGTGATTGCCTTGGAAACCTTGGGATTGCTTATCTTCAAAAGTAAGAGTGTATACATGTTGATAGAATAATGTTCTCTTCAATGTTTTGACCTCTTATATATCTCTAACTTAAAATGATTGCAAATGGTCTTTTCTTCAGTGGAAATTTGGAACTTTCAGAAAAATGTTTTCAGGAGTTGATCCTCAAGGATCAAAATCATCCCGCAGCCTTGATAAATTATGCTGCCCTTCTTTTATGTAGATATGGTTCAGTTGTTGCAGGTATGCTTTTGATGAAGTTGACTAGTTTCATGAACTCTTTTCATTTGTTTTTTTTTTTGCAGTACCTACTAAGTAAGTTTTTAAGATGGTGGATACTGGTCAATTTTTGTAGAATGCTGCTTTATCATTTTAAATTTGTGATAATGTCTGGTTGAAGAACCTGCATCCCTTGCTTAATTTTCAGGTGCTGGGGCAAATGCTGGTGAAGGTACTTCTGCAGATCACGTTTCTGGAATAAATGTTGCAAAGGAGTGTTTGTTAGCATCACTAAAAGAAGATCCTAAAGCAGCACATATTTGGGCTAATCTTGCTAATGCATATTATATAACTGGTGATCATAGAAGTTCCAGCAAGTGCTTGGAGAAGGTGCTCATGGCTCATTGCTACAATCATTTATAGCTTATTTCTTGAGGTTGTTCGTTGGTGTCCTTATTTTTCATGGTTTTCATTTTCATTTATGGAAAATGATGATGCATAACTTTTTTCAGTGCATGTCTTTCCAAATTTTATTTCTACGGGTTCGAAAAATAGAACTTAAGAATGCACACTCTTTTTGCTCATTCTTGTGTTGCATGCATCACTTTGCTGCTTATCGTTTTTAGGACAGTTTTATGCTCCTTTTACTACATGGCTTCTACTCCATCCTTGACAAAATAACAAATTGGCTTAAGCTGTTTTTTCTTGCTACTGCTTGCTTCTTAGGCAGCAAAACTAGAGGTCAATTGTTGTATGTCTACTCGATATGCTATTGCAATCCACCGAATCAAGGATGCAGAAAGGTGTCAAGATCCTAGTGAACAACTTTCCTGGGCTGGAAACGAAATGGCTTCAATTATAAGAGATGGCGACTCTGCTTCAGTTGAACTTCCGATAGCATGGACAGGTCTTGCGATGGTGCACAAAACCCAACACGAGATTGCAGCAGCATTTGAAACTGAACAGAATACACTAATGGAGGTAGAAGAACATGCTGATTATAGTTTAAAGCAGGTAATCACAACAGAGCTACTAAGATTCCATTTACTTCTCTTAGCATGACATGACATGATAAAAGGAGCTCCTTATGTAATAATGGATGACATATTCAAATCGATTGGCTTTTATATACTGCACCGGACGATTCCACCGTTTATAGTCGAAAGAATAGTCACATTAGGTTTTTCAAACTGGAAGAGACAGGATGTACACTTGTTCTTTGTAATATCATACATCTCTTCACAACCTTTGTTTTCACATTTGCCTAATGTGACTCTGTAATAAACAAGATTTTTAGCTTTAGTTGAGTGACAAGTTTGTAAGAAATGTAGGAGGTGTGGGAAAAGGCAAAGTATTGGGCAGCGCTATGGGCTTCTGTTTCTCCTATTTTTAGGAACACATCTTTTTCAAACATTTTGCTTGATTGGAAGGCTGCAGTGTCTTGATTAGGACTGTTTTCTTCTCATAATTGGAGATCTCTGTACCCATTTTACTGTTTCTCCTGTTATTGGTGGATTACTTGTCCACTTTTTGTACAGTTTTTTCTGATTTTTATTTTCCTTTTCAAAAAATAATACAGATTGTAAGTTTCCTATCATATGTGACCCTTCATAATCCATAGTCTGTGTTAGCAAAATTCAAAAAGAAAGTAACTTGCTTAATTTTGTTGTTTTTTGTAAGTATGTTTACACCATGATTATTTGGAAAATCATATCCATGTCCAATACGATGCACTTGAATTATGTTAGTCTGTTTTATGCAGGCAATAGCAGAGGATCCAGATGATGCTGTGCAATGGCACCAACTTGGTCTTCATAGCCTTTGTACTCAGAAATTCAAACACTCACAGAAGTACCTCAAAGCAGCAGTTTCCCGTTTTAGGGAATGTAGCTGTGCATGGTCAAATCTAGGTATCTCAATCTTAATACCATTTTCTTATGTCTATATTTGTTTGGTTCTCTCTCTCTCAAGAAGTTGGTAAAGCTATTTATCGTATACATAAATCACTAGGTATCTCACTGCAACTATCGGAGGAGTCATCACACGCTGAAGAAGTATACAAGCGAGCCTTGGCATTGGCGACAACTAAATATGCCTATGCTATACTCTCCAACCTTGGAAATCTCTACCGCCAGCAGAAGCAATATGAACGTGCCAAAGCAATGTTTACAAAATCTCTTGAACTCCAGCCTGGCTATGCTCCTGCATTTAACAATTTGGGTCTTGTATTTGTTGCTGAGGGACGGTGGGAAGAAGCCAAATTCTGCTTCAGCAAAGCCCTCCAGGCAGACCCATTGCTGGATGCTGCCAAGTCCAACATGATCAAAGCAGTGTCTGCATCAAGTTCATGTGCAGGCTTGTCGAGTCTTCTTCAAGATTAAATTGTAAGCAAGTGATAGGGTAGGCAGGTTTCCTCAGCCATGATTAGGGTTGTAAAACGGTATTAATTTGTGAGAAAATGAGAAGAAGCGTTCCTCTGTATGCGCAAGCCTTATTCTTGCACATAATTATCCACGAAGGGTTAGAGGTAGAGCTTGTTTTCCAGTCCAATGCATCCCAATTTTGTATCATAAGATAACTTTTCAACGCAGAAATAAGATTATTGTCCAACGACAAAGTGTTCCTTTTTTTTTCTTCTTCGAACTCATTGAGATTGTTTGGCTGTGTCTTTGGTTATGTTTGACCCGCACAAGAGGTCCATGTAGACAAGTTCACTACGCTAGTTTGATTGATGTGAACGTCTGAAAACAGTCTCGATGTATAACGTTGCTTCATTTTCCACCACTGGTTTCAACTTTGATTGCGCTAAGTCTTAATTTGATGAGAAAAGATGGTGGGTGGCATGTGAAGTTGAGGCCATAATCTAACTGATCATGTGGAGAAAAATCTAGAGTTCGCTATTGGAAACAGTTATATACTTTCATGCCTACCCATTTTAGCTCTCATAAATTTTCTCTTCTGAGCCTCCACCAAACCTTAAAAAACTTACATGGCTGCAACCTTAGGAACTACCATGGCTTTGCTTTATCATAGGTGCTTCGCCATCAAGTCCTCCAAAAATATGAGCACTTATAAACCAACCGTGAAACATATTTCCCTTCTGACCCTCAAAGACACACCTAAAAGCTTCACCCCCTTCAAATCTCCTATCAACTCCAAGTGTGCCACTTTGATCACCAGCACCATCGTTTCCACCTTGATTTCTTGCAGTCCTGCTTTCAGTGCGCAACAAATAGCGGAGATTGCAGAAGGTGATAACCGTGCCCTGGCACTCCTACTCCCCATCATTCCAGCTATACTGTGGGTGCTGTACAACATCCTTGGACCAGCTTTAAACCAAATTAACAGAATGAGAAGTGAGAAGAGCAAGTGAATTTGGAATGGTTAGTGAAGCTTCAAGTAGTAACAAGAGCTTAGTTTTGTTATTTGTTGCCACTCCTACCCTTCCTTGGGAGCTCTACAACACTCTTCAACCTAGAAACTATGTGTAGCTAAGTTTTATTGTGAATAATTCATAGAATCGTGTAATGTTTTCTTTTAACATATATTTCGTAGAAAAAATCTGTCTGATTAGATATATAAATGCTATGGAGATTCATCTCACAACAACCTGTTGTGATAAAATAGAAATTAACATTGGACTAGATCCAGCGTGAAAGAAATTCATAGCTTAAGATCATTCCAAAAGCTTGCCTTAGCAATAGAAGCCCCTTATAATTCTTCACCCAGAGATTCACCAATGAAAACTTTGTCTGCTTGAGAATTGCTAAATACTTTAATATACATCAAGACTGCTACAAAGTGCTGTGGCATTTATTTATTGTCTTAGCTGAAACCCTAATCACCATCCAAGGAATTTTTGATGGAACAGATAATTACTGAAAACTATATGAGCTAGCTCACGTACTGCTTGAGAAGGCTTCTGCAGAATGCCAAGTCAAATCGCTCCTCCGGCGGATCTCCAATGAAGTCGAAGACTGCATCCGCATTCAGAAAGTCTTCATTGGCTGTGTATCTGCAACCAGAGTTAAAGATGAAGAGAACATGTTAAGCATTTGCTGCTAGAAATTTGACATGCGTGACCGGCAAAGATTACACTCAACTCATTCCAAATTTCCAACAACCCATCTTAAAAGTTCGAAACATAATCTGGAATGTGAAGAATGTGGAAAATTACCCGCTCTTAGTTACTATACACTTCATTCCAGCAGCTTTGGCAGCTGCAAGGCCTATGCCACTGTCCTCTATCACGACACAACTGTAGAATAGGAAAATCAAATCATTGTTCATGAACAAAAAGGTTAAACATGGAAGTTGGATATCTTAGCAAATGGGGTAGAGAAAGCACATCAATCCCTCAAATTCATTGCGAAAGTAGATTCAAATAAAATCATTATGTTGGGCATCAGAAATTTGGGCTAGAATGTCCTCCAATACCTTGAAGGATCAACACCAAGAGTGTTAGCCGCCAATACATAGATGGCCTGTCAAGAAGAATGAACATAGTTTAGTTTCTAAACGTGTCTGAGAGCCTGAGCTTGAATGAACTCAAAGTAACCAGACATCATTAAATCAAAATGTCGAGGGATTAAAGTTTACTGGATCAGGCTTCTTGCGGGGAACCACATCTCCTGCGAATATCTTGATTTTTTCTGCCCGTTCTGGTCCCAGCAAGAATGTAACTATTGCAGAGACCTTAAAATCAGAAAACGGTTCTAACATCAAAATGGGAGGGCAATCTATGAATCAGGATTATTTATTTCACAAATAAGCTAAATTAACCACAGAGAACAAGATTTATGATCCCTTGTGTTTAATTTGATGCTCAAAATAAAGTGCAAAGCTGATAAAGAAGATGTACTAAGGATAAAATGAGATCCCATAATTTCAATTTTCAGTGCATTTAATTATCAATGAGCAATGTCAATCTGATCTAGACCCAATAGCTTTTGGAAACATGTAAGAGTTAGGTTTTGATTAATATAGTTCTTGAGGAGTCACAGATAAACTAATTATGCAAGCAATTAAGTTGTGGAACCTGATTTAGCATACCGCCTTCTCATTGGAAGTGCTGCATACAGCAACTTTAACTCCTTCTGCTAAAGCCTGATCTATCAGCCTGTACAAGTTGATAAGAGAAACTCAGCTACCTAACATATCTAGAATTTGAATTTTTTCTTGGATAATCTTACTCACCTTCTGGAACCATTATCTTATTATTATACTCATAATGATATTTAGATTCTTAAGTGGTTGATTTTCTTAAAGCCATTTTGTTATCAAATGAATTGGCATCTCTAAATCACTGTAAAATGAGACAAATCTTAACCATAAATATCATTACATCCAAGTCTTAGAACCAGAAAATGCAAGAGAGATATAACACAATAATGTCAAATAATAAATTTTGCATGCAAAAGCAGAAGATCAGATGGTAACCAACTTTGCAACTCCTGGCCGAAGTGGCAGCAGCTTTTTCTCAATAAGGGCCATAAACAACTCTGTCTTTCTCTTGTGAAGTGAAGCTATGAATGCTTTTCTTTCTTCTTCACTTTTTGGAGCATTTTCTGGCCAACCCGTCTTGTTAAAATAGGCTGTCATCCTACGAAAACCAGAACCGTTCGAGTACAAATAGAAATCAAAGTTCTGCACTAAATTAGATGTTTGCCCATATAAAATTTAAACCAAATAATTCAGTGTATAAATGAAAAGAACAAAACTAAGCACCCCAGGAACCATGCAACTCCAATGTAAGCTAGCTATAGAGTATTTTGGGAGAGACCACTTTACCTTTCTTTTCCACCTCCAATCTTGAGCAACTCGCCGTACAAATCTACACCCCAAGTAACACCCAATTCTTTCTGTGCAATCAATCAAGTCATGTCACTAACCCATGAAAGTAATTGAGATTGTGGTCTGCCAATAATTTCCATCAAATCTAAAGCTAATTTCTCCCCAGGTCCTAAAAATGATGGAAAACGCAGATTGACAATTCCAATTTCTCTTTAAACTTAACCTATTTATGAGCTTACCAAGCACAACATCCATAGCAATTCCCCAAAAGCAAGAAAACCCATTTCATCAAACCACACACAAACACACACAGATTGAAGAAAAACAGAAAAACAGAGAAACCAGAGAAGACCAAGGGACTGTTACCTCTTTGAAAGTGTCATTGAAAGAAATGCGGTGGCCATCCTTCTCCGTATCGACAAGCACGCCATCACAATCAAAGAGAAGAGCCGAAGGAAGAGGAGAAGCAGAAGCTGAGCAAGTGATCTCAGAACTGGATGTTCCAAGCCTCTTGCTGCTCAATGGTCTTCTTGTTTTGCTAATGGATATATTTGTACCCACAAGTGAAGATTGTAGGGTCCTTTCATGGGATTTGAGGTTGGCAATGGAGGTGGTATTTTTGTGAGATAGCAAAGGTTTCGTAGAAGATAATGTAGCTAAGGAATAACAGACAGCCATTGACGCCATTAGAAACCACTCTCTTCAAAAGTTCAAAGTAATTTTGGACTGATGAAAGTCTCTTACTTTTGCGGTTTTCTTGTCAACGGTCCTTAACTAACTTATCTACACACACCATTTTGGGCCAGAGAGCGACAAAATAGAACTTACACATCATCTGAGGCCCAACTCTAGGGGTATAACTGTCATTTCGCATTAGGACCAGGAACTAGGGGTGGGCACGGTACAGGTTTGTCTAGTTTTCCTCTCGAATTGGAACTAAATCGTACACTGTCCAGTTTGGTTCGATTTTTATAAAAAGTGTCTAAAAGAATCGAACCAAACTCATGCAGTTTCAATTCCGTTCAGCCCAGTTTTCAATTTGGAAAAATAAAAATATAAAAATGTGAAGAAGAGAGAAATAGGACGGATAGAAAAATGGAAGAAGAGAAAAATGTGTACAATGGATAAAATAAGAGAGAGATGTGACGAGATAAGTAGGAAGAGAAATATAAAGAAATAGGTGGAAAATAGAGAAAGACGGAAGCACAACAAGAACGAATATAGTTCGCCCAAAAAAAAAATTGGATTAGAGTAGTTATTTAGTTGGATATAAATTAGAACTAAGACATTTGGGTAAAATATCTATATATTACTTGGAGTTACTAATGTTACTTGAATATTTAATTAGACTTACTAATAATTTTGGATATAAAGGAATAAGTAAACATAACATAACCAGTCGGTGAATACCAATTTTTCCGAGACAAGATCTGGGACAGGAATCGATCCAAAGTGGTCCGATTCGATTTTTGAGCCTATGTTAACTTTATTGAGCAACACGGTATTTTTCTCTTTTCTTTCGACTCGGTTTGGCTCGGTTCACCGGTTCATCCCCTTACCAGAAACCAGGGCCAAAGATATAAGGGAAAGACGAGGACTTTGTACCAGTAGGGAACGAACACTGTTGGAGCTCAGAGCCTGGGAGACGATGAAACGTTTCTTTCAACCAGCAGAGAAAGATGGGTCTGCCAAAAAACCCACTCTTTCATCTTCTTCAGAAAATGGAGAAATTTCAGGGGAGGGCAGCAAGAAAGAGCCACTCAAGTTCAACTGGCCTGAGTTCACTAGCTTTGCAATACACAAAATTTTGTTCAGATAGACCTAGAAACTACGTGTAGCTAAAATCTATTGTGAATAATTCATCAGAATTGTTTAACGTTTACTTCAACATATATTTCAAAGAAGAAATCTATGCCTCGTTAGATATTTAAATGCTATGGAGATTCATCTCACAACAACCTGTACTGATAAATATAGAAATTAACATTGGACTAGATCCAAATGAAAGGATTCATAGCTTAAGATCATTCCAAAAGCTTGCCTTAGCAATGGAAGCTCCTTATAATACTTCATCCAGAGATTCACAAATGAAAACTTTGTCTGCTTGAGAATTGCTAATTTGCACTTTAATATACATCAAGACTACTACCAAATGCACTGGCATTTTTTTTATTATCTTTGCTGAAACCCTAATCACTATCCAACGAATTTTAGATGGAACAGATAATTACTGAAAACTGAGCTAGCTCAATGCTTGAGAAGGCTTCCGCAGAATGCCAAGTCGAATCGCTCCTCCGGGGGATCTCCAATGAAGTCGAAGACTGCATCTGCATTCGGAAAGTCTTGATTGGCTGTGTATCTGCTACCAGAGTTAAAGATGAAGTGAACTCATTAAGCATTTGACTACTAAAGATTACTCCACTCCTTCCAAATTGTCAAATAAGCCATCTTATAAGTTTGAAATATAATCTGGAATGTCAAGAAGGTGGGAGTACCCGCTCTTAGTTACTATACACTTCATTCCAGCTGCTTTGGCAGCTGCAAGGCCTATGCCGCTGTCCTCTATCACAACACAACTGTAGAACGGGAAAATCAAATCAGTTTTCATGAACAAAAAGGTTAAGCATGGAAGTTGGATATCTTAGCAAAATGAGGTGGAGAAAGCACATAGATCCCTCAAATTCGTTGCGAAAGTAGATTCAAATAAAACCTCATTGTGTTGGTTGTTGTATTGTAGCATCAGAAATTTGGGCTAGAATGCCCTGCAATACCTTGAAGGATCAACACCAAGAGTGTTAGCCGCCAATATGTAGATGGCCTGTCAAGAGGAACGAACATAGTTTAGTTTCTAAATGTTTCTGAGTAGTTTAGTTTCTATATGTTTCTGAAAGCCTGCGGCTGAGTGAACACAAAGTAACCAGACATCATTAAATCAAAATGTAGAGGGATTAAAGTTTACTGGATCAGGCTTCTTGCTGGCAACCACATCACCTGCAAATATCTTGATTTTTCCAGTGGAGTCACACTCTTTCAACCAAGGTAAAATCTAAGAAAACACAAAAAGGAAGTAAAAAGCTATAAAATGTCAAGAACTAACTCAAAATAGTGAGTGAATAACATGAAAAATCATGTGTAAAAATGAACCGAACAATAACCAAGAGCAAAATTTGTAAATTGGAACACTTAATTGTTGGTTTAAAGTTGTTCGCAGTTTATTGAGTGTAGGGAGAAGCACCAGTTTGACAACAATGTTTCCCCTGTTTTCTTCTTCCTAAATTCAACACGGACAACACCAAAAGGCTTCTCAATATTCTATACAATTCTGAGGAAAATATCAATTGATCATTGATTTGCATCTCAAACTGTGAATTTATATAATTCAGTTAAAAAAAAAAATTATTCATGAATGTTGAAAAATCTTTACATAGAACACAGGCGGAATTGTGTCTTGGGTCTTGGTTCCAGCTTCCAAGTTGTTCAGAGTTTGCTAGCGAGAGCAAGATACTTGGTATGACAACCCTGAGCTATAATTTTGCTTGTCTTCTTCTTCCTTAACTCAACACTGGCAACACCAACAGCCTTCCCAACTCGTAAAGCCTTGGCCTCAACCTCAACTTCCTCACCAGGGTAAGCAGAATCCAAGTATGTAACGTTGATCTCCACTGAAACTCCAAAGCTGGGAGTTCCGACAGTGAGGATTGCAGCTGACCCTATCAAATCCACAAGGGTTGCTGTGGCTCCACCATGCCTTAAATTGCCTCCATTCAACAAACGATGGGGTACTTTGAAGGAGCAAACAATACGACCGGCTTCAAGGAGATCGACTTGAATGCCTTTCATGATAAAGGGCTCAAAGAACTTCTCTGGCAGCCCATCCATGGTGATTGCCATTTCACCGTTTTTCTCCAAGAACTTCTTCACTGACTCCATACTTGTTTCCTCATTTCTTCAAAAGCCTTAGGGCCCGTTCGGAAGTTTAGGAGAATGTTTTCTTAGAATATTCTCAGAGAATGAAAACAAAAAAAACGAATTTTCATTTTCTGAAAATGAAAATGTGTCTGGTAGATTTATTAGAAAACATTTTCAGAAAACAAAAGCAATGAAAACGTGTCTGGTAGTATATTTTGAAATAATAATATGTGAGTTATTTTTATGAAAATGTTTCCCATGAGAATGAAAACAATTTTTTTTTGTTTTTCTACAAGTACACATAAACTTGTTTTCATTTTATGAAAACATTCTCAGTGTTTTTTTTTTGGGCCACGAACATGTTTTTGCCTTATTTTTTTTCTCTGAAAATGAAAACAACCTTTTAAAACGTTATCGAACGGGCCCTAAGCATTTTATGGAGTGAATCACATTAAAATGTACATAGGGTGACACCATAGTGGAAAAGTGGGTCAAACTATCCCTTACCCTCCAAGTGCACCTGAGTTTGATTCACATATGAGACAATTATGAGGTAACCCAATATAATACTCCCCCCACACTCTCCCTAGTGATGACAAAAAAAGAAGCATTAAAATATATGTAGTATATTTTTATATATTTTTTAAGGCTACCTAGGCTAGAGCTCATGGTAGCCTTGTTGCTAGTTCTAGCTCTTCGACCTTCACTTATGTGGGCAGAGGTTTGAAACCCCAATGCACCCATAGTCTAAAATATCGATAATATTGACGAAATATTGAGGATATTATAGTTTTTCAGGTCATGAATATTTTGGAACGTATCCATACACATATCGTATAAATATCGATAATATCGGAAAATATCGATGTCGATAATTTCGCTTACACTTCAACAATATTTTGTCAAAATATCGCTGTAATATCGTAAATATCGATGTAATGAAAAATTTGAAGGAAAAAAAAAAAACACACACACACACACACAAAAAAAAGGGAATTCAAATCCTTTGCCATTTCACTCCTCCAACACCTTAACCACCATGTTGCTTATGTTTTGTGATAATATGCTAAAATATGTATATTTATATTGTTTTGTTTTGAACAATTACATGCAAAACTATTTTGGGGGTTTATAATTTGATGACTACTCTTTACAATACACTTACTCTACACATAGAATTTATGAAGATAGTGAAAAATTTAAACCTCATAAGAACTTTGTGTAATACTAAATCACTCATGTATCTTACCATGCAATGTATAAAGTGTAAAATATTGTAGTAAATTATTATGTAAAAATGATTATGGTGTATTTAATCTTCTTTCATTAATTATTACATATTTTCTACACTCACAGTGTTTGTCAGCTCACTATATAATCAACTTAAATAAGTTAAGCCATCATGCAATACATTTCCTTCCAATGTTTTTGTGATAAACTAATAGATAATTGACTGAATAAACATCCTTCAAAGTTTCAATAAAAATTTCCAAGTTTTTCTTACAATTTCCGTGGTTTTTATTCAATTTTTATCGATATCGATAATATTCCGATATTTCCATCAAAATTTATGTGTTTTTGGATTCCTGATATTTCCGATATCATCGATATTTTAGATCTTGAATGCACCCACAATAATTCTATAGTGATGGCCTTATATATGACCCTTACGTGAGGCTCTATTTCTTAACCGTTAGATTAAGTTGGTTAGCCGTTGAATTAAATTGGTTAGCCTGATCCAACGGCTAAGAGATAAGACCTCATTTGAGCGCCATATACAAGACCCTCACTATAAAATGACTCAATACATCCGATGAATATTTGTGTCAACTCCTCCTCCCAATCAATTGCTTGAAACAAAAAAAAAAAAAAATTAATAATAATAATAATAATAATAATAGTTATCTACACACACCATTTTGGGCCAGAGACTGACAAAAGAGAACTTAACCATCATCTGAGGCCCAACTCTAGGGATATAACCGTCATTTCGCATTAGCACCAGAAATCACGGCCAAAGATTAAGGGAAAGACGAGGACTTTGCACTAGTAGGGAACGAACACTGTTGGAGCTCAGAGCCTGGGGGACGATGAAACGTTTCTTTCAACCGGTAGAGAAAGATGGGTCTGCCAAAAAGCCCACTCTTTCATCTTCATCAGAAAATGGAGAAATTTCAGGGAAGGGCAGCAAGAAAGAGCCACTTAAGTTCATAACGTGGAATGCCAATAGCTTTCTTATCCGGGTTAAGAAGAACTGGCCTGAGTTCACTAAGTTCATCACGAGCTTTGACCCAGATGTCATTGCAATACAGGCGAGCCATTCTTTCTCTTTCTACGTTCCCACTTCAAATTTTGGCTTGTTTTCATTTGGGGGGTTTGAGAGACATTGATGAATGCTTGTGATGGCAAATGGGTATGGCTATTTTGATTATTTTCGTATGCTGGGATATTTGGGTGCTTTCTTTTGGGCATGTGAACGTTGATGCGTGTGTTTAATGGGCCGTGGTCTCCTAATGTTTTGAGCTCTAGGGGAAATTTGGTTGCTGGGTTTGAAAATTTGATACATTTGTAGTAGTAAGGGTCACAGTTAATCAAATTTTTACTCTTTTGGTTTTAAATACTTAAGTCGTGCTGTTCACACTTTAGTTAGTCAGATTTTAAATGGGTGGTTTGTGCACTTGATCTTGTCATTGGATTCATTGTAGAAGTTGGCTAGCTAGATTGGTGCCTTTATTAATATTTTCTAGACACAAATAATGCGTAAATTTTTAATTTAGTTTTGGATTTGGTTTGATATTTTCTTTCGTGATTTAGTATCTGAATCAAACACAACCTTGTTAGTTGATTCCTTTACTGAGTTCATTTTGTTGGTCTATATTTTTGTCTATACGCTTTGCTAAGTACTGCGAATTCTAAAAGCAATCGCTTTGGCAATTGCATGTGTAACAACTTTCTAACTGTGCATTGATATTAGGAAGTAAGGATGCCTGCTGCTGGTTCAAAGGGTGCACCTAAAAATCCAGGGGAGTTGAAAGATGACACTAGCTCATCACGTGAAGAAAAGCAGGTATGGTATTCTTATGAATAAATTTTTTTGGTTGGGGAGTGTGCTTGTTGAACTTGAACTGTTGCATTCCATTCCTATCATCGATCATTTTCATGCTCAAAGCATTGGAGTTTCTGATCAACACCGCAAAAATTTAGTACATTCCCCAGTTAATACCATACAAAGCTTGGAGTTCCTGATTGGTTTAATGATTTTTTTCATACCTTTTGTACAAGTTTGTTCTCTTAAGAGCTGTGAGTTTTCTTAAGGTGGTATAATACTAGGATGTTCTCATAGTTCTAAAAGTTTATGAAATTAAGCTTCGTGATTGAGTTAAATTCACCATCCCCTCATTCCACCTTCCTTACGTATATAATATTCTCACTTGTATGTTTGATCATTACATGCAAAGCGCCCAAAACGATGATCTCTACTAATCTATATGTTGGTTATCTTTTCTCCTGTCTCAAATTGTGCAGATACTAATGCGTGCCTTGTCAAGTCCGCCCTTTGGAGATTATCGTGTTTGGTGGTCTCTTTCAGATTCAAAGTATGCAGGGACTGCATTGTTTGTAAAGAAGTGTTTCCAACCACAAAAAGTATTTTTCAATCTTGACAGAAAAGGTTTGCTGCTGGTTAATAATCTGTTTCTGTTAATAACATACACCCACTTAAAGTCCCATATGAAACCAGCCCTATTTTCAAGATGCAAACATCTTTGCTACCTACCAATTAGTTTTGGATAATTTCATTCTACTATTATATAGTAAATATCCAAATGATGAACTTTATGCCTTTGAAAATTCTGTAAAATTAACTCTTGGAAAAGAATGCACTATTGTTAGTTTTCAAATGAGAAAATGGGATGCATATGTTGTGGTCCAACGATGCAGTGGGAAATCATTTTTAATCTCTGTGCTTGATATCTATCCCCAAATGTTCTTTTTCTTATATTTACTTGCACATGGAACAGCAGTCAGCTAATATAATTCTCTTTGTTGTTAGCTTCAAAGCATGAACCAGATGGCCGGGTCATCTTAGCTGAATTTGAGACCTTTAATTTGTTGAATACATATGCCCCAAACAATGGTTGGAAGGAGGAAGAAAATTCATTTCCAAGGAGACGAAAATGGGATAAAAGGATTTTAGAGTTTGTTCTGCAGTCTTCAGATAAGCCTCTCATATGGTGTGGTGATCTGAATGTTAGGTGAATGTTTTTCTTTCTTGCAGATGTTTTATCCCCTTAAAATCTCTTGTATCTTCCCTCCCTCTCTCCCATTTTTCTCTTGCTCTGTTCTTATTGTGGAACTTATATTTTTCTTTCTTAATCTAAATTTCTATACAGCCATGAAGAGATTGATGTGAGTCATCCAGATTTTTTCAGTGCAGCGAAGCTTAATGGTTACGTTCCTCCAAATAAAGAGGTGTTATATTTAACACTGAAGCTACTAGAACATAATTATGGTTGCATATCCATAGTGATAAGTATGTGTTTTTGGTTGACTAGCCATATCTTACCTACATTGTTAAAAATGTAAAGAATGAAATGAGTAGTGACCACTCTTGTGGATGCTTATGCATTTCTTTTGTCAGGAAGTATTTGGTGGTCCCATGGATTTGAACTGCTTCATTCCTATGTACATAGAATATGGAGGTTCTGATCCATCATCTGGTATTTGACATTTGAGATAAATTAGAACTTACTACAAGAACTGAAGCCATGCAGTTGTGAGATTGAAATGCTTCTCTAGGAAAAGTTACCATCATTTGTGGTGATGGTTGCACTATGAAAACCTGTCCTTGTTTCATTTGATTAACAGTGTATTGAGTTTTAGTATTAGACAATTAGTATGGGGAATGGATGCAGGATCTTGAGGCTATATGTCAAATAAAAATTTGTCCATAATATGTGGTATTGCTTTCTTGATGATGCAGGATTGTGGACAGCCTGGATTCACCTTGGCTGAGAGGAAGCGTTTTGGTAACATATTGAAAGAGTATGTGACTCCACTGGAAAACTTTGTTTCCATGGTTTGCTTGAGAATTAGTACGTTGAAAGGATAACCTATAAATTATCGATATTTGTGTCTCTTTTTCCCCATGAAACTAAGGCCAGTTAAAAAAAAATATCATGCCAATTTGTATCACAATTTGTGGCTGCTCTACCTGCCTCTGCCCTTTCCCTTTTTCTCCTTTTTTGATTTCAATGGAATTAACAAAGTTGTTGAACCACTCTTTAGTTTATTTATTTTATGAGACCCCAAGTTTATTTAATGCTGCTTGTCCTGTCCATGGAAAATTGGGTATGTTAGTTATCAACTAATCAACTTGTTCTCCTGTTGGCTTTAGTTGTTACCATCTATCTTAGATTGAGTGCACATAGGGGGAGATGTAGGGCTGAAAAAAGGAAGAGATCTCACTGCAAAATAATTTGTTACATTTCTTATATTTAGACATAATTTACTTAGAGGAGGTATATTGCTACTCAAAGAATAACTTGGAGAGCTAGGTTTTTCTTTCTCGTTATATGTTTGTTTCTTCATGAAGTTTTGAACGTCGTCTGATTCGGGTTCTGTGGATTATGCTTCAGGGGAAAGCTAATAGATGCATACCGGTTCCTTCACAAGGAGAAGGACATGGAGCGTGGCTTCTCCTGGTCTGGAAACCCCATAGGAAAGTAAGAACTTAATATCATATGGATCAATATCCACAGGAAAACTTAATATCATATGGATCAATATCCACAGGAATTTGATGTTGAAAATAATTTGCATTGGATCATTAATGTTAGATCCATTGCAATGTTTGCATATCTTTGCGAGGCCATTTAAATGTGCAGGAATGATTAGGTTAGTGGAGAGTAATTGAAATATCATATATTGTTATATACACGGATACCACCTGATAAGCATACTGGGTGCTTTCTGGCAGTTATCGAGGTAAAAGGATGAGAATAGACTACTTCATTGCTGCAGAAAACCTCAAAGATAGGATTGTTGCATGTGAGATGCATGGGCTGGGGATTGAACTACAAGGTGTGTCTAATTCCATGTCGAATATTACTTCTGTTGGCTGGGTAGGGTTTTTTTTTGGGGGTGAGAGTTACATAAATATAGCTTCGAGCACTCCTCCTGTGAGCGCAGAAATGAAATAGCGTTATCTTCATAATTTCCATACATTACATTCCATGTCACTTTTGTTTTTGTTTTGGTATTAATGCTGCTTATATCTAAATAGCAAACATTGATTCTAAACACTCTGTAGGGTTCTATGGAAGCGATCATTGTCCAGTCTCCCTTGTGCTTTCTGAAGGACATGCAAATTCCAAAGAAACTGAATTATCTGCATAACATGTATCCATACGTTATGTAGTTCTGTAGTTCTGTACTATATGGAGGATGCTATTTAGGTTAGGTTTCCTGAATGTTTCTCTAATACTTTGACAACGTGATATGGGAAGAAAGAAGAGGGCATATTGCAATGACATTGATTGGTGTTTTTCAAATGATTTATGTAAAATGATTTGGCCCTTCAATTTCTTGTTTCGTTTTTTTAAGAGAACCCTGATGCTATAGAAACTTAAATAGCGGGTGCAAACTTGTTTACCAACTTATCAGTACCAATGTAGCATATGAAATGGCAATCTATGTAATGTGCCATCTCATCCTTTCTAATAACGTATTTTATGTTTTTCAAATTTGTTCACAATTATTTTATTCAAGGGAAATGGACACCAACCTTTTAAATCATGTCAACCCTAGAACAGTCAGGGGCAACGTCCCAAACCTAGCTAACCTCTACTTGTTCCTTAAGGATATTCACTTAGTTATCTAATTTATTATAATATTTTTAGTTATCTAATTTATTATAATATTTTTTGAAACAATAGATGGAGTGCTTGAGACCCAAGTAAACCAACGAGCCCCCATATTAAAGCAGGCGTTGACCAGTCCTTGCTATAATGAAGGGAAGGCAGTGAAAATGGCAAGAATCCTCTCAGTTTTCAAAGCAAACAAAAACCAGTCAAATATATTTCACAGCTCCCTCACAATGAGGCAACAGCAGCTGCAGCTGCAGCCACGACAACAATGAAACCCCGAAGTCTCATCCCAATAACGGTAATCCATGCCTTGATTTTTTTTATTTTTTTTCAACGTCGTCGAAAAATCAGAGAAAGAGGCAGAGGTGGAGGCCTCCTGTAAATATCTCTAGCAACTACTGCCGCTGGCATGGTCCCACAATCCCCTAACCACCCTCAAGCTCATCTTCAAATAAGAACATTAAATGTCGCCAATTGATGGAATGAAAATTGAATATATTGCCAAAAAAATAAAATTGATTGATTGTAAAAGAAACAAATAAGAATATTAAATGTCGCCAATTTGGAAATAAAAAATAAAAAATTAAATTACACCAAATCAGTTGAAAAATAAATAGGGGAATAAAACTCTGCCCCTTTAATTTCCTGTTCTGTTTTAATTGCTTATTAAGTTATTAATCTCTAGGCTTACTTGTTCATTAAGTAATTGTTTAGGATATTCACCTAGATATCGGACAATAATTCAGAAAATTATAGTTGGAGTGCTTGAGGCCCAAGTAAACCATTGAATTTGCGCCTCTATATTAAAGCAGGTGTTTTCCCAATCATTGTTTTAATGAAGGCACTGAAAATGGCCAAACTCATCTCGGTTGTCAAAGCAAACAAAAACCATGTCAACAATATTTCAAAGCTCACAGCCAGATTAATGGCTCCTTATACAACTCTTGCTGGTCCTCCAGAGCTGATCAGAGACCGTTTCGTGGTTGCCAATAATTTCGAGAATGAGGCAGCCGCAGCCGCAGCCACGACAACAATAAGACCCCCAAATCTCATCCCAATTTATGGTAACCCCTGCCTTGATCTCTTTTTCAAAGTTGTGAAACCATCCGAGTACAAAGACTTCAGCGTCAGAGAAAAGAAGATATCAGAGATAAAGGCCGAGGTGGAGGCCTCCTGTACATATCTCAAGCAAATGCTGCCGCTGGCATGGTCCCACAATCCCCTAACCACCCTCAAGCTCATCTTCAACCTACTAGGTGAAAAACACTTTCACCAAGCGTTCTACACGGCGGCGGTTTGGCTCCACCACAACCACCCCAAGACCCTATTGTGTAACGTTTCGAATATTGAGTTGTTCCACTGTTTGTTTATCCCTGTAGAGATTCTGTACCGCCTTCTAGAAGACGGAGACCAGCACCGGAGGATGGAGCCCCTTGCGAAAATGATCAACAAGGCTGTTGAGAGGTATGAGCATGACCCAGACTATCACTTGCTGTACGACCAGGTTATGGATCTTTTTGTCGAGCACTTGAAGTCTGATATTCAAATATTGAAGCGAAAATGGAAGCAATCTGATGATATTAATGATGATTACGATGATGCCCAAGTATCCGATGCTGCAAACTGTTGCCTTTTCAGCAGCTCCCGAGATGCCCACATCGTACGCTCCGTTTTGTTGTGGGAAACCATTGCGAGGAAGGTTTTCCCGCGAGAATCGTACCCGGAATACCAAGATCTTGAGGAGGCTGATTACATGAGCAAAATCCGAGACCGGCTCAGGAAGGAGGTTTTGGTGCCCTTGGACAAGGCCGAGCGTTGTCAATGCAGCAACCGTCCACGAAAAGCTGATGCGGTTGAGACCTATTTGAAGGAGGTGAAAGCAGACAAGTGCAAGATTGAGGCGGATGCTTTGCTTCCACATGAGATCTTAGCCTTTGCTGATGACCCCAATCTCCAGAAGGTGGCTGAGCTTCAGTGGAAGACAATGGTGGAGGACATGAAAAGGCAAGGTAAAAATGGAAAGAAGACACTCAGCAACTGCTTGGCTGTATATGACGACAACTCTGAATTCCATTCTAGGCAAGGGATCCGGATGGACGCTTCGGTGGCTTTGACACTTTTGATGTCTGAACTGAATGAAGAGCCATGGAAAGGAAAGGTGATCAATTTCAGTGAGTCGCCTCAGCTAAACTTTATACAAGGCAATAATCTTATGAACAAGTGCGAGTTTGTGAGCAACATGCACAAGGACCAGAACCTTGATTTTCAGAAGGTGTTTGATTTGATTTTGGAAGTGGCTGTGAATGGGAATTTGAAGCCAGAGCAGATGATCAACAAGGTATTTGTGCTCACAGAATACAAACACTTTGAAGATGTTTCCAACAACAGCTGGAAGACTGATTATGAGGCAATACAGAGCAAGTTTAAGGACAAAGGGTATGGGACTGCGGTGCCACACATAGTGTTTTGGAGGCTCAACAGTTGGGGCCATGAGTCTAGGCCGGTGATGCCTTCCACAGAACCAGGGGTGACGCTTTTGAGTGGCTTGTCCAGCAATTTGATCAAGTTGTTCTTGGAGAATGGTGGAGAAATTGGCCCCGACCAATTCATGGAATCAGCCGTCTCTAGTAAAGAGTTTCAGAAGCTGGTTGTAGTAGACTGAGGGCTCGTTTGGGAGTGCTTCTTCCCGAAGCGCTTATGCCAGTAGCGCTTATGTTAGTAGCTACATACAAGCTTTTTTGATATTTTGTTGAGTGTTTGGCTGACACAGTAAAAACGCTTTTAAAAGTACTTCAAAAAAATTTAAAGAATTCCAAAACATTATAATGAATATAGGAAATAAAAACCAGATATCTCTATATGGTAGTGTCTAGTATTGTTCCTAAGATCCAGCATTATGGGTGTATGGTTGATTTCCTAGGTCGAGCCGGACACTTGGACCAGGCAGTGAAGTTTATTGAAAGCATGCCTATCATACTAGATATCTCTACATGGAGTTCCTTGTTGAGAGTATGTGGAAGCCATCAGAATCTAGAATTAGCAGAAAAAGTATTTCAACAGCTCATAAAGATAGACCCTCTAAATGATGCTGCTTATGCTCTTATTTCAAATATATATGCAAAAGCGGGTAGGTGGGATGATGTGAGCTGGGCAAGAAAGAAGTTGCATGAACTAGGAGTGAGGAAGCAACAACTGTGCATGAATTTACAGCTTGGGATTTCTCAAACCCTCAATTTGCTGAAATTTATGCTATGTTGGATGAGATAAAGGGTAGATTACAAAAACAGGACCTAGTAGAAACATCATCTCATCATAGTGAAAGATTGGTTGTTGCTTTTGGTCTTTTAAACAACCCCCAAGAACTCCTATTCGTGTAATTAGTAATCTGAGATTGCCATTCAGCCATGACACTAATATCTCAGGCCTACAACAGAGAAATTGTTATCAGGGATAATTACAGATTCCATCGGTTTGTAGATGGAAATTGATATTGTAAAGATTATTGGTGAATTCATATCATAATTTGCAACTTATGCTCAATAGTTTTTCATCTTCATCCAAACTCTAAAAATTTACAAAATCAATTAAAATGTTAAAGATGAAGGAAAAGACAAGAAGTTGTATATGTAATAGTACTTTATATTCAGTCAAAAACTGGTTCCAGATTATCACAACAGAGACTTGAAGTAGGGAGCCAAACGAGTGAATTTACAAAACGATCATCCATGGCTGCCAAGCGATGCACACAAACAGCTCTTTATAAAAAAAGAAAAAAAAGAAAAAAAGAAAGGGTATTTGGGCATTTAAAAAAATTAAATATGGGTATTTTTGGCATTTTAAAAGTTTCATTAAAGGGAGCCAAGTGCTTCCCTCGTTTTTTTGTCCTGCAGCGCTTTTAAGAAAAAGCACATCTCAAGTGCTTCTTCCCAAACCACTCCAAGTGCTTTTGGATCTCACCCAAAGCGCTTTTGCAATTTTTGTCAAACACCATTTTTAAAAGACAGAAGCGCTTTCACCCATTTAGAAGCGCTTTTGCTGCTCCAAAAGCACTCCCAAACGAGCCCTGACTGATTAGTTTGATTTATGATCATCTCATCTGTCGATTTAACTTAATTATTTCCTTTTCCTTGAATATCAATAGTTTTAATAAAAAGATAATTAGACACTTCCTTATTAAATTAATTATAAATGAGTAGATTATTCGAATCATTCAAATTAATTATGGTCATTTTCTTATCAAATCCGTCGATTTAATTATACGAATTACTAGCTTGCTATATCTTCCATCTCGAAGATAAGCCTAGTAAAAAAAACATTAATTAAATCATTGGTCTTGACAAAATAAAAAATAAAAAATCCTTGGTGCTCAAGTAATCACCTTATATAATTTTTTTTAAATGAACAGAAAAATGAAAAAAAAAAAACTCAAAATACGAAAGTGTCTCATACAAAGGGTGTAACGCCTTCTCTCCCAAAAACCAATCCTAATGGCTACTTATACAAGTCTTGTTCTTCGTCCCCTAGAGCTCAAACTACCCAGAGGCAACCCTTTGATGGCTGCCAATTTCAAGACAGCCACAATCGCTGCCAAGACAAGAGTTAATATGAGACCCCTAAATCCAATCCCACCATTTACAGGCTTGAGTAGTTCTAGAAGAACCGCGGTCTCCGTCTCCAAATCGTCTCCCTCCTCCCCTGTCACTGATGATGGTAATTGCAATGGTAACCCCTGCCTTGACCTCTTCCTTAACGTTCGAGATGCGGAGAAGGCCGGCGCCGGCCGTAATCATCTGGAGGAACTGCTGTCGCTGGCCTGGTCCCACAACCCCCTAACCACACTCAAGCTCATCTACAAGATACTTCGGGATCACTCCTTTGGAACAGGTGAGGAGGATACGTTCCGCACCGTGACGTTTTGGCTACACCATAACCACCCCAAGACCCTAGCGCGCAACGTCGCGCCTATTGCGGGGTTTTTCTTGTATTTCCTTCAATTTTTGCTTTTTACTGAGGCCGCATCTCGATCTAGAAGGCGAACGCCAATCTAAATTAGTTGGAGACATCACGCTGATTGCGTATCAAAGGGCGCATGACATAAAAGGCCAAGACGTGAGCCAGCAGCACCAGCTAAAGGCGGCTGTCGTCGAGAGGTACGCGCATGACCCGGAGTATCGCTTCTTCCACGAGTTTATTTCGGATATTTTTGTGGAGTGCTTGAAGTCTGACATTGAAAAACTGAAGAAGAAAAACTTGAAGCAACCTAATGATGATCAAGACTACTGGTGGAAGATAACCTCGGCTGCAGACAGTTGCCTTTCCTTGGGCAACAACTTTAGCGACTCCGCTCTGCTGCTCCAAAGCATAGCGAAAAAGGTTTTCCCGCGAGAATCATACCCGGAATACCAAGGTGTTGAGGAGGCCGAGTATGCAGACTCTGTCCGAGACCGGCTGACAAAGGAGGTATTGCTCCTATGGACAAGTTGGACAAGGCCTACAAATATGATGACAGAACGAATGATGCATATTTGGAGAAGTTGAAAGCCCGCCAGAAGTATTGGGAGAACTTGAAAGCCGACAAGTCCAAAATTGAAGCCGATGCTTTGCTTCCGCATCAAATATTAAGCTATGTGAATCATTGGAATTTCGCGCAAGTGGCTGAGCTTCAGTGGAAGGCCATGGTGGAGGGTATAAAAAGGCAAGGCAAATTAAACGGCAAGAGGATACTCAACAACTGCTTGGCTTTATGCGACGTCGCCTCCATGCTAGACAGCGATATGCAAAACCTGGACGTGTCTGTGGGTTTGACACTTTTGATGTCTGAACTGAATGAAGAGCCGTGGAAAGGAAAGGTTATCGATTTCAGTGAGTCACCTCAGCTACATCTGATAAAAGGCGATGAACTTAAGCACAGGTACGATTTTTTGACTAGCAGCTGGAAGCTTAAGGTTAATTTTCAGAAGGTGTTCGATTTGATTCTGGAAGAGGCTGTGAATGTGAATTTGAAGCCAGAGAAGATGATCAAGAAGGTGTTTGTCTTCACCGGAAGCTCATACTTTAATAATAGTTGGACCAAGTCTGAAGATGAGGATTCAGGTAATAGTTGGAAGACTATGTATGAGGGAATACAGAGAAAGTTTAAGGAGAATGGGTATGATAATGCGGTGCCACAGATTGTCAATTGGAAAATCTCGGACTACAAGCCAAGGAAGTGGATGGTGCCTTCTACAAAACCAGGGGTGACCATGCTGGATAATTACTCCGACGATTTGCTGAAGTTGTTCTTGTATAATGGAAGGGAAATTATCCCGGAGCTTAGCATGGAAGCAGCCATCTCAGGGGAAGAGTATAAGAAGCTGGTTGTAGTGGACTGAGTACTGACTGGTCTGGTTTTGATGTTCATCATCTGTGTGTGTTAGTTTTTTCCTCCTTTCCTTGAAGACCAAAAACTTAATTAAAATGTCCTGCAAACCTGCTTAAATCATTTTAGGAAGTTCAAGGTTACTGCTGCTTTGAAATAGTCGATGAGGTTCCATTCATGGTTAATTTCAGGATTGTGTTTGGATCCTAAACATTGTTCGAACTTTTTATTGAGAACCACATTATCTGCATTCACGTTTTCCTTCTTTATCCAGAATCCCTGATATCTCATGCTATTGTACCATTTGACTTGCTACATAAAATGGTCATCTCTTTCCTAATTGTTTTGAAGGGGAGATTGAGGAGAGGAGGAGGAGGAGGGGTGCAAAGTGGGGTGTGCCCATCATGTGATGGTTGGCCAACGGCGGTAAGGTGTGGTGGCTGTCAAGGTTGGGTGTGCAAGGGATTTTGAAGGTTTTGATGATGTTGATTTGTTTTATCTTTAATTTTTATGTGCTATTGTTGGATGGACATGTGTTAAAAAATTACATAAGAGACACAAGGGACATGGAATTTGAGGACAACAAATCCTCCCCAAAGAAATAAGACTGGGTCAAGGTAAAGTAGAGTCCTAGTTAATTTATATATGTTTTTCTCGTTAGTCAAATATCTAGGTAATTTGTTTAATTCTTTTACTGTGACACTTAGGAAATTAATTATAATTATAATTGATAGATTATTCCATCATTCAACAAAACAAAACAAAAGAAAGACATTCAAATTTAATTGTAGCTATCTTTTGCTGATGAAATCCATTGCTTTGTTTCAAGTAAAAAATAATAATAATAAATTCTGTTGCTTGCTAATTATGGATAACATTTAATTATGTCATACGAATTACTAGCTCGTTATCTTTCCATCTTGATAAATGAAGCCTAATAAGAAAGTATTTAAAAACCATTCCTTGGTGCTCAAGTAATCACCTTCTATATACTAGAAAAAGGGGTATCATAGAGCTCAAACTCCCCAAAGCGCCCTTTGAATTTCAAAGATATAAGGCCGTCATCATCTTCTATGCTTAAAAATCAATACTAATGGCTTCTTATACAAGTCTTGTTCTTCGTCCCCTAGAGCTCAAACTACCCAGAAACAACCCTTTGATGGCTGCCAATTTCAAGACAGCCACAAAATCACTGCCAAGACAAGAGTTAATATCAGACCTCATCCAATCCCACCATTTATCGGCTTGAGTACTGCTACTGGTAGTAATAGAAGAACAGCAGCGTCGATCTCTGAATCCTCCTCCACTGTCTCTGATGATGGTAATTGTAATGGTAACCCCTGCCTTGACCTCTTCTTCCTCAACTTCCTAGATGCGAAGGAGGCCGGCCGTAATCGTATGGAGGAACTGCTGTCGCTGCCCTGGTCCCACAATCCCCTAACCACCCTCAAGGTCATCTACAAGATACTATTGGACACTCATGACGAAATATTCCGCACGACGACAATTTGGCTCACCAGAACCACCCCAAGACCCTATCATGCAACATCGAGCCTATTGCCGGATTGTTCGTGGATTTCTGGCAATTTTGCAAACTTCTGAATGTGCATCTAGTTCTAAAAGACGAACGCCAAGTTGTTGAAGATGGCTTTCCCCGGATTAGATTTGAAACAAGCCATGACCTAGAACAAGGCCAAGACGTGAGGCAGCAAAAGCAAATGGCTGTCGAGAGGTACGAGTTTGACCCAGAGTATCGCTTCTTACACGAGTTTATTTCAGACATTTTTGCAGAGTGCTTGAAGTCTGATATTGAAAAACTGAAGTAGCAAAGTCTGAAGCACTCTGATGATGATGATGAGAAAGACAACTGGTCGAAGATAACCGATGCTGCAACCAGTTGCCTTTCCATGGGCACCAACTTTAACGACCCCACTCTGCTGCGGCAGAGCATAGCAAGGAAGGTTTTTCCCCGAGAATCATACCCAGAATACCAAGGTGTTGAGGAGACCGATTATGTAGACTCTGTCCTAGATCGCCTGAGAATCATACCCAGAATACCAAGGTTTTGTTGCCCTTGGACAAGTTGGACAAGGCCTACGAATCTCAAGACCGTGTAGTTGAGAAGTATTTGGAGGAGGTGAAAGCTGGCAAGTCCAAGATTGCACCAGATGCTTTGCTTCCGCATCAAATCATAAGGTATGTGAATCATTGGAATTTCGGGCAAGTGGCTGAGCTTCAGTGGAAGGCCATGGTGGAGGGTATAAAAAAGCAAGGCAAATTAAACGGCAAGAAGATACTCAACAACTGCTTGGCTGTATGCAACCTCCAGTCCATGTTCAAGCCCAGGATGCGCAGCATGGACGCGTCCGTGGGGTTTACACTTTTGATGTCTGAACTGAATGAAGAGCCATGGAAAGGAAAGGAAATCCATTTCAGTTCGAATCCTCAGCTACATCTGATAAAAGGCGATGAACTTACTTACAGGTGCGACTTTTTGACAAAGGAGAGTGCCCTACAATTGGTGTTGGAAGGTTGACTTTGAGAAGGTGCTTGATTTGATTCTAGAAGAGGCTGTGAATGGGAATTTGAAGCCAGAGTAGATGATCAAGAAGATGTTTGTCTTCACCGAATCCACAGACTTTGATAATGCTAGGTCCAAGCCTAATAATGAGGAGTCTGATAACGAGGATTCAGATAATAGTTGGAAGACTATTTATGAGGTTATACAGAGAAAGTATAAGGAGAAAAGGTATGATAATGCGGTGCCACATATTGTGTATTGGAAAATGTGGTCTTGTCTCTCCGATCCTAGGTGGTGGGTGAAGTCTTCCGAACAACCTGGGGGTGACGATGCTGGAAGGCACCGCTGACAATTTGCTCAAGTTGGTCTTGGACAATGGAGGGGAAATTTCCCTGGACCTTATCATGGAAGCAACTATCTCAGGCAAAGAGTATCAGAAGCTGCTTGTAGTGGACTGAGTACTCGCTGGTTTTGATGTTCATCATCTGTTGTAGTTAGTTGTTTTGTTTCCTCTTTTCCTTGAAGACCAGAAACTTAATTAAATCGTTTTAGGAAGTTCAAGGTTGCTGCTGCTATGAAATTAGATGAGGTTCCATTTATGTGGTTGCTTTTAGGGTTGTTTTTGAATATTCCTACAAATTTGATATCAGTTAGTGTATTAGCAACATTTTCTGTGCAAGCAAATACTGAATAACATTCTCATTAAGAACCGCGTGATTTGCATTCTTTTTTTTTTTTTTTTTGTCTGTAATATTCCTGTTCCAGTAAGCATCCTCATGCACAAAGAATGAAATCCTCTTTCTTAAGGTATGAGGAAGAAAGAATATTTGACCCTACATTTATAATGTATAGTCATTAGGTTTCTGAAAAAAAAATTACTAGGCGCGAATCAGATTGTTTAATTTTAGACTTCTGTGTCTAAAGTCTGACTGTGCTTTTAAGTTTAACAGCAGATGTATGCTCCATCTGATGTAGGAACTAAGAAGACTAGTTGAAGCTCTTTTTTTCCAATAATTTATATTATATGTGTACATATGTTCTGTGAAGAACAGAGGAGACTTGAACTGGAGTTTGGTAATTGATGTTTAACAGACAATTCAAGCTGTGTATATGATATTGCTTAATTACTTTGTTCTTTTTCCATCACACTGCATTTAACCTCCATGAGGACCGAGTGCTTCCTCGTCTTGCCCCCATGAGGAAATTTTTTGTCACGCTATCTCGAAGCATAAATATTTTGCTGTGAATTATTACCATGAGATAGGCTGAGGATCTGGAAATATTATGCACAATCATTGAAGCATAGCTATAGAATATGCAAGAAATGGTTTCTAAATTGTGGTTTTATTAAAAGGAAAAAGGAGTACAGGTTGTAAAAAGTTTGGCATCTGCTTGCCTTTTCCTATATCAGACCAGTTAGGCTGATTATGGGGGAAAAGAAGGTAATGGAATCCAAATGATTGCAAAATGTGGGCATAATCATCCTTTTCAATATCTGTCAGATAAGCAATTAAGTATTCAAAATAAATAAAAAAGACAAAATATATTCGCCAAGAAATTCCCAGTTTGAACTTTGGAAATGTTATGACATCTTGGTTTTGGAAGTTTCTTGACTTCTAACAGCAAAATCAAGAACCATATTAATGCTACGAAACATTTGAACATGTCATGTTCAAGGTTAAAACACTGTTTAGTTTCTTGACTTCTAACCCATGTTATGTGGATTGATTCCAATTACAAAGAGGTTCCTCTAGAAACAGAAATATACACATTTTGACTGGTGCACAAGCTCTCAAAACCTGAAGGTTTTGTTTTTTTTATAACTTCAATGATAACAGAGATGGACCCCGAAAAATAAGACCTGCAAAAGTTAGATTTTCTTTCTTCAATTTGTTAGAAAAATTCAATGGTGATGAGTGGTGAATTATCAACTCTATCAAGGCTTATATCTTGATAGACGTCGAAAATTTTGATTATATATATAGCCTATTAGGAAGTTTGAGAAATTCTCGAAGATTTTGATTCTTTGGGCTTTGGAGAAATTCTCTTATGCGGATAGTCACGTTACGTTATTATCGTGCTATATTTTCTACTATTTCTTGTTGTTTATAATGACATATGCATGATAATACCGTGCCGGCATTTAGATGAGAGAAATAACTCTCTCTCTCTATATAATATATATACTTTAAATTCCTTCTTTTTCCAGTCGTTGTCAAATGATATGAAAGTTAGATTACAACAACCATCCAAAGTAAGAGTTGTTTTTCAGCATTTAGCCGTTTATTGTTGTGTTTAACTGTTGATGTCGAAATTTTGATAAGCCTAAAGAATCAAGAATAAATAAAGGAAGGGATGAATAAATTGCTCAAAAGTTAAAGCCTAACCGAATCATCTCCAAAAAACAAATTTCCAAATGCTTTTTAACTATGCCCTAGAAGCAAGAGATTGATCTAAGTAAACGTAATACTATTACAAGCAGTAAAGAAGCATAACCTCCAAAGAAACATACTAGCTTGAATCTACGTTTAATCAATATTTGTCGATCACAGACACGTGCGTGTAAGTATTTTCTTTAACACTTATATCTATCAATTAATATTATATTACAAGGTTCATGAAATATCAACTTTGTCGTTCACATATATTATAATATGTGAATGTACATATATTTCCTAATTGTTCTTACAAAATTTACATTGTTACAGTGTAATATAGTGTGGTGTTTGTACATTTCATGAATGAGGGATGATGAGGACTAGTATGGAAATGACAAATCTGACCTCGCCCACCAGCAGCCATTTTTTTTACATCCAATTGAATTGACCATGGTCACAAATCATATCTCTCCCAACAGATTGACATTTTTTGACGGTTTTCAGATGTCAATAGAAAAAGATGTACGCTGGAAGAAGAAGACGGTTGCCCTCTTTGCCCTTCTTCACGTAATTCAAGTCAAAATGTCATTGGTTAATTCTTCATCATAGATTTGCATGATTTTCTTATCATAACCCAAATTATATTAAATAAAAAAAAAGTTAACCTTTTTGTTTTATTGTTTGACCTATTGCAAGAAACCCAAATGAATAAATAATTTAAGTATACAGTGTTATGTAACCTACCATGATAGCAATATAGCCACTCACATAATGACACGTGGCTCACGTTTTGACCCACCACATAATAGCGCCAAAAAAAATAAAGACTCTGAGTCGACATCAAAAGTACGGTCCACCACAAGCCTCGTGTTACAAGCAAATTAATCCTTTTTTTTTTTCTTTGGGTTAACAATATGTATATGTATATCAATGAAAATGAAAATGAGAATGATATTACGAAGATAATAATGAAAATGATATTATATGTATATCGATGAAATTTCACTTTTTGAAACTCTGAGTACAAAGGTACATTGTTATCATGCTTAATCAAATAGTAAATTTAATAGCCGATTTCTAGATTTATTGGCTTTGTGATACGACTAAAAGTCAACATATCAACGGGTCCATAACTTAGCTACAATTACTCCTCTTCCTCCAAACTTTGAAAAAAACAAACTCATGGAAATGGTAATTTACCATTTCACTCATGTTTGCGCTTACTAATTATGGGGAAAAATATCAGAATCTTTTTATTTTTATTTTTCTGGTGAAGAGTTTTCTATGAAACTAATAAAATACAAAAAAACACAAAAATTGGGTAAAAGCAAACAAGCGAAGAAACTAATAAATACTAGCACAAGTATAAAAAAATTCATGTAATTACTCACTTAATAATTATAAATTACTGTGTTAAAAATTTATAAATGATTACCTATATAATTTAGATGATCTAGGTTCAAATTCTAAACATAAAATATTTGAATTTACCTTCTGAATTTGTACTCAATAAGACATAGGTTGGATAAGTTTTTGTCAAACATTATCCAAACAATATATTTCCAATTTTACGTCATCCCAAAAATTAAAAAAGCTAAAAAAGAAAAAAGAAAAAAGAAAATGGCACAATGGTAAAAAGATTGAGAAAACAATGTCATTTCGAAGAGTGGCCTCAAACCCAGAATAAAACCCCACTTGCATGTCTACCTCACGGCGCTCTCACACCCACACCCACAGTCTTGCGTCTTCCCCTGCCCTTAATTTTTACTATTTTCCTCTTCTTTCTCCCCTCTGTAGCATAATTAAGAAAACAGAGGAAATAAGAAGAAAATCCCAAAAACAAAAAAGCCTAGAAAATGAAACATAGAAGAATCTAAAGTGCTGCTTCCCTTTCTCTGTTTGCCATACGAAATGGGGTTTTGACTGAGAAATCATCAAAACCCAAATCTCAGAAATCCACGAATTGCTAGTTTCTGCTATTAATGTCTGCTTCAGGCTTAGCCGCAGAGCCGAACCAGGAGGTGTTTTCATGGCTCAAAACCCTACCTGTAGCTCCAGAGTACCACCCAACTTGGGCCGAGTTCCAAGATCCGATTGCCTACATTTTCAAGATCGAGAAGGAGGCTTCCAAGTACGGAATCTGCAAAATCGTGCCTCCGGTACCGCCTTCTCCGAAGAAGACCGCAATTGCGAACCTGAACCGGTCTCTGGCGGCTCGGGCCGGCCCTTCCGGGGCCTCAGGCGCTAAATCTCAGCCCACATTCACTACCCGGCAGCAGCAGATCGGGTTCTGCCCTCGGAAACCCCGACCAGTGAACCGACCCGTGTGGCAGAGCGGCGAGTACTACACTTTTCAGCAATTCGAAGCGAAAGCCAAGAGCTTTGAAAAGACTTATTTGAGAAAATGTAACAAAAAAGGAGGGCTTTCACCTCTGGATATCGAAACCCTTTACTGGAAAGCGACTGTGGACAAACCCTTTTCTGTAGAGTATGCCAACGACATGCCCGGTTCGGCTTTCGTGCCGGTAAGTGCCAGAAAGAGTAGTACTAGTAGAGATGCAGGGGATAATGTGACCCTTGGTGAGACTGCTTGGAATATGAGGGGAGTGTCGAGGTCAAAAGGGTCTTTGTTGAGGTTTATGAAGGAGGAGATTCCGGGGGTTACATCACCTATGGTGTATATAGCTATGTTGTTCAGCTGGTTTGCTTGGCATGTGGAGGACCACGACTTACATAGCTTGAATTATCTGCATATGGGAGCAGGGAAGACGTGGTATGGCGTGCCTAGGGAAGCAGCGGTTGCATTTGAGGAGGTGGTGAGGGTGCAGGGTTATGCAGGAGAGATCAATCCTCTTGGTGAGTTCAGGGCAATGCTGAACTTTATAGGACTCAAACTTGACAATCCTCTGTTTTGAATTGTGCTTTCTTTTGTTTGACATTTGTTGGAAAGGTTCATTATTCTGTTTGTTTGATGTTATATATTTATGTGAAATACTGTTGTATTTATAGGACATTGTGGAATGAAGTTGTCTTGTGTTAGGAAGCAAAGAGTGGGAATGATTACTTGTTAGTTAAACACCTAAGGGCCCGTTTGATAACCATTTCAATTTTAGTTTTTAGTTTTCATTTTTTGTGCTAGAGTATAGAGGAAAAAGAGGGAGAATGGAAGTGAGAATGAGAGTGGAGATGGGATTGAGAGGGAAGATGAGAGGAGAGGATGGGAGGGAGGAGTAACAAAAGTGAAAACAAAAACTAAAAACTGAAATCTATTTCAAATTGTTTTCACTTTCAAGATTTTGTTTTCACTTTTGTTACTCCTCCCTCTCATCCTCCCCTCTCACCCTTTCTCTCAATCTCATCCTCACCCCCATTCTCACTCTCATTTTCCTTTATACTCTAGCACAAAAAATGAAAACTAAAAACTAACATTGAAATGGTTATCAAACAGGCCCTAAGATTCTTAGAATGGTGGCGTTTTGTGTGCCTAGTATCTTGATCTGCGAGCATAGTGTTAGGTTATGAGTTAAGGATTGTTAGAAAACTAAGAGTGGTGAAACTATTGGGTTTGGAGAATTTCTTTTGAGTTTTGATTTTGATGCATAGTTTTGAGAATTAATATTGCTCCTCTTTTTACATTCCTTTTTATATAAAATTGGAAGTTTACAGAGGCGTGACTAATTTGTGGTATTTGTTATCTTACTTCCTTTTCTTTTTACACTAAGAGTAGCTACGTGATGGCGGGACATGTTACTGTAGACTTTAAGGAGATGGTACTTGAATTTTTCTCTATATTTTTGAGCTACTAACCTTGATTAGCATTTGCCTTCAATCAGTTACTTTTTCAACCCTTGGTCAGAAGACCACTGTGATGTCACCTGAAGTATTTATCAGTTCAGGAATTCCATGCTGCAGGTAACTCCTTGATCATTGTTTCGTCTACTTCTGAATGTCCTCATGTTGCTTTCTAAGTTCCTTCGTATGAAGAACGATTCATTATTGATGACCTTCATAGTCAGTTGTGTTATTGGCTATGTTTTGATCTAATTGAAAAATAAGCATCAACATCAACCTGTTTGATTCATGCCAACTCAAATTACATCTTTTGATCCACAAATAGAAATTTTTTGTTAGAGAGGTGCTTGTATTGCAAGAGTAAAAGGATACACGGAGGAAGCCAAGTGGTCAAGAAGACCACACAGAACCACCCAACAAATAACACCACCAAGTCATTCCTCCTAGAAGTTTATTGTAGCGTTACTTAGAATATCTCGACTTGTGGTGTCAATGCATCCATGTATTTCTTACACCTTTAATTGCTTTAAATCAGGCTTGTGCAAAATGCTGGGGAGTTTGTCGTGACTTTCCCAAGAGCCTATCACACTGGATTCAGTCATGGTGAGAGAGCATAAGTCTTTAACTTTTTATACTCAAGTCATCATCATTGTCGTCTTTGTTTTTATATAAAAGAACTAACTATTTCATTTGTTCAAACTTTTATGTAGGATTTAATTGTGGGGAGGCAGCTAACATTGCAACTCCTGAATGGTTGAGGGTTGCAAAAGATGCTGCTATTCGACGAGCTTCAATCAATTATCCTCCTATGGTGTCTCATTTTCAATTACTTTATGATCTCGCTTTAGCATTATGTTCAAGGTTTGTTCGTGACCTTTTGGAACTTCCCTAATGTCTAATTATATAGTCATATAGTGCTTTTTTTTGTGGTAAACATAGTTATATAGTCAGACACATATTTTGGTTGACTATTTTTTGAGTTTGAAGACACTGATTGGAAAATTTCAGGAAGAAACAGCTGTTAAATTCTACACACGATACATGCAAAAAAAAAAAAAAAAAGTATTATGATGATTTTTAAAAATCTTTTGGTTTCATCTGAGTGTATTATTTTTCTCCCTGATGTTTAAGAATAAAAATTCATACTGCAAAAGTGCCAAAAAATCCACAAAGTCTATTTGATAAATTTTCAGTTTATAAATTCAATTAGTTAACAAGGGTGGTTAAATGTATAGTCCCCTCAATTACCTAATGCTCTCCCTGCAGAATGCCTGCGCGCATTTGTGCTGAACCACGGAGTTCTCGACTAAAAGATAAGAGAAAGGGTGAAGGAGAAGCAGTAGTTAAAGAGCTATTCGTGCAGAATGTTATTCAGAACAATGACCTGCTTCACGTTCTAGGAAAAGGGTCGTCAATTGTACTTCTACCGCAGAGTTCTTCAGACCTTTCTTTTTGTTCAAAATTACGTGTTGGTTCACATTTAAGAGTAAACCCTGGCTTTGCCAATGGTTTATACGATCAGAGGGAAGAAATGAAATCCTCAGGTTCAGATTCTGATGGTCTCATGATAGACAGACAGCAGGTTAGAGGTGGCTATTCAGTGAAAGGAAAACTTGCATCTTTATGTGAAAGTAATAGGCTTCCCTCATTAAGTGGAAATAACGATGCACATGCCCTGAATTCAAAGAGACTGAACATGAACGTTGAAAGAGAAAGTAATGTCGAAGGTGAAGGGTTGTCAGATCAGAGACTGTTTTCTTGTGTTACATGTGGAATTTTGAGCTTTGCTTGTGTTGCCATAATTCAACCAACAGAAGCAGCAGCCAGATATCTAATGTCAGCAGATCGTAGCTTTTTCAGTGACTGGGTTGTTGGATCTGGATTAGCTGGTGAGGTGTTCCAGGTTGCAAATGAAGATCCAATCACTTCAAAGAATGATCCTTGCACAGGTTGGTTCCATCTGGAAATGTTCTTCTATTGTTGGTTCCATCTTAAAATATTCTTCTATTCTTGTTTGTCAGCCTTATGATATGATCTGACAGTATGGTCCTGTTCACTTAAATCAGGAACAATTAGTACTGTAACGACTGTTCCACTGAATCCTTGATAAATGCAGCATCTGAACTAAGGCAATCTCAGCATTAAATTGCACTTTTCTATGAATTTCTGTTTGTTCAAAATTAAGAGTGAGCCCTGGCTTTCCCCTTGGCTTATGCAATCATATGAATGAAATGTCCCACTTACATTTATTATTATACACAGGCTCTTGTTAAAAAGCATCCATTATTTACACCTAGGTCAAATCAGGCTGCACATGCCTTATTTTTCAATCTGACTATTCAGGCAATCCCTAAAGCTGTTATTTTGTATGCATATTTGAAGATTAGCAGTGTTTGAGTTTCTAAATACATTTGACCGGCATATCATTCTTTGTCACATCTGGGAAAGGCTTCCTTTATATAAAGGT
Source organism: Prunus fruticosa (assembly GCA_018703695.1). Taxonomy (NCBI): domain Eukaryota; kingdom Viridiplantae; phylum Streptophyta; class Magnoliopsida; order Rosales; family Rosaceae; genus Prunus; species Prunus fruticosa. The sequence goes on along the minus strand of CM031921.1, from coordinate 25,606,756 downwards.
TCTAGTTTGCCTTAATGGAATTCAAGTTTTGAACGTTTATACACTTATGTCTCCAAAAACAGGATTGGTGGAAAACAATGCCCCTGCTGGTTTATATGATGTGCCTGTTCAATCTGCTGATTATCAAATTCAGAGGGGAGATCAAAGTAATAAACCTGTTTCAAATACTGAAATGCAGAGAGATACTTCAGCTCTTGGGCTATTAGCTTTGAACTATGGAAATTCGTCTGACTCGGAGGAAGATCAACTTGCACCAGATGTTCCTGTTTGTTGTGATGAAACGAACACGACAAACTGTTCTTTTGAAAGTAGATATGATTACCAAAGTGCTAGTCCTTCTCCTTTAAGAGACTCTTATGGTGGTACAACTGAGGCTCACAGTCCCCCATCATCAGGATTTGATTGTGGGAATGAACTTCCTCTCCAAAGCCCTGATCACTATGCGAGAGATGGACGTAAAATAGCTAATTTCAAGGATAGCAGCTATAAAAATTTTGATTTCTCTGCTGATTTTAAAAATAATTCTGCTTCCACAAAGACGAATGGTTTGGTGGGTACATCCATGAATCCAATGAAGCTTTCACATTCTTGCTCCCCAGATGCTCATGGGCCTCAAACAACAGAATTGTCTAAGGTCACTTTACCCATAGAGACCACAAATACAGCGTTTCCTCCAGGATGCGACGAAGACTCTTCCAGAATGCATGTGTTCTGCCTTGAGCATGCTATAGAGGTCGAACAGCAGCTTCGTTCAATTGGAGGTGTCCATATATTTCTCCTTTGTCATCCAGGTGTGTTGTTGCCCTAGAAGTTCATATGATATGTGTATGCACTTTCTTTTCTTATTTCTTTCATGATCTTTTCAACTGAGTTCTTTACATCATTGAAAGTGCTCTGTTTAGCAAAAATCCTTGATTCGTTGAATATGAATATAGATGGTATGTGTAGAGTTATGTATACATTTTTTTTGTTCATTTTATACTATTATCAGTGTACCTTTTCATGGTTTTGTATCATGTGATACCGTTGAGTGGTGTGACTAGGAAATCCTTGTTTTGCATAATGTTTTCATTTTAGCTGCTTAGGTGCCAATTTTTTCCGCTCTGAAATATAAGGATACATGGATTGTGGAGGCGCCATAACATAGGTGGGATTTGGTGCCTTTCTGCAGTAATGGAAAGGTTTTTCTAGGTGCTATATCACTAATAAGTTAAGATGATACAGACTTCATACGTCAGCCATGATATGTCAATAGTATTCCCATTGCTTGGTGGAATTAGTTTTATGAAATGATTGCATGAAGGAGAAACATATGATACATGTTGTTTACAGTGTTCTTTACACCAAGAAGTTCTTCAGCTGTCTTTTTTACTTGTCTTGGATCTTTCAAAATATTAAGTAACTAATACCGTTTATGTCTATCATTTATCCTCTAATTAATCCTCTGATTACCAATAAAAACATTTGCAGACTACCCGAGGATAGAGGATGAAGCAAAATTAATGGCAGAAGAACTGGGAATAAGTTATCTCTGGAATGAAACGACGTTCAGGGATGCCACTGAGGAAGATGAGAAGAGGATTCAGTCAGCTCTGGATAGTGAGGAAGCCATTGCGGGGAATGGGGACTGGGCTGTAAAGTTGGGGATCAATCTCTTCTACAGTGCCAGCCTTAGCCGTTCTCATCTTTACAGTAAGCAGATGGCATACAATTCTGTTATATACAACGCATTTGGTCGTAGTTCTCCAGCTAGCTCGCCCACGAGAATTGATGTCTATGGGAGGAGATCTGGCAAGCAGAAAAAGGTAGTGGCAGGGAAATGGTGCGGTAAAGTCTGGATGTCGAATCAAGTTCATCCCTATCTAGCAAAAGGGGACCCTGAAGAAGAAGAAGAAGTAGTAGAAGAAGAACATAGGAGCTTCCATGCTTGGGCAATGCCAGATGAGAAGCTTGAGGGACAACCAGAAAGCACACGCAAAACTGAGAACACTTTGGTGACTAAAAAATATGCTAGGAAGAGGAAAATGACTGCAGAGACCGGGACAACGAAGAAAGTAAAATGTTTGGAGAAAGAAGATGCAGTTTCAGATTATTCAGTAGATGATAACTCTCATCAGCAGCAGAGGAGGTTTCCTAAGAGCAAGCAAGCTGAATATATTGAGAGTGGTCCAACCAAGAAAGCCAAGTTTGTTGAGACAGAATTTACTCTTTCAGATTATTCAATGCAAGATGATTCTCATCAGCCAGATGGTAGAAATTTTCGGTGTGAGCAAGCCAATTATATTGAGGGAAATGATGTTTCAGATGATTCAGTGGGAGTTGAATCTCATCAGCAGCATAGGAGGAGTGCTAAAAGTAAGCAAGCCAAACATATGGAAAGAGATGTGGTTTCAGATGATTCAGTTGATGGTAGTTCTCGTCAGCAGCATGGGAGGGTCCTTAGAAGCAAGACAGCTAAGGGTGAAACAGATAATTTTCACAAGGTTAGTTCTCATCAAGAACGAGGGAGTATTTCTAAAAGCAAGAAGGCCAGATTCATTGAGAGAGAAGATGCAGCTGTGGGTGAAACAGATAATTTTCTTCAGCAGCACAAGAGGATTCTCCGAAGCAAGCCAACGCAACAAGAGACCCTTCAGAAAATGAGACGAGAAACCCCTCGGCAAGTGAAACAAGGAACTGCTCCTCTTGTGAAACAAGGCACCCGCACTCTAAGAAAGCAACAAACTGCTCAGCAAATGAAGCAACAGACACCTAGGCTCCGAAATAATCAATCTGAGCAGAGCAACTTTGATTTGTATGCTGACGAGGGGGCAGAAGGCGGACCTAGCACACGCCTTAGAAAAAGAGCTCCTAAGCCCATTAAAGTCTCTGGAACCAAACCCAAAGATCAGCAACAAACGGCTAGGAAAAAGGCAAAGAATGTTTCAGCTGTGAAGGCTCAGGCTGGCCAAAATGATGCAAAATTGAGGGAAGAGGAAGCAGAATTCTCGTGTGATATTGATGGGTGCACCATGAGTCTAGGCTCGAAACAAGAGCTTGCCCTCCACAAAAGAAACATATGTCCAGTCAAGGGGTGCGGAAAGAAATTCTTCTCTCACAAGTATCTGGTGCAACATCGTCGAGTTCACACGGATGACCGCCCCCTTCGGTGCCCTTGGAAGGGCTGCAAGATGACATTCAAGTGGGCATGGGCTCGGACTGAGCACATTAGGGTTCACACAGGTGCTCGTCCCTATGTATGTGCTGAGCCAGGGTGTGGGCAGACCTTCCGGTTTGTCTCAGATTTCAGCCGCCATAAGCGGAAGACTGGACATTCAGCAAAGAAAAGTAGGGGATGACTTGCTGATGGAAGGAAGACGGATGTAATCATGTAGCATGACTAATGAATCTGTTGTTCAATTGACAAATTAGTGGTAGGTGAAGGATAGGGCTAGGATTTCCCCTGTAATTGCAATTCAGAGTAACAATTCATTCTGATTTTCCGCGGGCCTTTATTTGACCCAACCATTTACTCCAACAAGAGCAATTGCTTGGACACATTTATCTCTTTAAGTGTCAAATGCTAATTTTATTTTAGTTTGACTCTTAAACGCTAATCTCATTGAATGCCTCTTTGCAAATTACTGCAAATTATCAGCATGTAGGATATAGGTTGTAGGCTGCTGTCCACAAATCCCAGGCTCAAGAGAGGTTTTATTGCCGGATCTAGATAGTTATGTGCTATGTATTTATATGAATGCCCGAGTAGTTTTCTTGCTTTCTCAAAACAATTTAACATGTAATGTTGTTAGACTACCGATATTAATCATTTTACTGCATAACTTTTTAGTGAATCTATGATTCAAATTCACAATTTCACAACTGAATTCATACATTATCTTCATAACAAGGAGAAAACTTGTACCGTCTTGGTACCTCTATGGAGTGGCTTGCATGGATGACGGACTGATTGTTGACCATGGATCTAAGTTGAGCCTCCACAATGCATCTATCGGCCGGAATCGCTGCACTGACTTGCGCCCATGCACAATTGATTTACCATTAGCAATCTCTCACTGACTTGAGCTCACGCACGACGGACCGTAGCAAAATATTTTTTATACATGTATTTGTACAATGACATCATTGTAGAACAAACCCGATAACATACCACTTCTCAGGGGCTCTCTTGTCAAATGAAGAATCCATGCCCATTGCCATGCCATGTGACAGCATGTGATATGATAATGAATGATGTGATGCTGTGCCCGTGAGACACAGTCAGATCCCCTGATAAAAACGACATGTCGATTCGGCCAAAGTATGAAGAAAAAAAAAACGCTAAAAAGGAAAAAGTGTTGGTATTAATGACTGCAGTCCAACACACTGTACAGATTTAACAATAACGTGCCATTCATTGCGTTGTTTGTCTATCCCCCAAAAAAGGTCAAAACTCCGAAACCGTTTTATTCGCCAAAAAATAAAAAAAATCTCCCAAAAAGCGTTTTTCACACACCAACCAACCTCTCTCTCTCTCTCTCTCTGTCAAACAGAGTCAGTTCATTTTCCTCTTATTTTTCTGAGAGTTAGGGTTTTGAAATGTGGAGGGAGAATGGAAGTCTCTGAAGCTATCTCTGTTCCCCCAAATCTCGATGCCAACAACAACCACCACATCGATGAGCACCACCAACCCAGCCATTCCGAACTAGGGTTTCTGCCTTCTTCCCCCGATCCCGATCCTGCACCACCTGATTTCGATCATGCGGTCCTTGATGAGCTTCAGAAGCTGGATTTGAAGGAGAAGGAGGAGGATCACCTTGATGAGTTTCAGAAACTTTATTTGAAAGAGAAAGAGGATGCTAAAGAAGAAGAAGACGAAGAAGATGTAGAGAAGAAGAGTTCTAATGGGCGAGAAACTGAAAATGAAAACGAAAACGAAAATGAAAGTGAGAGGCAGAGTGAACAAAGCGATGGAGGAGAAAATCAGAGTGAGGATGGTGGTGATGCAGAGAAGAAGGCCGAGGAAAGTAGAAGAAGATATCAGTACCCAGTGAGGCCTGAAGCTGAAGACTGTTCTTATTATCTGAAGACCGGGTCTTGTAAGTTTGGGTCCAATTGCAAGTTTAATCACCCTGTTAAAAGGAAGGTATAGCTCTTCTCTTTCGCCTTTAGCATATGCATATGTATGGTTGAAAGATTGGAACCCTTTGTTTATGTTTTCCCAGCTTCAGTTGTTTTCAGCTCAACTGCTGCCGCAAAGCCATGTTGTGTTTGCATTTTATTGCCTCTTGCTTATGGTTGTAGCTGAAAACAAACATCTTGTTGGTGAAATTATTGTGTCAAACAAATAGCGACCTTTCGGTGGCTTAGTGTTGAAATGTTAATGTTTCTAGCCTTTTATGACTGGAATATCTCTACTATGTTTTCACTCTGTTGGTTTTTTGTTTTTTGTCATATTGAAGGGGTCTAAAGACAAGGTGAAGGAAAGGGAAGAGTTTGGAGATAAGACAGGCCAGACAGAATGCAAGGTTATTAGTGTTGTGATTTTAAGGAACTCTTATGGTTTTTGCTGTAATTGAACATGTCTGAAATTGTTATACGTTGCTTTAGTTCATGTATTTGGTATCTATTTTCTTAGTATTCAGTGTTATGGTGATGGTGTTTCTGAGTCTGGGTTATCTGAAAGTTAGGCCAGCATGCATAACCAAATAAATAATCTAAAATCTTTTATCTTGTAGCGGAATACAGAATCCTTAGGTCTTGAACTTTATTTGTCCATATATATGGGACGGTGAGTCATCTGCTTTGACCAACCTATATAGCAAGGAACTAGTTAGCTAGTTTCTAGTGGATATTCTTTCATGAAAATTGTATGTATTTTTTTGAGAGTCACTTATTCCTATTCATATAGTAATTGCATTTATGCTTTCAGATGTCAATGACAATTCTTTCCTTTTTACCTTATCTTCAAATGGTGGACTAGTAACAGTTTCATGATGTTATAACACTTGAGCTTGTTGCAGTATTACTTGAGGTCAGGCGGCTGTAAGTATGGAAAAGCTTGTAGATACAGCCACAGCAAAGGGAAACCTTCTGTAGCTCCAGTTGTAGAACTAAACTTTCTGGGCCTGCCAATTCGACCGGTATAAATTACAGATTTAATCCACAAAATTTTAGAAGTGATATCTATTCATGATTTTTATGAATTAAGATTTTATCTTTGCTTATCCTCTTTGTTTGTTGGAGCTATTATCACATCTCAGCCAGTTACTATGAATATTTACTTTAACTTGTTACAGGGGGAGAGAGAGTGTCCCTACTATATGCGAAATGGATCCTGCAAGTATGCATCAAACTGCAGGTTTAACCACCCTGATCCTACAGCTGCCGGAGGATCTGATCCAGCGTCTGCATTTGGTAATGGTGGCCCTGCATCCTTGCAAGGTGCGCCACAATCAACAGTAGCCCCGTGGTCTGCACCAAGATCATTGAATGAGACTCCACTTTACGTGCCAATGATGATTCCACCATCTCAAGGGGTTCCTTCCCAAAATACAGAATGGAATGGTTATCAGGTACATTTTCATCACTTTGATATACCAATTAACAGTTTTCAGGTATTAGAAAGCAAGATCTTTTTGTATGTTAACTTTTTTTCCATGTTCTTTTTCACTCATTTCTGTCTCAGAAAACTAATAATATGCCCATGAACGGATGCTATAAATGTGTTTAATTGTTGACATCCCTGGATTCAGAACTTGTTAATTGGCATCCCTATTGTTAATTGGCATTTCCTATTGTTTTACTTTTTGCATGTTCAGGCCCCAGCATATATACCAGAAAGAAGCATGCCAGCACGTCAACCATATCTTATGAACAACTCAGTGACTGAAACCAACATCTATAAACAATACCCACAGCACCAGCAAGCTGAAGAATTCCCAGAAAGACCTGGCCAACCTTGTTGCAGTTATTTCTTAAGAACCGGTGATTGTAAGTTCAAATCTAACTGCAAATATCACCATCCGAAAACTCAGACTGCAGTATCCCCCCAATGTGCGCTTAGTGACAAGGGCCTCCCTTTGAGACCAGTAAGTTCACTCTTCTTTTGACCGTGCTTTTTGCAATCAGTTCATAATATTAGAATATAATCTTAGAAAGGGTTTTTTTCACTTTGTTGATATATGGATAAAAAAATAGATGAAATGCTATTGAAAGGATTTTGCTCCTGAATCATAAAGATTCTTGACTAGCTGTACATCTCTCCTCTTCTGTATGAGAACCTCAGTTTGATCACATATTATGTTTCATGATTGCATGCCATTAATCACTCCTAAATTTGTTTTTCAAAATCCAGGATCAGAACATTTGCACACATTACAGTCGCTATGGCATTTGCAAATTTGGGCCAGTTTGTAAATTTGACCATTCTGAAAATATAACATCTTCAACTACATCTGGTCCTGATCATCAACTTCCTTTCAGTGACTCGGCGACTACGAATGGGACTGGAACAGCTGGGAGCAGAAGTGGAACTGATGCTGTAAGTCAGCTGCAGCCTGTGTAATAATTTTGGCGCAGGATTCGCAACATGCAATCTTTTTCTTGTTTTAGTTTATAAAACAGTGTATGGAACTTTTCCACCCACCCCACCCACATGCCGCAATCGTGTTAATGGAAACGGGACGTGTAAATTGTTTCTTATTTATGTCACTTTACCAGAAAATACAAGTTTAATTGCGAATTATTCCCTCAATTTCTCAAATTTGCGTTTGATCTCCTCATTCCAAGAGTATCTTTAATTTGGCTACGTGTTAATGAATCAAACTTCTGGAGACGTTTAGTTTTATGCGTTGGCTATCGTCTTGTATTTAACATGGATTAAATGTGTAAATAATCTCACCAATAAAAAAGACAACCATGTCCGCGAAACCTGCCAAGTATCAACTTTCCTAAACATGTGGGTCATGTCATCGGAGGAAGATTAAATACTATGGTAACAAATGAGGAGAGAGGGAGAGAGGGAGTAGACTGAGACTCCCTAGAAATAAGATGGTAATTTTTCACAAGCTCTGTCCCTGTTTGGTGCAGAAAAACTAGTATGAAATTGGAATAGTACTGTTTTGCTATTCTGCCAATCACAATATGCTAAGTGGAAATGGTGTTATTCTCCCAATCATAAGCCAAACGGGAAGGTTATCAAGCCCGTTCATTCAAAAGTGTTTCTCCTATTGGGGGGGACTGGGAGAGTTGAAATGTGCTTTAAGCATGAAAAGCAAAAAACAAGAACAGTTGATACATGCAAAAACCAAACGAGGGCATTAACATGGGAGAATCTCCACTTTACTCAAAAGCATCTTTACAACTGAAAAGCAACGCAAACATTACCTGGTTCTGCTTCTGCTTCGCATAGGAAAAAGCAGATGACTTTGACTTTACCAATCAAAACACTCGCAGACCCAATTTCCACAAGCCAAAACTGTAAAGGGTAGGGAAGCAAGAAAGCAAACCCAAATTTGATTGAGTTGCAGGCAGCTCAAAAACTCAATGCCCTACTGGTGGTCAGATAGATGAGTGAGGATGCATGACTGGCACTGCTGGGTGCAACCATAATGTATCTGGTAGCAAACCCAGCAACCCAGTTTCATCTATCACCATTGATTCATTCTCAAAAACACGATCAGGATGTTTCCAGCTGCACGCATCCTACTACCAGTCTCAGTGTCAGTGCTTTATGCACTTTACAGGTATCTGAGATCTGTAAGGGTAACTGAGCACTCTGAAGACATCGCGGTTCCCCTAAATCCTGATAACAACGACGTCGTTTCTCGCCAACCGTCCCATCTCTATCCTGCCATCCTTGAAGAGATTCGGAAATTCGACCCTGCCGTCCTCGATGAGTTTCGGAAATTCGACCCCGCAGCCCTCGATGAGAAGCGGAAATTCGACCCTGCTGCCCTTGATGTGATTCGGAAACTCGATCATGCCATCATTGATGTGATTCGGAAACTCGATCCTGCCATCATTGATCTGATTCATAGATTGTGTGCGAAAGAAAAGGTGGAAGGTAAAGAAGAGGCCGAGAGGAATTGTAGTGGGCGCGAAAATGAAAACGGAAACGGAAATGAAAATGGAAACGAGACACAGAGCGAAGAGAGCGGTGGAGGAGGAGGAGAAAATAAGAATGAGAATGGTGGTGAGGTGGAGAAGAGGGTTGTTAATGAGGAAAGAAGCAGAAGGCATCATTACCCAGTGAGGCCTGAAGCTGGAGATTGTTCTTTTTATCTAAAGACTGGGACTTGTAAGTTTGGCTCCAATTGCAAGTTTTAATCACCCTCGTAGAGGGAAAACCAATAAGGTATACCTCCCTTCTTTTTCCTTCATCATCATTTGCATACGTATGTTTATGGCGAAAGATTGAGACTTTTTATGTTTGCCAGGCCTCAGTTATCATTATTTCGGCTGAGAAGCCATGCCTGTGTTTCTATAGTTTATTGGTTTAGTCGTTAGTGTATAATATGTATGTGTGCATTTGCTATAATGTATTTATCGGTTAGTATATTATGCTGTGATGATGATTTTTGTCAGCGGAATTGACTCGAAATGAAGGGACGCACCACTTTCATATTTTCTTAAAATGATATTGCCGTAGAAGAGATTTTTGCGGTGATTCAAAGCTAAAAGCCTGAAACTGGCTTTGTTCTTCTTTTTTCTTTTGGTCAAACTGGCTTTTCTCTTTACATGCATCTTTGTGGTGAAATTTGTTGTGCTTGTGCCAGAGAAATGGGGACTTTGGGTCTCCCTTGGTGTTTGAAACGTTAATGTTTCTGGCCTAATATGATTGCAGGAAATATTTCTGTTGTCAGTGCTCACTCTGTTTGTTGGTGTTTTGAAATTTATCATATTAATTGAAGGTGTCTAACGACAAGATGAAGGAAAGGGAGGGGTTGGCAGCAGAGAAGCCAGGCCAGACAGAATCCAAGGTTATTTTCGTTATGATTCTCAGAAACTTTCTATCTCAAGTTATGGTTTTTACTGCAATTGTTTGTTCCTCATGTCTAGATTTTGTTTTACTTCATATATTTGGTATTAAGTAGTATCTCAGTTTTTTTGTGTTTTGATGATGGGGTTTCTGGGTTTGGTTATCTGAAAGTAAGTAGGTTAGCATGCATAATTGAATAAATAAGCTAACACCTTTTTATCTTTTTTATAAGTATAGAATCATTAGGTCTTGAACATATTTGTTCATATTGTTTGGGAAGGTGAGTCATCTGTTTTAAAGAACATATAATAACTAGTTAGTTAATTTATTATTGGATGTGTTTTTACGACAAATGTTTGCTGTTTCATGACAATCAGCTATTCCTTTTTATACAGTGATTACAATTATGTTTTTAGATGTCAATGACAATTCTTTCCCATTGTACCTTATATTGAAATCTGTGCAATACACATGGTGGACTAGTAGTAGTTTCATGATGTTATGACACTTGAGCTTGTTGCAGGATTATTCCAGGTCAGGAGGATGTAAATATGAAAAAGCTTGTAGTTTCAATCCCAGAAGAGGTGAACCTTCTGTAGCTCCAATTCTAGAATGTAACTTTCTGGGCCTTCCAAATCGGCCGGTATAAATTCTAGGTTTGATCTGCAAAATTTTGAGGAATGAATATCTCTTCATGATGTTTAAGGTTTATGACTTTATCTTTGCTTATTTTATTGGTCTGTTACCTGAATATTTATTTCAACTTGTTACAGGGGGAGAAAGACTGTTCCTTCTATATGCGAAATGGCTCCTGCATGTTTGGTACAAACTGTTGGTTTAATCACCCTGATCCTACAGCTGCAAGAGAATGTGACCCCCCATCTGGATATGGTAATGGCGGATCTGCATCATTACAAGGTGCATTGTCATCAACAGCAGCACCATGGTCTGCACCAAGATCATTGAATGATGCTCCGCTTTATGTGCCAATGGTGATTCTGCCATCTCAAGGGATTCCTTCCCACAATTCAGATTGGAATGGTTATCAGGTACTTTTTTTTCTTCACTCTCATGTTGTAGTCTTCAGTTGGAGTAACTGTCATCACTTTGATACACCAATTAACATTTTTTAATGGATAAGATTTCAAATAAAATCTTTTTTGTGTTAACCTTTTTGTTCTATGTTATTTTTATTCATTTTTCTCATGAAACTAATATGACCTCTCTCTCTCTCTCTCTCTCTCTTGCATTCAACTAGTAATAGAACTACTACTGTTCTCTTTTGCATTTTCGCATACATGCTTTTACCTTCGTTTTTTTTTGGTTCTGCCATGTTTAGGCTCTAGAATATCTTCCAGAAAGAAGCATGCCTACAAATCCACCCATATGTTATGAACCAGTGAACCACTCAGTCACTGAAACCAACGCCCACGAACAACATCCACAGCAGAAGCAAGTTGAACAACTCCTAGAACGACCTGTTGAACCTGTTTGCATTTACTTCTCCAGAACGGGGGATTGTAAGTTTAGGGGATGTATTCATTTGAGATTTTAAAATATTTTAAAGAAGTTTAAAAGTTCAAGTGGTAGAAGTCTATAAAATTATGGGTGTATTCAATCCAAACTTTTTAAATTCCATCCAAATTTGGATGTATTAGATTTTAAAAGACTCCATAAAAGTTTGGGTGTATTAAAAAACTCATTGATTTTAAAGGAAATACAAAAAGTGATGGATTTCGATTGATTCTAGACTAATTTTAGGCCATGACAAATCTTTGCTCCCCCTCGAAAATTTTGATAGTCAAGGTAAAATTTCACCGCCTATATTACCACCATCTTGTCATGGCTATCACCACCACAGCCGCCCCCAATGCGACCACTATCGCCACCACCGCAACCACCCTCAATGCCACCGTCACCTTCACCCCAGTGCCACAACCATCTCCCAGTGCCACCGCCACCACCACCACTGTCACCACCGCTGCCACCTCCACATATTAGGTTCTTGTTTCATGCCATTGGTCACACAAATTTTGTACTAAATTTGTTTCAAATCCCAGGGCCATAACATTTGCACACAATATTCCCGGGGCCATAAATTTGTTACAAATTTTGTATAAGAAAGCAAGATCTAATTGTATGTTAACTTTGTTTTTCCTGGCCATGTTCTTTTTCATTCATTTCTGGCTCAGAAAACTAATAATATTCCGATGCACGGATGCTATAAGTTTGTGAAAATTGACAATACTTTGAACAAATTGCTGTCTGCACTAGTAATTTGTTTAGTTGTTGACATCTGTGCCTTCAGAACATGTTAATTGGCATCCCTATTAGTTTTTGGGATTCCTGTTGTTAATTGGCGTTGTTGTTTTACTTTTGCATGTTTAGGCTCCAGCATATCTACAAGAAAGAAGCATGCCCGCACATCAACCTTATCTTACGAACAACTCAGTGACTGGGACCAACGTCTATAAACAAACCCACAGCACCAGCAAGCTGAAGAATTCCCAGAAAGACCTGGCCAACCTGTTTGCAGTTATTTCTTAAGAACGGGTGATTGTAAGTTTAAATCCAACTGCAAGTATCACCATCCGAAAACCCAGACTGCAGTATCCCCCTCATGGCACCCTTTGAGACCAGTAAGTTCGCTCTTCTCTTGACCGTGCTTTTTGCAATCAGTTCATAATTTTGGAATATGATTTTAGAAAGGATTTTTCACTTTGTGACACATGGGAAAAACAGATGAAAATGCTATTGAAAGGATATTTGCTGCTCTTGAATCATAAAGATTCTTGACCAGCTGTACCTCTCCCCTCTTCTGTATAAGAACCTCAGTTTGATCACATAGCATGCTTCATGATTGCATGCCATTGATCACACAAAATTTGATCCTAAATTTGGGCCAGCTTGTAAATTTGACCATCCGTTAAATATAACATCTTCAACTACATCTGGTCCTGATCATCAACATTCTTTCAGTGACTCGGCGACTACAAATGGAGCTGGAAGTGATACTGATGCTACAAGTCAGCCGCAGCCTATGTGATAAGTTTTGCGCAGGATTCGCCATCACCATGCACATGCAGTCTTTTTATTCTGTTAGTTTAATCTTAGAAATGTATCAAACTTTTCCACCGAGCTGCCGCAATCTCGTTAGATGTGAGAACCCTATGGAAACGGGACGTGTAAATTATTTCATATTGATGTCATTTTACCAGAAAATACAAGTTTAATTGGGAATGTGCTTTCAAGGCCCGTTTGATAACTATTTCAATTTTAGTTTTTAGTTTTCATTTTTTGTGCTAGATTATAGAGAAAAATGAGAGTGAGGATGATATTGAGAGAGAGGATGAGAGGAAGGATTTACAAAAGTGAAAACAAAATCTTGAAAGTAAAAACAATTTGAAATAGATTTCAATTTCTAGTTTTTGTTTTACTTTTGTTACTCCTCCTTCCCATCCTCTCCTCTCCCTCTCAATCCCATCTTCATTTTCATTCTCACTTTCATTCTTCTTCTTTTTCCACTATATTCTAGCAAAAAAAATAAAAATGAAAAACTAAAATTGAAATAATTATCAAACGGGCTCTAAATTTTGCGTTTTATGTCCTTTCTATTTCCGAGAGTATATTCAATTTGGGTTGGTGGATCTCACTTAAAAGACGTATTTGCGTTGAGTCACCACTCAACTCCACGGCCTTGTTGTATATACGTGTATGCTATATATAATCTCACCAAAGTATGTTTGAACATTTGGGTCATGACATAAGATTAAATTAATACATTTCCCACCAAAGGAGGTAAAGTTGATTCGTAGAGATTGACAGTGAGACTACTCTCCCTTGGAAAGAGTTGCATTCCTATGTTTTTCACAGAAGCTCTGTTCCTGTTGAAATTTTGTAAACGGGTATCATGGGGGAGAGCCTCAACTTTTCCAAAAGCAGCTTTGATACTGAAAAGCAACCCAAAAATCCCTGCTTCTGCTTCTGCTTCTGCTTCTCGTTGAAAACAGTAGTAGACCCAATTTCCACCACCACAAGTCAAAACTGAAATCCGATTGAGTTGCATGCAGCTCCTCAAACTCCTGTGATCAGATTCAGATGAGTGAGTTGGTAGTTAGTAGTTGGTAGTTGCTATGCTAAGTTGACAGCAAACAAACCCAGCAACCCAGCAACCCAGCTTCACTTCATCCTTCACTAATAATTAATTAATTAATTCTCAAAGCACGATCAGCACAATCTGGCACCGGTGATGTGGCCATCCGCACATCTCCTACTACCAGCAGCAGCTGCAGCAGCCCCAGTGCTTTACAGATTTTATAAGTATTTGAGACCTGAAGTCATCAGGGTTCCCCAAAATCCTCCGGAACTGTCTGATCTTGATCTTGCCATCCTTGAAGAGATTCGGAAACTCGGCCCCGCCCTCCTTGATAAGATTCTCAAGGACCCCACTCTCCTTGATGAGTTTCGGAAAATCGACCCCGCCGTCCTCCAAGAGTTTCGGAAACTCGATCCTGCCATCATTGGCAAGATACTTGAATCCTGTTTGAAAGACAACAGGGAAGGTGAAGAAAAGGCGGACAGGAGTAGTTGTAGTGGGCGCGAAACTGCAAAACAAAACGAAAATGGAAACGAAGAGACGGATGGAGGAGGAGGAGAAAGTAAGGATGAGAATGGCGGTGAGGTGGAGAAGAAGGTTGTTGATGAAGAAAGAAGCAGAAGCCAGCATTACCCAGTGAGGCCTGGAGCTGTAGAAGGAAAAACAGGAAGGAAAAACAAGAAAAACAATCAGGTATATCTCTCTTCTTTTTCCTTCAGCATTTGCATATGTATGTTTAAGGTTGGAAGATTGAGACTTTTTATCATATTAATTGAAGGTGTCGAAAGACAAGATGAAGGAAAGGGAAGGGTTGGCAGCAGAGAAGCCAGGCCAGACAGAATGCAAGGTTATTTTCGTTATGATTCTCAGAAACTTTCCATCTCAAGTTATGGTTTTTACTGCAATTGTTTGTTCCTCATGTCTAGATTTTGTTTTACTTCATATATTTGGTATTAAGTAGTATCTCAATTTTTTGTGTTTTGATGATGGGGTATAACACTTGAACTTGTTGCAGGATTATTCCAGGTCAGGAGGACGTAAATATGGAAAAGCTTGTAGTTTAAATCCCGGAAAAGGGGAACCTTCTGTAGCTCCAATTCTAGAATGTAACTTTCTGGACCTGCCAATTCGGCCGGTATGAATTCTAGGTTTGATCTGAAAATTTTTGAGGAATGAATATCTATTCATGATGTTTAAGATTTATGATTAATCTTTGCTTATTTTATTGGTCTGCTACCTGAATAATTATTTTAACTTGTTACAGGGGGAGAAAGACTGTTCCTTCTATATGCGAAATGGCTCCTGCATGTATGGTACAAACTGCAGGTTTAATCACCCTGATCCTACAGCTGCAAGAGAATCTGACCCCCCATCTGGATATGGTAATGGCAGATCTGCATCATTACAAGGTGCATCGTCATCAACAGCAGCACCATGGTCTGCACCAAGATCATTGAATGATGCTACACTTGATGTGCCAATGGTGATTCCGCATGTTCAGATAGGAAGCTGGGGTAATGCAGGTGGGGCTTGGGCCCAATCAGAGGCAGGAAACAAAGATGAAGCAAGTGGCTGGACAAAACCTGCTTTTAATAATGAGAATCAGAATGACAGTTGGAAGAAACCAAGTGGTATAGATGACAATAAAAGAGCTTCCTGGGGTAAAGCAGATGGAGGTTCTACTTGGACAAAACAAGATGGAGATCCTATATGGAATAAACAAGGTGAAGGTTCTACTTGGAATAAACAAGATGGCAGTTTTTCTTGGAATAAACCAGCAGGAGATTCTTCTTGGAGTAAACAAGCTGGAGGGTCTTCATGGGGTAAACGAGCTGATGTAACAGCAGGACATTTGTCTTGCGGAGTGGGGAATCAAGATAATGGTTGGAAGAGAGCAAGTTCTTTTGGTGGCAGTCAATCAATAGATGGTGGGAATGGAGACCAACCTGAGGATTTCAATAATAATCGAAGTGGTGGGAATTGGAGAGGTGGTTCAGGTAGAGGAAATTCAGACAGAGGAGGTTTTAGAGGTGGACAGGGTTTTGTAGGTTTAGGTGGTGATAGAGAGGAGGATAGAGGGGGTTTTGTACGTAGATGGGGCTTTGGTGGTAGAGGTGGAGACAGAGGGAGCTTTGGTGGTAGAGGTAGATCAGACAAAGGAAGGTTTGGTGGTAGAGGCTATGGAGGAAGAGGCCGTGGGAGGGATCAAAGTGGTGGTTGGAGCAATAGAAATGAATCTATTGATAATAACTCATCAGGCTGGAGCAAAGAGGCAGACGGTGCTGGCGAGGGATGGAAAAAGAGTGGAGGAAGTTGGAACCAAGGAGGTGGCAGTAAGAACGATTGGCAGGGTAGGAACTCTAGTGGATGGAGTAGGCAGAGCTCCGGTTGGAACCAGTCTGATGTGACTAAAAGAATTGGTGGTTCGGGATCAGGTTGGAATCAGACAGTGGAGGCCAAATATACTGCTGGCACTCAGGACAAAGGAACAGGTTCTCATAATGAAGTGGGCAGAAGCTGGGGAAACAATTGGAAATCATCAGATGCTTCTAATGGGGACCAATCGTCTAGCTGGAAACAATCAACTGCAGCCAAAGAAGTCAAAGGAACCACTGATCAAGATGGGGGCTGGAACAAGGGACCGAGCTCAAATGCACAAGCTGGGGGCTGGGGCAACCAGGGTTCAGGTTGGAACAAAGGAACAGGTTCAGGATTTGGAGGTGGTACTGGAGAGCAACCAAGTGCTGCTGTTGGAGGTCAATCATCTGACTGGAAGCAATCAAGTGTTGCAAGCGGGGCTCAATCCTCTAGTTGGAATCAATCTGGTGAGGCAAAACAAGGAACTGATGAAGGTGCAAAACCGACTAATTCATGGGGCAAAGCAGCAGCAGCAAGCTTTTGGGGCAAGGGTTCTGAAGGTGGAAGTAGCAAAGGAGGGTGGTGATCAAATCACTTCCTCAAAGAATTAGGGTTTTAACTTAAATGGTGTAGATACTGCTTTGTCTTTTGCAGAGCTAGAAGAGTCTTAACTTAAACCCCCGTATCTATTGACAATGGTTGAAATTTTGTATGCATCTCTTTGAACCCCAATCTTGGCTAAACTATCCCTTTGTCAACGTTCAAGCTTTTCTAACAAAAAATGATGATTCCACCATATCAAAGGGATTCCTTCCTAAAATACAGAATGGAATGGTTCAAGTACTTTTATTCATCACTCCCATATTTAGTCTTCAGTTTGACTAACCATCCTCACTTTGATACACCAATTAACATTTCTTAAGGGATAAGATTTCAAATAAATCTTTTTTGTGTTAACCTTTTTGTTCTATGTTATTTTTTTATTCATTTTTCTCATGAAACTAGTAATATGACCTCTCTCTCTCTCTCTCTTGCTTTCAACTAGTATAACAGGAGTACTACTGTTCTCTTTTTCATTTTCGCATACATGGTTTTCCCTTCAAATTTTTTTGGTTGTGCCATGTTTAGGCTTCAGAATATCTACCAGAAAGAATCTTGCCTGCAACTCCAGCCTATGTTATGAACTACTCAGTGACTGAAACCAAAACCAACACTTTTAAACAACATCCACAGCAGAAGAAAGTTGAAAAACTCCTCGAACGACCTGGGCAACCTGTTTGCATTTAGTTCTCAAGAACAGGGGATTGTATGTTTAAATCTAATTGCAAATATCACCATCCAAAAAATCAGACTGCAGTGTCCCCCTCGCGTGCACTGAGTGCCAAGGGCCTTCCTTTGAGAACAGTAAGTTCACTCTTCTTTGAATTGTGCTTTCTAAAGTGAATACATAATTATGGAATATGATCTAACAAGTATCTGCTGTACAATATTTTAAGTGATTGAATAATTGGAAATTTCAAAAATTTGCTACTTTTTAGCGTCCTTTGGATAAATTAGCAATGTGCCACAAAAGTGTTCATTACTAATACAAATTTGACCCTGGGAAGATATTGTAGTGAAAATTGTCGACATGTCTTTTCTATTTTATTTTATTTTTGGTGAAGAAAACCAACATGTCTCTTTCAACATAAAGATTCTTGACTAACTATGAGAGCCTGATCACATATTACACTTAATTATATCATGCCATTTATCACACAAATTTTGTACTAACTTTGTTTCAAATACCAGTGTCAGAACGTTTGCACAGAATACCATAGCTATGTCATTCACAATATTCAACTTCCATGAGCATCTCTATTGCATTTTAGCATGCATGCTTTTCCCTTCAATTATTTTTTTTGGTTGTGCTATGTTAAGGCTCCAGAATATCTACCAGAAAAAAGCATGTCTGCTGCACCTCTACCTTTGTTATGAATCACTCAGTCACTGAGACCAACGCCTATGAACAACATCCACAGCAGAAGCAAGTTGAAGAACTCCCAGAACGACCTGGGTGACATGTTCGCAATTATTTCTCAAGAACAGGGGATTCTAAGCATAAATCTAATTGCAAATATCAGTATCCAAACAATCACACTGCAGTGTCCCCCTCATGGGCACTGATTGACAAGGGCCTCCCTTTGGGACCAGTAAGTTCACTCTTCTTTGAATTGTGCTTTTTAAAGTGAATGCGTAATTATGGAATATGATCTAACAAGTACCTGTTGCGCAATTATTTTTTTAAAACACGGAATAATTGGACAATTCAAAATTTTGCTAGTTGTTATGTTCCTTTGGATAAATCAGCAATGTGCCACGAAAATGTTCATTGCTGACACAAATTTGACCTTTTGAAGAGAGTGATTGTAGTGAAAGTTGTGGACATGTCTTTTTTCTTTTTTCTCTTTCAGCAGAAAGATTCTTGACTAACTATGACTCTGAGAGCCTGTGTTTGATCACATATTACGCTTCATTATTCAATGCCATTGATCGTACAATTTTTTTTTCAAATCCCAGCGTCAGAGCATTTGCACACAATACCGTAGCTATGGCATTTGCCATATTCAACTTCCATGGGCATCTCTTTTGCATTTTCGCATGCATGGTTTTCCCTTCATTTTTTTTTGTTGTGCCATGTTTAGGCTTTAGAATATCTTCCAGAAAGAAGCAGGCCTGCCCCTCCACCATATGTTATGAACTACTCAGTGACTGAAACTAACGCCTATGAACAACATCCACAGCAGAAGCAAGTTGAACAACTCCCAGAAGGACCTGGGCAACCTGTTTGCATTTACTTCTCAAGAACAGGGGGATTGTAAGTTTATATCTAATTGCAAATATCACCATCCAAAAAATCAGACTGCATTGTTCCCCTCATGTGTACTGAGTGACAAAGGCCTCCCTTTGAGATCACTAAGTTCACTCTTCTTTGAATTGCATTTTTTTAAAGTGCATACATAATTATGGAATAGGATCAAACAAGTTGCTGTTGCACAATTTTTTTAAGTAATGGAATAACTGGGAAGTTTAAAATTTTGCAGTTTTTTAGCTTCCTTTGGATAAATTAGCAATGTGCACCACGAAAATGTTCATTACCAGTCCTCTGTATTCAACGTAAATATTCTTGACTAACTATGAGAGCCTATCTTTGATCACATATTACGCTTTATTAGTGCATATCGTCGATCATAATTTTTTATATACTAAATTTGTTTCAAATCCAGGGCTAGAACATTTGCACACAATACAGTACCTATGGCATTTGCAATTCAGGGCCAGCTTGTAAATTTGACCATCCGTCGTTATCAACTTCCCTTCTGCGACGCGGTGACTACAAATGGGGCAGAGAACATCTGGAAGTAGAAGTAGAACTGATGCTGCCGCAGCCTCTGTAATAAGTTTTGCATGAAAATTGAAATGGATGCTAGAGCACAGGATTCGCATCACCAAGGACATGCAACTCCTTTTATGTTATTTAGTCTTGGAAATGTATCAAACTTTTTATCCCAGCTGCCACAGGCTTTCAGTTTCAGATGTGAGAACTTGATGGATTGGATAACTTCACGAGTATCTTCAATTGGCCACTTCTGTAATGGATAACTTTTTAGTCCCTTCCAAAACCAAAACTACCGCCAACAAGGGATGGGAAGGGGGTTTTCTTTTTTTTAAAAAAAATTAGGTATTAGTGATTAAAATAAAATCAAAAAATCAAAAAACTTTTTTTTTTTGGTTACATTGGGAGGAAAGAAACCCTGGGGTTTCGATCCTGGGTGCCAAGCAGGGGGGAAGGGGGAGGGCCACAACCACTGTGGTAACCCCACTCGACAAAATCAAAAAACTTTACTAAGAAGAAGGATATCATACTTTGGTTTTGGGCTTGGTAAATGGAGTTTGAATATTTTTTGGTAATATGAAATTAAGCAACTCAAACAAATGACTCATAAAGGAGGTTGGTGATTGTGATTGAAGGTGAAGGTTCAAGTCCACAATGTTTTTTGTCGTGAAGTTTTTCTTCGCGACGAAGAAAAACTCACGTTCAAAAGCGAAAGCAGCTTTGATACCCAAATAGAGAAAAGGAAAAAGCAGATGACTTTGATTTTACCAATCAAAACACTGGCAGTGGCAGACCCAATTTCCGCAAGCCAAAACTAAAGGGAAGGGAATCAAACTCGAATTCAATGCCGTGGTGATCAGATGAGTGATGATATGTGACTGGCACTGCAGGGTGTAAACACGATCAGCAGTGATGTTGCCAGCTCCCATCGGCCTCCCAAATCCCGACGTTCCGCCAAATGCTGAACTCTCTGATCTCGATCTTGCCGTCCTTGAAGAGATTCGGAAACTCGATGCCCTCCTTGATAAGATTCGGAAACTCGACCCCGCCCTGCATGATAAGATTCGAAAATTCGACCCAGACGTCCTTGATGAGCTTCGGAAAATCGACCCTGCCCTCCTTGATGGCCTTCGGAAAATCCACCCGACCCTCCTTGACGACCCGACCCTCCTTGACGAGCTTCGCAAAGTCGACCCCGCGGTCCTCCAAGAGATGCAGCTCGAGCCTGCTGAACGGGATCCTGCCATCATTGGTGCGATTCGTAAATTGTATTTGAAATTAAGGGAGGAAGATGAAGAAGTGGCCGAGAGGAGTACTTGTAGCGGGCGCCAAACTGCAAATGGAAACCAGAAGACACAGAGCGAAGAGACGGATGGAGGTGGAGGAGAAGATAAGAATGAGAATGGCGGTGATGTGGAGATGAAGGTTGGTGAAGAAAGAAGCAGAAGCCAGCATTATCCAGTGAGGCCTGAAGCTGGAGAAGGAAAAACAGGAAGGAAAAACAGGAAAAACAATCGGGTATATCTCTCTTCTTTTTCCTTCAGTATTTGCTTATGCATGTATGGTTTTTACTGCAATTGTTTGATCTTCATGTCTAGATTTTGTTCTACTTCATATATTTGGTATTAAGTTGTATCTCAGTTTTTTGTGTTTTGATAATGGGGTTTCTGAGTTGGTTATCTGGTTAGCATGCATAATTGAATAAAGAAGCTAAAACCTTTAACTTTTAGACAACTATAATATCATTAGATCTTGAACATATTTGTTCATATTGTTTGGGAAGGTAAGTCATCTGTTTTGATCAACTTATAGTAACTAGTTAGTTAATTTATTATTGGATGTGTCTTCACGACAATTGTATAGTGTTTCATGACAATCGCTTATTTCTTTTTTATACGGTTATTACAATTATGTTTTTAGATGTCAATGACAATTCTTTCCTTTTGTACCTTGTATTCAAATCTGTGAAAAGCAAATGGTGGACTAGTAACAGTTTCAGGATGTTATAACACTTGAGCTTGTCGCAGAATTACTTCAGGTTAGGAGGACAGCGTCCAAATCTCTACGCTTTCCCAGTGCTTCCCCCAAATCCCAATAAAGTCGACACAGTCCTGCAGGCCGACCCTGCTGAATTGGATCCTGCCATCATTGATGCGATTTGTAAATTGTCTTTGAAAGAAAAGGAGGAAGGTGAACAAGAGGTCGAGGTTAGTTGTAGTAGGCCAGAAACTGAAATCAGAAACAAAAATGGAAACAAGAGACAGAGCGAAGAGAGGGATGGAGGAGGAGGAGAAAATAAGAATGAGAATGGTGGTCAGGTGGAGAAGAAGGTTGATGAGGAAAGAAGCAGAAGATATCATTACCCAGTGAGGCCTCCTGGAGCTGGAGACTTTTCGCATAATCTAAAGACTGGGACTCATAAGTTTGGGTCCAATTGCAAGTTTAACCGCACTCGTAGAAGCAAAAACAATCAGGTATATCTCTCTTCTTTTGCCTTCAGCACTTGCATATGTATGTTTATGGTTGAAAGATTGAGACTTTTTATGTTTGCCTGGCCTCAGTCATCATTATTTGGGCTGAGAAATTTCTGGCAGAAAAACCATGCCTTTCTATAGGTTTATTGGTTTGGTCGTTAGTGTTATTGTATGTGTGCATGTATTATAAATTATAATGTATTGATTGGTTAGTGTATTATGCTGTGATGATGATGACTTTTTTCAGTAGAATTGACTCGAAATAAAGGAACGCACCACTTTCAAATTTGCTAAAAATATTGCCATAGAAAAGATTTTTGCATTGATTCCATGCTTTTTACTTTTTGTTGTAGCTGAAAGCCTGAAACTGGTTTGTCTCTTTTACTTACATCTTTGTGGTGAAACTTGTTGTGCCAGAGAAATGGGGACTTTGGGTCTGCCGTAGTGTTCGAGACATTAATGTTTCTGGCCTTGTATGGATTGCAGGAAATATTTGTGTTCTTGGTGCTCACTTTCTGTTTGTTGGTGTTTTGAAATTTATCATATTAATTAAAGGTGTCTAAGGACAAGATGAAGGAAAGGGAAGGGTTGGCAGAGAAGCCAGGCCAGACAGAATGCAAGGTTATTATCATTATGATTCTCAGAAACTTTCTATCTGAAGTTATCGTTTTGACTGCAATTGTTTGATCTTCATGTCTAGAATTTGTTTACTTCATATATTTGGTATTAAGTAGTGTCTCATTTTTTTGTGTTTTGATGATGGGGTTTATGAGTTGGTTATCTGGTTAGCATGCATAATTGAATATATAAGCTAAAACCTTTTAACTTTTAGACAACTTTGGAATCATTAGGTCTTGAACATATTTATTCATATTGTTTGGGAAGGTAAGTCATCTGTTTTGATCAACTTATAGTAACTAGTTGGTTAATTTATTATTGGATGTGTTTTCACGACAACTGTATAGTGTTTCATGACAATCACTTATTGCTTTTTTATACAGTAATTACAATTATGTTTTTTTATGTCAATGACAATTCTTTCCCTTTGTACCTTGTATTCAAATATGTGCAAAGCGATGGTGGACTAGTAACAGTTTCAGGATGAGCTTGTCGCAGAATTACTTCAGGTCAGGAGGACAACGTCAAAATCGCTACGCTCCCCCGAATCTCGGTGATGACGACTCACTTCCCCCAAATTCCGATGTTCCCCCAAATCCCGGTAATGACGGCATCCTTCCCCTAAATCCAGGTAAAGACGATGTCCTTCCCCAAAATCACGGTGACCCTGTCTGCGGTCTTGCCACCCTTAGGGAGATTCTGAGACATAAGACTGCCCTCCTTGGTATTATTCGGAAACTTGACGGTGGCCTCTTTGGTGATATTCATAAACTTCGACCCAGCCGTCCTCCATGAGATGCAGGCCGACCCTGCTGAATGGGATCCTGCCATCGTTGATGCGATTTGTAAATTGTCTTTGGAAGAAAAGGACAAAAGTGAAGAAGAGGTCGAGGTTAGTTGTAGTGGGCCAGAAACTGAAATCGGAAATGAGAATGGATACAAGACACAGAGCAAAGAGAGGGATGGAGGAGGAGGAGAAAATAAGAATGAGAATGGTGGTAAGGTGCAGAAGAAGGTTGATGAAGAAAGAAGCAGGAGACATCATTACCCAGTGAGGCCTCCTGGGGCTGGAGACTCTTCGCATAACCTAAAGACTGGGACTCATCAGTTTGGGTCCAATTGCAAGTTTAACCTCACTCGTAGAAGCAAAAACAGTCAGGTATATCTCTCTTCTTTTGCCTTCAGCACTTGCATATGTATTTTTATGGTTGAGAGATTGAGACTTTTTATGTTTGCCCGGCCTCAATTATCATTATTTGGGCTGAGAATGCCTGTGTTTCTAACTATCTATAGGTTTATTGGTTTTGTTGTCAGTGCATATGTATGTATGCATGTGTTATAAATTATAATGTATTGATCGGTTAGTATATTATATGATGATGATGATGATGATGACTTTTTTCAGCGGAATTGACTCGAAATAAAGGGACGCACCACTTTCATATTTGCTAAAAATATTGCCATAGAAGAGATTTTTGCATTGATTCAATGATTGTTACTTTTTGTTGTAACTGAAATCCTGAAACTGGCTTGTTTCTTTTAAATACATCTTTGTGGTGAAATTTGTTGTGCCAGAGAAATGGGTACTTTTGGTCTACCTTAGTGTTTGAGACATTAATGTTTCTGGCCTTGAATGATTGCAGGAAATACTAGTGTTCTTGGTGCTCACTTTCTGTTTGTTGGTGTTTTGAAATTTCTCTTGTTAATTGAAGGTTTCAAAGAACAAGATGAAGGAAGGGGAAGGGTTGGCAGAGAAGCCAGGCAAGACAGAATGCAAGGTTATTATCGTTATGATTCTCAGAAACTATCTGAAGTGATGGTTGCAATTGTTTGATCTTCATATCTAGATTTTCTTTTACATACATCTTTGTGGTGAAATTTGTTGTGCCAGAGAAATGGGGACTTTTGGTCTACCTTAGTGTTTGAGACATTAATGTTTCTGGCCTTGTATGATTGCAGGAAATATTAGTGTTCTTGGTGCTCACTTTCTGTTTGTTGGTGTTTTGAAATTTCTCATGTTAATTGAAGGTTTCAAAGAACAAGATGAAGGAAGGGGAAGGGTTGGCAGAGAAGCCAGGCAAGACAGAATGCAAGGTTATTATCGTTATGATTCTCAGAAACTATCTGAAGTGATGGTTGCAATTGTTTGATCTTCATATCTAGATTTTCTTTTACATACATCTTTGTGGTGAAATTTGTTGTGCCAGAGAAATGGGGACTTTTGGTCTACCTTAGTGTTTGAGACATTAATGTTTCTGGCCTTGTATGATTGCAGGAAATATTAGTGTTCTTGGTGCTCACTTTCTGTTTGTTGGTGTTTTGAAATTTCTCATGTTAATTGAAGGTTTCAAAGAACAAGATAAAGGAAAGGGAAGCGTTGGCAGAGAAGCCAGGCAAGACAGAATTCAAGGTTATTATCGTTATGATTCTCAGAAACTATCTGAAGTTATGGTTGCAATTGTTTGATCTTCATATCTAGATTCTGTTTTACTTCATATATTTGGTATTACGTAGTGTCTTAGGTTTTTTGTGGGTTTCAGAGTTTGGTTATCTGTAAGTTCGTTGGTTAGCATGCATTATTGAATAAATAAGCTAAAACCTTAACTTATAGACAACTATAGAATCATTAGGTCTTGAACATATTGTTTGGGAAAATGAGTCATCTGTTATGATCAACTTATTGTAACTACTCAGTTAATTTATTATTGGACGTGTTTTCAAGACAACTGTGTACTGTTTCATGACAATCACAGTTACTGTTTTTTTATACACTGATTACAATTATGTTTTTAGATGTCAATGTCAATGACAATTCTTTCCCTTTGTACCTTGTATTCAGATTTGTGTAATGCGCATGGTGGACTAGTAACAGTTTCATGATGTTATAACACTTGAGCTTCTCGCAGAATTACTTCAGGTCAGGAGGACGTAAATCCGGAAATGCTTGTGCTTTAAACCCCAGAAGAGGGGAAGCTTCTGTAGCTCCAATTCTAGAAAACTTTATGGGCCTGCCAATTCGTCCGGTATAAATTCTAGGTTTAATCTTCAAAATTTTGAGGAATGAATATCTATTTATGATTTTATCTTTGCGTATTTTCTCGGTCTTTTGGAGCTATTATCATGTCTCAGTCTCTTCTGTGAATAGTTATTTTAATGTGTTACAGGGGGAGAAAGACTGTCCCTGCTATATGCGAACTCTCTCCTGCATGTATGGTACAAAGTGCAGGTTTAATCACCCTGATCCTACACCTGTAGGAGAATCTGACCCCCCATCTGGAAATGGTAATGGTGGACCTGCATCATTACAAGGTGCATTGTCAGCAACAGCAGCACGATGTTATGCACCAATATCATTGAACAATGCTCCGCTTTATGAGCCAATAATGACTCCACCATCTCAAGAGTTTCCTTCTCAAAATACAGAATGGAATGGTTATCAGGTAGTCTTCGGTGTCAGTAACTGTCATCACTTTGATATACCAATTAACATTTTTTAAGGGATAAGATTTCAAGTAAGATCTTTTCATTAAACTAGTAATATGGCCTCTCTCGCATCAAGTTAGTAATAGAATTACTACTGTTCTCTTTTGCATTTTTGCATGCATGCTTTTCCCTTCATTTTCCTTTTTTGGTTGTGGCATGTTTAGGCTCCAGAAAGAAGCATGCCTGCACCTCCACCATATGTTATGAACCACTTAGTGACTGAAACCAACACCTATGAACAATATCCACAGCAGAAGCAAGTTCAAGAATTCCCAGAGCGACCTGGGCAACCTGTTTGCTTGTACTTCTCGAGAGCAGGGGATTGCAAGCATAAATCCAATTGCAAATATCACCATCCAAAAAATCAGACTGCAGTGCACCCCTCATGTGCACTGAGTGACAAGGGCCTGCCTTTGAGACCAGTAAGTTCACTTTTCTTTGAATTTGCTTTTAAATTGAATATATAATTATGGAATATGATCTAACAAGTACCTGTTGTACAAATTTTTGAAGTGATGGAATAATAATTGGAAAACACAAAATTGTGAAAGTTTTTAGCTTCCTTTTAATAAATTAGCAATGTGGCAAAAAAAATGTTCATTACTGATACAAATTTGACCTTGGGAAAACATTGTAGTGAAAGTTGTGGACATCTCTCTTCCTACATAAAGAATCTTGACTAACCATGAGAGCCTATGTTTGAATTTGATCGCATATTACGCTTCATTATTGCATGTCATTGATCACACAAATTTTGTACTAAATTTGTAATCCCAGGGTCAGAACATCTGCACACAATACAGGGCGTATGGCATTTGCAATTCTGGGCCAGCTTGTAAATTTAACCATCCGTCATTATGATCTTCCCTTAAGTGACTCGACGACTACAAATGGGGCAGGAACATCTGTGTAAATAAGTTTGCATGAAATGGCTTTTAGAGCACATCTCTTTTTGTTATGTAGTAACTTTTTCTCCCAGCTGCCACAGGCCTTTCAGTTTCGGATGTGAGAACTTAATGGAAACAGGGCATGTAAATAATTTCGTATTTATGTCATGTTACCCGAAAATCCAAGTTTAATTCGGAATATCAGCTGAATTTTATGGTTACGGACTCTTCACGAGTCTCTTCAATTGGCCACTTCTGTAATTGATAACTTTTTAGTCGCAATAGAAATGTGTGATATTTACCTCCAAATAAATGACTGCCAATAGGGAGAGAAACTCATGCAACTTTTTGCTATTTGCGGGATAATGATACGCGATAACTTTTTCACGTGTCATCATGTTATTGGTTGGGGTTAGCAAAAGTGATATTCCCGTTACAAATTTTTTCAGCAAACATGGGAGAGGAGAGGTTTTCTTTCAATTAGTGAGTTATGAGGAGTGATAATTTCCAATACTACTCAATACATGACTCGAAACCCACACAAAAAGTTAGCGGGTCAACTTGCATGATTAAATTTTCAGGGCATTTTTGGGTTAAGCCGTCATGACTCGTTTAATAAATGGTTGCTATGTAAGCAGTTTATTAAACAGGTTGTGTCAACTACACATAACCCATTTCTTTGTTCCTTCGTCATTTTCATCATTTTCTAATTTCTTTTATTTCTCTTCCTTAATCTTTATACATATAGAGAGGCAAAGTGCAATGATGAGCACATAAACTATCACATTTATTATCCCTAAATATATTTGTTAGTAATTGATTTTCTTACAATTTTAGTTAATTAGGTTTGTTTTTCACTTTTGCACTTGCTTACATACCCATTACATAATTGATGATGATTTCATTACTTTATCTTAAAGTTGAAGAAGATCATTGGATGCTAGTAGGCAAATGGATGCAACAACCAATGAAACAAAAAGATGAAGAATTTGGAGAATGGAGTCATCAACACTATGAAATAAATAAATGAAGCAAATTGGCAATTGGTTTGATGGCAAGTGGAAGAAATATTCAATTCATGCATGGAGTGGATGAAGCAACAAACAAGATGGTGGCTTGAAGATATGGAATCATGAACTATATTAAAATTGTGAGTTAAGCAAATGAAATGAAGGATGATGATAAGAGGTGCAACACTTAACCAAAAGAAAGGATTGAATAACAAAAGCAAGTAGAAGTGGAGCAACAATTGAAGAAAATAAGAAATATTAAGATGAGGGTTACGGTTGTGTGTTGAATGAGATAAGAATTTTAGATTTTAATATTTCCCTAGTTGTTGAGATTTAAGGTTATAAATAGGAAGCTCTACAAGCCTTCAAACCACACCCAAGCTCCACAACTCTTGAGCTTTCTCTCTTCCCTCCATCTTTCTAAGTTTTAATTTCTATTTTTAGTTTAATTTTATTATGGGGAACAAACTCCCTAGCTAAGGCTAGAGAGAAAGCTTTTAATATAAGTGTGTAATTTTTATTAGTTTGATCCAAACTTAAGCTTTAATGTGATTTTGTAGTTTTTGTTCAAATGGAATTTGTAGTTTTCTTTTTAATTAATTGATGAATGTTTGATAATCTATTTCATGGGTTCAATCATGTTTTTCCCATTGTGTAGTAAAAACTTTCATGCTTTTAAAAGAGAAGAGAATTACTAAAGATTAATAGAATTTTGATGAAGATTATTTTTTGATAGTTTGTTGTCAATGGTACAAGTTATGCTTAGAATACTTCTAAAGGAAATTAAAAAGAGTTTTAATTATTTTGAACAACTACAATGGAAAATATTTTGTGGATCAAATTAATAAGAGTTGCATGCTTATGTTAAAAGTGGAACCCCAATCCCTTAGTGTTTTAATCAATTAAATTTTGGGAGCTTTAGTAATATACCCAAAATAGGGGCTGATATTATAAAAAACCCCACATGGAATGCACTTTAGAAACATACCCAAAAATCATTTACTACATAAGAAATGAGTATTGAAGTTCTTGTAAATTACATGACTGCCACTGATTAACTTAAAACAAGCCCAACACAAAAAACTCAAAAAAAACTCAAAACAAGCCCAGCAAGCCCGAAGTACATTGTTAATACCATGTCCTAGACGTACATTGTTAATACCATGTCATAGAAGTACATTGTTAATACCATGTCATAGAAGTACAGTGTTGAAGTTCCTATAAATTACATGACTACCATTGATTAACTTAAAATAAGCCCAACGCAAAAAACTCAAAACAAGCCCAGCAAGCTCGAAGTACATTGTTAATACCATATTATAGAAGTACATTGTTAATACCATTTCATACAAAAAACTCAAAAAACCCAAAAAAAGGCCCAGCAAAACATCTGATATCCTTTGCAGAAACCACCTTCAATTGTTCATAGTTTCACCAGAAACAATTGCAAAGACATCCGATACCTCTACAACAAGCAAAAAAAAACACTGTTAATACTATATCATAAACTTCAAGTGTATAGCTATATATAGAGCAAAATATAGAGCATGCTTTGTTACTGAAAATCTGTTAATACTATACCATAGAAGTACACTGTTAATATTATGTCATAGAAGTGCACTGTTAATACTATGTCATAGAAATCATCTCATAGCAGGGTATGAACAGTATAACAACTGTTCATACCACTTACCTGGAAGTTAACAACTACGTCATTTCATTTGCATAATATGTACGATAAAGAATCCAAACAGTACATAAGCTAAGAAAGATGCCTACTTGAGTGAATTCATTGAATTGTAATCCTAATCAATGACCCAACTAACATGCTTGAGGAGCCTAAGGCTATTTGTGTATATAGATAGATACATGCATATTGATATATACATGTAAGACATACATTAAAAAACTACATGGGCATGATACTTTCATATTTCCTGAAACCTTTAAGGTCATCAGTTCGAAGGCGCAGAGATATCTCCTCTCTGTGGTTCTACAACAACAACCAAGTGTCAATCAGAAATTAAAAGAAAAGAGAAAATACTATTGCCACTAATTTCATCATATATTCTGATGTTTAGAGTGTGATTACCTTATTGAAGCTGAGGATGCATTTGGGACTTATGCCAACATAACCAACAGGGGCCATCTCAGTCATGATTCCCACACGCCAACTATGCTTTAAAAAGAACAATGCAAAGATAAATTATCAGCAGGGACATAAAAGTATACCAAGGAATCATATGCACAGCATACTGGACAATCTGTTTATACAAGTGTGAGAATATGCATTCAATGATACCTTGTTCATGACAGAAATAATTTCAGGATCTGCAGCAAGCATGTGCATTCTTTTCAATGCCTCTAACACAGGAGGGTTCAACTACAGACAAGTAACAAGAAGTTGAAGTTAAAAGCCTCTACCAAAAATTGATAATTGCAATATCTTCACATTTCCTCATACATAATTTTAGAATACCTCAATTCCTGAAGTTGAAGTGTTAGGAAATCACAAAATATATAAGGTCCTTGTGGAAGTTTCAGAGTATGAGGCATGTATGACATTTGCTGCCTCAATCTCATTTCCTCTTCATCAAATCCAGTTATCCTTAAGTTTGACTTTGCATGTTGTAAAACTTCATCAACCTCATGTTCAGACACTCCCAACATTCTGATGGACTTTCCCTGAACAAGAAGAAAAAGCAATCAGTTATCATGCAAGAACTCATAAAGTTCAGTCATAGAAAGTTAACACTAAATAGTGTTTTACACATTAAAATCACAAAGAACCTAGATCACTGAGAATCTAAATCCAAGAACAGTAATTATTAATTTTTCTTTTCTTTTATTCAATTTTCTCAGTAACCAAACATTAGATAGCATACACAAACAGAGCCAAACAAGTCAACAACAATGAGAAAAACAAGCATAATGAATTCTAAATCTCTAATTCCAAATATTATATCATTCTAAAATAGAAAAAGCAATACAGCAATGACTCATATTGACTAATTAAGTATTTTACGCCAAGAACTCATTCCAAAATTATGACTACCACCAACTCTACCATCGTCGGCGCTCCAAAGAATGAAGAATCAAATTGAATCACCATATCACCATTGCCAATTCAATCATACACTAAGCAAACACATAAATTAACAACAACAAAAAATTACGAGAAATTAAAATTTTCAAAGTTACCTCTAAGAGCTTTTGTGTATGAGAGCCTGAGTAGTTCTTCAGAATCTCTCTCTTGGCGGCGTATCCATACCTGAGATCGATGAATTTTATCCAACGATCAATCCAAGTACGATCCCTGCCTTCTTTGCCAGACTCATTCATCCAGAGGAGTTCTTCGTTTCGTCTCCGTCTCATTGAGGTTGCTGTGGTTGACATCGCTCGGATTCGACGACACTGGAGAAGGAATTGGAGGTGTGTCGTCGGCCGACGGAGATTGAGACGGAGATGATTGCGGTAGCGTCGGAGATGAAGAAGGATGGTGCGTTCATTGGAGCGTCCGACGGAGATGGAGGAAGGGAAATCGGAGATAAAATTTTAGGCGAAGGTGAATCGGCGACGGGTTGTTGTGATGGAGTCAGCGAGGGCTGTGGTGGAGATGATGAAGATTAAATGGGAATTGGACTAGGAGAAAAGCCAGAAGCAAAGCTCGATTGT
The DNA here is from genome assembly GCA_018703695.1 of Prunus fruticosa. Taxonomy (NCBI): domain Eukaryota; kingdom Viridiplantae; phylum Streptophyta; class Magnoliopsida; order Rosales; family Rosaceae; genus Prunus; species Prunus fruticosa. The sequence continues at coordinate 25,574,818 of CM031921.1, read as the reverse complement.
TGAAGAAGAAGAAGAAGAAAGTTCAGAGATGTCTGTTGATGAAGATTGAGTTGATTAATAGACAAAGCAAAAGGGCAAAACAGTAATCCAACATAGCTGTTGAATTTCAAAAATCGACAGCTGTCAATTTTTGGGTTTATTTTGGGTGTGTTTATATATATTGAATGGTATAGGGTTTCTTTATAGAACTATGTCTAGAAATGGGTATTTAACTAATTTACCATTAAATTTTCTCTAAATCAAATCTTGCATAAATTTACCTCTCAATCATACTTGTTCTTTTTCATCTCTGTTATTTTCTTTACACTGCTCTTTGTGGATACGACACTCTGACTTCCGAGCTACACTGCTATATCGACACCTCCCTTGGGTTTTGCAAAGTGGTGCGAACATGCAATTACTTGATTAAATTATCAAAATTCAGGTTTTTTTAATGACCTTGTGAAATTGAGATGTGGGTCTTTGTTTTTTTATTCTTTCTTTTTATTTGTTTTTACTTATTACCCAATACTCAATTATGCAAGTGATTCTTGGATGAGTCATTTTTTTATACCCAATACCCAATTATGCAAATGATTTTGATAAAAGGAAAAAACATAAGAAATTTATTTTTGTCTACCTTTTTATCTTGCTAGTTACTAGTTGCTCTACTTATTGACCAAAGAAAAAAGTTAATAGTTGCTACCACACATATGGGAGAAATAAACTGAAGGCATGTTATCAATTCAAGTTAAATTATTGCAAGACTTTAGAAAAGAAAAAAAAAATTTCTTTTGGTCAAATATAGCAATTCTTATAATTTGTTAAACATTTTATAAATTAGGTAACTTGTTTAACACAATTTGAATCCGAGACAATAAGTTTATTAAATTAATAGAATTTGAATTGGGCATTCTTGGCATTTTTATTATCTCGAAAACAAAACCCGACACTACAGGATACATTACCAATCTAGGACTAGGACTTGAAGACGTGAATGATGATCTCACTCAAAAGACGTAGTTGTGTTGACCACATAACATTTCTGTTATGTATCGAACTTGGAGACGTTTTATGTATAGGTTATCGTCTAGTACATAAGTGAACATTATTCTCACCAATTAAAAACACAGCCATCTCACAAAACCGCCAAGTATGATGTGGCATCTAAGTAAAATATTAAAGGAAAATTAGGTATTAGACATAATTAACTTTAGTAATTTGGATATGAGACATTAGGTATTTTGGTTTGGGTTTTAATACCCAAAAAAGAATAGGTATTTTAGATTAGGCCAAAGAGTAGGCCCAGGATTTGTTGGGCCAGCTAAAATTAGACAATTATACCCTTTTTATTAAAATATTAGGATTGGTCTCCCTTTTTATCAAATTAGATCTCTCTCTTTCTCTCTCTCTCTCTCTCTCTCTCTCTCTCTCTTCCAGCAACGACGACCATAGCCTTCACTTGTGGTCGCGATGGAATTCTCAAGCTGCTCATCCCTTCGGCCTTCACCGGTAACTCCAAGGTCTTCTAGCTCAAGATGAAGAGCGATTACGATCGCTATCTTGCTGAGTCTCAGAGACTAGCCTCTGCTACTCTTGGTTGGCTTTGTGGTTGTGGATCTGTGTCCCTTGAGCCATTCTCTTGCGCCATTTGTGATTTGAAACAAGAAGGGATGAGAACACTATTAGGTCAAGTAAAGATAAACTACAAGGAAGAATTATAAATGGTTGAGCAGAAAAAAGAAAACATCAAACATCAAACATATAGACATATAATATGAGTTTCTGCAATGCAGTTTGTGTTTCTGCGATGCAGTGGTTTGATGAGTTGTGTTTCTGCGATGCAAAAACCAAAGGAAAACGAAAACGGAACCCCAAACCTGGAATCTAAGATGCAGAAAACCAAAATCAAAACCAAGACGAAACCCCAAATCGGAATTCTAGATGCATAAAACGAAAACCAAAACCAAAACCAAAACCAAAACCAAAACCAAACGAAAACGAAAACGAAACCAAGATCTAGTTGATTCCTTACACTTTTTTGCCGAAAGTGAGAGTGAAGACTAGGAATCTGAGATGGTCGTCGCCGTTGGCTGAGATTTTGGGGATTTGTGGAACAGTTGAAGAGGTTTTTTGGAGGTGAAGTTGAAAGGTCGCGCGAAATGTCGTTTCTGCTTTCAGCTTCTGGGTTTGATGTCGTTTGTCCAGCTTTGGTTTAAAATTAAATCCTGAAAATGGCATATGTTGTAATTTTCATAATTTGTAATGGTATTTTTGTTACATTTTGGTGCTTGGCTTTTTGCTAATTAAACTAAATTGTATTTCTTTCTACTAAATTAGTAAACTATATTATGGTTTAAAACTAAAGCTCCCAAATATTAATTACTACTATTGCTGCGAATGAAGAGAGATCGAGTTGATTCATAGAGAATAGAGTGAGACTATTAAGTTCGTAAAATTACAAAATAAATAATTTTTTACTATGTCAGATTTATGAAGCCAAGCTACCTCCCTAAAAACACAGAGGCGAAAAATTATTTGTGATTCCATAGTTTGCCGGTTTTAAATTTTCACAATTTAAGCACGTGCTATTAATTTTGTCAAATATACTTTGTTTGGCAAGCTTCCGTCTAAAATACCTTTTTATATAAGTGATATGTATTTATTCCGTCACAAAATTAAACTAAAATTTGAATGCGTTCTTAAATTACAAAGGATGTCAAATTACTTGAGTCAATTTACTAGAATTGAAATCACACTGAAAACTACGAGGAAGGGGATTACATAGTTAGGGAGAATGGGTCCTTAATGGTGAAAAACAGAACAAAATCAAGAACAGTACGAGGATAATCGATGAAAACCAAACAAGGGTATTACCCATTATCATGGGAGAATCTCCGCTTTTCCAAAAGCAGCTTTGAAACCCAAAACAAAATAAAACAAAAGAAAACAAAAAAGCAGATGACTTTGACTTGACCAATCAAAACAGAACAAACTGAGTGCCCTTGTTGTGATCAGATGAGTGAGGATGTGCAGGGTGCAAGCAAGCAACCATAGTTGCTTAAGTTGACAGCAAACCCAGCAATCCAGCTTCCTTCATCCCTCACTAATATTAATTAATTAATTAATTCTATAAAATAAAATAATTTAAAAAAAAAACACGATCAGTAACACAATCACCAGTGATGTTTCCAGCTGCAGCTGTACGTGTCCTGCTCCCAGTGTCAGTGTCTGTGATTTACGTAATTTATAGGTATTTGAGATCAGGACGGCAAACAGAGAGCTCTCCAAATACCGGTGACAACGACGACGTTCCACCCCAAAATTCCGGTAACAACGGCGTCGTTCCCTATCCTGAACTGTCAGATCGCGATCGTACCATCCTTGAAGAGATTCTGAAAGATAACCATGTTCTCCTCGATAAGATTCGGGCACTCGAGCCCGCCTTCCTTGATGGGCTTCGGAAAATCAAGCCCGCCGTCCTCCGTGAGATGGTGTGTGACTCTGCTCAATTGGATCCTGTCATCGTTGATGCGATTTGGAAATTGTATTTGAAAGGAGGAAAGGAGGAAGGCGAAGAAAACGAAAATGGAAACGTAAACGAGACGAAGAGCGAAGAGAGGGATGAGGAAACTCGCATAACAACGAAAAACAATCAGGTATATCTCTCGTCTTTCGCCTTCGGCATTTGCATATGTATATTATGTCGGCGAGTCCTTACTTAAGATTTTGGTTCCTTACTATGTTAGTATTTTAGTTACTTACCTATTTGTCTAGTCCAATTATAATTAAGATTTATTTTCTATTGTAATTTAGATTTATTTCCTATTGTAATTTAGATATATTTATCATTTTATTTAGGGTTAACACATCTTTGTATTTGTATAAATACCTCCTTATTAGAGAAGAATAATATGAGCGTATACGAGCATAACTGAATATTTGCCCTACTTTGTTTGACATAATCTATGTTCATGGTTGAAAGATTGAGAATTTTTATGTTTGGCCCGGCCTTCGTTTATCATTATTTGAGCTGAGAATTGCTGGCAGCAAAGCCATGTCTGTGATTCTATGGTTTTATTGGTTTAGTCATTAGTGTATTTGTATGTATTCATCGGTGAGTATATTATGCTGTGATGATGATGATTTTTGTCCGCGGAATTTAACTAGTGTCACTTTCATATGCTTTTTTTCTTTTACAAAAATCTTTGCGGTGAAGTTTGTTGTGCCCCGGAGAAATGGGGACCTTGGTCTGCCTTTGTGTTTGAGACTTTAATGTTTCCTGGCCTTGTATGATTGCTGTTCTTGGTGCTCTGCTCTCTTTATCTTTGTTATTATCGTTATGATTCTCAGAAACTTTCTATCTTAAGTTACGGTTTTTACTGCAATTGTTTGATCTTCATGTCTAGATTTTGTTTTACTTCATATATTTGGTATTAAGTAGTATCTCACTTTTTTGTGTTTTGATGATGGGGTTTCTGAGTTGGTTATCTGGTTAACATGCATAATTGAATAAATATGCTAAACGTTTTAACTTTTGGACAACTTTAGAATCATTAGGTCTTGAACATATTTGTTCATATTGCTTGGGAAGGTAAGTCAGCCGTTTTGATCAACTTATAGTAACTAGTTAGTTAATTTATTATTGGATGTGTCTTCACGACAATTGTACAGTGTTTCATGACAATCACTTATTGCTTTTTTATGCAGTTATTACAATTATGTTTTTAGATGTCGATGTCAATGATTATGCAGAGAAATGGGTACTTTTGGTCTACCTTAGTGTTTGAGACATTAATGTTTCTGGCCTTGTATGATTGCAGGAAATATTAGTGTTCTTGGTGCTCACTTTCTGTTTGTTGGTGTTTTGAAATTTCTCATGTTAATTGAAGGTTTCAAAGAACAAGATGAAGGAAAGGGAAGGGTTGGCAGAGAAGCCAGGCAAGACAGAATGCAAGGTTATTATCATTATGATTCTCAGAAACTATCTGAAGTTATGGTTGCAATTGTTTGATCTTCATATCTAGATTCTCTTTTACATACATATTTGTGGTGAAATTTGTTGTGCGAGAGAAATGGGGACTTTTGGTCTACCTTAGTGTTTGAGACATTAATGTTTCTGGCCTTGTATGATTGCAGGAAATATTAGTGTTCTTGGTGCTCACTTTCTGTTTGTTGGTGTTTTGAAATTTCTCATGTTAATTGAAGGTTTCAAAGAACAAGATGAAGGAAGGGGAAGGGTTGGCAGAGAAGCCAGGCAAGACAGAATGCAAGGTTATTATCGTTATGATTCTCAGAAACTATATGAAGTGATGGTTGCAATTGTTTGATCTTCATATCTAGATTTTCTTTTACATACATCTTTGTGGTGAAATTTGTTGTGCCAGAGAAATGGGGACTTTTGGTCTACCTTAGTGTTTGAGACATTAATGCTTCTGGCCTTGTATGAATGCAGGAAATATTTGTGTTCTTGGTGCTCACTTTCTGTTTGTTGGTGTTTTGAAATTTCTCATGTTAATTGAAGGTTTCAAAGAACAAGATGAAGGAAGGGGAAGTGTTGGCAGAGAAGCCAGGCAAGACAGAATGCAAGGTTATTATCGTTATGATTCTCAGAAACTATCTGAAGTGATGGTTGCAATTGTTTGATCTTCATATCTAGATTTTCTTTTACATACATCTTTGTGGTGAAATTTGTTGTGCCAGAGAAATGGGGACTTTTGGTCTACCTTAGTGTTTGAGACATTAATGTTTCTGGCCTTGTATGATTGCAGGAAATATTAGTGTTCTTGGTGCTCACTTTCTGTTTGTTGGTGTTTTGAAATTTCTCATGTTAATTGAAGGTTTCAAAGAACAAGATAAAGGAAAGGGAAGCGTTGGCAGAGAAGCCAGGCAAGACAGAATTCAAGGTTATTATCGTTATGATTCTCAGAAACTATCTGAAGTTATGGTTGCAATTGTTTGATCTTCATATCTAGATTCTGTTTTACTTCATATATTTGGTATTACGTAGTGTCTTAGGTTTTTTGTGGGTTTCAGAGTTTGGTTATCTGTAAGTTCGTTGGTTAGCATGCATTATTGAATAAATAAGCTAAAACCTTAACTTATAGACAACTATAGAATCATTAGGTCTTGAACATATTGTTTGGGAAAATGAGTCATCTGTTATGATCAACTTATTGTAACTACTCAGTTAATTTATTATTGGACGTGTTTTCAAGACAACTGTGTACTGTTTCATGACAATCACAGTTACTGTTTTTTTATACACTGATTACAATTATGTTTTTAGATGTCAATGTCAATGACAATTCTTTCCCTTTGTACCTTGTATTCAGATTTGTGTAATGCGCATGGTGGACTAGTAACAGTTTCATGATGTTATAACACTTGAGCTTCTCGCAGAATTACTTCAGGTCAGGAGGACGTAAATCCGGAAATGCTTGTGCTTTAAACCCCAGAAGAGGGGAAGCTTCTGTAGCTCCAATTCTAGAAAACTTTATGGGCCTGCCAATTCGTCCGGTATAAATTCTAGGTTTAATCTTCAAAATTTTGAGGAATGAATATCTATTTATGATTTTATCTTTGCGTATTTTCTCGGTCTTTTGGAGCTATTATCATGTCTCAGTCTCTTCTGTGAATAGTTATTTTAATGTGTTACAGGGGGAGAAAGACTGTCCCTGCTATATGCGAACTCTCTCCTGCATGTATGGTACAAAGTGCAGGTTTAATCACCCTGATCCTACACCTGTAGGAGAATCTGACCCCCCATCTGGAAATGGTAATGGTGGACCTGCATCATTACAAGGTGCATCGTCAGCAACAGCAGCACGATGTTATGCACCAATATCATTGAACAATGCTCCGCTTTATGAGCCAATAATGACTCCACCATCTCAAGAGTTTCCTTCTCAAAATACAGAATGGAATGGTTATCAGGTAGTCTTCGGTGTCAGTAACTGTCATCACTTTGATATACCAATTAACATTTTTTAAGGGATAAGATTTCAAGTAAGATCTTTTCATTAAACTAGTAATATGGCCTCTCTCGCATCAAGTTAGTAATAGAATTACTACTGTTCTCTTTTGCATTTTTGCATGCATGCTTTTCCCTTCATTTTCCTTTTTTGGTTGTGGCATGTTTAGGCTCCAGAAAGAAGCATGCCTGCACCTCCACCATATGTTATGAACCACTTAGTGACTGAAACCAACACCTATGAACAATATCCACAGCAGAAGCAAGTTCAAGAATTCCCAGAGCGACCTGGGCAACCTGTTTGCTTGTACTTCTCGAGAGCAGGGGATTGCAAGCATAAATCCAATTGCAAATATCACCATCCAAAAAATCAGACTGCAGTGCACCCCTCATGTGCACTGAGTGACAAGGGCCTGCCTTTGAGACCAGTAAGTTCACTTTTCTTTGAATTTGCTTTTAAATTGAATATATAATTATGGAATATGATCTAACAAGTACCTGTTGTACAAATTTTTGAAGTGATGGAATAATAATTGGAAAACACAAAATTGTGAAAGTTTTTAGCTTCCTTTTAATAAATTAGCAATGTGGCAAAAAAAATGTTCATTACTGATACAAATTTGACCTTGGGAAAACATTGTAGTGAAAGTTGTGGACATCTCTCTTCCTACATAAAGAATCTTGACTAACCATGAGAGCCTATGTTTGAATTTGATCGCATATTACGCTTCATTATTGCATGTCATTGATCACACAAATTTTGTACTAAATTTGTAATCCCAGGGTCAGAACATCTGCACACAATACAGGGCGTATGGCATTTGCAATTCTGGGCCAGCTTGTAAATTTAACCATCCGTCATTATGATCTTCCCTTAAGTGACTCGACGACTACAAATGGGGCAGGAACATCTGTGTAAATAAGTTTGCATGAAATGGCTTTTAGAGCACATCTCTTTTTGTTATGTAGTAACTTTTTCTCCCAGCTGCCACAGGCCTTTCAGTTTCGGATGTGAGAACTTAATGGAAACAGGGCATGTAAATAATTTCGTATTTATGTCATGTTACCCGAAAATCCAAGTTTAATTCGGAATATCAGCTGAATTTTATGGTTACGGACTCTTCACGAGTCTCTTCAATTGGCCACTTCTGTAATTGATAACTTTTTAGTCGCAATAGAAATGTGTGATATTTACCTCCAAATAAATGACTGCCAATAGGGAGAGAAACTCATGCAACTTTTTGCTATTTGCGGGATAATGATACGCGAGATAACTTTTTCACGTGTCATCATGTTATTGGTTGGGGTTAGCAAAAGTGATATTCCCGTTACAAATTTTTTCAGCAAACATGGGAGAGGAGAGGTTTTCTTTCAATTAGTGAGTTATGAGGAGTGATAATTTCCAATACTACTCAATACATGACTCGAAACCCACACAAAAAGTTAGCGGGTCAACTTGCATGATTAAATTTTCAGGGCATTTTTGGGTTAAGCCGTCATGACTCGTTTAATAAATGGTTGGGTTTTAAGTCAACCCACCTTTACTCATTTAATAATCGGTTGAGTTTCAAGTCAACCTGGCAACCTGATAAAATACCTATGTAAGCAGTTTATTAAACAGGTTGTGTCAACTACACATAACCCATTTCTTTGTTTCTTCGTCATTTTCATCATTTTCTAATTTCTTTTATTTCTCTTCCTTAATCTTTATACAGACAGAGAGGCAAAGTGCAATTACTTGATTAAATTATCAAAATTCAGGTTTTTTTAATGACCTTGTGAAATTGAGATGTGGGTCTTTGTTTTTTTATTCTTTCTTTTTATTTGTTTTTACTTATTACCCAATACTCAATTATGCAAGTGATTCTTGTATGAGTCATTTTTTTATACCCAATACCCAATTATGCAAGTGATTTTGATAAAAGGAAAAAACATAAGAAATTTATTTTTGTCAAATTACTTGAGTCAATTTACTAGAATTGAAATCACACTGAAAACTACGAGGAAGGGGATTACATAGTTAGGGAGAATGGGTCCTTAATGATGAAAAACAAAACAAAATCAAGAACAGTACGAGGATAAACGATGAAAACCAAACAAGGGTATTACCCATTATCATGGGAGAATCTCCGCTTTTCCAAAAGCAGCTTTGAAACCCAAAACAAAATAAAACAAAAGAAAACAAAAAAGCAGATGACTTTGACTTGACGAATCAAAACAGAACAAACTGAGTGCCCTTGTTGTGATCAGATGAGTGAGGATGTGCAGGGTGCAAGCAAGCAACCATAGTTGCTTAAGTTGACAGCAAACCCAGCAATCCAGCTTCCTTCATCCCTCACTAATATTAATTAATTAATTAATTCTATAAAATAAAATAATTTAAAAAAAAAACACGATCAGTAACACAATCACCAGTGATGTTTCCAGCTGCAGCTGTACGTGTCCTGCTCCCAGTGTCAGTGTCTGTGATTTACGTAATTTATAGGTATTTGAGATCAGGACGGCAAACAGAGAGCTCTCCAAATACCGGTGACAACGACGACGTTCCACCCCAAAATTCCGGTAACAACGACGTCGTTCCCTTTCCTGAACTGTCAGATCGCGATCGTACCATCCTTGAAGAGATTCTGAAAGATAACCATGTTCTCCTCGATAAGATTCGGGCACTCGAGCCCGCCTTCCTTGATGGGCTTCGGAAAATCAAGCCCGCCGTCCTCCGTGAGATGGTGTGTGACTCTGTTCAATTGGATCCTGTCATCGTTGATGCGATTTGTAAATTGTCTTTGAAAGGAGGAAAGGAGGAAGGCGAAGAAAACGAAAATGGAAACGTAAACGAGACGAAGAGCGAAGAGAGGGATGAGGAAAGAAGCAGAAGCTGTCATTACCCAGTGAGGCCGACTGGGACTTGTAAGTTTGGGCCCAATTGCAAGCTTAATCACCCTCGCATAACAACGAAAAACAATCAGGTATATCTCTCGTCTTTCGCCTTCGGCATTTGCATATGTATAATGTATGTTTATGGTTGAAAGATTGAGAATTTTTTTGTTTGGCCCGGCCTTCGTTTATCATTATTTGAGCTGAGAATTGCTGGCAGCAAAGCCATGTCTGTGATTCTATGAGTTTATTGGTTTAGTCATTAGTGTATTTGTATGTATTCATCGGTGAGTATATTATGCTGTGATGATGATGATTTTTGTCCGCGGAATTTAACTAGTGTCACTTTCATATGCTTTTTTTCTTTTTCAAAAATCTTTGCGGTGAAGTTTGTTGTGCCCCCGGAGAAATGGGGACCTTGGTCTGCCTTTGTGTTTGAGACATTAATGTTTCCTGGCCTTGTATGATTGCTGTTCTTGGTGCTCTGCTCTCTTTATCTTTGTTATTATCGTTATGATTCTCAGAAACTTTCTATCTTAAGTTACGGTTTTTACTGCAATTGTTTGATCTTCATGTCTAGATTTTGTTTTACTTCATATATTTGGTATTAAGTAGTATCTCACTTTTTTGTGTTTTGATGATGGGGTTTCTGAGTTGGTTATCTGGTTAACATGCATAATTGAATAAATAAGCTAAACGTTTTAACTTTTGGACAACTTTAGAATCATTAGGTCTTGAACATATTTGTTCATATTGCTTGGGAAGGTAAGTCAGCCGTTTTGATCAACTTATAGTGACTAGTTAGTTAATTTATTATTGGATGTGTCTTCACGACAATTGTACAGTGTTTCATGACAATCACTTATTGCTTTTTTATGCAGTTATTACAATTATGTTTTTAGATGTCGATGTCAATGATTATGCAGAGAAATGGGTACTTTTGGTCTACCTTAGTGTTTGAGACATTAATGTTTCTGGCCTTGTATGATTGCAGGAAATATTAGTGTTCTTGGTGCTCACTTTCTGTTTGTTGGTGTTTTGAAATTTCTCATGTTAATTGAAGGTTTCAAAGAACAAGATGAAGGAAAGGGAAGGGTTGGCAGAGAAGCCAGGCAAGACAGAATGCAAGGTTATTATCATTATGATTCTCAGAAACTATCTGAAGTTATGGTTGCAATTGTTTGATCTTCATATCTAGATTCTCTTTTACATACATCTTTGTGGTGAAATTTGTTGTGCCAGAGAAATGGGGACTTTTAGTCTACCTTAGTGTTTGAGACATTAATGTTTCTGGCCTTGTATGATTGCAGGAAATATTAGTGTTCTTGGTGCTCACTTTCTGTTTGTTGGTGTTTTGAAATTTCTCATGTTAATTGAAGGTTTCAAAGAACAAGATGAAGGAAGGGGAAGGGTTGGCAGAGAAGCCAGGCAAGACAGAATGCAAGGTTATTATCGTTATGATTCTCAGAAACTATATGAAGTGATGGTTGCAATTGTTTGATCTTCATATCTAAATTTTCTTTTACATACATCTTTGTGGTGAAATTTGTTGTGCCAGAGAAATGGGGACTTTTGGTCTACCTTAGTGTTTGAGACATTAATGCTTCTGGCCTTGTATGAATGCAGGAAATATTTGTGTTCTTGGTGCTCACTTTCTGTTTGTTGGTGTTTTGAAATTTCTCTTGTTAATTGAAGGTTTCAAAGAACAAGATGAAGGAAGGGGAAGGGTTGGCAGAGAAGCCAGGCAAGACAGAATGCAAGGTTATTATCGTTATGATTCTCAGAAACTATCTGAAGTGATGGTTGCAATTGTTTCATGACAATCACAGTTACTGTTTTTTTATACACTGATTATCTTATCTAAAAACTGGGACTTGTAATTTTGGGCCCAATTGCAAGTTTAATCACCCTTGTAGAAGGAAAAACAGGAAAAATAATCAGGTATATCTCTCTTCTTTCGCCTTCAGCATTTGCATATGTATGTTTATGGTTGAAAGATAGTGACTTTTTTTATGTTTGCCCCGGCCCTCGGTTATTATTAGTTGAGCTGAGAATTGCTGGCAGCAAAGCCATGTATGTAATTCTATAGGTTTATTGGTTTAGTCATTAGGGTATATGTATGTGTGCATGTGTCTAATGTATTCATCGGTGAGTATATTATGCTGTGATGATGATTTTTGTCTGCAAAATTTACTCGAAATGAAAGGACGCACCACTTTCGTATTTACTAAAGATAATCTTGCCATAGAAGAAATTTTTGCATTGATTCAAAGCTTGTTAACTTTTTGTTGTAGCTGAAAGGCTGAAACTGGCTTTTTTTCTTTTACATACATCTTTTTGGTGAAATTTGTTGTGCCAGAGACACGGGGACTTTGGGTCAGCCTTAGTGTTTGACACATTAATGTTTCTGGCCTTGTATGAATGCAGGAAATATTTATGTTGTTGGTGCTCACTTTCTGTTTGTTGGTGTTTTGAAATTTATCATTTTGATTGAAGGTTTCTAAGGTCAGACAGAATGCAAGGTTATTATCGTTATGATTCTCAGAAACTTTCTATCTGAAGTTATGGTTTTTACTGCAATTGTTTGGTCTTGATGTCTAGATTTTGTTTTCCTTCATATATTTTGTATTGAGTAGTATCTCAGTCGTTTATGTTTTGATGATGGGGTTTCAGAGTTTGGTTATCTGAAAGTTTGTAGGTTAGCATGTGTAATTGAATAAATAAGCTAAAACCTTTTATATTTCAGACAACTATAGAATCATAAGGTCTTGAACATATTTCTTCATATTGTTTGGGAAGGTTTGTCATCTGCTTTGATCAACTTATAGTAACTATGGTTAAATTATTATAGGATGCGTTTTCACGACACGGTATACTGTTTCATGACAATCAGTTATGGCTTTTTTAGTGATTACAACTTTTTTTGGATGTCGATGACAATTCTTTCCCTTTGTACCTTATATTCAAATCTGCGCAATATGCATGATGGACTAGTAACAGTTTCATAATGTTTAACACTAGAGCTTTTCGCAGAATTACTTCAGATCAGGAGGATGTAAACCCGGAAATGCTTTTTCTTTCAACCCCAAAAGAGGGGAACCTTCTGTGGCTCCAGTTCAAGAACTTAACTTTATGGACCTGCCAATTCGTCCGGTATAAATATCTATTAACGAAGTTTTAGATTTATTATTTTACTTTTTGCTTAATTTCTTGGTCTTTTGGAGCTATTATCATGTCTCTGTCTATTCCCTGTATATTTATTTTTACATGTTACAGGGGGAGAAAGAATGTCCTGACTATATGAAAAATGGCTCATACAAGTCTGAAACTAACTGCACGTTTAATCACCCTGATCCTACCGCTACAGGAGAAACTGGCCCCCCATCCGGATACATTGATGATGGACCTGCATCAGTACAAGGTGCATCGTCATCAACAGCATGGGATTCCCTTTGTGTGCAAATAATTCCTCCATCTCAAGGGATTCCTTCCCAAAATACAGAAGGGAATGGTTCTCAGGTACTTTTATTCATCACTCCTATATTAGTGTTGGTTGTTATCACTTTGGTATACCAATCCACATTTTTAAGGGATCACACCCCGCCCCGCCGCCCGCCCCCCCCCCCCCCCCCCCCCTCTCTCTTTTTAATGCGATAGTGGCCAGTTGTAGTCATCTGTTTATTTGTTGATATATCTGTCCATTCAAACCTTTTTATGGGCGTCCCTTTTAGTTTGTGGGTATTATTACTTCCTGAGTCGTTAAGCTATGGTGAGTCCTGATGAGGAAAGCATGAAACTTTTCCTGATTATGTTACGAATCATATCCTGTGATGCTGTTCAATTTGCACCAAACAATTTTTTCGTGTATGGATACGTAGAATATATAGAACTACTAAATTTTCGCATGCATGCTTTCCCCTTCAAATTTGTTTTGGTTGTGGCATGTTTAGGATCCAGAATATCTACCAGAGAGAAGCATACCTGCACCTCCACCATATGTAATGAACAAGGCCGTGACTGAAACCAACATCTATGAACAAAATCCACAGCAGAAGCAAGTTGAAGAATTCCCAGAACAACCTGGGCAATGTGCACTGAGTGACAAGGGCCTCCCTTTGAGACCAGTGAGTTCGTACTTCTTTGGAGTGTGCTTTTTAAAGTAATTACATAATTATGGAATATGATCTAACAAGTACCTGTTGCACAATTTTTAAGTGATGGAATAATTGGAAATTTCAAAATTTTGCAAGTTTTTAGCTTCCTTTGGATAAATTAGCATGTGCCATGAAAATGTTCATTACTAATACAAATTTGATCTTGGGAAAAACTTGTGTTGAAATTTGTGGACACATCTCTTTCTACATAAAGAATCTTGACTAACCATGAGAACCTATGTTTGATCACGTATTACGCTTCAAAATTGCACGTCATTGATCGCACAAAATTTTGTACTAAATTTGTTTCAAATCCAGGGTGAGAAAATTTGCAAACAATACAGTAGCGATGGCATTTGCAATTCTGGGCCAGCCTGTAAATTTGACCATCCGTCATTATCAACTTCCCTTCTGTGACTCAGCGACTACAAATGGGAGTAGAAGTGAACTGATGCTACAATTCAGCCGCAGCCTATGTAATAAGTATTGCCTGAAATAGCTGCTGGAGCACAGGATTTGCATCACCGAGGACATGTAATCTGTTTTTGTTTGTCTTATAAATGTATCAAAAAATTTCTCCCAGCTGCCGCCTTTCACTTCTGTTATGGATGACTTTTTGGTCACAATAGAAATGTGTACTATTGACCTCCAAACCAAACGACTGCTAATAGGGGAGAGGTTTTTTTTCTTTTCTTCTTGTTTTCTTGATCAATGGGGGCGAGGGATTCAGAACTTGGGGATCTCTTCAAACGTTGGGAGTATTTCTTTACGTACCATGTACCTTTGCTTACTTAGTATTTAATAAACTTAAGAAAATAATCATGAACAAACTCAATCGTACCTTACAAATGCAATCGAGACAGGGAGGGGATATAAAATATAGTTGAATTACGAGGGATATCAAACTACAAACTACAGGAGATATAAAATTCCGTAACATACTTATTCATTCACAAAGTTGAACAAAAATTCGGACGTCTTTGAATTTTATAGGGATATTCATTTACAAAATTGAACAAAAATTTGGACTTATCCTTGAATTTTATGAGGATATCAAATTATATGGGTTAAATTGTCAAAGACACTTACCATTATAAGGATGTCAAACTATATGAACTAAAAACACACGTACCATTATAAGGATGTCAAACTATATGGGTTAAATTGTCAAAGAATATCAAACTATATGGGTCAAATTATAAGGATATCAAACTATATGGTCAAATTGTCAGAAATAAAAACACAAGTACCGTTATAAGGATATCAAAATACATGGAAAAAAAAATTTAAAAGGAAAAAGCAGATGACTTTGACCTCACCAATTAGAACAAAAGACTGGCTCAAACTCAATGCCCTGGTGATGAGATGAGTGAGGATGTGCAGAGTGCAAGCAAGCAACCATAGTCAGTGTTGCTAAGTTGACAGCGAACCCAGCAACCCAGCATCCTTAATCCATCACTAATATTTAATTAATTCTCAAAAACACGATCAGCAGTGATGTTGCCAGCTGCAGCTGCACGTCTCCTAATACCAGTGTCAGTGTCAGTGATTTACGTAATTTATAAGTATTTGAGATCTGGACGGCAAACAGAGAGCTGGGTTTACCCCAATCGCGGTAACAACGATGATGTTCCCCCGAAGTCCGGTAAGAACGGCGTCGTTCCCCCAAAGTCCGGTAAGAACGACGTCGTTCTCTATCCTGAACTGTCTGATGGCGATCTTGAGCTTCTGAAAAATGACCGTGTCCTCAATGATAAGATTCGGACACTCGACCCCGCCGTTCTTGATGACCTTCTGAAAATCGACCCCGTCGCCCTTGATGCGCTTCTGAGAATCGACCACGCCGTCCTCCACGACTCTGCT
This sequence comes from Prunus fruticosa, assembly GCA_018703695.1. Taxonomy (NCBI): domain Eukaryota; kingdom Viridiplantae; phylum Streptophyta; class Magnoliopsida; order Rosales; family Rosaceae; genus Prunus; species Prunus fruticosa. Next base: position 25,558,975 of record CM031921.1, on the reverse strand, counting down.
GAATTGGATCCTGCCATCATTGATGCGATTTGTAAACTGTCTGAGAAGGAGGAAGGTGACGAAGAGGCCGACTGTAGTTTTAGTCGGCGAGTAACTGAGAGCTCTCTAGTCGTCGTGGTTCCCCCAAATTCCGGTAACAACGACGTCCTTCCCACAAATTCCGGTGACAACGGCGTCCTTCCCACAAATTCCGGTGACAACGGCGTCCTTCCCCCAAATTCCGGTGACAACGGCGTCCTTCCCCCAAATTCCGGTAACGACGTCCTTCACTATCCTGAACTGTCTGATCGCGATCTTGCCATCCTTGAAGAGATTCTGAAAGATGACCCTGTCCTCCTTTATGAGATTCGGTCACTTGACCCCGTCGTTATTAATGCGCTTCGGAAATTCGATCCCGCCGTCCTCCGTGAGATGGTGTTCGACTCTGCTGAGGTGGATCCTACCATCATTGATGCGATTCGTAAATTGTGTTTGAAACGAAAGGAGGAAGATGAACAAGAGGCTAAGGGGAGTTGTAGTGGCCGAGAAACTGAAACTGAAAGCGAAAACGAAAATGGAAACGAGACACAGAGCCAAGAGAGGGATGAGGAAATAAGCAGAAGCCATCATTACCCATTGAGGCCTGAAGCTCCAGACTGTTCGTATTATCTAAGGACTGGGACTTGTAAGTTTAGGTCCAATTGCAAGTTTAATCACCCTCGCACAACAACGAAAAACAATCAGGTATCTGTCTTTTTTCGCTTTCAGCATTTGCAAATGTATGATATAATGCATGTTTATGGTTGAAAGGTTGAGAATTTTTATGTTTTCCCGGTCTCGGCCTCATTTCAGCTGACAATTGCTGGCAGCAGCAAAGCCATATCTGTGTTTCTATAGGTTTATTGGTTTAGTCGTTAGTGTATGTATAATGTTATATACGTTCATGTGTTGTTATAGTGTGAAGACTGTATTTATGGGTAAGTATATTATGCTGTGATCATAATTTTTGTCCCCGGAATTGACTCAAAATGAAGTGACGCACCACTTTCATATTTGCTAAAAAATGATATTTCCATAAAAGAGATTTTACTTTTGCTTGTAGCCGAAAGCCTGGAACTGGCTTTTTCTTTTGCATACATCTTTGTGGTGAAAATTGATATGCCAGAGAAATGGGGACATTGGGTCCGCCTTAGTGTTTGAGACATTAATGTTATACCACTTGAGCTTGTTGCAGGATTACTTCTGGTCAGGAGGACATAAAGACGGAAGAGATGGTAGTTTCAACCCCAGAAGCAGGGAACCTTCTGCAGCTCCATTTGTAGAAAACTTTATGGGCCTGCCAATTAGCCCGGTATAAATTTTAGGTTTGATCTGCAAAATTTTGAGGAATGAATATCTATTCATGATCTTTATGATTTTATCTTTGGGTATATTCTTGGTCTTTCAGAGCTATTATCATGTCTCAGTCTGTTCCTTGAATATTTATTTTAACGTGTTACAGGGGGAGAGAGACTGTCCCTACTATATGCGAAATCTCTCCTGCGGGTATGGTTTAAACTGCAGGTTTAATCACCCTGATCCTACACCTGCAGGAGAATCTGAACCCCCATCTGCATATGGTAATGGTGGACCTGCATCATTGCAAGGTGCATCGTCATCAACAGCAGCACGATGGTCTGCACCAAGATCATTGAACAATGCTCCACTTATAATTCCACCATCTCAAGGGATTTCTTCCAGAAATACAGAACACAATGGTTATCAGGTACTTTTATTCATCACTTCCGTATTATAGTCATCAGTTTCAGTAACTGTCATCACTTTGATATACAATTTAACATTTTTTAAGGGATAAGATTTCAAGTAAGAATTTTTTTTTCATGTTACTTATAAAAAAAACCATTTATTGTATGGCCTTTCTCTCTCTCTCTTCTCTGTCGTGGCATGTTTAGGCTACAGAAACAAGTATGCCTGCACCTCCACTATATGTTAAGAACCACTCAGTGACTGAAACCAACGCTTATGAACAATATCCACAGCAGCAGCAAGTTGAAGAGCTCCCACAACGACCTGGGCAACCTGTTTGCATTTACTTCTCAACAACAGGGGATTGTAAGTTTAAATCTAATTGCAAATATCACCATCCGAAAAATCAGACTCTAGTGTCCCCCTCATGTGCACTGAATGACAAGGGCCTGCCTTTGAGACCAGTAAGTTCACTTTTCTTTGAATTGTGCTTTTCAAAAGTGAATACATAATTATGGAATATGGAATATGGTTATCAGGTACTTTTATTCATCACTCCCGTATTATAGTCATTAGTTTCAGTAACTGTCATCACTTTGATATACAATTTAACATTTTTTAAGGGATAAGATTTCAAGTAAGAAATTTTTTTTCATGTTACTTATAAAAAAAACCATTTTTAGTATGCTCTCTCTCTCTCTCTCTCTCTCTCTCTCTCTCTCTCTCTCTCTCTCTCGTATGTTTAGGCTATAGAAACAAGTATGCATGCACCTCCACCATATGTTATGAACCACTCAGTGACTGAAACCAACGCTTATGAACAATATCCACAGCAGCAGCAAGTTGAAGAGCTCCCACAACGACCTGGGCAACCTGTTTGCATTTACTTCTCAACAACAGGGGATTGTAACTTTAAATCTAATTGCAAATATCACCATCCAAAAAATCAGACTGCAGTGTCCCCCTCATGTGCACTGAATGACAAGGGCCTGCCTTTGAGACCAGTAAGTTCACTTTTCTTTGAATTGTGCTTTTCAAAAGTGAATACATAATTATGGAATATGGTTATCAGGTACTTTTATTCATCACTCCCGTATTATAGTCATTAGTTTCAGTAACTGTCATCACTTTGATATACAATTTAACATTTTTTAAGGGATAAGATTTCAAGTAAGAAATTTTTTTTCATGTTACTTATAAAAAAAACCATTTTTAGTATGCTCTCTCTCTCTCTCTCTCTCTCTCTCTCTCTCTCTCTCTCTCTCGTATGTTTAGGCTATAGAAACAAGTATGCATGCACCTCCACCATATGTTATGAACCACTCAGTGACTGAAACCAACGCTTATGAACAATATCCACAGCAGCAGCAAGTTGAAGAGCTCCCACAACGACCTGGGCAACCTGTTTGCATTTACTTCTCAACAACAGGGGATTGTAACTTTAAATCTAATTGCAAATATCACCATCCAAAAAATCAGACTGCAGTGTCCCCCTCATGTGCACTGAATGACAAGGGCCTGCCTTTGAGACCAGTAAGTTCACTTTTCTTTGAATTGTGCTTTTCAAAAGTGAATTATGGAATATGGTTATCAGGTACTTTTATTCATCACTCCCGTATTATAGTCATCAGTTTCAGTAACTGTCATCACTTTGATATACAATTTAACATTTTTTAAGGGATAAGATTTCAAGTAAGAAATTTTTTTTCATGTTACTTATAAAAAAAAACCATTTTTAGTATGGCCTCTCTCTCTCTCTCTTCTCTGTCGTGGCATGTTTAGGCTATAGAAACAAGTATGCCTGCACCTCCACCATATGTTATGAACCACTCAGTGACTGAAACCAACGCTTATGAACAATATCCACAGCAGCAGCAAGTTGAAGAGCTCCCACAACACCCTGGGCAACCTGTTTGCATTTACTTCTCAACAACAGGGGATTGTAAGTTTAAATCTAATTGCAAATATCACCATCCGAAAAATCAGACTGCGGTGTCCCCCTCATGTGCACTGAATGACAAGGGCCTGCCTTTGAGACCAGTAAGTTCACTTTTCTTTGAATTGTGCTTTTCAAAAGTGAATACATAATTATGGAATATGATCTAACAAGTAGCTGTTGTACAATTTTTTTAAGTGATGGAATAATTGGAAAATTCAAAATTTTGCAAGTTGTTAGCTTCCTTTGAATAAATTAGCAGTGTGCCATAGCGATGTTCATTACTAATACAATTTGACCTTGGGACAAAATTGTAGTCAAAGTTGTGGACATCTCTCTTTCAATATAAAGATTCTTGACTAACCATTACAGCCTATGTTTGATCACATATTACGCTTCATTATGGCATGTCATTTATCACACAAATTTTGTCCCAGGGTCAGAACATCTGCACACAATACAGTAGCTATGGCATTTGCAATTCTGGTCCAGCTTGTGAATTTGACCATCCGTCGTTATGAACTTCCCTTCTGTGACCCGACGACTACAAATGGGGCACAGACATCTGGGAGTAGAAGTAGAACTGATGCTACAATCAGCCGCAGCCTGTGTAATAAGTTTAGCATGAAAGGGCAGTTATTGCACGAATTCGCATCACCAAGGACATGTAATCTCTTTTTCTTATTTAGTCTTGGAAATGTATTAAACTTATTCTCCCAGCTGCCACAGGCCTTTCAGTTTCGGGTGTGAGAACTTAATGGAAACAGGACATGTAAATAATTTCGTATTTATGTCATTTTACCAGAAAATCTAAGTTTAATTTGGAATGTCCTCCGAAATTTATGGTTACGGTCTCGTACGAGTATCTTCAATAGGCCACTTCTGTAATGGACTGCCAATAAAGGAGAGAAGGGGGGTTTTCTTTTTAACCAGTGGGCGATGGGGATTCACTCTGTTCCTCCTGAAATGAGTTAGCTTCTGGGCTTGGTAGGGGCTGATGAGATTCATACAAGGTCCTGCAGCCGTATATATTTCTAGTGCAATTTCCACAGAACTAAGCAGTGAACTCCAGGTACAATAGTAATATATTTTACTCTTATTAGTAATAGAGTGAGATTGTTGTGCCCAAGTATTAAACTGAGAACCACAAATTTCTGTATATATATATTACAAATTTTTATGTTTACCAGTCCTCTTTTTCATTCTATACAACAAAATATATATGCAAAACCCTTTGAAACATATATATAGAAGACAAAAGAAGCCAAAATCAAGCACAAGTGAAAAGGAAAGGAAGGAACAAAAAAAAAACTGTTTATATATGAGAATTTGCTGTTCCACATCTTTCCCAGGCACCAGAAAGTGTCTTTGCTTGTAGCTCCTCCCAGTCCCACCTAATATATTGCATTATCATCACCATGCCCCAAAAGCAGTTGTTGATTTATGTCAACCACAGCAAAACCATCTCTTCTGCAATATTCAATCAGAAAAACAACAATGCTCTGAGAAATAGTGAAAAAATGGCATTGACAGACACGACCCAAAAGTCACATTCCATGAGCACCTCTAGTATTTGTTTTACCTTTGAGGGAGGATATTTGGGATAATGCTCATTGACAGTGTTGTATCCAGCACCATTTCTTCGTAGGCTGCCGTCAGTTTTTCGTGGGGTGACCATCGTCACTTGAGCTGCACTGGTCTTCTTTTCATCCCTCGCCTTGTTGAATATAACAGTAAATCCTTCAGCTGAAGCTGGGTTATTTACATCCCACTCCCCAAATTTAGGTAATGGCCGACCTTTATCCTGCTGAATTATTGAAAAAGAAGAAGCTCCCGTTAGTATCTACCACACTAACTAGCTAGGTCATCTGTCTCATTTTGATGTTCGTTGCCCATTACGATTTATACAAACATACGTGCGCGCGCACACACCTCGATACTAATTGTTCTATAAAGATCGGGAAAAAAAAAACATGGTTTTGATGAATCCTATATCGAACCCATTTCTCCACACATCTGCCTTCATTCTTCACCTCCTTTCTCTAACCTTAACTTTCCCTCCACATCAATCCTCTGCCTTTAGTGCATAAACTGCGTGAAGACTTGAGGGTTTACCATTTACCTTGCTGACTTAGTATTTAAATAACTTAAGAAAAGAATCATGAACAAACACATTGTACCGTCACGATTGTGATGGAGACAGGGAGGGAACATACATAATTCCTATTTATTCTTACCCAATTTAATAACTTTGATCTGGAGGAATTTAACATGTAAGATCGGTATCAATTCGATCAATTAGGGCAAAAAAATTGCACTAGAGAAACGAAAAAACAAAGAAGATGACGAAGGAAGATCCTCCATGGAAGACCAATGTTAAGAGTCCCTTTAACTATATTGCATACGTATCCAAGCATGCATGACACATTGGAATGCTAGGAATTACGGAAAGAGATTGCCTTTAGGACATTACAATAGAAAACCTAAAACTCATTCTTTCACCTTTAAGACAAAAGAAATTGCCCAGACTTCTAAATAAGAAATTGAATAAGAAACTTCACGATGAAATTAACAACATGCATGCATTCATGCCTGGCCTATAGATACATAAAATAAAAATAAAACAAAACGAGGGGAAGAAAAAAAAAATGAAGAAGATGTTACCGAAGCCATGATGGAGGGAAGGCGGGAGCTGCCGACTGGATGGTTTGGAGGAGGAAGTTTTACAAGAAAAGGAAAAAATATTATGAAGGAGAGGGGATGTTGTAGAGTCAAAAGACTCTAGAGAGAGAAACAAGGAGCGATTTGTTAGGCCATTTTAGGAGATGAGCCTTTTTGTTAATCTTGTTGATTCTTATCCTTTCTCTTCTCCCTCGTTAATGTTTGCATGTTTTGTTGCCTACGTAGCAAATATGCTGAGGTACACACATGTACGCACCGTTTCTGTCCTCTAGATCCATGTGTCATGGCACCTTGCTGTGCTGAACTGTAAATTACATAAAATATATCGAATATATTAAAGATTACAACAGTTGATGTGGCAACCGCTTTTTTATTTTCATTAGTGAAACCCAAAAATTGTGAAAATTCATTCTTGAAATCCCAAAATTGCAAAAATTCATTCATAAAACTGCAAAATAAAAAATTCATTTGCAAAAACCCTAAAGAGCGAAAATCCACTTGAAACACTAGAATGCAAATATATTAAGGAACTCCAAATTATAAGAATTCATTTACAAAACTCTAAAATGCGAAAATGCATTCGAGAAACACAACAAACAAAAATTTATTCATGGAACCCATAATTTCCAAATCTTATTCGCAAAGCCCCATATGCGAAAATTTTATAGGGGATCCAGAATGCAAAATTTCATTCTTGAATAGCATTTTTTGGGTTTTTGGGGCTTTGTGAATAAAGTTTAGTGTCTCACTATTTCACATTTTCGCATATTTGAATTTCATGAATGAATTATCATCTTTTGAAATTTCGCTTTCGTGGGTTATTTTTCGACTTTTTGAGTTCCACTAAACTATGTGGTACAATGAAAGCTAAGCATATTAACGAACTCCAAATTACAAAGTGCATTTGAAAGACTCGAAAATCATTCACAAAACTTCAGAATTCACAATATCAGGCTTTTGAAGTTGGAGGGTGGAGGGTTGCAGCTTTACAACACTCAATAGCTGAAAGAGAACGCTTAGCAGATTAGATGAAGGCAAGTCCCGTAACGAGTGCAAATAGAGGAGGATGCCTAAGGTTCAACCAGTCCAAGTACGACCAGAAAAATTAGTTTTTTCGCTCAAGAAATCATTGCAAACAGTAGAAAACATAGTTCTCAACAAATAAACATTTCTTCCACCATTTCTCAAGAAAATGTGATTGGCGAATCATTGTAAGTATTTCAATGATTGATCCAATTTATGATTTAGGGATTATGACTACTTCTATAATGCACTAGTAAATCGACGTCGTTTGAACTAGAAATGCTCTGTTGGGATTTGGAATGATAAAATAGCACAACTGTGGTGTCACGCTCCGAATTTTCAATAACAATTAATCTGCAAAATTAAACAGAACAACCAACAATCCGGGACGCGAAGCTCGGAACCTTCAACAAAAGTACCTAGAAATTTAAATTTTTCTTCCTTGATACAACACCACTGTTCTGAACCACAATGTCAATAATGACTCAACTCTTCTAGAGTCAAATATTACATTATAAACTCACATAATAAATGAACAATCATCATTTTACATAATATACTCCTCAGAGCTTATTTCACACGCGGAAGTCTAACACTCACCAACACTCTCACACCACACTTTACACTCTGGAACCACCAACGAGCCTCCTGCTCCTCACCTTAATTCTCCTGCTCACCGTCTCTACCACCTGCAGGATTTTCCCCTACACCATTGAATAGTACACCGGGTTCACCAGAACAACCCGGTAAGCTTTCTGAAGCTTGTATGAGTAAACCACGTCCAGAGTATAATATGTCAAATTACACATAATATACAAACACATGCACTTTCATTAGCACACCACAATCCTTGTATAACCAAGGTTAATATCACCACAATCCTTTCATAAACATTAATATCACCACAAACAGAATTCTTTTATTTTATTTTAAGAACCTTTTTCGATCACCACCTGTGACCACACCAAAACTCTTTATTTCAAAGTAGTTTTCTCACGTCATTTATTTGACGGATAGAAGAGAGAATACTATGAACCTCTAATCTATAACACTACAAAACTCCAAAGTAGTGTTCACTCATGATTACACTCCAGTCATGAGTACTAGATGGCGCCAGACTAGAGCTCTAACTGTTCTTGGGTCTTGCTCCCTAGGGTAATTTATCCCTCATTATTTGCCACGAGAATGCCCACCTAACAAACTTAGAAGGGATTCAAGGTATTCTCACCTAAATCCGTCAACACCAAAACTCCAACACCAAAACACCAACACCAAAACAATATAAAATGTTGTTTCACATTAACCATTGTTTTTATAGCCAAATACACCAATCACAGTAATATATATTTATTATATATATTTATGTGGTTATTCACGAATGAATTTCCACCATACATCCACAACATAGTTATATGGTTAAACACCAAAATCTCCAATAATAATAATCAATTCAAAACAAAATAGATTTCAATTACCTCATGAACCGTTGAAAAACAAGTTTATGTGTTTTAAATCAATTAAAACATTTTATAAAATCACAACCAACATGTTAATTATAGCCATTAACATTCTCCAAGGTCACATTATAATAAATATAATAATTCGTGATTTTACTCACGATTAGGATGGTTTTACTCACCTCTCCTCCAAGCTGCGTCTTCAACAACTTAACGAATCCTCAACGAGCAACTCAAACTCCAACAGTACCTAAGCAAAGTACATAACTCAACTTAGCGCAAAACTCCAAAATCCAAGATTTCACATCAAATGACGAAATTGCCTTTGGACCAACCGGGATCCAAAGCGATCAAATCTCATCCAACCAACTCCAAAACTGTGACGTACGTACTGTCGACGTCGAATCATAACCAATGACACCCATTGTCCAAAAAGTCAATATTTGGGTCCTGTGGGTCCCACATGTCTAATCGACACCCCAAAAATCCGCCTTGGGCCCACAACCTCGGATTCCAAATCCGATCACACCAATGGACTCTAAATAGTCCAGATATCTCCCTACGACAATTTGGGCCCAATCCAACGGTCGGATTATTCTACATTACACGATCGAATGGTGATCGCTCGCTTTAACTTTGAAATTTGATAACTTAAGATCGGGACGTCCGATCGTCAATCTGTCTGAACCTACAGACTCCTCACAACACCAGCTACAACATAATTAAAATTGGACACGATCCAACGGTCCGATCATCTTCAATCAATGGTCCAGTTTTGTGAGGCTCCGAATCGTCGATTAAACGACGGAATCTCAATAATTTTAAACCTACAAACATGTTCAGTGACTCCAGGACTACATTCTGTCTCTAAAGCCCTAACTCAGAATCGCCACCCAGCGCCGCCACGTGCCGCCACCGCCGGTGGTGGTTTGGGTACTATTCCGGAGACGGACCGACCCTAAAATTTCCGGTCAAGACCTATGCCAAAATGTTCGTAATACTGAGTAGAACAACTTTAATTCTTACCTCGAGGTCCAATTCGAAGCGTAAGTGGCTCAAACCGCCTGTTGAAGTTGCTGATTTCACTGTTGACGAACCAACTTCACAGCGTCTCCCTTCCTTCACCGCACCTCCTATGGCTCCGATTCTTCTTGGGTTATGTTCACGAGATAGCAGGCTTTCTATCTGGGTTGGTGGTGTCGATCACCTCCACCGTACGCCGCCGCAGCAGCCGCCGAAAATCGCCTCTCTGACGAGCTCTCAAACCTCCGGGTTAAATTGCAAATTATGAATTCAAACAGTGCCCATCTGAAATTTATAGGCAAAGTCTCTGTTTGCAATTAAGTCCCTGAAACTTCAAACGAGCATAACTTCTTCATTTCAACTCGGATTCACGAACCGTTTCGCCTACGCGTTCGTGAGATCAATCTCAATTTTCCAATTCAAAAATCATAATTTTCTCACTTCAATTTCTTGTACTTCCTTTGAAAAATCATAAACTTAATCATAGGGTATTTTTGTCCCAATTTGATTAAACTCACTTAATTCCAATATTTTTACATCGAACCAAATTCATACAACACCCAAAATAGTCACAAAGCTTAATAAGATTTTCCACAAAAATAATAAAACCAAATATTATTTTTGAGGTCATTACATGTGGCATCGTAAGAGCTATCATGTCAGTTAAAACAAATGGGGCAGTAATTCAATGAGCAGAAACACAAGTTCCCAAATGACCTCCTCCCCCTCCAACCACCGTCAAAGAATTCACTAAAATAATTCTCAGCCACAGCTACAATTTTTTTACAAATCATCTATTTACAGAGACAATTATCTTCTACCTTTGCCGTACATGAACAAAAAAGTACAATATCATACAAGCCGTATCAGTCGAAAATATACAATCTCTGGAAAGTTGCAGTGGCCAAAAATTTCAAGGGAGGGGCGTACTGATCAGACCTCAACGTTAGCCTTGTTTCCAGCAAGAATGAGTGAGATTTCCAACCCACGGCTAAAGGCTTGGTTAAACAGAAGCCGAGACTGGAAGGTGGAGATGAATGGGAACCATGACAAGAATGCTACTGGGGCGAAAATGAGCACACCCATACCAGCATCGTAGATTCTGGCAAACTCCCTTACTGAGTCCCATAAGCCCAGACTTCTGACGATCTTTTTCCAAGTGATGGCTAGCTGTTTTAGGCACAACCAATTCCGATTAAAAGAAAGATGGGAAATCACAGTATAAATTGAATAACACAAGTTAAAAATGTAATATGAATGCAAGCCTAAAAGATTAACTTACGCATAGTATGGCCCATCCAGTAGGAACAATTGCAAGGAAGCTTGCGAATAGGTCCGGTACTGAAAGTTTAGTAAATAGAACAAGAAGAGCAATAACTGCAACAAGTCCCAAGGATGCCACACCCTGTATAAATCTCATCACTAGCTGGAAGTTGGCTGACTTTTTAGGACTGAAGGTGAAAACCTGCAATGTAAAATAGATTTAGCCATGAAGAGTACGAGTTTCACTAACATCAAGCATGCTCAAGAGCATGAGGCAAGGGTTAGCTTTCTTGATACAAACCTTGAAAATCATGACAATAGCTACCAATACAACCCAAGAGAAGCCGTAAATCTGGATTCCCAAAATAGAAAGAACTGTCAAGATAAAGAACGAAGAATGCCAACAATCAAAAGCATATGTCCCATCTAAAATCACAAAAAGGTTCAAGTGATATGAAGTGTACCGCAAGTGATGTGCCCTTTCCAGTTATATGGAGTTTGTACACAATGCCATATTGAAACAAGAAGAACCTCAAGCTCAAAATTGTTTCCAATATACGACCTCTCAATGTTTGAATATGCATCTGCATGAGCAGAAACAACTTGACACATACAACAAACAAAACAAATAGTAAAAAGAAAAAACACTTTTTAACACAAAATAAAACACAAGGGGGGATGAAGTTTAGCTCCACCAGTTGGCATCCAGAGGGAGAGAGAGATTCCTTGAGATACAAGTTCAGAACAAAAAGATAAAAACTTTGTTTGCAAAACTGTGGACGGGAAGATCGCCTTGAACATACAACACAGCTCTACATAACAACAGAATGACCCACAATCCTAAACAAAACTTGATTAAAGAACAAATAACATGCAGCAGCCTCCAGTCTTAAAGAAGAGCAGAAATAAATCCTTTTAACAAAAACCTATTCAGATGCTCGCATCATGAAAACTTATGTAAACTGAGAAATTTGTTATAAAGAAAAAATAATGAAAAAACAGACAATTTTGTTGAAGTACAGTTGAGTTACAAACCTGCTCTTCATCCCACCAAGATTCCCAGCTATTATCTCCCTTAACTCCTACTCCACCTCTGTAAAGAAGCCAACTAGTCCAATCATCAAAATCCTCCACCGTCCTGTTTCATTAACAAGACAACAGCTCAGTTGTTTCAAAAGAAAGTGAACAGCTTCACATATATGAACCATACAAATTGAAAGATAACCCAAACCAAAATGTCATAGAAAAAGTAGATACAAAGATTCCACAAAAAGTGGATATAACATACTTCTGCCACTCGAAACCAGAGGGATTAAAGATATAGGGAGCAAACAACCAGGAGATGACTAGGAACCAACTACTGAGAGTTAGCAAAACGTAAGAAACAGCACCACCATCTGTGTACCCATATGCAATGTAAACTATGAGAAGCAGAGCCACTTCAAACCTGCAAATATTAAGTAATGAGAACTAACAAAAAAAAAGGGTTTAAGAGCTTCCGGAATATAAGAGCAACCCCCCATCCAAAAAATAAAAAAAGGGAAAGAATTTAATTATTCATCACTAGAAAATGTCACTCACGCTTTGACAAAATGACTTCTAGAGTAGAGCCTATAATTTTCAGCAAACTTTATGTGACGAACAACGAAGCCTCTACCAGTAGCTCGGTACTGTTGGGGAAATGAAAAATGCAAATATAACCAATTAATTCCATAAAATAACACAAGCAAGAAAACAAAAACAGAGCTTCTAACAAAGGAGAAGTAAACCAAATACACACCTTTGCACCTCCATGGAGGATGGTGCGCCCAAAATAATGAGTTCTAGTTCCTAACGAGAACGTGAAGAACACAGAACATAACTGAAGCTGCATTGTGATAAAACTAAAAACCGCCTGCAACGCATAAAAGGATTTTCATTACAAAAGCTACCAGGATTTTAAATGCTATACATTTCCATAATTATGTATACAAATCCAGAGCCCTAGAAGCCTAAGACTAGAAGTAATTACTTCATCTTGTGGTTTCTAGTTACCACCCTGGTAAACTAAAAGCTGAAGCTAACAATGCCAAGAGTATGCAGCCCCATTGTATGATAGAATCAGAGATAGGGACGTTAAACATGAGCATGACTCTGATGAGAATTAAATAGACTAACCTTCAGCAATCCCAGTTCAAGTATAAAGCCCATTAACATTGGCACTGCAGTAAAAATTCCAATTTGGACCAAGAACTGTGCATTCAAAACAGCATCCAATGCTGTGTTACCCGACAATTTTGCTTCCTTCGCAATCGCACGATCAAGTCCGGAGAAAGCCTATAAGATTTCACAAAAAGGTATCATATATAATGCATTGACATAAAGTGAACTTGTTCACCACCTAACGTTTTTTTAGTAGACAGAAAGTAACGGAGTTACTAATAAGACCCACATATGGTAATTTCCTAGCTTATAAAAAAGAAATATGAAGCGAAAGAGTAATATTAAGAGACTTGTAAGTTTTTTATTTTTTAAAGAAACAATTTTTATTAACAAAGAGAAAAGATTGAGTATCTACTATTTATACTTTCTAAGACAAAACTAAAAAAAAAGTTTATGCATTTCTGTAACATCTCTGAGATCTCTAGAACTCATTCATTTGAAAGATATTTTCGCTAGTCATGCAAGGTGGTTCCTACATAAGCAGTGAGTATCTAAACTTGCCTAGCTATTTGACACAATTATCTCTCCTCCAATATGGTTTAAGTTACCACTTACCAGATAAGCCCTTCCATATAGGAATATGTACACTACGAGGACAGTCATCTGCAATATGAACCAACTGTTATCGAAAAATTCCAGAAACACAAATCTGAAGAACAAATAAAAATATACAAACATGCAAGAGTCAGAAACAAAATACCATTGTACACACGTAGAAACCAACGGTTGTGTAAAAGTAAGAGAACATTCTAAAAAAATCAAAGAGTTGTCCAAGCCTGTACACATCCCTACTAAGGACTTGCTCCCCATTTCCACCTGCCACTTTCCCTTCAAATAATGCAATCTGGTTTAACCCAACATCCCTTCCTTTTCCAACCTGCTCAAAGAGGCAGGCTATCAAATGACCATAAAGATACGTTTCACTTAAATAGAGAAAAACATTCGCGTAAGTATAGAACCTGAATGTATTCGTGGTGTGTAATGTTACCCTGCCTCAAGGTGGAGTTGAACCCTGCACAATTTGTTTCCACCAAGTTGATAAACTAGACCAAAAGAAACTATAATAAAGCATACTAACCCAAAATGTATTACCTTAAACCCAATATATATATATATATCAATATCAAAGTAGAAGTCATCATTTGGAACCACTTTCTATAGTGAACACTCAAAATCAATAAGGTTAGGTAAAGAGAAAAATCCCCAACAATAGCTGCAGATTAACTAATTATGAAATAAGTTACATATAAAATTGCTGACTTTCTTTACACTTTACAGTATAAATATAGTAACAAAAGATTAACTTAGGAAATTGACAAACAAGGAAAACTCCTTTTACCGCCTATGCAGAGAAAATAACACCCTAGGCAATTGCTCAAAATTTCGGAACACAATTTTCTTTTATTTACTTTTTCTGGATAACATGTTCTAATAAAGAAATACGGATATACCCATTTAAAAACAATTTTAATGGGGTTAACAAATTCTGATTTATCAGTAACCAAGAGGCATTAGTGTAACCACTTTTCAAAACAAATCAGTCATTAGTTGCAGATATAAGAAACAAATCATCAGCATCTTATATGTTTACCTGCAAAAATATCTTCACTAATATTAATAACACGTGAGGCTTTACTAATACCACCTCGGGTAGTGTGGAAAATTCGATCAAACACATCCGGGTGTCCATAGTGCATGCGAACTCTGCATATTGAGGAAAGCAAACTCAAACTCAAGCCCACGCCAGGAAATAGTAATTAAACAGAAAACAAACCAAACCCATTCTGTAACCACAAATTCAAAATGTTCTTAAAATGCAGCCAAGTTATAAAATACTCACTTGAGAGGATAAGCTAACACTCGTTGGGCTAAAGTCACAAAGCTAGTCTCTTGGTTGGACATGAACCATGCTAAAGATGAAACACTGCATGGATTCATTCAACACACATGTAAGCAATTCTCAGAGCAACCACTTATGCTGGCCATCATAAAATGAAACCACATAAATAAAAACTGGAATAAAAAAACGCTGGCCATACCTTCCTGTAAATACATTCTCTCTCACACCAAGAATAGTCGGAGGTCGTAGGCCATGATTTTTGTGAAATTCCTCCAGGAGATTTCTCACTTTCATTGCCTCCTCCAGGTAATTGTCCTAAAGAACAAAATAAGAGCATATATAAATCATTTGTTATATCATCCTCAATTGTGGTAAAGTAGTCTTGTGTGTCAAAATGCAGATGATAACAAAAGAGAAATGGAGCGTGTATGGTGCATGAATTCTATATACAAAAGGAACCAACAGTCCACTAACTTAAACACCAAAAAGAGAGGCAAAGAGAGTTTGAAAAAGAAGCAGCAAAACACCCAGGTACAAACAAACACAAGACAACTAGAAGGCTTAATATTTGGTCACCTGGTTCATGTCAATAGTCTGAACAGCTTCTCCGCGAGTGAAGACTATGGCATGATTTTGATTTTCAGGCTTCCCTTCACCTAGCTTCGGATCACCAGGAAGTTTAATGGAGTATATTTCCTATGAATTGATATTAGACAAGAACACATAAGCACACCACCAGATTAATAAGTGCAATTAAAAGATGAATTAGCAGCAGTGCATGCAATTAATGCAATGAATAATGTTGAGCACTAGTCCCAAATTGGTTGGACTATGCACCTAGCCATTTATAACACTTGAGCCTCTATCAAAGTTTTTGGCTTGGAGCTTCAATATGCCATTAGAGTCATCTTTTTTTTTTTTTTTTTTTTTGAATAGAAACGACTTGTATTCAAAGTATAGAGACAAAAACAAAGAAAAGAAAAACACACGCAAGAGAAGCAAGGCCAGAAGAAACCACAAGGCCAAGCAACCCAAAAGAGCAACACAGAACCACAAACAAAACCCTAGGAAATTACAGCCATCAAGTTGCGCATAATAATAGGGTAGGGAATATCCTTAAAAGCTAGAGAAGTAGAGGCCCAGAGCAGCCCAAAACTTCACACGATCCCATAACTCAACCACTCCGACTCCCTTATAGTTCTCAAAAATTCTGCGGTTACGTTCCAGCCAAAGGTTCCAAACCACTGCCTGCATCAGACAACCCCAAAGAATTTTGGCTTTCTTACCTTTTCCCATAGCATCGAATTTAATGGAGAAAAGATCAAAGCATCTCTTTGGGATGACCCACACCATATTAACTTCCTTCAATAAAGTCTCCCACAGCTTAATAGAGAAGGAGCAATGAAGGAAAATGTGGTCCACACTCTCCCCCGCCTTATTGCAGAGGGCACACCAGATGAGGGCTAAGGCACATGTACGGACGATGTCTTTGTAACGTATCACCGGTATTTAGTTTACCCAAAACCGCTTGCCACATGAAGACCTTAACTTTCGGGGGGGACTTCACCTTCCAGATTTGGGCATAAGGAGAAAAAACCTCGCCTGCATGGACGTTCTGCATGAAAGAATAAAAAGAGTGGCTGGAGAAAATACCGGAAGGGTCTATCTTCCATCTTCTCTTGTCCACTCTGAACTAACCAACCTCACCCCATCCAGCAAGTCCAGCAATCTAGCCACCTCCCCAACTTCTAATTCGTTGAGATTCCTCCTAAAACCCAGATCCCAGCTAATGGGGAACACATCTGAAACCGCAAGGGAAGAAATATTGTGATTATGTTTCCTGGACAGAATGAAGAGTCTCGGAAACACCTCTTTCAAAACCCCTCCCCGGCTCCAATCGTCCTCCCAGAATCTGACCTTATCACCCCTCCCTACCATGAACACGCAGCCTTGAAGAAACCGATCATAGCCACTAGAAATGTCTCTCCAAGGGCTACGGCTAGACCCACGAGTCGCAGGTTTAGCGTCCCACCCATTTGACTCCACTCCGTAAATGCTACTGATAACCTTGTGCCGGAGGGCATGAGGTTCATTGGGAAACCTCCACATCCACTTAGCCCTCAAAGCCTCACTCCTAGCCTTCAAAGAGCCCACCCCTAACCCTCCAGCGATTTATCTTTACTCACAACCTCCCAACTCACAGCGTGATTACTTTTCCCATCCAAACCTTCCCAAAGGAAATCCCTCATAAGCTTCTCAATTCTTTTGGCTACTCCAATGGGAATCCTGAATAGGGACATGTAGTAAATAGGAATACTACTCAAGACCGCCTGAATCATAGTTAATCTGCCCCCTTTGGATAAACAGGCTCTCTTCCACTTTTGTAATCTGTTCTCCACCTTTTCCACCACTAGATCCCAGAACTTGATCGCTCTAGGGTTCCCCCCAAGGGTAGACCCAAATACGTCATGGGCCAATCTCCCACTTCACAACCCCAATCCCTAGCCAACTCAATCAACTTCCCTTCGTCAAAATTAACGCCAACTAAGGAGCATTTCGATTTGTTGATTTTCATACCCGACATGAAGCAAAACAAATCCAGAATCTTGGAGAAGATTTTGCCAAAACTCATCATTGTTCTCAATGAAGAAAATAGTGTCATCGGCGAACTGAAGATGGGAAACCTCCACCACTTCATGACCCAGGAAAAAACCATGAAACTGATTGGCAGCTTGAGCTTTCTCAATAATTCTGCTTAGCACGTCAATTACCAAAGTGAACAGGAAAGGGGAGAGCGGATCGCCTTGTCTCCAACCCCTAGAAGCTCTAAATTTACCTCTAGGTCTCCCGTTAATCATCACCGAGAATTTAGAGACTCGGAGGCGAGCCCCAAATCCAGCCTCTCCCATCTAACCCCAAAGCCTTTCCTATTCATGACCTCATCAACAAATCTCCATTCCACGTGGTCGTAAGCTTTCTCAAAATCAATTTTGAACACCAAACCCGACTTGTAGAACTTACGATAATCCTCCACCACCTCATTGGCGATCAAAGCGCGTCTAAAATTTGCCGATCCTTCACGAAAGCCCCCTGAGAGCTGGAAATAGTGCTGCCCAAAACTTCCCGCAGTCTAGAAGCCAAGACTTTCGACACAATTTTGTACAAACTTGTCACCAGACTAATAGGCCGAAGTCGCCAACTTTAATAGAATCCTTCTTCTTGGGGATGAGGCAAATAAACGTCTCGTTCGTGATTGCATTGATTATACCACTATTGAAGAAATCCACCATGACTTTCATAATATCCTGTTTGACGATCTCCCAACAAGACTGGAAAAAACACAAGGAAAACCATCGGGCCCTGGCGATTTGTCTACCCAGCGTCAAAAACAGCCTTTTTAACTTCCTCCTCTTCAAAAGGCCTTTCCAGCCTAACCGCCTCCTCAGAGCACTAATAGCACTCCAGTCCAAACCTTCCAAGCACCACCCCGCCTCCTCGTTGCTAGTGTAAAGGTTTTTGAAAAAATTTATTATCTCAGTTTCAATATCCTTTTCACACTCGACGACACCAGAGCCTTGAACTTCCAACTTCTCAATGAAATTCCTTTTTCTTCTCCACTAGCCATGCAATGAAAAAATTTAGTGTTGCTGTCTCCATCTCTAGCCCACTGGACTTTCCCCCTTTGTCTCCACTTCACCTCATCCTTGTGAACTAACTCACTCATCAAAAGGTATAAATCTTCCCTTTCTTTTCTAAGATCATTAAGAAGACCACCCTGACCTTCCAACCAATCAAGGGCAGCAATTCTAGCCTCCGTCTCTCTTTTTGCAGAAACTAAATCCCCAAAAACATCTTTATTCCAGTCCTTTAATTTCTGTTTCAGATTCCTGAGCCTTTTAGAGAACTTGTATCCCTCCCACCCTTCAACCTGCTCTTCCCCCACCACTGATTGAACTTCTTCTTAAAATCTGGGTGATCAAGCCACATATTTTCAAACCGGAAAGGACCGGGACCCCATTTCAACTTAGAAGTATCAAGTTGGATAG
The DNA here is from genome assembly GCA_018703695.1 of Prunus fruticosa. Taxonomy (NCBI): domain Eukaryota; kingdom Viridiplantae; phylum Streptophyta; class Magnoliopsida; order Rosales; family Rosaceae; genus Prunus; species Prunus fruticosa. The sequence continues at coordinate 25,539,778 of CM031921.1, read as the reverse complement.
GACAATGATCATAAATGACTCTAGCCAGCGCCGTTATTTTAACATGAGGGAAAAGATCCTCCCAGGCTTCCGAAAAGCGGAAAACGATCAAGTCTTCTGCACACAGCATTTTCTCTAAAATTTGACCAGGTGAAAGAAGCGTTCAAGAGACAAGGATCTCGCAAATTAGTGTCATCGATAAAATCATTGAAATCCTTCATACTACTTGTCACCCTCCCTCCATTAGATTTTTCGGAGACAAACCTCACTACGTTAAAATCCCCCCCGATACACCACTTGTTACCACACAGACCATACAACCCTGCTAACTCCTCCCAGAATCTACTCATTTCCCTAGGCCGACAGGGACCATAGATGCCAGAGAGCCACCAATCTGCCCCTGAAGTATCGAGATTCTAATAGAAGCGAGAGAATCCCCAATCTCAAAGTCAGAAATGGAAACGGTTTGAGAGTTCCACATCACCGCAATCCCACCAGCTCTCCCCTAGAAGGGACATAGATCCACTCTTTGAACCTAGACCCCCAAACACCAGCTGCAAGCCTTCTATCAAACACTTCTTTCTTTGTCTCCTGTAGAATAACAATATCTGGATTTGCACGTAACAACTGCTCCTTACCACCGCCCTTTTCCTTTTGCTACCAAGACCTCTAACATTCCAAGATATTATCTTCATTAATCTAACTTGGCTTCCCCCTCAAGCAAAAGTGGCTGCACTCTCTCTACCTCCAAATCGATCCTAGTTTCGAATCCTGACTTCCTTTCCTGCCAGACTCACTCGGGCCATAGTTGGAAAAGCACCCAAGTGCCAACTGCTTTCTAATGGGGACCATCGTGAGATTCAGCTTGGCCATAATCCGAGAGTGTTTCTCAACATTTGGGTTAAGAATGTTGCCATTACCCAGCCTCTTTTTCCTTTTGTAGCTCAGTAATTTAGTTTCTTTAGTCCTTTTCCCACCCCTTACCTCTCCGTCCCCCTTCCTGTCACCATCTCCCTCTCCATATTTTTCAACTTCTCGTCTCCCTTCAGGCTAGGAGCCTCCGAAACAAAATTAGTGGTGGCAGCTCTTTGTAAATAATCCGTGTCCTTTAATAACACATCTTCTAAAATATCAACTCCCCCCTCAATGCCCGGAGGCCTATCCCGTACACCGACCATGATTCCGCAGGAAATATGAGCTTCCATCTCCCCACGGTCCCCTAGGTCGACCCCTTCAATCTGCTCCTCTCCAGGAATTCCAGCAATAGACCCATCGTCGCAGTCGATAACATCGATCGACGACTCCACCTCTGAATGGTGTGTCATCCTCCTCTGTCGCCACTGATGCTCAGAATCTGCCATCTATCGAGTCGCTTAAATCATCCCCCTGCGTTGTGATAGCCACAGATGCGAACTCCCTCCATGTCCAAGTTGCGATCTTTCTTTTGTTGGAATCTGCCTTCCTCTAAATGAGACCCTCCTTCCGCTTGAAGAGCTGAAGTTGGGCCTCAAGTTATTTTTAAGTCCTGCCTCCAGCCCAAAGGCCTGAAGCTTTGGCATAATATCAGGCCCCAGGAAAAAAAATTTTGACTTAACTTGAATGGGCTCAGATTTTGTTTCCATAGTAAGCCCAAGATTTGGGCCCGAATTAAAAGCCCCATCCGCAGATATTTTAACCAGCTCATCAATTGACTTACTCAACACACATTCTGGAACATTACAGACCTCCATCCCCAAGACCTGGAACATGCTGTCCAGGTCCAGACTTGTCGCCCTAAAATCCGGCTTCCGCATTCCAAAGTTTCAGCCACCACACTACAATTATCCCTCTCGATATCATCGCAATTCCTCATACCGCGGTGAAATCCCTTTTCCAGAGCCACATGGGGGCAGCACTGTCCCCAGGAAATAATGACTGCTCTCACTGAAAAGAATGAGTGCTGCCCAACAGCTTTTCCCTTGGGATCCATAATTTCCGGTCACCTGGTTTTGTAAGCAAGGGAAACTGAGAATTGTTGGGTTTGATTGCAGGAGGGGCAGGGTCTAATCTTCACAGAGTAGCTCTCTGATCCTTCAGTGATTGTCACAATCTCCTGAAGAAATCCGATATGGTTTTTTCTGTTTTGATTCTTGCTTCGAACAGATACTTGAATTTTCCGGTCCTCTGGTCCAGTTTGATTAAACCCCCACACTCCTTGCCGATTTATTCAAAGTACTCTTTTTTCCACCAATGCAATGGGAGGCCCGAGATCCCAATCCACCCTCCGTAACTAACAATTTTAGGGCTATTAATTTCCAGGCTACGTTCCCAACTTAATAAGATAACTTCTTTTTGTCCCTCCACCGCCAATTTGCCGCAGTCACTAACTCTCATAGCCTCCGTTTTACTTCCACAAACAAAGAAAGCCCTATTTGATTTGGTACGTGTAGAGGCTCAACCTCTTTGTTTAGCCAGCTTGTTAAGGCACTCCTAATGTCGCTCCAAGTTTGGTGTAGAACTTGCCTTTCACAAACCACCACCCAGCTCCAATCCAGACTCCCATCCACGGTGTTTTTCTCTAGCCTTCCTTTCTAGCCCATTCTTATTTTCTACCGCCTCTTTGTAGGTTTTGGATGCCACTACCTTTTTGCCGCCTGAAGCAAAACGGTCACCTTCGGCTGTAGGTTTGGCTCTCTGGAGTCGAATCTTCCTGCGAGAACGACTTCAAGGTTTTCTTTCAACAAAGTCCAGCCGATGTTATTTCGACCTTGAGGAACAACCACTGAATTCACTCTGCCGTGCACACATTTTGTCAATCTTAGGTGAAAGCCCTTCCCATTACTTTGCTTCTCCACCCACGCTTGATAGGAGTCTCCCTTGTACCTCTCGAACAAACTCTGATCTTTACTTTCCAGGAAGTCCCTGCAACTCTTTGACCAACCACCGCACACACCTGAGCTCAAGAGAAACGTGGAAATAACCTGCTCTAGCTTTCTCAGTTATCAAAATTGATCCTCCGTAGGAAAAACCATCTATCTTAATCCGGAAATCCTTCGCTTCAATACTAAAGAACCTAGGTATATGTCTAGTACTCACTCCTCCCTTTCCCCCATTCATTGATTTCTTAAAGATTATTTCAGTGCTACAAGGGCACGAGACGCCATTAGAGTCATCTAGGATGACTAAAAGGTAGTCTCATGCAAAAGCAAAATAATTCTAGACTAGATGAAACTATAAACTGCATGGAAGAAAAGGTGCGTAAACAGAACTTCACATTACCTGATCCTTTCCATGTATATCGGCCTTGACAAGCTTTGAATAAAATTCTTTTGTGGTTTTTCCTTCAATTGCACCACTCTCCTCAACATGTATATACGCAACCCGAAGGGCCTCATTTCTAGTAACCAAACATGAATTGAAAGTATTATCATATAGATAAAAAAAAAATAGAAAATAACAAAACCCACACCACCATCCAGTTTCATAAAATTAAGGTTTTGGGGGAACTACTCCTGACTGGAACAGCTCATTTTTAATTTTTATCCTTTGACATCTTTGTCAAACCCATTAGGGTTTACAAAAGAAAGAGATGGAAGAGGCAGTCATTTAATTTGGTCTTTAAATCTGGCAATTTTGATTCCTGCGATTAGTTTCTAACTTGTTCTCTAAGTTTTCCAGATTTTAGTGAGATTTTTAAGTTTTCCAGATTTTAGCAGGATTTCCAAGTTTCCTATTTTATTTATGTTAGAATTTCTGTTTTAGCAAGGGATTTTTTATCCTATTGTCTCTAGGTTTTAGTTTGCTATAAATACCCCTCTCATGTAATTCATTATGGAGTTCAGTTGTTGAGATATAAAGAAAAGTTTATTTTCCAGAGATTGGAGACTTCTTGGTGTGAAGCCAAACCCCTGGAGTGATTCCAGACGTACCCTTTTTGTTCTATTTTCTGTTTTCCATTGTTTTTGCTTCCGCTAAACTACCCAAATTCACAATTCACCTGTGTCCTAAATCAATCTAAGTTTATCTTTTCTTTTCTTTTTTGAGGAGAATCAATCTAAGTTTATCTTATTGTCAGCATGTGACCTGGCATCCTAAAAAGAGTTGAAGAAAATTCATGCAGAAGTGTGATATATGATTGGAGCATATAACCTTAACTACGAATAACTAGGAGGTATCATCAACTGTGTGATTTAAACACATGCACCTAAGGACCAATACTTTGGCATCACACTCAAGTATTCATCTAGGAGAGGCCATTTTCAACATGACTTGAACCCAATACAAAGGTTATCTACATGCCACGGACCTAACTACCATTGTGGGTACTAATAGTCTGCTCTGCATGTTAAGACATGAAAGGGCCTTATCTTAAACCTAACATTACAAAAAAGGAAATTATGTATCAAATTCTTCACAAACCTAGACAAAGGGAAGATTTACAGTTAGTTTACAAGTAGGAAGTGAAGTGGAGACAGAGAGGTAAAGTTAAGTGGGCTAGAGATGGTGACGGTAATACCAAATATTTTCATATGATGGCCACGAGTTATAGGAAAAGAAATTTCACTGATCGGTTAGAAGTGGAGGGTGTAGGTGCTATTGAGAACGAGGAGGGCATTGAGTTGGAGGCAATCAATTGTTTCAAGAGGCTTTACAGTAGTAATGAGGAAGTGGGTTGGGGTGTGGAGGGTTAAATTGGTGCCCTATTAGCACGGTGCATGGGGCTTGGATTCGAGGCCGTTTGAAGAGGCGGAGGTTCGTATTGCCGTTTTTTATTGTGGGAAGGACAACTCGCGGAGCCGATGGTTTCACCTTGTTCTTCTTTCAATCTTGCTGGGACATTGTGAAAGGTGATCTTATGAAGGTAACAGAAAATTTCTATGATACTAGGATCATCAATGTTGTTACAAACGAAACCTTAATTTGTCTTATCCCCAAAGAGAAAGACTTTGTTAAGCTTAGGGATTACAGGAGATGGTGGGAGCTCGAGGGATCAGGTTCTTTCTCGTGCAAATCTTTTCATTCTTTTCTTCTCAACAATGGGATGGCAGAGGCCTTTCCTCCTTATTCTCTAATATGGAAGGCCAAATCTCCTCCTAAGGTTAAAGTTCTCGTTTGGTTGGCGGCCCTTAGGAAAGTAAACACATCTGATCTTGTCCAAAGACAAAGACCGTACATGTATTTGTCTCCACATGGTGTGCTATGCAAAATGAGTGACGAAAGCGTGGATCACCTTTTTTTCAGTGCCCCTTTTCGTTAAGTCTTTCGTGGACCTTGTTGAGGGAGGTTAAGACTGTTTGGGTTATTTCAAAAGGTTGCTATGATCTTCTCTGTTCCCATTTTGTCATTTGGGGCTGGGGGAAGCGTGCTTCAACCTTATGGGGTTGCTTGGTACAGTCTGTATTTTGGAACATTTGGATGGAGCGTAACATGAGGATTTTTTATGAGTATGAGGGACTGTGTGTTGGTGAATTATGGGATAGAGTTAAATTCTAGGCAGCATTATGGGCTTCTGTCACTTCAGATTTCAAAGACTCCACTATATTGAGGGATTTGGCTGCTGCTGTGATGTGAAGTGTTTGTTTTGTGACTTGGTTTCTTTGGGTCATTCTGGTGTAGCAGTCTTTGTGTAGTTTGGCTGGTGTCTTTGTTTTTTCAGTCTGTTTTTCTGTTGTTGCTCGTTTGGCTTGTGGATTTCTTATCCACCTGTATGTTCCTCTCTTTTTTCTTTCAATAAATTTTGTTCCTATTCAAAAAATAAAAAGAAGACAAAGGGGTCAACATAACTCAAAACTTGAGAAATTCATTACTTTTAAAAGATCATACCTCTGCAACAAAAGGGATATATCAGCAGCCTCTGGTGCCTTTCTCTGCTTTTGTTGCCCATAAATTTGGCATGATACCACGTAAGTAAACTTCAAATCTGCTTGTGCTCGTGATTCACGCGACAACTCAAAGCCTTGACTTGTGAAGTCAACATTTTGAGGATGATCGTCCACTGTCAGTGATGGAAGAAATGTTAAAATGATATTCATAGCTGAAGTGCTCCCTCAAATAGAAACTTGAGAGCAAAGTTCTCAAAGGAAATACCTCCCAATGATCTTCTTTCCAGATAACTCTGTAGCATTAAAGCCCTTCTATAATACATCATACCACGCACTGTAATTTAAAAAACATCAAATCATCAGATACAAGCCACATCACAAACCGACCTAACTGTCATAGGATGACATATAAATGGACTACATGGCATGCAAAGTTTTCAAACAAATGCCGGTGAAGAGAGCAAGTGAAAACTGACCGGTCCTGGCTAAAGTCTGCCCACGATAAGATACCCAAAAGCGAAGCTCCAAAGAATCACTTGAGTTTTCCTGCAGCTCAGCATCCCCAGTAGACTCACCCCGACCAATCCGTTCCAAAAAGTTGTCCCACTCATCTAATATGAAAGAAAAATCCTTAGCCATTTACCATAAAATAAATAGAGAGAAGCCAACAAAAAGAAAATCAATGAGATATAAACTACAGCCAGTCAATAGTTTGCAGTGCAGAAAATTTTCACTAGGATTGGATTCCCAAGACAGGTCAAGGATCCGTTCCGTCCCAAAGAAGCAAGGATAAGTGGAAACAAACAGTTAAGCTTGTTCCGGGTTTAATTCATTAAGACCTTCAAGTTAAGTGACCAATTCCATGTGCATCTTGAGGTGGATAATAATTAAGCCACTCAAGTTCAAATGCCCACGTAGAAGAAGCTTGATTCAAGATCAAACCTGTCTAGTTTTAACTTAAGAAAGCACAAAAAATCCTAAGATTTGGCTCCTATCAGCTCAAATACATATTAAGATTTTATAGAGACCGATCAGCGGCCCACACTAATTGGTCAAACACCAACACTGTCCCCATCTAGGATTTATCACAAAAGGCCTCACTGTTATTAGTAGTGGAACCAACTTATCTATTGTATTTTGTCAAAGTTTCCGATCTGGTATTTTTACATTCTTCAACATGCCCGCTCACGTGAGACCACCAAATAGTGGTCCAAACATGCAGCCAATTCCACATCAGTCATTGATCTTTTTTCAGGGTAGTTAGGGCTTAGGAAATTGAGCCCAGTCAATCATTCAAGCCCGGCATGAAAATACCATGTACTGGGTAAATACCAGTGCTTTAAAAGGCAGGCGGATTCAGCGTCGAGGCAGAGCGACTTACCTTTCGTGCATATTTAAGGCTCGTTGGAGGCGTCAAAGGAATGGCAACATTCCTATCAGCTGATGAACTACAATAGCTATGATTCTTATGCCTTGAATAGCCAATCCATCGGCCAACATGGTGACCACAACCACTATGGCCAATACAATTTTACCCATCAAGGTGGGTCTAACAACCAATATGACTCAAGTAGTCAAGTTGGTGGCCAATATGGTGGGCACAACTATATTAGCGGATATGATCTTATGAACCAAAATGGTTCGCACTCTGCTGCATCTACCTTTTTTTTATAATTAAAACCTAGGGCCCAAAACGAACGACGTCGTTGTGGACCCTGTGTTATTTTTCTTTTTTAAACATCGCGCTCAACCTCGCCCATACCAGATGCTCAACCTTGCCCCCTTCTCTCACTGCAGCGCTCGACTTCTCCCCCTCCCCCTCTTCTAAAATCCCTAAAATCCACCCTAAACCTCTAAATTTCATATAAGTTATAAACCAGGTAGTTTTTCACCATTTTCAACCTATTCAAGTGGTAATTTCATTATTTTTTACACCAACATAGCAAGGATTCGACACCTAGGGGTTTGGGCACTTAGGATTTTATTTTATATATAATATATATTTTAATTATATTATTCATAAGCATGAAATGATAACGCCTCAGTAAAATGCCTCGCTTTACCCTCAACGCTTTAAAGCATTGGTGAAGACCCAGTAATTCGGGCCCAGTCAATCCGTAGATTATCTGCCTCCGTGTGGGGTTTTATCACAAAATGTCTTTTTCTTAGTAGTGGAACCACGCACTTGTATATTGTATTTTATTTTGTCAAGTTCCCAATGCTGTATTTTTACATTCTCCAACAGTACAGTCCTACCAGACTAAGCCACACATGTAACTTACTATATATAATCGATTATCTGCATTTGCAGTTAACTCGGTCACATGACATAAAGGCATCATTTGAATTATGAAATTACCGTATTCGTAAGTTATTAAGCTTACATCAGACAAAGGAGAGACAATGAATTTGATCATGTGAACATATTAATATAAATCCAAGATAACAAAGTACCTGGAAAAATTTTCTGAAGATAGAAAAGAATTGATATTCCATCCTCATTTTCAACCCGCAATTCGGAGGAACTATAAAGTACAGTCTCACTGTAGTATGGGGTGAAGACACTGTTCTCAAACAAACCAACAGATGTTTAATAGAAAATAAAAAATAAATGATGATATAAACAGTTAATGAAATTTCAGCTCATCTGAAGAAAATCACGTCTACCTGAAAGGCACCATTTCACTAACTGGCTTTGCTGAAGGCATGTCCATAAATAACGAATTTGTAAAAAACTCTAATCTTCTTCTTGCTTCAAGATTCTTTGGAATATTTGCTGCAGAATCCTTTACAGTAAGAAGAAGGTGTAACCGCTTCACCAGCTCTTTCTGTGGCAACAATTAAAAAGTATATAATATTAAAAAGGTCAACCCTGAAAATTTCAAACATTATACAGAATGATCTGGTTCTTTTCCCTTTTTGTTTCCATTCAAAGATGCTTACAGTTTCTGGATCATTGGCCCACTTTATCCTAGAAAACAAGCGCCCTTCATTTCTTGCTTTTGCTAAAAGGCTCCATGTATCAAGCTGCTCCCTGAAGCATTTGGAAGGAAGAGGGCAAAAACAACAAAATTAAAAGAACACAACAAAGCAAGAAATACGACATAAAACTTAAAGCGTAATAAATCACATACCTCAAATCAGATGACAGAAGGTCATGAGTAACAACCTCATACAGATCAAATACAGCTTTAGCAGCACCTTTTGCAAGCACATCAGTTTCATTGCGTATCTGGCATAAACAATCCATTTGAAATACAAGAAATCAGAAACACATATGCAAAGGATAAAAAAGCCATGATATTTGATAATAAACCTAAAAAATTCAACAAACTGCGTATGACATTTATTTACAAGACCAGTTCAAAAGCAGTCAGACATGCATTCGAAAATAAACACCATAAAATAGTGCATCAATTTCCATATAATCAATGTGCTGCAGTAATTGTTTCTGAAGAAAGGTGGAAGACATAAAAAACATATGAAAAAAAATCAAAGAAACCAAAAAAAAAAAAGTTAGAGAACCAGAGTGGACTGTACTTAAAACAATCATATACAAGATAAACCAACCAATCTACCAAAACAAGCAGCTGAAAGAAGAGCTCCAAACTATACAAAATTTTGACACCTTGATTGATGCAAATGGTCAAAGAATATACCAGCAGCCCAGTTAAAGCTGTAAATCTTTGTAACACCAGCGGAAGATTCTTAAGGACTAAAGTTATAACGAGAGAACCCTCCATAATACTGTTGTTGATCTCACGGTAGATCCTTTCAACCCTACCAAAGAGAAGGTTGCACAGACAACACAGCAATTAGACAATCATGAAATATAACATTCTGACTTTTGCAGAAAGAAGAGTGACACTCTAAATATTACAAAGGACAAAGATAATTAATACCAAAGTCTCCCTTCACCATCAACCAGAGAATACAATATTTTTTCGATACTGTAGTAGCATTCTTGAACAGCATATGCCATGTACTCATCCCTACATATTCTATTCCAAAGATCTGCCTGTGTATCTTTGCAGTCCAAAGCTAAATCAATTGCCAGCAAGATCTGTAAAATAAAAAATTAAAAAAGAGTTTTTTGAGTATACTACTAAAAGCTCCTGGCTATATATTTTCCAGATAAAACCAAACGGCCGTACCTTACTACTCAGAAGAAACAAAGGCCATTGAACTAATCTTAGACTTCCTGTGTTGCTAGGAATACAAAGCAAATCCATCTCCCTGGAAAGATAAAAATCATTAACACTCAAGGCATACCAGCCATGGGACAAAAACAAACTGGAGTAACATAAGAATATGCTTTAGATTTTTCTTCTCATTGGGAAGTAGCAAGCCCCAGCAGATTACCTATTACTAATAAAATCCTCCTCTCGCAAACTTTTTATTATCTCGTTCCAAAATGGAGAAAAAATGGCTGCATAAGTCTTCGAATCTTGAGAATCCTAAATGAAACAAGTCATACCTCAGCGCCAGGAATTTTATAGTAGGTGGAACAAGGAAGAAAAAACAAAAGGTGTAGCAGTAACAAGAATGGAGAAGATTGCAGAGCCAAAAGATGGACATGCAAAATAACCCAAAACAAAAATCATGAGTGGCTATTGAATTTTAAATTATAAGCATTTGTTGGAATTCACTAAAAATGGATCTTTAAGAGGGTGAAAGCTAAATAGTTTCATGTTAGAGACATCCTATAATCAGATATAGATGCAGCTTGCATATAAACCAATATGAGCGAAACATAAGTAAAAACCAACATGAACTCCAGACTTTGAACAATTCGACAGAGTGAGCAGTTTACATGGATAGAACATTTTAATGCTTGTCCGACTGTCTTTGAACAAATAAAGGCTTATAGTTAAGCCTAAAAACCAATATGAACTCCAGACTTTCTAATTACTTCAACAGAGCGGAAATTGCAGCATCTTCATTGTAATAACATTGAATATGAATGGCCTAATAATTAACTGAAGATTTTGTGATGCCCTCCTCAAAAACTTCAGCAAGAAGGGAAAGAAATCAGCTTAATAAACTCACCTGAGATGACTGACTGTTAAATGGCAACCTGAAAAAGTGAATTCAGATGCAAGTTATTAAAACAAATGATAAAGGAAAATGTATATTATTTGGATTACAAGCCATTTGAAAACGACAGTAATTAAGAACTATTAAGATGTAATATGAAGCATCAAAGCGCAATGTACGTAGTTTGGGTACAAGCCACAATTTCAAATCACTTCAGAGTACAAGAGAATAACATTAAGTATCATTTTAGTGTTACGAGGAGGTCAGCATTTTCATTATTATTTTTTGTTACATTGGGAGGAAAGAAACCCTGGGGTTTCGATCCTGGGTGCCAAGCAAGGGGGAAGGGGGAGGGCGACAACCACTGTGGTAAGCCCGCATTGGCGTCAGCACTTTCATTTGGTACAGGAGTTTCCCAGCCCTATAGCGGATATCTTAAAATTCCAAGGTAGACCTCGGACCATAAATTGCATAAGTACAATAATAATAATAATATTAATAAAAGCAAACAAATAAACACCTTTTATTTTGTGAGACAAGTTTTCCAACAAAAGCTTCTGGAAAACTCTCAAAACGTTTATGCACCATTTCAATTGAACGTATCTGCCATAACCAAACAACAGATAGTTAACGCTGTAAGAATTGTGATAAATTGGGAATATGTATTAAGACAAAACAAAAAATAGCATGATTAGACATATAAGGAGAACAGAAAATATAATACACACAGAGTGAGAGAGCAATTGAATGAGATGAGAGAATGGAGTTTTATCCCACAAACTTTTAACAGTTTCCTGTAATCACCATACAACGAGCAGGAACTACCCATATGTGGACGAGAAAAAATTCACAACTATTTAGAGTAGATTAATACCTCGCCTAGCCGAGACCTTGCACCCATTACACCACCAATTATGGCTGACAAGAGAGTGTACCATATGTGAATATCCATGAGATAGATCTGGACCATTGAAAAAGAATATTAGAAATGAGAATATGCAGGGTATGCCATATGCACATCCTAAGACACAAGGTGTTTCGATTCAGATAGTAACAAGGGAGAAAGCCCTTAATCTGAGAAAGACAAGAAAGTAAGCATCACACTTGAAGCACAATTTACAACATTCCTAGGGTCAGTTTCAACAAAAAATCCATCATTCCAGTCTAACATAATACATCTTTCGTGAAGTTGAGCTGAATCCTCTCATTTAGAAGAAGTCTGAAGCTAAAGAAAGAAGATACTCACAGCCACAACAGGAGTCCATAGGCTAGCTACAGTCAATGCATTATTGTTATCTGCCAAAACACAGGTATACGTCAATAACATGTGGCAACATTCTATTTCAAGCACTATCAATGAACCAAAGAAACATTAATAACAGAAGATTTTTAAATTTTGTAGAAAAAATAAGTACATGGAAGGCTTCATACAAAGAGATCAAAGTTACGCTTTACCTTCCATCTAAGCACAAATAAACACAAATTTTCTGCTTTAAAAATTAGTTTCTACTAAAAATCAACATGATATTTTTTAATATAAGAGGCATCTTATCACTACAACATATCATGATAAAAAAATCCTCAAAAATATAATCGGAAAACTTTGAACAGAATGACAAGAGCAAAAGACAACTAGTACCAAGAAATCCACCTGAAGAGCACATTACTTCTAGTTGCTGGCTTTACCATTTTTAAATTTATAGGAATACGTGATAAACATACAATTTTTTTAATCAAGCCTAAAGTGCAGTCTCTTGAAATACCAAGAGTTTCAAGCCATAGCACCTTCCATAAATGGATTTTTGGAGACCACTAGTGAAAATGCAGTAAAATGTGGGAGGTGTGCAAAAATAGGAAAAGTGAGAAAGATGGCTTAACATTATCTTAATGTGAATCAGACAATATATATAGAAGTGATCCTGAAGGTAAAGGTAATTTTCCACAACACACCATCCCCAATTAATGATAGACCAATTATTGCAGTGCCCTAAAGTTATGGGGCCTAAAGACAAGAATATCAGCCTTGTTGTTCCTTTCAACCAGAAAACATGAAAGACACCTTGGATTGACTGCCGATGTCAAGCATTCCAGTATTATTAACCATAAACAAGATCACACAGAGTAAATGAATGTTGAGAAACTCACGCTTCGAGACCAAATCATGCCACGAGTATTCCAAAGATGGAAGGTTCACGATAATTCTTGTGGGTTTAACAAGAGGCTTAATCTGCAGTACACATGAAAAGGAATACAATAAGTCCCATCATATTCAGATTACACCCTCAAGAAAAAAGTTATATTACATTAAATTCAAACTCGCCTCAATCAAGAAGAATTACACTTCAAAAGGAATATCTTTAGAATGTTTGGACCAGTATGCCCAAACAAAAACTAAAAATTTAATTCTACCCGACAACCATTTCCCCCTCCTACCCATAAAAATCTCTTGCTTCAATCCAACAAACACATATCTCATATAACATTAAACTCTCAATTAATCTACTATGAGCAAAAGCTAGACTTGTTGATCAATTGAAAACTATATTCATTGATAATTGAAACTCGAAGATGAGTAAGGGTAGCCTTGCCTGGAGAAAGTAGGTAAAAGTGAACTTGCAGATGAAGATTACCAACCAAAAGAGCACAGACCTGCAGAAGTTAGGATTTTTTGAAATATAATGAAAAAAAGGATATTAGGAACTTTTACATATATGTAGATCTCTGAGATAGAAACGCATATCATGAAATCTTCTGGGATAATATTTAAAAACAAATAGCCAATCAACCATCATATATGTCAAAAAAAAGGTGGCATGCATACATGTCAATGCACAAACTGACATGCATATATAGGCAAACATGAAAATCATATTCAACCAAGCTGTCAAAATCCGTAGGCTGGAGTACTGAGAAATCTTCGTCACTAAGATCTGTGAACAGGCAAAAAGCTATCTAAACTCCTAACATAATCTGCACACCTAAACCATGCTAAGTCCAATCTGATAATAAAGATTCACTTATACAAGTTTCCTTTTACAGAAACAATACCTAGAAAGAGTATAGTCTAATTCTAATATGAAAGACACTCAGCATCAAAGAAAAAAGAAAATGACAAGGCAAGAACAAACTATTAAAATAAACTCTACTAAGCCCTTATCTTAAAGAATTGGTGTTTGCTGAATGAGCCCCTTTTTCCCGAACTACGAGGAACACTCAAGAACTCAAGTCACTTGAGACTTTATCCTAAAATAATTAAAGTCAGCTCAACTCAACGACGTTAGATTCTTAAGAGCAGGATCACATTGTCAATCACGAAAACAAAAGAACTGAGCCCAAAACACCAACAGTCTTAAACAAATAGCCAGCAATACAAAGGTCCAGATTCCCACAAACCTGCAATAATCACTCATCTTTTCATAAAGGCCACGTCCAACAAAGTAGCGCTCCTGGCATATGTAAAATTAAGAAAGCAGATAATACATCAATCACCATTTTGGCCATAGCCATATAAAAATTATTTGGTCCCCATTTCAAACCGAACAAAATAGGACTTGCCTGATAAATCCACTTAAAAAATTGGAAGAAAGATTGATCGGACATCTCGGAAAGTGAATGACATGCTGGAAACTTGAGTAATAGAGCAAGGACTATGCGCAAAGCTGCATAAACGCCCAATACAAGAACATATATCCGAAAGTAGAATGAATCTGAGTTTCTGTGATTTCTTTCTTGCAGAACTTTCCTGCAAATGTTTAAATTGCAATGGAAATTTATAATATAAAAAACAGTTATTCATTTAAAAATATAGTTTGGGTAAAGTGTATTATAAAAAAGAACACTCACAGATAAATGTATGTCACACAGGCAGAGGTCAAGCCAAACCAGAAAAATCTAATTACAAGTCTAGAGATAGCCATGCCTCTGGCTGTGGTGTAAGCTCCAAACATGAGCCACACATCCAAAAAACCTACATAGGCAGCGCATCACCCAATAAACAAACCAGAACAAATGCAAAAGTGGAATCAGTTTTTGAGTCTTAGTTGCAAGAAAAGGTCTGAAGTCTATTTGGTATATGCAAAAAACTTACTCTTTATGAAGTTCATGATAGCAAAGGTTGGCCCGATGCTAAGAACAGTTTTAAAAGTTTCCAAATTGATACGTCCACCATTAAAGGCTATAATTGTCAAAGCCTTCAGCAAAGAAGATGCAAATTATGTTAAAATTGAACACTTTTAATCCAAACTAACTCAGCAACCATATGTGGAAGCACAAACCTGGAACATCAAAGCTAAAAAGATCCACAAGCGATGGAAACTTCGATACAAGTGAAAAAAGGTTCGATGCTACGAAAGTGCTTTTTCCGGTCTGCCACTCCAAAGCAATAATCAAAATGAGAGGAGGAAAAAAATGGTTTAAGGAAAGAATGTTTTTCCAATTCAATGATACAACTTATGTGACCAAAATCAGAAAATCACTACCCAGATCAACTTTGTACAAACAGAAAATTGTTATTATCACCCTAATTGTTACTTAGCTACCATATGTAATTGATCAAAATCTAATGCATCCAGCCAAACTGAAATACACATGATTATCACCAAAGAGGTTGACATGTCAATAACTTTATTTGAAAGCCACCACTTACAGAAACACTATCCAATAATTTCATCATGCTTAATCAAGTCAGTGACACTTCGAAATAAATTCTTAACATTTAAAGAAGGACGAAAGCATAGCCGAGAGAGTAAAACAATAGAGAAAACATACAGCTATACAATTTCAAATGTTATTTTTGAAAAAATAATAAGCATTGATTTCGCAGGTTTGAAAAAACCAAATGTAGAAACATCTACTGTGCAATACGAGATTAGCAGGTTAAACATGAACCCCTTCGAAGTTTCAAATAACTCTTACTCTTTGAGACTTTTTTTCAAAGAAAAATATGAAGTCGAGTTTAAGTTTCAAGCCTTGAGAAGGGTCAAGTAAACAAAACATGTATCAATAATTTGACAAATTATCAATATAAACTAACCCTTTTCCCTTTTTTAGGCTTCAACAAAAATCGTGAATCCTTCCGCATAGGCCAGCTCAACTCAAAACAAGCAGGTGACCTACAAATTGCAAAAGAAGCATCACATGACAAACAGAAAGAACCATATCATTACTCCATTAAAATAAAAGACAAAAAACATACCAAAAGTATTCATTAAAGTCATCATAATTCCGCCATGAGGAATGTGCAGCTTTCCCATTATTGTTTCTTGCAACTTCCTGCATTCAAAAATAAAACAAAGCAAAAGTTATTGGCAAGACCAATTTGAGTATATATCAAGCACAGTATATAACTCTAGAACCCTTTGGGAAAGAAAAAAAACAGAAGAAACTGCCATATTAGTAATGCAACCACCTTATCCCTTCTCCATATCAAAAAAGAAATGTGATACCAAAACCCCCATAAGATCACACAACATCATAGAGAATAAACAGCTTAATCTATGCATTCAACATCTCAGAATTATGGGTACCACAGACTCCATGTATGCCTAAAAATTATCACCAATACCAGATAACGAGGATAATTGAAGATCAAGGACTTCAAGAAGGACCCTAACGTAAAGTAACACTTATGAAGGCATTCTAGAATAATCTGATGCAACTTTCTCCTAAGGAGAATACACTGATCTACAGTATCTTAATATAAATAAATACAGAAAACTCTAGCAAGCTATTGGCAGTAGCACACCTTTGAAAGAAGTGTGATCTTGATTCAAAATATAAAAAGAAATGCGGAAAAAAAAAACACACACACGCACACCCAAACAATTGAAGATCACTGACAAGCCGTCCGATAGAGTTGGCAAATCTTGGTAATCTAGTTTATGTTTGGTGAAAAACGGGTTTTAGTGCTTTAATATTTTAGAAGTATAACATGAAGCACAATTTGACATTAATGAAACTCTTGAGGATTCAAAATACTACAACCTTTGTAGTTTTCCATTACCTTGATTGCAAAAACAGCAAATTAAATTCTAATGTCAACAAAAAGACACCGAAAGATGCATTGAATATACAATACAGATCCACTAACCGCTGCCAATGTTTCATATATAGGACAAATGATTTGCTCAAGGAAGGATACAGATCCAGACTCTGTTCTGCAACTGGCAGCAGGATTAGCTTCTCCATGATCCAATATTGCATCCAACTCTTTTGCCATCTGTAGAACCGTAAGATGATGTCATCTATCATGAGTAATAATTTTTTTTTTAAGAATAAAGCAAGTTATGCTTTTTTTAGGTCTCCTTGCACCATCAAACAGATACGAACAATTTACAATAAAGGACAACGGCATCATGTATATTTCACTTGAACTTGCATATTATTCACATATAAGCCAAAAAGCTTAAAATTCAAATTATTTTTTTTAAATAGCAGGCAAATTCAAAGAACTATGATGAAGTCAGATGAAGGTGATGTTCCCAAAAATCAATCTGTTAGTACAGTACAGCATAACAGAAAATTACAACAAGAAGATAATTAAAAAATATGAAAAACAAAACAATTTTAAAAAATAAATAAACAAATATTAAAGGTTCTTTAAATGAAATGAGCACATTAAACTGCAAATTGAATTTAACCAAAAATGTTTTTAGACTTACATGGTGAAATATGTAGCAAATACATTCAGGAAGAAAGCGGACATTTGCAGCTTCACCCCATATCAGAAAGTACAAGGAAACCAGAAAAAGCTTCCTGTCTCGAATCGATTGCTTCTAAACTGTGGAAAAGTATATATATGCAATTAGCAGTATACAAAAGAATTAAGTAATATGAAAACATTAGAGAGTTGAAATTACCTATTCCATGCAAGTCGTATCCGCAGGTATCGGCACCATTTTATATAATTATCAAGAACTTTCAGAAATACCTCATTGACTGCTTTTTCATCTATTTTCTGAGCACACCAAAACATAAATATATCAGTAAACTTCACATCTTTTCTTTTGGTCAAAGCAGTAAACTTCACATCTAGAAGACTATTTCCATGCCCATAGGCCCCATACAGCATCAAACCGTTCA
Source organism: Prunus fruticosa (assembly GCA_018703695.1). Lineage (NCBI taxonomy): Eukaryota > Viridiplantae > Streptophyta > Magnoliopsida > Rosales > Rosaceae > Prunus > Prunus fruticosa. The sequence goes on along the minus strand of CM031921.1, from coordinate 25,521,881 downwards.
TGCCAAGAAATTATAAGCAACTAAACTATCATACCTCTAAAGGAAAATTGAATCTCAAAATCACATACATCTTATGAAAGCAATATCAGCATTAGCAACGCATGTAAAAAAGGTAGCTCAAAATGCACAAGACCCCGGCAGTGCAAGAGTATAGAGAGGGTCAGATGAACATAGTCTTTCCCTATTTGCAGAGACTGTTTCCTACTTCAAACCTGAGCTCTCCAGGTTGCAATGGAGAAGCCATACCATTGCACCAAAACTTACCCTCAACAAAGTCAGGCTAGTGTACAAGGCGCCTGACATTCAGTGGTCTGGGTAGGATTAGGTGTACACAGTCTTACCCCCACTTACAAAGATATTGCTTCCATTAACCAACACAGTACCGACAACATATAGACAACATAAGTTTTCCATGTAAATATTCTTTTCACATATGCTTGATATTAGATGTTCAAATTTCTTGAAACTACAACTTAAGTTTATAAAATATTCCAGAAACTGAACAATGCCTCAAACTTACGTTTTGGAATTATTTGCTTCGCAATATATAGAAGAAGCTAGTAAGGCCTTAAATGTGAAAAACCATTCACTCAAAATTTAGATTTAAGTAAATGGGAAAGTAATAGGTGTAACAAATAATGACATGTTCATTCACATGAATACAAGAAGGATAATCAGTAGCCCATGTAACAATAATGACATGTTCACTCACTGGATCAGCCTCAAGAGGTACACCAAGCCGAGATTGTGCATTTGCAACTGTAAGAAGAACGTTCTCTCTCTGATTCCTTACGTTGTCTTTCTGAAAAATTAACCAGAACAGTTATCAAAAGGGATATATTACATATGCATAAGGACAGCAAGTGGAATTGAAAATATATGCATAGTGTTATATTTACCATACCACATAACTGCAGATATAATTAAGCTTATGGAAACTGTAAGGAAACACAAACCTGAAAACCAAACACACATTCCAACAGATCAAACATGTCAGCATCTCGTTGTCCAGATATCTCAAACGCAGCAGGAAGTCTGGGGAATTGCTCAGTATACCTAATTGCAGATATTGCACCTCTCACCTGATGAGATTAGCCAAAAGTTCAGAAATGTTAGTCACAAGTACGTTTGATGTTTCGACAATACAATGCCCACAAAAAAGCTGCATCACAGAGAATAAGACAAGTTTCAGAACACAAAAGGCACTTGTTAATTGTTGTTTGCTATTTATGAAAACCAACATTAATCTTTTTTGGATCATACATAACTAAAGATAGATAAGATGCAAAGTGAATGTAACAGAACTCTTAAAGGAGATGAAGAACATGAGGCATGACATATATAATTCAGGTCAAACTTACTTCCGGGAAAACTCCAATGGCATTGGTCAATGATGGTGCTTCAAGAGGGACAATATTGTAGGCCGTAAGCTCCACAGACAATGTTGCATCGGTGTTTTTAATTCTTCGCAACTGGAAACCCAGAGATCAATGAACACAGTCAATTGTTATCATAAACTGAAGCTAAAACAATATTGCCGAAAATAGTTGGGAAGGTGAACTGATACAAGTCAATATAAGATCAATTTTAGTATAGTATATAAGGTCAAACTTTGCCAAGTGCAAAGGATTTTATAGACAAACAGGCTTTCAATAGTAAACCATTTATTGAACATCACATCAAAAAGTAGGAGGTAAAAGGAAAAACACCTCCTCTGTAATAAGTCTTCCAACTCCATTAGGATCTGCATCTTTGCTAAGTGCCTCCATAACCTCAACTAAAGCCCTCAAGGTAGCAATCGTCTTTTTCATTTCTAAATAACTGAGCTCCAATATGAAACAACAAAACAATTAACAAATAACTTATTGGGAAATCATAACAACATAAGAGGAGGGGAAAGGTCTATTAAAGCAAAACATGATGGCCATACTCGCCAAAGTCAGCAGTAAAAGTTCCAGATTCACGCCATCTTTGTTCCTGTCTCTGGATATCATCTACTTTATGTCGCCGTTTGTACCGCTGGTAAAAGTCCCAAAGGTGCTCAATATCACGATTACGATCTATTTGAGCCCCATCTCTTTTTGCAAGTTTTTGCTGAAACAAAAAGCCAAATACTCATAACTTAGTATATATTACTTATAAGAAAGGAAAAAAAATAAAAGAAAATACACTATGCACAACCTATCTTATAATCATAATAATGTCACTGCATCAATAAACATGACACTAATAGCATAAATAGGCTCATGCACAAATTACCAATCACAAATTAGAGCTTAAGTGATACCTTGATGACAGACATCAACCCTGTCTTAAACTGAAGAACACCTCTACCATCACTTTTCGGATCCAGATTTTGCGCCATAGTATACGCCTGCTCACACACTAAGACCCGAATAATACAAATGTTGTCAATACATAAATACTCCAACAAGCATACAAATATTCTAAACAAAACACGTACTCCAGCAAATACACCATCAAACCAAACATTCCAGCAATTAAACAAAACAACAAAAATTGGTTGAACAGTATACTGAAATAGTTTTCTGAAACAGAAAATGCTACTGAATTAGCAGCATAGTATAATTCCCGACTTTTCTATGTATTTACAATAATTCTGAAGCTCAATTAGCTAAACTTAGCTCAAGAGCTTAAAGTTTATATTAACACATCAACCCTTAATGCATGTTTAAAATTTGAACTAAATTGTAACCGAAAATTTTATGCAAGGCAGAAATAGCAACAATTAGAATGGCACCACCAATAATTGAGCACTGAAAAAAATCAACATTAATTTTAAGATATTCAAAATGAAAAGGCTTACAAATCCTGGAGACGTTGGGGTCCTCGGCTTGAATCGCATCGGCAGCTTGTAAGATCGCATCGGTCTTTGCCAGCGATGGTGGGACAGCGCCGGCGATTCCACTAGGAACCCTCTCGTGGCCTTGGCCGGAACTTCTGAGCTGCTCCCTCTTTAGTGTGGCCCGCACCAGCCGCTCCCAATTGTCGTAAACCCTAGCCATGGCTACGAGGCCGGCTCGGGCGAATTGGAGCTCTAGATTTGAATGAAAATGGCGGACGCCTCTTAATCAATATTGACTCGGTCCGAGTTGAATGGTCTGACTGGGTGAGACTGAGTCGAATAGGTGACCGTTCTGAAATGGAATTAGGGGGTTTGGATCTGATGAGAGGTTTAACGAGGAAACGCGAAGAACGGAAGGAAGACGGAACAGAAATTACGAAATTGGCCTTTAAGATTTAAACACGTAAAAGCAAAGCCTTTTGGTCTGCGAAGCGCGTAATGGTGGTAAAGCTTCTTTTTGGGCTAACGAGCCAGCCAAGCGCGTGTTTACTAAATTAATACACGGTCCCGCCCAAAATAAGATGAAATAAAATAGGTATTTTTGTTATTCACGATTAAAAGTCTAACCCAAACCTAAATCATCATTTTAAACTGTTTTTTGGATCTTATCATTTTTAAACTCTTAAACAAAAAATATATTGCTATAAAGAAAAACACTAGTTACAATAAATATAGTGCAAACCTCCCTTGTGGTTGAATATTAAGGTATGATTCAAAATTGAAATATTTAAATACTAATTATTCACTACAGAAATAATAACTACAAGCTAATTACTAATTATATTAATTATATAAGACTAAGATATTACTTAATTAAAAATATTTAAGCAATTAACTATCCCGACGAAAATTAAAGTCCACCAAATAATTAAATATATTTAAGGAATCACAACTAAACAAACTGAATAAAGATAAACATGTGCCGACAAATGCTTGCCGGGATAGACATATATCCCAACAAAATCTCCAATCCTAAGTGCCTTGCAGTAGGTTTAGAGTTAGGGTTCAAGGCTTGCAAACGGTTTTGGAACAAGTTCGGAAACTAGGGTTTTTATTTTGAGAAACTTCAAAGATTTCATTAGCTACTTCTCCGCTCATATGAGAAAACCCAAATAAATATACAGATCTAATAGCTTCCCCCCTGATTTAACGTTATTGATGCAGGCTCTAAATCCATGGGCAAGCTGAGAATAGAGATATGTACAACAAGTCAAGTTAAGCTTTTCAAATACACTCCCTTGTTGTTTCGGATTCACTGCATCAAAATGGATTCAGCTGCATCCTCAACTTGTGATACTCGCAAGTGCACGAGCCGTTCGGTAGTATAGCATATGTAAGTGCGAGGTCGATCCCACGAGAATTGGTGATTGAATGATCCAATTCATTTCCCCTACACAAAACAGAAATGAAAAAGAAAATAAATAAAACAAGAAAAAAATGAAATAACTCAAGCAAATAAGTTCCCAAGTTCAATTAAATTAACAGATTAATTCTAGCTAAAGTATGATTAAGCCATGATGTTTGGTCGAAACCTTGTGTTCCTAATTCCCTAATTTGATCATTTGTTGTCTAACCTAAAATTAAGCATTAGGAACCCATTAAGCATAGAAGAACAATTTAAACAATCAAGCATGTATCTAATCCCTGTTGTCGAATGTCCATACACACTCTTCCTATTCATAGTTCAATTCGAATTAAAGCATGATGTATACTCTTAATTCAAACCAAGATAGCTAACATGCAAACCTAAATGGTGATCAATCATTCAAACTAGCATATAACTTATAAGCATAATTAATAAGAACAAAAATCATAATTGAAACTTGGAAACTAATTAAAATTGAATACTTAAGAAAGAATGTACATTACAAATAAAAGTAAAGTGTAACTAAGAAAACTTGAAGGAAAATTTAGTAAATTCAGTTGTTACAACAATTGACAACTTGAAAGGAAACTAAGAGAATTTGAGGGAGAGAAGGGAAGGGAGCTCTAGAGAAGTGTTTGAGAGCTCCCCCCCTTGGGGTGTGATTTGAAGCTTGAAGACTTCTCTATTTATAGGGCTAAGAGGGAGGAACATCATGATGAAATGCAACACCACCATTCCTCCATTAATACAACACATAACTCCCACTTCATCTTATTTATGTTAGTGTGGTTGGAATCAACTCCATCCCATACTTCATTTGCTGCACCTCCAGCTTTCTTCACATGGGTTAAAAGGTGTTGTGGCTGCCTTTTGCTGCCAACCCATGTGGTTGCCTTTTACTTGCTGAAAAACGATTCTTCTGAACCAGACTAGGTGTAGGAAGGCCACAGGTTTCAAAACGTATCCAATGGGGCTGAAATTTGGATATGTTATACTAGACACCCATTGGAACAACTTCTATGAAGAAAGTATTCGCATCAGAGTAGAAGAAGTGTACGTTTTGGCCACTGCAAGTTGGCTGCCGAAACAGGGACTGGAATTGACTTCATTTCATTTCATTTCTTTCTTTTGCTTCACATGCATGCACATGCTTCTCTTTAGTAGCTCAAAAGCTGATCTCCAACTCCAAAGTGATCTGCCAATTCAATTCCCATGTTCAAAGGCTAAAGCAAAATGCCTCTTATCATTCCTCCTTCTTCTTTCTCTCATTTCCACCATGGCACTTTAACCTTTTGTCTCTTCTTTGTCCCCTTTGCCATGATGTATTTTTGTCTTCACAAATATGCTCTTTTAGACTTTCATAGCTGGAATTCCTCCCCACATCACTCATTATGTTGAGCACAAAGTCAGTTATAGCTAGAGTGAGGCACATGGCCAAAAGGAGGCACATGGAAAAAAGCTGGCAGCTGCAAATCCTCCTGAGCAAGGTTGAGTGTTGGACGGGCTAAGCACTCCACATATGTCCAATTGGGCTGAAATTTGGATATGTTGTACTAGACACCCATTGAAACAAGTTTCATGAAGATCATTACCTCATCCGAGCCCCATAGCATGCTGATCCAAGTCCAAGAAGCTGACCTACGAAATTGGGCTAGAAATGGGTTGTAGCTAAAATGAGTTTGTCTTTAAGCTCTTCTTCCATTCACCCAAATCAGGCTTTAACATGCATGGATTGCAACATTTCCTATCCAAAGCCATCATTATTACCTAAATCTCAATTAACTAAAAGATAAACACAAAAATGATTAAAAGCACAAGTTTAACTCAAAAATATAACCAAATCATAAGCTAGAATGGTACAAAATGATATACAATTATGAATCGATCACCCTCCATAGAGAGAGAATATCATCTACTTTAGTAAGTGTATATATATACACACACAGAGGAATAAATACAAACATTAAAACAGTAAACATGCCTTGCTCGTTTTCCTACAAACTGCGAATGGAATGGAACTAGATCATCATCATTAAATATTAAAGAGTAATTTGATACACGATAATTTCAATAGTAAATTGAGCTTAAACCCATAAAATTCATTTTAAATCACCTACAACCCTTTTCTTTAGTTTTCTATTTAAAATACCAATTTTTTTTCAAATAATACCCAATGACTAGGATCTAACTAAACAAGTTACCTAATATAACTTAAAATCTGATTTATTGTATTTTTTGGATTCCAAAACTACCCCTATTTATAAGTTAATGTATTATGGGGGGTGTAACTAATGACACCCGTTGAATTTGGAAACATCTCCAAATAGTTGTAATGGATGTAGGAACTAATTTATAAACTGATTTAAAATTAAATATTAAATTTCACATTAAAGTATTAGTAATCTATTTTACGACTAGTAATCTTTTTTTGAATTAATGGTGTTTTCCTTCTATGAATTACGACTAGTAATCTATTAAAGTATTAGTAATTTAAATTCAATATTAAATTTAGGAATTAATGTTGTTTTTTTTAATGAATTATACGACCAATATTCTTTTTTTATTATAATTTTATGAATAATAGTGTACATTTTAATTATGTTGAAAAATAATTTTGATAATCTATTTATTGTTTTGTTTTTAAAACTTTTTTTTAATGAACCTATTTTTTTTCTTTATTACTTGTTTTATGAAAAATAATTTGATCATCTTTTTATTGTTTGTTTTATGAAAACAAATTTTTTTTAAATGAGCCTCTTTTTTTTCTCAAAATAATGTGCCTATTTTTTTTTCTCTAATAATGTACCTAGTATAATGAACCCTCTTTTTCTCTCTAATAATGTATCTATTTTTTTTTTCTCAAATAATGTACCTATTTTTTCTCTCTCTAATAATGTACCTAGTATAATGAACCTTTTTTTTTCTCTAATAATGTATCTATTTTTTTTTCTAAATAATGTACCCTTTTTTTTCTCTCTCTAATAATGTACCTAGTAAAACATTTTACTTAGTATAATGAGCCTATTTTTTCTCTAAATAATGTACCCTTTTTTTTTTCCTCTAATAATGTATATCTAGTAAAACAATTTACTTAGTATAATGAACGTATTTTTTTCTTCTAAATAATATACCTATTTTTAATTTATAAAAAATGTGCATAAATTTCAATTATACAACGTGCCTATTTTCTATAAATTATTGTGTACCTATTTTTAATTTATGAAAAATGCACAGAAATTTCAATTACAAAGTAATTGACCTATTTTTGTTCATTTTTTTTGGTAAATAATATACCTATATTTTTATACATATATATTTATATTTATATTTTTCATATGTACATTATTGGATATGTAATTTACAATTTTTTTATTTTTTTTTGCAATTTAAGGGACCATATGTTAGAGGGAATGGCAACCAAAAGAAATGAGGTGATTGATATGCTATTAATAGGGAGTTTTAATTACAATTATGACAGTTAATGAAATGCTTGGAATAAATTATAAATAAAATATGAAGTCTGATGGCAAGGATGTAAAAACATAGAAATACTATGACCTCTTATATCCTATTGGTCATTTAAGTTTGAAATTGGGTTTTGCACATAGATTTATAGAATGATGGGTATATGTCTAGAAAATAGAAATTGTAGAGACCTATATTGGACAAGCCCTAATTTCAATTCAGGGAATATATAAATGATCAGAGTTAAAAAATATAACATCTGATTCCTCAAAAAATATCACGCCACAGTTTGCAAGAAAACGCCTCAAAGAAAAAGATAGGAGCTGGTTATTATTTCAAGCAGAATCTTTGAATAATTAAATATCTATGCAGCAAGTAGAGAAAACTTAAACAAAATTTGAAAAAAAAAAACTACAATTTTACAAAGAAGATGAAATCCACGAAGCCATGCACTGACCTTGTGGAATTTGGAATCCCCGTCGTTTCGGGTCGACTGGTTTGTAATGAGCGAAGCTTCTCCGACATTGAATTCGTGAATCGACCAGTTGGTTTTGCTTGGCGAAAGCGCGGCTAGAGACTTCTCCATCTCTTTTCTCTCGCACAGTTCGCGCAAAGATTTTTCGATCTCCAATATTTTTTGCTGGACCTCATGTTGGCGTGAAGCCATCATCAAGGCAGAGACCTGAACATCTTCACCGGATGTGAGCAGCGGCGGCAGCACAAGGTTGAGATATATTCTGATCCCCGGATGATAGGGCCTTTGCAATTAAAATTCTTGAGGCGCAAGGGAATTAACATTTGAGTTTTTCTCCACACTTCTCTTTGTTAACTCATATTCTATGTTTACTCAAACTTCTAATTCAAATTTTTACAATTTCGAAGAAAATCCCATTATTCCTTATTTCCAAACTACCTCTAAATACACACCTAGCATATTTTATTTATAAAAAAAAAACTCATTAACCCCAAAGCCCAAAGCCCACCTCCCACTATATTGTTGCCTCTAATTTGAAGCTCAGTGATTAACAGAGAATTTTACTTATTGTAAAATAGAGAGACTCACAATCTTTAATTTCTGAAATTAAAAATAATTTTAAATTCCACAAAATTATTTAAAATTATTTAAGATAATTAAATATAAATGATTACTATTTACTAAGTAGTTTATTAAATAAAATAAAATATTTAAATACTAATTATTCATTAAATAAATAATAATTAAAATATAATCACTAATTAATGTAATTAAATAAAGCTAATTAAAAATTTTAAACTTAAAAACTAATTTTGTATAATAATAAGTTTTAGAAAAAGTTCACAGAATAATTAATTACTATTCATCAAGTAATTTATGAAATTAATAAAAATATTTAAATACTAATTATTCACTAAAGATATCATAATGAAAATATAATTACTAATTAAAGTGATTAAATGAGGCTAAGTTATTACTTAATTACAAATATTAAACTATAGAAATTATTTTTCTTTTTCTTTTCTTTACTTTTTCCGAAGAATTTTCATTGACATAAGTCTATGCCGGTAAAAATTTGCCAGATTAATTCTATGCCGACGAAAATTCATCGTGATAGGTTGTTTTTTTATTGCTAAAGAAAAATACTAGTAACGATAAATACAATGCAAAGCTCCCTTGTGGTTGAATAAGGAATATTAAGGTGTGATTTTAAATTTATATGCCAAAGTAATGTTGTTTCCATACAACTAATTTATGAATTTTTTAAGGAATTCTAAGATGAAATTTATAGATTATTATCATTATAAAAAATAATATTTTTCAAATGCATGATAATGGGACTTCATCCATTATCAAATAAAACATAATTTTTTTGAAATATATATTTTTAATACAAGTGATAGTTCAAGTTACAAGGGGAAGTGAAATTTCATATACTGACTATAAGAGTTGTCATGGAAGTTAGAAAATGAGGTCACATGTCTACAAATAAATGCCCTTTTTAGTAAAACTAGATCTTGTTGACCAAATGTTTGGAATATGTTTAAACAAGCTTGTAATTATCTTCATATTTTATAAATTCCTTCGAAAATTAATGAAAAATGTTTTTTGTTTCCTGAAAAATAAAACACAAAAAGAAAAGAAAAGGCCATTTAGGAAAAGAGAATAAATAAAAGCCGATGTGCATGTGTTGGATGGCAGGCCTAGTTGCAGAGAGTTAAGAGCAAGTGGGTAAGACCCAGTTGTCTAGCGGGAAAAGGGGAAAAAGTCAAAAAGCCCACGAAGCTCAAACTGCGTTTCGCTGAAACAGAAGACGACGTCGCTTGACCTCCTCTGAAAGTTTGATTGGACTTTGAAGCACTCTGCAGATACAAGATTTGTGACCGACCGGTTCCCTTCAACGGAAGGTTAAGACGGTGCGTTTCGAGCCCTGAAACTCACCCGACTCGTTGAGTTTCAGTGCAAAACCCTAGAACGACTCAAACCGCACACAGGGAAGGGAACTCACCACTCCAAGTGAGTAAGGGTTTCTCACTCAAATTTTGGAACTTTGTATCGTTTTAGTGCTAATTCCACGCGATTAAATACGAATTAAACATTGATTGATGTTTGAGATTTTTTAGTGTTTGATCCGTTTGGATGAGTAGAAAATAAAGGAAAAGTTTATTATTATTATTATTTTTTAAAATTTTAAATTTCGTTTGATTTTTTTTATTTAAAATTTTAATTTGATAAGTTGTCATGGTTCGAACATATCAAACTGGCCGAGTCAGCAAGTTAGTCAGGAGTTAGTTTTCTGTTAGTTCGTTATTGGGATTGGGCGGGAAAGGGAGAGCGTTGTGTATAAATGTAGCAAAGGTGTTTGATATTAAGTCATTGAGAAAGAAAAGAAAGTTTCAGAAGCTTCCCTGCATCCCTACAGCAAGAAATTCCCTTAATTTTTCACTGTGATCATTCAAGATCACCATGAATGATCACCTTCACCTGTCGGGCGGGTGCATATGGGTATGTTTAGTTCATTTAGAAGCCTAATTCTGCAATTCGACATCTTAAGATCGTCACGCAAGTTTTTTGTAGAAAACATTTATATAATGTTCATTGGCATATTTTGGCTTTTCTAATCAGCCAGTTGAGTAGTTTTCTTGTAATTCTTTATTCAATTGGTTATCTGAGATTGTTGTTTGGAAGACATATGAACTTAGATATTTGTAGAACCCAATTTTGGTCTTTCACTCAAAGTTTACTTAGTGCTATTGTAACGTAAGCAGGTGCTTCTTTTGTATGCTTTGTATGTTTAGCTAGGTTTAATTATTTGGGAGATAATTTTTTCTCTCATTTTATCTTTTTGGCCATTGAATTGTTTCTTGTCTTGGAAAAAGTAAGTGGCTGTCTTCTGTAGATTAAAGATTTAAATCTTCTACTGTTAGATTTAAATTGGCCCTTAAATTGGGATGAATCATCATGTGAATGGATATGCTTTTCTTGAGTAAGTTTTATGGTGTGCTGAACAAAGTGGCTGAATGATTTGTCTGTTACCTAGATCTTCTGTTCTGTCATGGCTGCCTTTTCTTTTTGGTTCTTTAGGCATGTGGATCAGTCCTATTTATGTTCTTAAGAGGTGCATTGGTTCAAACTCATCCTGGATCTCAGTTTTTTTTCAAGGAATAAATTGAGGCATTATCTAGGCACTTTCCAAAATAATAGGTTGAAGGTTTAATGGATAACCTGATTTTCTTTCATTTCAAATCGTTTTGATGTTGATTGGAATCTTTTGAATAGGCTATGCCTGGCTCTGAACCTGGGAGTCCAGAAATGGAGCCAATACAAGCCAATCCTGCTCCGAGGAGGCCTCGGATTCTACTTGCTGCTAGCGGAAGTGTAGCAGCCATAAAGTTTGGCAACCTCTGCCATAGTTTTTCTGAATGGGCAGAAGTAAAAGCAGTTGCCACAAGAGCATCCTTGCATTTCATTGATAGGACATCACTTCCCAAGGATGTAATCCTGTACACCGATGAGGATGAGTGGTCCAGTTGGAACAAAATGGGTGATAGTGTGCTTCACATTGAGCTCCGCCGTTGGGCTGATATCTTGGTTATTGCCCCATTGTCAGCAAACACACTAGGCAAGGTAGCAATCTGGAAATCTTGTGCATATATAAAGTTGTTTTAGCAACAGGATGAGATAGGTGACTCAAACTATCATCTTCTGTATAACTTTTAAATTTTAGTTGTCATTCCCTCCATTTGTTTTTTTATGGCAAGAATGAGATAATGGAATCCGTGTTTTTCTCGTAGATTGCTGGGGGATTGTGTGACAATCTACTCACCTGTGTTGTACGAGCATGGGACTACAGCAAGCCTTTCTTTGTTGCACCAGCCATGAACACCTTGATGTGGAAGAATCCCTTCACGGAGCGACATATCATGTCGATTGATGAACTTGGAGTGTCGCTCATCCCGCCTGTCACAAAGAGGCTAGCTTGTGGGGATTACGGAAATGGAGCAATGGCTGAACCTTCTTTGATTTATTCTACTGTAAGACTCTTTTTCGAGTCTCGAGTTCAACAAGGTGGCAGTGTTGTTTAGGAAACAGTATAATAGAAGTAAAGCTGCCACCAACCTGAGAGTGAGAGACCTGATGACAAAATTTGGCTTGGTATGCATAACATGCTAGAATTGTTTTTGCGGGTTGTTTGATTTTGTGTTAGGTGCATATGGAGTTTTGGTATGTGAACCAGGCTAATTATATATCTAGAATTGTATTAGTTGATTTGTATTCAGCTTTTCACTTTAGGATTTGGCCCATCCTTTGGTTCTACATCTCAGAAGAAATTATCCATGTCCGAGGCGCTACTGATAAATAAAACAATAATAATTCCAAACTATTCAGATTTCATGCAACTTGGGAAGATTTTCGTTCTTGCAGCTTGCACCAGGCTTATTGTCATGCTTGTCCGAACGATCAAGCCTGTAAAACGACAAAAAATAACACCAGAAGTTTTGCGTTGAGTAAAATCAACCAAGATATATCTTATATAATTACCAATCAAAAGCAAATATTTTGTTTGAGGGACTTGTAATAATTTCTTACGTCATTGCAACTGGGCTGATTTGTAGATCGCCAGTCGGTTTCAATGAATAATATTTGAAATAATAAGTTTCGTTGGCCTTGATATCTGCATTGACGCGAAATCCTTCACCAGGAGCGAGGCTTTTAACGAGCAGTTGGAACAACACTACACGTACACAAAACTTGTTTGACGGATCCCAGCCACCACTCATTATGCACATAAGCCCATCATCACCGCTCATATGGCTGACGAAGGTTGAGGGAAACTCTAGACAAGGCTGCCGTAACACCTTCCGAAGCTCAACTAGCTCCCCAGCCGGCTTCGGGATGCCGTTGATCGGATCCAAACTATAAGCAATAACATCTCCACCCCAATAAGGGACGTTAACCAGATAGTCCTTGAATTCTGCAAAACGAGAGACATATGCCTTCGGGACGCCAGATGCAATTGCATCATCCTCCTCCCATTTATTTTGAAGGGTGTCAAAAACGTAATATCTTCGGTTTAACCAGTGCCTCACAACGAGGTTGTCGCCCCAAGAACATTCAAAAAGGACAACACCAGTACCAACGGGGAAGGGGGGATTGGGGAGGACTGTCCACAACCCGGTAACCGGATCGAAAACCTCGAAGAGAGCTGGCGATTCTTCTTCCTCCGCGTACCCGACAGGCTCCGTGGACAGGACATAGATTTTATCCTTAAGTGTGACAACCACAGGATTTATCTTGGGGGCACAAGTCATGGGAAGTGTAGTTTTGTTGCCCTCTGTGGGTTCACAGTCAATGACTTCAAGGTTGGGTTTAAAAGGTTCGCTAGGACGCTTGGGGCAAGACTTACCCCCCAGAATATAGGGTTTGGAATTCACAATTATATATCTCATGCCTTCTGGTAAATTCCTTCCGTCTGGAAAATAAGAGCCATGAACAAGTTTAAACTCGGGCCTCGGAGAACTCCTTGCCAACAATTTACTAAGATCTAGAACCAATAGGTCATCGTCCATGTTAACATAGAAAAACCAATCCTTCTCCTCCGCCATCATCATCTTCTTCTTCAAAAATTCTCTCTTTTTGTTCAGAGGTAAAAGCAACAGGAGAACGCAGCCTAAACCCTAATTACAATATTAATTGTGACCGCAACAAATCATGAAATCTTTGAACCTTAGCTAATAACCTCAACTAAAAACCTAGAGAAATTAGGAAGCGAAGGATACTAAGATAAGAACGTGTGTTGCCGCCTAAATTTACATGCACCACAAAAAGATAAGCAAAAGGAATTTCTGATTTGGGCCTTCATATGGTATATTGGGATCCAAGGAAATAGCGTAAGGCGTTAAATCCAATCAACCCAAAACACGTTCTTGGACACAGCTATGGCGGGCCAGCCAATTTGCTGAAAGGCCCCAATAAAAAAGATAATTTATAAAAATTTAAACTAACTTAATTGAACAAGTTAAATGTACCTGATTGTAAACAGGTTGACATAACCCGTTAATTAAAACAGGTTGATTATGTCATTATGGAGTTGGAGGATTGACCAAAACTCACTCGTTTATTCATAATATTTTGGAAGATTGATCCAAATTGTCCCATATCCTTGTATGGGTTGATCCGAATAAATTCTTGTGAATTTTGAGTGGTTTATTGTGCCGTGTTGGGAATTGTCACCTCTTACAGTGATATTCATGCAATTGTATTGAAGTCCTTTCTTAACAAGTATCACAAAGTTCTCCTGGCTATGACTTGGTGCAGCCATGCATATAAAACACACATCATGTTTAGTAACGTCAGTCTGGCTAGCTGGTACCTACAACCATCAAACGCTTCCGAACGTATGTCTTTAGATGCCAAAAGTGGGCATTATTCGACCATGTTCTCATGTGAGAAATGTTATAAGACCATCAAAGGTGTACAATCCGCCACGCACGATTTAATAATGTAACGTCAATTATATGTACGAAGTTGATGTATTATAAAACGACACATAATTACTATGTGTGCGGACTACAGACGCTAGAGTCGAATACCATGCCTTCTACCTACAAGCCCTGTGCTTGTGGCTGTCGTTGAATCCGTCCATGACTATCATTTAACACAGCCATCTGCAAAAGAGTGCTATATAAATTATGTTTTCTTGTGGGCAAGGTCGTAGGGGTGGTTGCAATATTTAAGGATGTGCATCAAAGCACCGACGGTCTGGTGAATTCAAAAGAAGCAAAAGAATGAGGAAAATTATTCTCTCTCTCTCTCCCTCTCTCTCTAAATCTGCCGAAAGAAAAAGAAGTTGGGTGTGGTGGACACTTGCTCATTTAAGGCCCAACTATTTTTCATTCAACTACTTCAAGATATTTAGCTCCGAATTTATAACTCTCACCTCCCTTCCCTTCAACAGAGAGAAGTTAAACTTGTGTTCTATTTGAAAAGAAAACAGTGTTTGCTCTCCTTAAACACCTCTTTCACAGTGCTTAACAATCTTTGACATAAATGAAATGAATGTATGAGGTTCTTGTTGTATATTGGATTATGAAGGATAAATCTTCTTATTTCCAGCTTAATTAATCCATAAATTATATGTTACTGCTAATTAAGAATTCATGGACGGTCTTATGTTGGCAGTACGTACAGAGTTTTTAAGGCTCCTTCAGTAATTTACTAAATTATATGTAAACTTGCCTTTCTTGAGCTAAACTAAATTGATGACAGCCAAAAAGCTACTTGGAAATTCCATCCTTATAGGTGGAGGACATATTTGCCATTTTGAAAAAGATAAAAAGTATATAAGCCACAGTACATACATGCAGAGTGAAAAACTAGCTAGCGAGTTAAGCTTGGAAGCCTTGAGAAGAGTTAGACAATGGCTTCTTCTTCAGGCACATATTTCTCTTGTAAAAACACCCTCATTGCCATCACCACCATCTTCATCCTCTCCTCTTCTTCTTGTTCTGCCTCTCCTGCCACAACCAAAGTAAACCCAAGACCAAGACCCTTCAAGAAAATCTATGCCTTTGGTGATTCATTCACAGACACAGGCAACACAAAATCTGCCACAGGCCCTAGTGGTTTTGGCCATGTCTCAAACCCTCCATATGGCACCACTTTCTTTCACCGCCCTACCAACCGCTACTCCGATGGGCGGTTAGTGATCGATTTCATAGCTGAGTCACTGTCCTTGCCTTACTTGAAACCTTACCGTTCCATATTGAGCAATGCTACAGATGTTGCACATGGGGTTAACTTTGCTGTTGCTGGCTCTACAGCCATAGAGCACCAGTTCTTTGTCAAGAACAACCTGAGCCTTGCAATCACTCCTCAGTCTATCCAAACCCAGCTCCTCTGGTTTAACAAGTTCTTGGAAAGCCAGGGCTGCAAAGTGGCTGGAGCAGCATGCAAAGCAGCAGCTTTTGATGATGCACTTTTCTGGGTTGGTGAAATTGGGGTCAATGATTATGCTTATACCATTGGGTCTGGTATACCAGGTGATACCATTCAACAGCTTGGGATCAGTAGAGTTACTAGTTTTCTGCAGGTAGGACTTTGGCTATCTGGATTTAGGTTGCTTTCCAATATATGCTGTCAATGTCAAATCCTAAATTGGATCCTAATACTAAATCTTAAGACAACATTGTGTTTGATATGAGTTTAAAAAACATAAGTAGAGGATCCAATTTCGACTTTGGCTAATTGGACTTTCTGTTACTTTGCAGGCATTGTTAGAGAAGGGTGCAAAGTATGTTGTTGTGCAAGGCCTGCCACTCTCAGGGTGCTTGCCATTGGCCATGACCTTAGCTCCCGAAGACGATAGAGACAGTTTAGGATGTGTGAAGAGTGCAAACAACCAAACCTATAGCCATAACCGTGTCCTCCAAGCCAAGTTGCAACAGCTCAGGACACAGTTTCCCCATGCTGTCATCACCTATGCTGATTACTGGAATGCCTATTTCACAGTCATGAAGAATCCAAACCAGTATGGTTTCAAGGAGAGCTTCAAGGCCTGCTGTGGGACAGGTGAGCCCTACAACTTCGAGGTGTTTTCCGTGTGTGGCACACCTTCTGCTAGTGCCTGTCCAAGCCCTTCCCAGTACATAAACTGGGATGGAGTTCATCTCACTGAAGCCATGTACAAGGTGCTTACTGATATGTTCCTCAATGGCAAGGCCACTCACCCTCCGTTCAGTTACTTGTTGGATATGAAACTGCGTCATGGATGAACTGCTTGCCTTTGGATTAGCTTAATGTTTTAGTACTTCGCTGTGTTGCTTGTGATCAGAGTATATTGTAGTTATGAAGCAAAAGAAAAAAAAATCGGATGGTATAATCGGTGGTAGAGTTACTACTGCTTGAGAACACTTCTCAGACTTTCAAAATTTAGAAAATCTTCTAAAAATTTTACTTGTTGAACTATTGATCGATTCTTACTTGTTTCTAAATATTTGCTGTTCGGGAGGAATTGAACCTACGAAATCGCCAATATTTATCATCGAAAGCTAATGAATCAGATTCAACAAAGGAAATGATGCACTCTTGGTGCCATGGGATTTAATCATCCAACAAAGGTTACAAAAAGAAAAATTGTTATCTCTGTGCAAATGAACTCCTCACTAAATGCAACATGGGAGTCGCATGGCCTGATGGTCTTTCCATCACAAAATCAAAATTGCATGATAAAAGAAGCGACTCTTCTGATATATATAATTTTTATCTCTTACACAAAGCATGTACATTATTTTGCACAAGGTGAAGTCAAAAGAAATTCAATGTGAAAGCCTCGCCGGACTCTGTACATGTGATGGTTGGCAATTCTCTCTCTATACACCATTTTTTTCTAGTGTGTTTGATCAAATTAAGTACTCATAGTACATTAAGAATAGAGCATCCGGGAGATCTTTTGGCAGGCTGTTAATAAAAAGATAGAACCGCAACATATCCTCCTTCAACACAGTTTGAGTGTCAACCACATCACTGCCGCAGGTCAGAACCCACAAGTCCCCTGAATTCACTCTCTTTATACTTCCCCGGCAGAACGGGCAAGATTCCGATCTTGTGTTCCTATAACACACAAAGATGCAAATATGTGACAATTGTTATAAATAATGTGCCCCATAATCATATGGTGATACTGGATGAGACTAAAGCAGAAAAAGGAAGAGCAACTATTTTTGGGGATTAAGGAAGAACTAGGTTATTCATACCAATCGCGATAGCAATTAATGCACATGGCATGGCAACAGTTTGGCAAAACCATTTTGGTACACGGCTCCAAGCAGATGCCACACTCATTTCTCTCTCCAAGTCTACATCTGAAAGCATTATCTTATCCTCATATCTCTTCCTAACAGCCATCTCTAGAGCTTCCTCTTGGGTGATATCCATCTCCAATGAATCACCATGGAGACGCTGAAGGGATGGTAATATAACATCTGCAGTTTAGGTTGGGAAGACATGAATAAAGATGAATTTCACAAACGCGGCAGCATGTAACATTACGCAAAGTTTGATGACATTCAAAGTTTAAAAGCAGAAAGGCTACACCCCAAATGCAATGCTTTATGAAAATTGGAAAGCAGCAGGCAAAATGAGATCCATTTAAAGAATGGAAGCTGTTAAGTAAGCATCAATATTGTTCGAGTAGGATCTTCAACAGATATTAAACTACTAAAAAGAGTAGAGATATAGTTTACAAACTGTAGAATTCGCTGATGGTAGCTTTCCTTCCACATGAAGAGATATTTGACCTCCCATCTGTGCGCACCTGAAGACATATGAAAGCAAACACAGAAACATTCAAGAACTTGGATTTCATTCTTACGAGGGGGCAAACATTAAACTACTAATTTGCTCTAGAAACAAATGAACCAGCAAGCAGAAACCAACCTTATATACAATTATGTGGAAAAGATTTAAGTAACTTGAAAGTAAACATGAAGAGGAGCAATCAATCCATTGAAGCAAAAACAGGAAAATGGGTGCCAAGTGATTGTAAACCAATTTCATTTGAAGAACCGTACCACTCTTGCGTCTGGGGATGGAAGCTGCCCTGCAAACATATATTTGTTCAAGTAACATCAAAAGTCACTTTAGTTCATCAACCAAAAAAAAGGTCTATTAACTCAGCCAAACATTCGAAGGGTCAGCAACAAATTCATAAAACAAGGTAAGCAAGGAACCAGACGTCGTACTCCTAAAACCATGGACTGAACCTCAGGCTACTTTATTGCAAATATTCAGCAAACCCCCAACATTAGTATAGTCAGCAGAGAATGTAATGATAAAATAACTGGGGGAACAGTAGTATATATCCAAGATTATGTAAAGAAGACTTGCAAACTTCCTAGCATGCTCATTATCCAAATAAAGATCAAAGCTTGTGAATTGGGGTCAACATGACAACAAATCTTGGAATTCAGAACAAAAGGCGTTGTATGCTGATTATGTCCATACCCAAATAGATATTAGTTTCAGAACAAAAAAAAATGCTGAAATGCAAAATAACTATATTCTTTTTCTCTCTCTCTTCCCAATTATTTTTTGCAGAAACAATCCATCAAAACCAAAATTAATAAGGAAATAGAAACCCATGCGTTATTGCAGAGTAGGATTCAACCTCAAAATAGTAAATGTAGAATATGGAAGAAA
The DNA here is from genome assembly GCA_018703695.1 of Prunus fruticosa. Lineage (NCBI taxonomy): Eukaryota > Viridiplantae > Streptophyta > Magnoliopsida > Rosales > Rosaceae > Prunus > Prunus fruticosa. The sequence continues at coordinate 25,502,510 of CM031921.1, read as the reverse complement.
ATACATTAAATACATTACATTACTAAGAGTACAAACTCAGAAGCCTATAACTTTATTTCACGTTTCTCAAACACAGTTTCAAAATACAATATAAACACAAAAAAACAAATTGGAAAGGAAAAAATAGGAAGGGGGTTGCGCTCACAGCATATTGGCATGCTGAATATCAGCCTCAAGAACCTTAAGAGAATCATTGTAAGGACTAGCAGCAAGCTGCTCGTAATAATCCAACATTTCACACTCCTTTTTAGTCAAATTTTCAACCTTCAAAGGAAAAAAAAAATGAAACAAAGAGAGAGGCAGAGAGATGATCAAGAGAAAGGAAAGTAAAGAAACCCAAGAGAATTGGTGGTCTTATGTGCACAAATGCAATGAAAATTCTTGGGTCTTTGCAAAGAATGGTCTTTGGAGTCTAGAAGTAGTTGTGAGGCCAAGGGTACAAACCTGTCATCAAAACCTAATCTTCATCAAACTCTATATAATAACAGTGAGAGGGGCAGATAGACTTGGTCTTACTTTTGCTGTTTTGAATTTGATTTGTTGATTTGTTTTGATTATCCACTTAAAAGTTTGATTTTTTTGACTTTCTAAAACTTGCCGTTTGACTGCTTTCGTTGCCTTGGTTGAGTGGTTATGAGTAGGTATTTTCTGCTTCCAATCAGAACCATCTATTTTGGTCAGAATAATGGCAAAGACGCATTGCAGGCAATAATAGGAGCAGAACCACATTGCTTCTTGTAGTTTAAGCTTTTCTTTTTGAGTTGGGCCAGTTTCATGGGCTTGCATAAAACCCAAATCCAATGCCTTGACTTTTTGTTAACGTGAAAACAAAGCCACAGTACTACCACACGTGGACATCGTCCGTTTCACGCGACACAGCTTGACCAAAAAACAAACAAAAACGAAAAAGAAGAAGAAGCTTAATAATGAGTGTGACTGGTGATTGGCAAGCTGAGCCCTTGCCAGACCTTTCAAAGACAAAGTTTTTCAGAGAGGACTGAACCCAAAATCACTCAAAAAGTCTTCTTTCGAAAGAGCTTCTTAGTACTGGTGGTAAGTATGCTTTGCAATTTAGCTCATTTTTGGAAGAACAAAATGGATTTAAGTGCTTTGCTAACTAGAATAAGGGATGTTTATACTAATACTAGGATCTTGTTTGTTTAGTGAAAAAGGTTCTAACTTTAAGCGAAAGAAAGTTCCTTTTTGGTTTTCTGGTACCATACATGTTTGTTTTAGTCATGATCGTGAAGCTTTGAAAGTTACATTGCTTATTTTTGTTCTTGCAAAAAATTATCTGTTAGTGAACGTTATCTAGCCACAAATATTTCTTGATCTCCTTCCCCCTCCCACCTCTCTGTCTTCTTTTTCTCTCTCTCACTCTCACACACACACTCTCTCTCCGTGGTTGCTCTTGCTCCATTATCTCCTTGCATTCCTGATGAGGATGATATTTTGCTCAAGAACGCTGTTGGGGTGCAACATTTTTTTTTGGGTTCATTATGTTGCTCAAATTGGTTCCATCTTTCGACCCGTTTCGAAAAATTTGATGCTCTTGCTCCAATCTCTCCTTGCATCCCCGTAGCTTATTAAAAACCTGGATTTTGTCGGCATTTTTTTTTCTTCATATGATATTATGTTAGTATCTGTTATGGGTTTTCAAATTTTGGGGTTTTAGTGTGACGTGTGACATGGAGAGAGAGAGAGAGAGAGAGAGAGAGAGAGAGAGAGAGAGAGAGAGGACAGAGAGGTCTGAGGGAGATCAAGAAATTTTTGTGGGGTATGGAAGGGGGTGGGGGAGGGAGTCCCGCGAGGGAGGGGTTGGGGTTTTGTTGCTTGCTTTGCTGGATACTTCTTTTTACGTTCAAATATTTTTTTAATTAATTTTTTATTTTAACTGATAATTTTTCTTTTTCTAAAACCTTTTCCTTTCTCACGTGAAAATGGGATGGAGTTCAAAAATCTAACGGTGAGGGGGAGATTGACCTCTTTTATTTAGTTAATTTACCGAAAAAAAGTAACAAGGGGCAAATTGACAATTTGTGATAGTTCAGGGGCAAAACCGCAGTTAACCCTTAAATTTTTGAAGCATTGCATGCTAGTTGTTTTGTTCTTGAGCTCTTTGAAATAATCTCCTTTGGGGTTGCGCTTCTTTTTCCCTTCTTTGAATGACATTATTGTGTCATTAGAATACCGTAGTAATTTATCTTTTTTTATTTCTTGTAGTGGTAAAAGTATTCAACAGAGCAAGAGAAGAGATGGATGGCAAGGTAGCTTGTGTAGAATGCACTCAGAAGTGTTTGCTGGATCATGGGAACAAGAAGAAAGCTTCACCTGATGTTGCCTCTTTTTTCAAAATCATGATTGGAGATCAGTTTTCTAAACTTTTGGTACGAGAAATTGCCCTCCCTACCCCCTAAATCCTATTCTATTTCATTTTTATCTCTATAACCCCTGTCTTTTTTTTAGTCTAGGCTATATATTTTATAAGCTTACTAATTAATGGCTTCGAGATGATAAACAAATTCGATTGTATCTCTTCTTTTGTGGAGATGACATACCTATTGGAAGTCCATATTTAAACATCAATATTACTCTGTATTTTTCTTTCTAGAATTATGTAAACTATGTAATGTAGTAGAATGTGGAGAAATTCCTGCAAAAGCTTTAACTACCTTTTCTTTTTCTAACGAATATGATAAGTATACTTTGCTAGTAATATGTAATTTCTGCAACGCCCTTTTTTTCCCTATGATGAACTAGAGATTGCCTCTTCTAAGCTGACTACATTATCTCGTTGCAGTTCTTGCCTCCTAAATTTGCTCCTACTGTGTCAGCATTGGTTAATAAAAAAGCCGTTCTTGAAGATTCACGGGGGCTGCAATGGGAAGTTATAATATCCAGAATTAATGGCTCCCTTTCTCTTAAACAAGGATGGAATGCATTTTCATTAGACCATGATCTAAAGATTGGAGAATTTCTGGTCTTCAATACATCACAAGTTCACATTTTATTGTTAAAATTTATGACAAATCTGGGTGTGAGAAACTCAACTTTCCCGAGGCCATAAATCAGAAGAAAAGGACAAGGGATAACAGAAAGTATACCAAAGCTGGTCCGAGTCGCACAATTGATAAAAGTTCAATGAACAAACGGGATTCAAGAATCTCTGTTGTGTCTGGCTCAGATGCAGATATAGGTCACCACCTGCATGAGATGAATGACATGGGGAAAGCTCTAATTGTCACAGAAAATGCTTCAACCCTTGATAATAGTAATGAAAGGTCAAAGCTCAATCCCAAAGAAGCATACATCGAAGAAATGATCTGTATGTTCGATAGAGACGTGGGGGACAAACAAGAAGAGGACAGAACCTATATTTTTGATTTGTCTGATTTTGAAATGTTGACAACGAACGCTGGCACTGGTGGAAGCAATGAAGTAACTGCAATGGTCGAAACATGCTCACATCATGATGATGCATTACTAAGATTGAGAAATGGAGCTGGCCCAGTTGACAAAAATCCAGTGGCTAGAGGAGCAGTGACTACAGCAATTCCAATGGATGAAACATGCTCGGATCATGATGATTCATTGCTAAGATTGATAAATGAGGCTGGCTCAGTTGATAAAAGTCCAGTGGCTAAAGAAGCAGTGACTGCAGCAATTCCTTCAGACGCATCCAAGTTTGATAGGAGTCGGATAAATAACTCTTCTGAAACCGAAGTCCAAAATACTGGTATTCCCATTACTTTTGGATCCCAAATTTTTCATAGCATTCTGGCTTGTCTTCATTTCAGTTGCTATATGTCCCTGCACTATTGTTGGAGCACCTTTCAGTTTTTGGCAAAGTGCCGTTTAACAATTTGATATATCTTATGTAATATTTCTGATCATAAAAAAAAAAATTGATTTGTTGAACAGATAAAATGATGAAGGCCATTAAAATAGAGTCCGTGGAGTTGACTTCAGATCAGTGCAGTCAGAAAATCATTCCACAAATAAATGGTAAAACTGTACTTTCTCATCATTTTGTTAAGGAAAGCTCTGTTTGTGTTTGTGCATATGGATGCATGAGAGTGTTTTGCTGTGTGCTACTCTGATTTAACTACAATGCAACTAAATGTAGGGGAATCAGTAAAGGTTGTCAACCCGGTGTGTAGTAAGATTTCTATTATGATTAGAACAGAAAATGACTGTGCTGTTCCTGTGGTAAAATCTGAACCTGTTGATCCAGTCATAACCTTGCCAATCTCATCCAGTTTATCCTGTCAGGTGAAAGCAGGCAGCCAATCTTTTCTTGCATGCTAGTTTTTGCACTGTATATATTTTGTCTCTTCTTGTACGCATTGCTTGCATTGAATTTTAGTCTGGTTTTATATGATAGATTTAGTGATTGACCATTTGTTGGTATTGGTGCCTCCTTCACTGCATGCTTTTGTTTAATAATCTTTTAGTCTTCCAAATTCCGTAATTTCATTTTGTGAGAAAATTGCATCTGATAATTTTACTGTTCTATAGAACGTTTCTATTCTCCAAGATATGCGACGTATTATCTCTTCAGACTTGTGCTAGTTTGACACAATCTTGTAAAAATCAACCAATTGACAATTAAGTTTGACTTTTTAATCAATATATGGGAATTGGGACCAAAAAAGAAAAATCAATGTGGGACTTTGAAGACTTAGTTATCATTGCGTGCCGTATACATGTGCAGAAGGGCGCATCTGATAATTGCATGTTTGTATAGTTTTGCACCTAACCCTGTATTCACCTTCCCCATGTTATTGTTGTTGACTGAATACTGAGTATTCTTTTGGTTTTGCTTAACTGGCTTTGCCTCCCATGGATACTTTTGCAGGAGTTGTCAATGAGGTTGCCAATACGCATGACCTATAGAGGAAGGCCTAAAACGGATAGGAGGGTAGTTTACCTTCGAGACCCAGTAATGAGATTGTGGCCAGTCCTCTACATTGAAAGAAATTACTTCAAAACATTGGCAAGCGGTTGGGAAGCTTTCAGCAAGGCAAACAACATTCAACCAGGAGATGAGTGTTTTATTGGGATTGAAAATGGAGTTGAAGGCATATGTACCGTCCAGATAATTAGCAAATGAGAGATTTAACACTTTTTGATTTGTATGTACGCGTAATTACTACTAAGAAAACTCTTTATGTAGAGCTGCAAAACCAGCACTTATGTTATGAACATACATTAGGTTCTAAATGGTACGGCCTAGTTTTATGTGCTCCTTTCATGAGCAAGTAGCCCTGCATTTTGTGTGTTAAGATGCCTTTACAGTAGTTCTTGTCTGTTACATGTGGTCTGAGCATTTGCATAAATTTCGTAGAAAGGATGTTGTTCATGAAATATTAAAATTTGATAAACTACATCTGTACACAGCTGTTTCTTGAATTTTCCAACCCTACTTTTCTTTGTCAACAAAATTAGATTTTGACCTCTAACCCTTCAAATAATTTCATTTGCCGGGTCTACAGCAGCTGTAGCAGACACTTGATTGTGTTCTTTGACCACCATTCTTCTCATCTTAGCCAACCACTTAAGCAGGACCACCAAATAGTCATATAGATTAAGAGCTAGGTAGAGCCCAATGCCACCAATAATCCCATATGCTATAGAATAAGTAAGAGGCATGAGAAGCATGGTTATGAAAGCAGGCACAGCTTCCTTCATGTTTCCCCAGTTTATGTCCTTCACAACCTTCATCATCATCACCCCAACCATGACCAGTGAAGGGCCTATAGCCCATGGAGGCACACTAGACAACAGAGGAATGAAAAACAACGATACAAAAAAACATAAACCAATTGTCACTGCTGTTAACCCTGTTCGTCCGCCTTCTCTCAAACCCGCAGAAGATTCGACATATGTTGCAACGGGGGACACCCCCAATGCGGACGCCACGATGGTTGAGCCGGCGTCAACCAAGTATGCTAAGTACTCACCTTCAAAGCCTCCTTCATCATTCACAAACCCTCCCATTTCAGCCATGGTATACAATGTGCCTGTGGTGGCAAGCACATCAACATATAACAAGGTGGCCAAAGCCACCCAAACCTCAGACCTATTGAAGTTGCTAAAGCTAAAAGCTCCAGCTGTGGATTGAATTTTGTGAAAATCTACCACTTTCTTGAAGTAATTGTAACTTGTGTCACCAACTGGTGTGTTGGGAAAAACTGTCACATATGTGCCCCTAAACCATGAAATAAGTGTGACAAAGACAATACCATATATCATGCTACCCTTAATCTCCTTGATTAGGCCATAACATGTAATTAAAAACCCAGCAGAACCCAGCCAGAATTTTGGGCTATGCATTTTTCCACCAAGGCACTCACCAGTTTGCGGGTTTGTATTAGCACAAGCTGTGATGGTGACCAATGTAGATAGGTCTGGTCCAACTAGGCCAACACCTTGGTGGATTTGCAAGCCCACAAAAGCAATGAACAAGCCAATTCCTGCTGCACAAGCAAGCCTAACAGGTTGAGGGATAAGCCTGGCCAGCTTTTCTCTGATCCCAAACGCGGAAATTGCAAGAAAAACACTTCCCTCAACTAGAACCACAGCAAGTGCAGTTTGGTAAGACATATTCCCAGTTCCATGAAAACCCACCAAGTTATAAGCCAAGTAAGCATTTGGGCCCATGCCTGGGGCTAAACCCAAGGGCAGATTTGCCAAGACACCCATGGCAATTGACCCAATCATGGCTGATACAATTGTAGCAACAACAAGGTCACCCTTGGTTTTTGAGAGGCAACTTTGGTACCCTTCATTCGGCTTGAGCATGCAATCCGCGGTGGCTGTTTGGTTTGCCGGAGTGGAGCAGTCAGCGATGGAGCACATGCCGCCGGAGTCGGCAATGATCGTGGCATTGACGGTGATGATGTACGCCATGGTGAGGAAAGTGGCTAAGCCTGCACGTAGTTCCTTAGTAAAACAGCTCTTTCTTGCTTCTAACTTGAAGTACTTGCCAACTTTGCTCTTTGAGACTACATCATTTAACCCTTTCTCCAACTGGCTCCATGATTTGCCTATTTTTGTGAAGAACCCATTTCCCATTGTTGCACATAGCTCACCTCCCATCTCTCTCTCTCTCTCTCTCTCTCTGACGTACTCAATTGGGTGTGAAATTGTGTCTTATGCTAGGGTGGTGGTTACACTTATATATATAGATGTGCAACAAGATGCTTGAGCTGGCTAGAAAGGGAATCTTCGTAGATTGTATTTATAATAACTTGACCAAAAAAGAAGATATATTATAAGAACAGATGGGCACCATGCAGGGCTCAATGAAACTTAGGAAGTAGGGCATTACAAGCGTTACATCACATGGTCACTAGCTTTTTAGGATGAAATAAAATTTGTTTGGTTTGGTTTTGGGAGGGTTGAACTTGATAATAATACTAATGATACTACTACTAATAATAATATATAATTATGGCAACACCTCTGTACTTTTGTTTTGGATATTAAAAAGGCAACTCACTACTACGTGACTTTCATCTATATTATTGATTCTTAAGATGCTAATTATGGTTTTAGAACAAAAAAAACAAAAACAAGTTGATGACTCTTTATACATGTGATGATCAAGTATATTGAGGCGACTCTCACTAGGGTTTCGAACCAATTCAACTTACATTCTGATATGAACAAATTGAATACAGATATTCGATAAGTTAAACAAATAAAATCATATATAATTTTCTAAACGTTTTGAAGTGAAAATTACTCAATTATGCTGCATTAGAGTGTGTGCATCCAATTTAAAATAAATTGGTAATCGGTAGAGAGGTTCAAAATCTTTAAGCACTATTGCAAAGCTTACAAATACTCTTTAGCAGGTTAAAGATCAGAAACTCGAAAAACTAGGTGCATATAAAAATGGCAAGTTTTGCATAAGATTTGTAACTTGGATAACCACGGACAATTAATCTCTTAATCATGTCGCCTAATCATGCCCACCTAATTATAGTGACTTAATATCTTATGCTAGTAACGTTAACAAAACCCTAATTAATAATAATATTGCACATGGCATGCAACCATGCAGGAAATGCATCACTAAATTTTATTCTTATGAAAATCTTATCCACCGATAAAATAAAATGTTATGAAATCTCTCCTCTAAATCTGATTTCGTCCTAGAAGATTTTGGGGTTCTGAAAGGTGCCATATAGTCGGTTTCCTTATTTATAAATTTTATAAAGTTTGTCATTAAAATTGTGGTTTGGTGACAAGTAGCCATCAAAAATACCAAATTCCAAATCTTCAAAGGATCTCAAAATGTTTATTATACTACCATTTTTGTACTTAATGTTGGGGTTGTGTGACCTTAAATTGTAGCCAAAGGCACCAATCAATTTTGTGAGCAAAAATTGAAGTAAAAATCAAAAAAGAATAAAAAAAATAAAGTATAAATACATTAAAAGATGTGTTTAACGCATGCAATTAAAGAAATGGAAAAAAATAATAATATCAAAAGGTGCCAAGCCAATTGTCACTTGTTGTCCACTAGTTAAAAGAATCCACAAGGCCGGCCTCAAAAGGTTCAAACTTTGCCTAAAAAGTTTGTAGCCATGTAACTTGAAAACCATGAAAACAGTTTTACCAATCGCATGCGCAGAAACTGAAATTTTGGAAAGCATATGTCGAAACTTGAAATACCAGTGGGTTCTCCTTTTGAGAGACGAGAGAGAGGAGAGAAAGTGAAGAATTTAAGACAGTTTTAAAATGAAAAAGACTGAAAATTTAGTGTTAGTGATTGGCATTACTTAAGAAAAGGTATGAACTTAAAAGGAAGAGGCAACCATACTCAAATGTATTAGTTCTCTTAAGACTAATCATTTTTGTGCATTTTAAACGAATGTTAAAATAGTGCGGTGTTACGAATTCACTCAAATTATAACATGCATATAAATTCTAAAAACTGCGAATAATGAATTTTAAACATAACACATATGTTATAAACTTATTATTGAAAGTTTGAATGAAATTCAAGGACATTTGTCCCACATTGGTAGAAAAAAAAAAAGAATGAGGTCTTAATAAGTGTGGAAGTCTCACATTTGGTAAATGAAAGTTGGGCCAAGTAGAAGCAAATTGGGTTTCAAAGTCAATTTGGGCATTGAATATTATATAATTATCAAAAAGTTGGGCTTTGGGCCTTGGGCACTTTCAGATTTAAATACTAATGAAAAAAGAGGAGTCAAGATTATGCTATTCAAATGGTATAGCCGGGCGGCTATACTTTTAAAATATATAGTAAATTTGGCTTACACCCTTTAAATTCAATTTGCCGTACCTAAAACCCTTCACTTTTTGTTCCTATAAATAATACCCAATTTGTATAAGTAAAAACCCATGACTAGGATCCAACTCAGCAAGTTACCTAATTAAGTATAAAATCTGATTTATTGTACTTTTCAGATTCCAAAAATACCCCCAACTAAGCCATTATTGCATTTTGTATATTAATGTATGAATCAATATGGAAACAGTTTTTAATTGGATTGTATATAATGACAGATGTTGAATTTGGAAAGATCTTCAAATAGTTGTAATGGATGTAGGAATTAATTTTGAAACATTTTTTAAAAAATTTAACAATAAATTCAAATTTGGGTAATCGATTTGTTTAATAAAATGTTTATGTTATTTTCTTTTTATGAATTATACATGACTAATAATCCACTTTATAATTGTTTATGAATAAAACTGTACATACTAATTATGTTGAAAAAATAATGTACCTATTACTTGTTTGTTTTATGAAAAATATAATTTACCTAGTATGAAAAGTGTACATAATTATCTATTCCAATATACCTACATTATACGACATCCAATATACCTACATTAATTTTAATGTACTTACAATTAGGATTTAGGTATTATATGTCATCCAATGTACCTACCATTTGAATAATATACCTACTACGAATAAAGTACCTATTATTTATCTAAATAATGTACCTATTTTTCCTCTCCAAATAATGTACCTATACACATTTATAGGTATATTGTAAAATAATTTACTTGTGGGTAAATAATGTACCTATATTTTATATAAATTATTGTGTACCTATTTTTAATTATGAAAAATATACGCAATTACAAAGTAACTGACTTTGTTTTTTTGTTTTTTGGTAAATAATATACCTATATTTTATATGTATATATTTTTCATAGGTACATTATTGGATATGTAATTTATAGTTTTTTTTTGTTTGCAATTTTAGGGGGCGAGATGTGAGAGGGAATGCCAACTAAAAGAAATGGGGTGATTGATATGCTATTAATAGCAAGTATATTAATTACAATTATGACAGTTAATGAAATGCTTGAAATAAATTAGAAATAAAATATGAAGTCTAGTGGCAACGATGTAAAAACATAGAAATACCACGACCTCTTATATCTTATTGGTCATTTAAATTTGAAATTGGGTTTTACACATAGATTTATAGAGTGATGGGTATATGTCTAGGAAATAGAAAATGTAGGGATCTATATTGGACAAGCTCAATATTCTATTTAAATAGTATAGCCGTGCGGTAATATGTTCAAAATTCTATTAAATAGTACAGCCGCGCGCTATACTCTTAAAATATCTTTTTTTTAAAAATGTCTTTTTTATTCATTAAATAATATCTTAGCCTTGTTTAAATACTTTCATTAGTTTTACCCCAAAAAAAAAAACTTTCATTAGTGATTATGTTTTAATTATTATTTCCTTAGTGAATAATTAGTATAAAATTCCTAGAAATTTAGTTTTAGTACCCAAATATTTTAGTATTCCAAAAATGGATTTTAGCCTCGAAACTGAAATCAAAGTCACAACGTGATTCGATAATATCAATTGTTTCTTGGAGTTTGATTGAAATACATGAACTTGAGTCCCACATTGGAAAAGAATAGAAAGTATCCACTCCTTAGTGGACTTATGGTTAGGGTTCGATGCTTGAGAAAGGTTTTGGAACAATTTCGGAAGTTAGGGTTTTTGGTTTGAGACTTGGATTTACCCAAACTAATTTTGTGAAAACAAAAATTGAAAACAAAGTCCACAAAAAGAATATAAAATAATTCGTTAATATTTATTAAGTAATTTATGAAATGAGTAAAATATTAAATATTCACTAAAGAAATAATAATTAAACATAATTACCAATTAAAGTAATTAAAAAAAAGGCTAAGATATTACTTGTGTTTGTACCATATTGACCCTCCCCTCATTAAGTGACACGTGGATTAGAAAGACCCCAAGCTGCCTAGAGCTCTAGGGAAACGACATCTGCTACCGATGACGCCGTCTCACTTCAATAAGCCCCCTCTCCTGACGAGGGTATACAAACGGTATCGGCTCCGATGATGATATCTGGAATCAGGAAGCCGTCGCTTCTGATCCCACATAACATGTAATCGGCGTCGCGTACCGATTCTATAGAATTAATCTCGCAGCACCCACCCTAAATATCTAAGGACTCGTGTCAATCTCACAGGCCCTCCCACGAGTCCCACATCGGAAATAAGTACTAAGAGCATGCAAAATGCCCTTTATAAATAAGGCCCCTTCACTGCAATGGAAGGGTAAGACTTTTCAGCTTGACTTATATGCTCAATATATGGTCAACGCAATAGCTCTTAGAAATAAACTTACTTTGGCATCTGGAGGGTCTTAGGCTGGTTCCACACGGTTCCATGGACCTTACGAGCCTCGGCTTCTTTCCATTCAGGATTAGCAGTCAAGGATAAGAAGAATCTACGTCGGATGCTCAATCGATCCCTTCGATCATCCACATCACCTGGAAGTTGCACTCATCTCTATCTGTTAAGTTTAAGTGCGAACAACTTGGTTACATATATTAAACTAAAGAAGTTGGCCAAAAACTAAAAGTAAAGAAACTAATTTTATATGTTTAAATATTTATTTATTTATTTTTAAAAAATTGACAGAAAACCTCTCTCGACGAAATTTCATCAGCACATGTCTATCCCGTGAAATTTGCCCATTAACTTTTCCCGACGAAAGAGGTGAATTTCGTAGAGAGATTTTTGTTTAAAAATAAATATAAATTTAGTATCTTTTAGGTCCAATAAATATTTATTTTAATTTTTCTTTTTAGTAATTATATAATATATTATAATTATTTAATTATTATTTCTTTAGTGAATAATTAAATATTTTCATTAACTTAATAAATGGTAATTATGATTTAATTTTTTATATTATTTAATCAAATATTTCTCATTACTACTTTAATTTTTCATATAATACTTCATGTTGATTTTTTTTTTAGCGTTATTTAATACTCATATTATACACTTACGTATGTATTTTTCAATAATACTTCCATTTTCCATACACTTATTTCTCATTACTACTTTCATTTTCCATATTTTCCATTTAATACTTGCATTATACATGTATACTATGTGTTTTAATTTTTTTTTCTTTTCATGCTAATCTTTTTTTTAATATTTATTCAAATTAATAGTATAGCAGTACAGCGGGGTAGTTATACAATGTGTTTAAATATTTATGCAAATTAATAGTATAACCGATCGGCTATACTCCGGTTGTTAGTATTTATTCAAATTAATAGTATAGCCCACCATGTTTATTTTTTAAATATTTTTCAAATTTACAGTATACCTGTACGGCTATACTATGTTTTTTTTAATATTTATTCATATTAATAGTATTTTCATGGTTATTATTTGTATAAATAATTTAGTATTTTCCATTTAATACTCGTATTGTAAATGTACGTACATATTTCTCATTACTACTTTCATTTTCCATATAATACTTCATGTTGATATTTTCCAGAGTTATTATCCGTATACTCGTATTATATATGTACGTATGTATTTTTTAATAATACTTCCGTTTTCTGTCCCTTATTTCTCATTACTACTTTCATTTTTCATATTTTCCATTTAATACTCACATTATACATATATACATGTATGGCTATACTCTGTTTTTTTTTTCTTCAAGTTAATAGTATAGCCGGGCTATACTGCGTGTTTTTTAGTATTTATTGAAATTACTAGTACAGCCATGCGGCTATACTCTGTGTTTTATGTATTCAAATTAATAATTAATGGGCTATACTCCGGTTTTAATATTTATTCAAATTAATCGTATAGCCGTGCGGCTATACCTTTTTTATTATTATATATTTGTTCAAATTAATCGTATCGCCTTTCGGCTATACTCTTTTTTAAATATTTATTCAAATTATAGTACAGCCGTTCGTTATACTGTTTTTTTAATAATATTTATTCAAATTCATAGTATACATAGTATACTCGTATTATACATGTACGTACGGCTATACTTCGTGTTTTTAATTTTTTTCAAGTTAAAAGAATGGTTGCACCGCTATACTCCGTTTTTAATATTCGTTCGAATTAGCAGTATAGCCGTGCGGCTATACTTTGTGTTAATTCATACTACATGTACGTGCGGCTATACTCCATTTTTAAAAATATTTTCCAGATTAACAGTATAGCTGGTCGGCTATACTTCATTTTTTAATATTTATTCATATTAATAGTATTTCCAGGGTTATTATTCATATAAATAATTTAGTGTTTTCCATTTAATACTTGTATTGTAAATGTACATACATATTTCTCATTACTACTTTCATTTTCCGTAAAATACTCGTTTAATACTTCATGTTGATTTTTTCCAGAATTATTATATGTGGGAGCAAAAATGAAGGCCCAAGTAACAAGCAACTTCTCATTAATCATAAATTTAGGGAGTGGAGGGAATTAAATAACATGATATCCACTATCATTGAGCATGAAGATAAATAAGGGATATGGGACTTGGAGTCCAAGAGTTCAATGCCTATAAAAGGCTAACTAATCCCCCAACATAAGGGGAAAGAAGTATGAGATTATTCTGACTATACGCAATATTCCTGAACGAACATTGACTTGAGTGTCATAGTGTTTTCTTGCAGGTACTCCCCTCTCATTGGTGGCAATCGATGGAAGATGGTGTTTGGCTTCTCAACATTGATTACGAGATTACTTATTGGAGGACCCGAAATTTCATGCTCCAACATTATCCGTATATTTTCCCGTTTAATACTCATATTATATACATACATATATATTTAGGAGTTTCACAAAAATACCCAAAATGGGGGTTGAAATTATAAAAATACCCAACACCCAAAACACTTTATAAACATACTCAAAACCCATCATTACACAAACTCAAAACCCATTTATAAACACACCCAAAAAATATACAATTGTTGATTGTGGTGGGGTTGATTTTAGGTATGTTTTTATGTTTAAATAGTGTTTGGGTTTTTTTGTAAATACATGTATAGAATTGGGTATATGACTAAATATCTATATATATTTTTTCAATAATACTTCCGTTTTCTATACACGTCTTAAAGACTCAGTAAAATAAAAGTTTTTTTTAAATAAAAATCAAACATAAGATACATGTATGTTCTTATTTTTCATGTTTAATACACGTTTTTTTTAATACAATATTTTCAATAATACACACAAACTTCACGTATTATACACACAATTTCCACATATTATTGATTAAAAATAATATTTATTAAAATAAATTTTTGTAAAATATTACATAATGCATAATATTTTCAGTTGTAACCTGCCAAAATTATCATTTTTCTAATAAATAGTATGACCGTGCGGCTATATTAGGTCTTTTAAAAAAAATAGTATATTCGCGTGACTATACAGTCGAAATATAACATATTAAAAGAGTATAGCGGCGCGGCTATACTCCGTGTTTTTTAAATTTTTATTCAAATGAATAGTATAGCTGTGCGGCTACCTCGTGTTATCATTTTCTCGTTTAATACTTGTATTATACACCCACGTATGTATTTTTCAATAATATTTTCATTTTTCGTACAGATCTTAAAAACTCAATAAAATACACATAAAAAAATACTGTATACGTATTGTACACATATATACTTATTTTTTATATTGAATACACATTTTTTTTTAATACCAAATTTTCAATAGACACAATTGAGTTATACCCGTATTATGTTTGTTCCAGACGAGTCCGTTCCAATTAAACGCTGGGCCTTAAGTTGTGTCCGGTTCTCATCTTTAGAAAACGACAACGTGAGATCGTGACCCAGTGACCCAGTGACCCAACTGCCCGCGGATTACTACCCCAAGCAAAAGACATCTCGCCGAAAACAACAGTGTCATTTATAGTGTCGTCCAGATAGCTCTCTATTCTTCCTCGCGCCGAGTTTGCTCTGAATTGAATAGTCTGAAAGACTTAGAGCTGCTTTGAGCCTCTTTGGCTGTGTTTCGAGAAATGGGGAAGAAGACGAAGAAGCCAGGAAAAGGCAAAGAGAAAACAGAGAAGAAAACAGCGAAAGCTGATGAAAAGAGAGCTCGCAGAGAGACCAAGAAGCTCTCGCCCGAGGATGACATCGATGCCATTTTGGTAATTTCATACTCGACCTATGCATATATATATGTGTGCGTGTCATTGTGTGCTTGTTATTTAGAGTTATGGATCATTTGAGAACCTGAAATAGTCTGTGGGAGTTTTAAACAAATTCCTTACGGGTTTAATTGTTCGTTGTTGAATTTGAGATATTCGTAGTTAAAGTTTATGAATTTGGTTTTTCTGGAAAAGCGTTGCATAAGTGAAAGTGTAAGATGATATTTATGGGAAATCAGTTCAGCAATTTAGGGAGTGTTTTAGTGCAGAAACAAAAAGGTGCCCTGCTATCCTAGAAATGTTGTGTATTAAGAGTGATTGTTTGTTTTTGAAGTTCATACAGAGATGTTTGTGAACTCAGTTTTATTTTCTGATCTCAATGGTTACCTTTGAATTGGTGGCAAGATGAAATGGAAATGGAGGTGTTATTCGATTTTTGAATAATTTGCTATGCATTTGCTTTTTCCACAGTTGAATATACAAAAAGAAGAAGCCAAGAAGAAGGAAGTCCATGTTGAGGACAATGTCCCAGCTCCGTCTCCGCGATCAAATTGCACGGTAATGACACACTTGAATTTTTTTAGCAATTTTCATTTAGTGGATTAGTCTTAGTTTTGTTTGTGAATGTATGGGTGCATTACCCCTTGTAAATCTCATATTTTGTGCTTGTTAATTGTGTAGCTGAACATAAATCCCTTGAAAGAGACAGAGTTAATCCTTTACGGGGGTGAATTCTACAATGGTAATAAGGTTAGGTCTTGATATTCTTTTAGAATCTATATGCTTTATTTGCTTTATATGAATTAATTGGATTTTTTTTGTTTCCCTAATGTTCACCTTGAGTTCTGATAATTTTTGTTGCTGCAGACGTTTGTGTATGGTGATCTTTACCGCTACGATGTTGAAAAGCAGGAATGGAAGTTAATTTCGAGCCCCAATAGTCCACCTCCTCGTAGTGCACACCAGGCCGTGACGTGGAAGAACTATCTTTACATCTTTGGTACTGACAAAATTTCATTTATATTTACAATTACATGTGCACCACATGCACTTTTAATTCTTTTGCATCATTAACATGATTGCATTTGTTTGTCATTAGGTGGTGAGTTTACTTCCCCAAACCAAGAGAGGTTCCATCACTACAAGGTAAAACCTTTGAAATATTGTTTGTTGCAGACTGGGGTTTGACTTTTTAACCTACATATCATCATAGTTTGTTTTTTACAATTTTACCTTTATGTCTTCCTGTTATAGGACTTTTGGATGTTGGACCTCAAAATGAATCAATGGGAACAACTAAATTTAAAAGGGAGTCCAAGTCCACGCTCAGGTCATCGAATGGTAAATTCAGGTTGCTTTAGATTGACGTGTGCAATACCTAATTAGTATGGACTATGGAGTTGAGTTGTCTAATTTCCATATACCTGTGTGTGTGTGTGTGTGTGTGTTGAGACTGACGTGACAACATTAGTCTAATCTTCATCTTATATACCTTTTTTTGTTTAAAAAAATTGTTAACAGAGATTTCTAAAAACATCTATGTTTTTGGTTATGTTACAGGTACTGTACAAGCACAAGATTATTGTTTTTGGAGGCTTCTATGACACTCTTAGAGAAGTGAGGTTGTTGATGGATTTTTATTAACATTTTGAAGGTTTCATAATTATTTATCTCGTGATTTGGTGTTGATTTTTTATGTTGGCTTGATGCTCAGATCCAAAGCACCATGTGAAATTTAGCTGCAAAGTTGGTTTTATTGTATCTCTGTTCTTTCCAAAAATTTCTGGACATAT
The DNA here is from genome assembly GCA_018703695.1 of Prunus fruticosa. Taxonomy (NCBI): domain Eukaryota; kingdom Viridiplantae; phylum Streptophyta; class Magnoliopsida; order Rosales; family Rosaceae; genus Prunus; species Prunus fruticosa. The sequence goes on along the minus strand of CM031921.1, from coordinate 25,485,218 downwards.
TTACTGTCCTTTAAAATACATTTTCTCTTTTAATGCGGGCTGATTTCACAGAGAGTGTGTATTTTTGAGAAGATTTCACAGAGATTGTGTTATGGGCTTTCAAGCAAATCTTTTTTATTAACTAAACTGGTTTTCATTGTGTATTGTTGCATGACAGTTGAAGTAGGGGTTGACCATAAAGTGTTGTGCAGGTACCATAATGATCTCTATGTATTTGACCTTGATCAGTTCAAGGTAAAGATATCTTCGCTGTGTCGCGTTAATCTATATATCTGTGTGCATTTACACACACACACACACATATGTTTAATTAATACTTTTACGACATTGCATTCCAGTGGCAAGAAATAACTCCTAGGCCGGGTTCCATGTGGCCAAGTGCCCGAAGCGGTTTTCAGTTTTTTGTGTACCAAGATGAGGTGAGTGATTCAGAATAACTTCATAATGTCTGTCATATCTTGACATCCTTAACAGCCTTGACCTTGTGGTCTCTTTTTAACATGACAGATTTTCTTATATGGTGGCTATTCCAAAGAAGTTTCATCTGATAAAACTGGCTCTGAGAAAGGAGTTGTTCATTCAGACTTGTGGTCTCTTGATCCTAGGACTTGGGAATGGAACAAGGTTTTTACTTCAAACCACTGTTTTCTTTGGTGACTGTTTTGTTTCTGTGTATTTTACAGTGCATATTAAAGGTGAAAAAAAGCGGGATGCCTCCTGGACCTCGAGCTGGGTTTTCTATGTGTGTTCATAAGAAGCGAGCTTTGTTCTTTGGGGGTGTGGTGGACATGGAAGTTGGAGGTTTGTTCTTTCGATTGTACCTTTCTATTTTCACTAGGCAATACAGTCCTGGCTTGAAGCTAGGACTGACCTTGTAGGGTAGGTGGATTTATTTTCCTTTTGTTCCTGGATGCATGCAGGTGATGTAATGATGAGCTTGTTCTTGAACGAACTTTATGGTTTCCAATTAGACAACCATCGCTGGTAAGTCGCATCTGAGGTTTATTTATTTATTTATTAACAGTTTGAGACTATTGTAATCATTGTCCATATCCCTTAGTCTGCCCATTTTCTATGACCTTAATTTGTCTCTTTCAGAAGGTTGTAATTAAGTTCTGGTTACCTGTACAATCAGCTGCGATCTAATTTGGTTTTCTTGAAAGAGCAATTAGCATTTTGCAGTTTAAGCATCATGATTTGTTCCAGTGATAATATTCTCCTCCAAATCCAACTTCTCGCTCTTTTTCAGTTTTTGTTTTTTCCAGTGATTTATGAACTTTACTTGTGTTTTAGGCAATGAAGTCCAAAGTGCAATAGTTCCCGCCATTATGTGAATCACAATTTTGTTTCTGGTACAGGTACCCATTGGAGCTACGGAAGGGGAAATCAACAAAAGATAAGGTTTGGCAATGTATAGATTTATAGCATGAATATGTACTGATATGAGTGTCTTATAAAAGTCATTGATCTTTCACTTTTATTAATAAATAAATGAAAGCAATTCATTTAAGAGCCCTTGTTTTCATTTTTGCAGGTAAAAAAGAGTTCTGGACAAAAACGTAACGGTGATGATAAGATAAATTCAACTGAACCAGAGGAGTCTGTGGCAAATGACAAAGAAGATAATTCAGAGAATGATGAAGAAGCGGATGACTTGGAAAGCAAAATTGATGGTATATCGAATCAAATGGCTACAACCATGACTGGTGGTAATGGTGACTTAGCTGTCAAATCTGAAGGAAAGCCACAGGAATCTAGTGCTAATTTGGATTCACAAATTTCTGATATACCAGAGGTTTTTTTTTTTAATGCTGAATTTATCTATTTATGTATCTTTCCTCAAACAGTAAAATGCATCCATTTGATTTATGAATTTGGCTATTATGTCAGATAGTGAAGCCCTGTGGACGTATCAATTCTTGCATGGTTGTTGGAAGAGATACATTATATGTTTATGGGGGAATGATGGAGGTTAAAGACCAAGAAATTACACTCGATGATTTGTATTCTCTTAATCTTAGCAAACTTGACGAGTGGAAGTGCATCATACCGGTTTGTAACAGATTGTTCTCTGTGTATAGATGTTCATACCATCTTGATATTTTTCAAATGTTGTATTGCCTTGATTGATCACTAGACATAACTGTTACTATAGCAGACTTTATTGTGAATAAACTGAGACAACTGGAAATCTTTGCTTTTGTTGAATTTCATTATTTTAAGCCTGAGTTTGCTTTTCCCTTTACCTAGGCATCGGGATCTGAATGGGTTGAGGTCTCTGAGGATGAAGATGAGGATGGAGATGAAGATGATGATAGTGAAGATGAATGCAATGAAGACAGCAATAGTGATGAGACTGACGATGATAATGATGAAGAGGTATTTAATTTACTCTATAATGTACATGTGTTTTTCCTTTTTTCAACAGTTAAGGGAATCCAGATTTTGTGGTTAAGATACACTTTAATGACCTTTTATTTGAAGTTTTGAATTATTTCTTCCTTTGGTATTCTGTCTGTCCTTTTTTCCTCCTCTCTATAGCTAACTCAATTTTGGAACAAAGGATTTTAAATTTAATGTTGCATACATCCTTGTATTAGCTATTTTGATTCTTTGTATATTTTGGTTTATGGGGTTCATGATACCATCTTATTTGATCTCTCGTATTTGGCCATGCCTGTATTACAGTTAGATGAAAATCATTAGACTGACTTTTTGAAAAAGTAAAATATTGAGCTGTCTGTTTTGTCTTCACTTTTTATGCGTGCACAGGGTGGGAAAGATGGATCCCTTCAAATGGGAGATGCTGTTGCTTTAATCAAGGGCGAGGGAAGGGCTCTACGGAGGAAAGAGAAACGGGCCAGAATAGAGCAGATCAGAGCCAGTCTTGGCCTTTCAGATTCAGAAAGAACCCCAACGGTGCTGCTTTTTAATCTTTTATTTCTATTTAAATTTTAAACTGTATTGCAAGTGTGAATAAATGAGTATAATTTATGGGTTGAACTTGTAGTTGTTTTGCTTTCGCATTGTACCTGTAAGCCTACGTCTTTAGTTGTGCATTTTCTTCATTACATAACTTTTTCAGCTAATATTGCTGTATGTCTTATGTGAAGCCTGGTGAATCTTTGAGAGAATTCTACAAACGTACAAATATGTACTGGCAAATGGCAGCGCATGAACATACTCAACACACTGGAAAGGTCTGTTTCTTCCTTTTCCTCAATAAAGAAAACCCTTAGTTTCAACAGATTTATCAAGGATAAAAATGAATGAAGAAACAAATAATAGGCTGCATATGGAGGAGGAGAAGTAGCTTCCTATTCAAGCTGTTTTCATATTTGTTTTCTTGTGCATGTGATGTGACATGGTGTGGCCTTGGCATCACAGGAGCTCCGTAAGGATGGTTTTGATCTTGCTGAAGGTCGATACAGAGAGCTTAAACCAATTCTTGATGAGGTAACTTGTTTGGTTTGTGTCTCAAGGTTTATATAGGTTTTATTCCTGAGAATTTAACGAAGATAAAAAATTGACTTTAATGCTTCTGTGTATGCTGCAGTTGGCCATATTAGAGGCAGAGCAGAAGGCTGAAGAGGCAGAAGCTTCAGCTGAAACTAGCACGAAAAAGAGAGGCAAGAAGAAACGATAACCGGTTCACAGTGACAGAACCAGCCGAAAAATTGGGGTGGCTTCTACCTCGAGGTTTCTCAAGGGGATGCTGATTTTTGGGGTGGGCTGCAGCACAGGCCAGCCGGCCCTTGGTTCCCAACCTGGCGGTTCAACATATGAATGTGCGCATACGCATATTGCTGCTGCCATATTGAGCATGTTTTAAGATAATTGTAGAATATGATTTCGACGAAAATTATGACAATGACCTGTTTGTGACTTAAATTTTTTGCAAGTTCGTGGTTTCCCTCATTAGTTCATTTTGCTTTTCCTATGTATTTTTTTATTTAAAAAAAAAATCATTTTCTCAATATTCTTCAACTTCATACAATGTTCAAAATGCTCCCGAATCAGCAACACCAGAAGCTAAAACAATGACTCACACAAACCTTTCATGGTTACTCAAATGTTGTTAAACTAGAGGTATATGACAACAACAGCCAATCATAAACACGCGTAAAGCATCACAGCAAGAAAATAAAATGGAAATCCGACCAAAAATTAAGAAAAAGGAAACTTAGAAGCAAAGCAACAAACAACTGCGTTAGACATTTGCTAACCATTTCTCTGCTGACTTTTTTTAACGACTTTGCTTCACATTCGTGTGCTTTTTGGGTCAACGACTGCCAATCGAACTCATAAATAAGTGAAAAAAATGAAAGTGGGTAACCCAATTCCAACTCAGAAACAGAAGGGAAAGAGAGAAAAAAGGCAATTAAAATCAAAATCCTCTTTGTTTTTTTCCTTTCAAGGATACCAGGCTATTCTCGACCGGTATAAGCAAAACTCTCTCTCCGTTTGGAGCTTCGAGCTCTAAGAAGACCAACAGACCCATATTGGCATTCGGGGTGCTCCGAAGCTTTCCCAGGTTCTGGTTTTGCTCAGAAAAGCTCAAACTTTCTCGTTTTTGAAAGAGATGAAGAACACCAGCCTTTTTATTCCAATTCTTTTCTTGTTGTCGTTTTCCCTTCAACAAATAGTTCAAGTCTCCTCCTTTACACAGAGAAACCAGGTACTTCTTTATGCGTGTGTGAGTGCCTATACGTATGATATTGTTCTTTACTTATTTAGATGTTGAATTGTGCTTGGTAGCTTCAATTTTGTGTATTGGATTATGGGTTTAGTAAAGTAATGATTTTTATCTAATCAACTTTTGGTTCTAATTGAGAGAACTTTACATAGAGTACAAAAATATGGATTGCATTTTTATTTACGTTTGGATTTTCCAGAGTTTGAACCTCGTTAATCAGAGCAAAGCAAAGGTTTTGATCAAAAGGGAAAGAGGTGTCGGAGCTTCACCCTAGCTTGAATTACATTTTACTCAAATACTACTTGTCTCTGTGTGGTTATTACAATAATCACAATTTTTAGTTATTTCATGCATATGAGCATTTTGTGAATATAATTATATATTTCTGCTCTATGGACCTTCCAAGGTAACGTAATTTTCTGCTTTTTTTTTACCCAGGAGTTTGAAGAATCTGCATCTTCAAGGTAATATTACTTTCACTCTTCAGATTCATTTGACATTGGCTATATTCGTTATTAGCCCAAACATGTATGATGAAATTTGTAACTGGGACTTTATATTTCTCTCTTTGGGTTGGACATATTTTCAGTACATGTTGTTTTCTTATTTTCTTATTTTAGAACTCTTGAACAAGAACACGAGCATGCTCATGAAGTACATTGTTCCAGAGAAAGAAGTAGGGCAGCATGGAAAATTATCGAGGAGGTATGGACAAACATTGAGTGGTTTTACAAAATCATACCATGCCTATAAGTGTGCTGAAGGGCATCTCTGATTTGTGTAATGTAGTACCTGATGCCGTTTCTGGAACAAGAGCACTATGAGATGTCAAGTAAGTGTCGACTTCACCCTGACAATGATCTATTTAGGGATCAGGAACAGCACAAGATTCATCTGGATATAAATGAATGGCAGTGTGGATACTGTAAGAAAAGCTTCCGTGCTGAAAAGTTTCTTGATCAGCATTTTGACAACAGACACTACAATCTTCTGAATGTAGTACGTGGACTGTATTTCCTTGCTTTAATATGTTAGGAGCACTTGTTCAATAAGTGCAAGATGCAATTTCGAATTTGTCATCACGTGTCAAACTTCTTCTTTTTGGTTGCACAATGGCATGCTGCATCAGGTCACTTAGTAATTGGTCTATGTAAAACATCTAATTCATTTTCAGCTGATTCTGTACGTATTTGTTTCCCTCTATTATATTTGTAATTTTGTTCTTATTTCATTTTACATCAACTTATCTGCAAATTGAAGATCTATTTTTTAAGAAGCATTTGTATCTAGTCCATGTTTATCAGTTCTGGTTGCCTTGGGGTTTCTTAAACCCACTTTACAGATTGTGTTTTTTTTTTTAAAGTATCAGTTTAGCTGTATCATGATGGAATAACTAGATCAGAAAATAATTTCTGAAGAAAAGTAAAAAGTGAAGACTTAATTACATGGCTTAAATAATTTCTGTACACTTGCATGATATAGCACGACATGATTATAAATTTATTTGACCTCTGTCTTTTCTGTTAGTTATATCTCTAATCTGGAATGTATGGTTCTTGTTTCCATTATATGGTTTTTTTTTGTCCACATGAATTTTTATTTTTTATGAATGCAGAGTGGCAGCAAGTGCTTAGCTGATTTATGCGGAGCTTTGCATTGTGATGTTGTAATGGATACCAAGTCAAGCAAGACCAAATGCAATCCTGCAGCTGCTGCAAGGAATCACCATCTATGTGAGGTTGCTTTACGGCACTATAATTTTTTGTATTGTCACTTCTTATACATTACCTTATCTGAATCTTTTTTTTTTTACTCCATATTGTAGGGTCTTGCAGATAGCTGTTTTCCTATTAATCAAGGTCGCTCAGCACGCCGCCTTAATGGTATTTTTCTTTGTTATCAACAGAAACTGTACCATTTCAATTCTGATGTTATTTGACTGCCTAGTTATCTCTTTTCTTGTGGTCGTCTTGTTACTATTTCAGATACTTAATAGTTTATTATACTTATGCTTACATTTTGATGCATTGATAGAATTGTTCTTGCACCAATTTTGTCACGCTCACACTTGCTCGAGGAAACGTAAACATTTTCCTAGAGGAGGAAAGGTAAGATTTCAGTCTTCTAGTGCAATAGATTTTGCAATAAAAAATGAAATGTGCTTAAAACAAAATATGGAAAATTTAATTTCCCAGACTGCATGGATGATCTACTCATGTTAAAATCTTCTACCTGTTTACACTCACATTGTCTTTCTACTGACTTGTTCCTTTTGATGGAGAACACAGACTTATAAGGTCAAATATCTCTGGCTACCATTAGTCTTTATGTGGCATAGTTTCAATATCTTCTAGCTTATTTTATATTTCAGTATTTCGCAATCGTTGTCTGTGATTACCAAGATTCCTTTTTCTTTTGAAGATTTTGCTTTGCAGAAAAACATGTAGTCACATTTATTTTTATTTTTTGCAGAAGCAATTAAGTGTATTCTATCTGGCTATTTCCATACTGACTTTGATGCTGCTCCCTATTTTCTATCTGATAGTTTATTTGCACCAAAGGTATCACTCTTGTGGAAATTCAGAATTCCTATCTAGATTCGTTGCAAGAATTTCCTAAATTGTATGTATTTTGCAGAGAGATGAGAACGGGAACCCAAGATCTTAGGCGCATCTCAAAAGTTGGGCAGAAGACAAAACCCTCATAGTAGTTGGTAATCTATATACAAGTTCAAATATATACTGTTCATAGTGTCATGCATAGTGTTCTTTGTAGTTGAGGCAAGGTCTGTGATATTCCCTTTGATACTTATCCCAAAGTAAAAAAGAAAAACATATGCCTCTTGGTGTTATAACAGTGGGCGCTAAAGTTTTTAGTTAAATGATTCGAAGAGTTTTTAGATTAGTGATTAATGGCTCTTTATTATCATTATATCACAAAATAATTAGTACTTATTGCATCTAATGAAAGATGTGATCAATTATACAAATATCATTCATTGGGTATCCTTTCAATATGTATTCTATTGAATTAGTTTATCATCACACCACACTAGAGGATGTGTAAGTATATCACAAGTTGTGAGTTGGAACTAGAATTCTAACTCTTATGTTTGTCTTGTGTTTAAAATCAGGCACTTGAAATCATTGTTTAAATGAACAGATCAAGGACTGATGAACTTGCCGTTCAACATATTTCCTTGTAAATATGCATGTCATACGACACACAAGGAGTACGCTGCACAAGAATGCTGCAACAGAGCCAAATTTTAGATCACCATCTTAAAAGCTGCTCCGGCTGTGACGTTTCCTTCCCCTAATAAAGGCTCTAATGAAACAGAATTAGGTGTAAACAATTTAATTCTTCGATAAATTTATTATTTATCATTTCAAGTTTATTGCAATTCATCCTCAAAACTAGTCAGTCTGCCTCATGTGCCTTCGAATGAAGGTATATTTGTGTTAAGAGTCTTATTGTGAGTGCATTCATTTTCTAACAGATGAAGATTTGTTATAACTTATAAGAGGTTTTGGCTGGCAAATTTCATACTAATGCCTGTATATTTATGAATTCCCTGGTTCAATTTTTTAACTTAACGAAATAAAAGAAGAAAAATAAAACTCTGAAATTATCTGCTGTATAGAATGCCACAAGGAAAACTATGAACAACATACAAGTCCAAATATAATATTTAATCGCAAAGGCTAATTTCTGTAGCCAAATTAGCTCTAAAATGATCTGCTATATAGAATCATCATCTCTTTGATGAGCGATGGGCTTTTACTACTCGATGTTCCAGTCAACTTCGTCATACTTTGCTCTGCAATGCCTCCCAGATGCAGGCAAATTGCTTATGCTTAGTTTCTTCTTTCATCAGCAGAATTTTTTTTTTAATGCGGATGGATAAGCTAAGCTGGTCGCTTACATCCAGGATTCTCTTCTGCGCCATTTTCTTCGCTGCCGAATACTGATGGATGGAAGAGTTGAATTATCTCATATAGGAAAGCCTTCAACATATCACCTTGAATGATCTATAAAAATACTATTTGACTGCTTGTTCCACTCCACCACCAGATGCGGAAGGTACATGGTCTTCCACTTAGCTTATGGAGCTATAACTGCAAATGCAAGCGATATCAATTCATTCGATAAAAGAAAACCATCCGGATCACTAAGACGAATGTAGGCAGGACTTCTTTCAATCTTGTCCTCGTTTACTAGCAAGGCATGGAGTTCATCTGCAGCCATGGCCCTTCGCTGCTCATCCAAGAAAACCACATGCCCACTTTCAACATAAGGTTTATAGGCCTTGCAGAGAGCGAGAACAAGAGGGCTTCCATATTCTTCTCCAAACGACTTCAAATCCAGACCTCTTGAAGTTCTAAGAGAGAGCATGACAACATCCGTAGCCATGTCCTGAGCAGAACGATTACTCTCACAGCAATCCGCCAACCCATTTTCCAAATTCTCCACATAACCCATGTACTCTTTCATCCTTTTTGGCCTTGAAAACCTCACACCATCAACGTAGCTAGCAGAGCCAAGGCCAAAAGCATAGAAAGGTTTGTTCTTCCAATAAGTAAGATTGTGTTTGCAATGATATCCACTCTTGCAGTAACTGCTTATTTCATAGTGGTTATAACCCGCATCAGAAAGCGTCCTTGATGCCATCCTATAGAACTCAGATGACCGTGTTTCCGACGGCAATGGGAACTCCCCTGGTGTGTACCTACAAAAAATCTACTTCTTCAGAATCAAATTCATTAGAAAAGCTGAACTACAGATTTCATCACTGAATCTATTTACTTACAGCGATCCAAATTTTGTGCCTTGTTCCACTTGCAAATCATACACGGACACATGGGTAGGACAAGCTTCAACAGTTAGCCTCAAACTCTCTTCCCACATTTCTGGGGTCTGGTGAGGCAGAGAAGAGATAAGATCCATACTCCAATTCTCAACCCCACATGACCCAACAATCTCAATGGCCTCATAAACCTCCCTAAGACCATGTGCTCTCCCACAAGCTTTCAACAACTCTTCTTGAAATGCCTGAACTCCCAATGACACCCTGTTCACACCCAACTCCATCATGTCCTTCATTTTCTTAGCATCAAAAGTCCCAGGGTCCATTTCCATAGATATCTCAGAATCCGAACTCAACCCAAATTTCAACCTCAACGTATCCAAAATGGAAGAAACAAGCTTGGGTGGCACAAGAGAAGGCGTGCCGCCCCCGAAAAAGACCGTTTCCAGAGGCAGGTTGGCCTTATTTTCGGATTTCATTGCATTGATTTCTCGGCAAAGTAATTGAACGTAGTTGATCATTCGCGGGTCGTCCTCGGTTTGGTTGGAAGAAGAGCCCAGAGCGACGATTGTGAAGTCACAGTAGTGACAGCGCTTTCGGCAGAAAGGGAGGTGGATGTAAGCTGAAGTAGGGGGAGGAAGAATGGTGGTGGGGGTGTTGGGTGAGGCATTTTGACGAACAGTTGGCGCAGTGTGTGTGAAGCAGCTAAATATAGCTTTAGGTAGTGGTTTTGGCGACAACGGTTTGGCGGGAAAGTTTGAGAAAATCGGAGTGAAGCTCGATTTAAGCATTGTTTAGAGTGGAGATAACGAGCAGCGCGATAGCTTCAGCTTGTTATAAGAGTGAGAGAATGTGGCCACGGCCGGTTTACAGGAAAAGGAGGGACGACGCCGTTTTGTGAATTTCAATATTTATACCATTGTAAACAATAATTTATTAGTGATCTATTCAATATTAGGATTTGGATATTCTGCTTTCAGAAAATAATGGATTTTTAAAATAAAAAATTGAACACAATGAGAGTAAGAGCATATTGTGTATTGGGTCAAACCATACAAACTGATTACGTATTGGGAGTTACAAACTTAAAATTAATGTTACAAATTGTTTTACACCGGTCATGATCTTCTCATACAAGGTGTTTCACCATATAAGGCCCCTCAAGCTCATAGCCTAATTTCCTATAGTAATGACGAGTTCCTACGCCCGAAATAACAGCAATCTTTGTGGATCTATGCTCCCTGCTCGCGATCCGCTCGGCCTCCTCCATCAAAAGTGTCCCATAGCCCTGTTTGAATCATTTTTAGACCATAAACATGTTAGAGAGAACACTTGGAGTGGCATGAAACAGCTGATGTATACAAGCTACATTACCTGATGTTGCAGCTTGTCAGCATCCCGCCCATGAACTGGGACAGCAGTTCCATAAACATGGAGTTCACGAACAATAGAGCACTTCCCCATGAGTTCGGGACAAGACGTATTCCGGCCACACTTTCTTAGTCGCAGCAACCCAACCAGAATATCCTGTTTACAAAAAGAATACACACAAAAGAATGTTAAGCGTCAGAATGCACAATCTGCTCACCATGAAAAACTCAATGCATAAACTTTTGTCAACAAATTACTACACAAATCAGAGAAACAACGAGTTTTGGAACAGGGAGATCCTCAGTTCATCTATATATGCTGAAGCAAAACTAAAATTAGATATTCTACTCAAACATTAAAGCTATGATCACTTGAAGTATTCATCTTCCATCAGCTCAACACAGTTGTATATGACAAGAATAGAATGATCATTTCATGTGAAGCACTCTCTCTCACAAACAGATGGAATACCTGGCGAGTATCTTCATACGAAAGAAATGTTTCCCATCCTTCATTTGCCATATAATCACGACGAACAAGCTCCACTTGGTCTGGCTTAATTTTGTGATGTATGTCCTAAAATCATCAAGCGTTTTAGTAAAGTTTCATTACAAGGAAGGGGGGCGGGAGGTCACATTTGTAGTCTCAGTAGCATAAATCATGTTCAAACAAGCATGACTATCTGTGTACCTGAATTCCAGCCTCTCGTGTTCGAACATCACGGCACTTCAAGCCCAAGTCTTCCATCCGAGCTAAAGCCAACTCCCGAAGATTTCCTTTCTCAACCCCGGAAGTAACTAGAGGCATTGGAATGTCTCGCTGAACTCTATACACACGTGTCCAAGGGGGAACCATGGCTAGGATCCTTGCTACAATGTCCACAAGTTGCTCAGGTGGGTAATTTCTATACCTGAAAACAGAGAAAAGAAACTACAGTTATTTCCCAAAGACAAATGCAAGAGCAATCAGTTTTTGAAAAAGTGTTGCAGCTTTGGGGCATGAATATTGGATCTCATAGTAAGGCACAAAATAAATATCATATTGCCCTATATCTGAATTATCCCCACAGCATCACGGAAAAGGAGGGAAGGGGGTATTCCTTCTCATATATGTAACAAATCAAATAATAAGTCGTACCTGCCAGTTTTCCAAAGCTCATAAAGTCCAGTTCCACGGATCACAAGTGTTGGATAAATTTTAAGCCCATCTGCTCTGAACAAGGGGCTCTCAAAAAATTCCCGAAAACTCTCCATGTCTCTCTCAACCCCTACATTTGGAAGATCAGGCATCATATGGGCGACAACCTAGAGCGATGCATAAAAATTATTAGTGTGAAAAACAAAAGTAAATCACCGTGAACAACTAGAATACACTGCAAGGTGCATATTGTAAATACTCCCGAAGGCTTTGAAAACACGTAGTATAAAAAAGCAGCTTTCCATAAGAATTATGGTCATACAAGCATATGCCGCTTTTTGAACTTAGGACAAAATGAATTGTAACAACAAAACCAACTACAGTTTGATAAAATGTTCTTGTGGAGTTAAGCGAAAGCACAACATAGTTTAAAAACTATTTCCAAGCTGACAATTTTAGTTGCTGATTGCATTGATGAAAGATTAGTCTCCAATGAATATAGAAAGGCCCAAATGCATTTTTCCACCAGTGAAGGTGAATAAGTTTTATGATAGGGCACTAGGCTGACCTTGAAACCAGCATCCTTTGCCAAGCAAAAACAATCAGCCACTGCAGCTACTGTATGACCTCTATTGGTGTCACGAGCCACATCCTCATATGTACTTTGAACTCCAATCTCCAGTCTTGTACAACCATAAGAAAGCATTTGTCTCAAGTGAGGTCCAAGGCAATAATCTGGCCTCCTGCAGAACAAAAAGTTATAATCACACATTAGGCAATTTTCTGGACCGACCATATCAACTGGTCAATAGATGGAAAATTAAAAAATTACTCGAAACCAAGTTAAATACAGGAATGAGAAGAAGGGTGTTACAATCTAAAACAATTAAACTAAACACTCACGTTTCAATGGTCATTCCAATACATTTAGTAGCACCATGCTCAGAGTAGGCAACTGCCTCTTCAACATTGGCAGAAGTGTGTCCTGATAACGCGTCATGCAGATTTCTAATAAAGTAATCACGGTAATCTGCTGGCAACGACATGAACGTACCGCCCATTAAGATGAACTCAACCTAAAAGCATAAATTCATTACCAGTAAGAAGGTACCAAGTATGCATTTTACTCTATCATGGCAATCTGCACAGCCAAAAATAAACTTTCTAAGCTCTAAATAGAGAAACAGGCCAAACCTTGTCTACACTGTGACCCAGTCGCTTCAGTTGATCTATCCTGCCCCTAGCCTGGACATATGGATTGTATCTACAAACACAGAACCAAAGTATTAGCAACCAAACAGCAACTCCCCAGATTGTAGTTTCACGTATCCAGTATTGAAATTCTCATTCCTTTTCATAGAATAAAAACAATCAGGCCAGAACTTTTAACTTCAACATTAGTCATAAACAACATAACCGCTAATTAACCTATCAACTGTTCGACAAAATGCATCAAACCATACCTGGCCCGAATTGCGCGCATGCTAGTGGGCTCGTAGCCAGTGTAAGACTGAGTGCTGTACTCGAAGTCCGAGTCTGGCCCACCTGGGCAATACACGCATATATTCCCGGTGGTGGCGATGTGAGGGCAGCGGTGAGGTTTCGACATCACGGCCACGACGGCGATGCCCGAGGCGGTTCGAACCGGCTTGGCACGGAGCTTCGGGAGAAGAGCCTCCCGGTCCGACTCGGGCAGAGCCGCGATCATTTCGACCAGCTTCGGCGCACGTGAGAGGCCGTACTTCCGGCAGGCGGTAGTCTTCAGCGCGTTTAGGTCGACGTTTTGGCCTTTCCGAGAGAGGTCGACCATGGCGCTCACAATTTCGGCAATTGCTCGGACCCGGGCCTCTTCTTCGGATAGTCCATGGGCTTCGAACCCTCCCCGACCCGGTCGGGGTTGCTTTCTGGTGGGTTCGGATACTGCTAACACTTCAGTCGCCATGGGAGAGAAAAAGAGAGAGGTGAGGAAAGAAGGTTAACTGGAACCGCCGTTTCTATGCTTCAGCTCGAGTTTGTTAAGGTTGAACTAAAACCTTTAATTTAATTTAATTTTTATGAAATCTAATTATTTTCATGTGAAAAAAAAACTAATTAATTACATAATTTACTTTTAGAGAAAATACTTTTCTATTTTTGCCTCCGGTAAAAAGTCATTAGTTTTATGTAGTTTCAATTTTATCAGTTTTATTTGTGTAGTTTTAAATGACAACAATTCAAGAACACATTATAAATTATATCAAAAATTTTCAAACAGTGCAATTTATGTAAATTTAAAATAAAAATAAAATGACAAAATTGAAACTACAAAAATTAAATGATAAAATCAAAAAACTACAAGACCAAAAATTACGTTTTGCATTTATTTCCCCATCAAATTACATTAAGCTAGCTAGTCCACATAAGCACAACAATTTTCTAATGTTTTTCTAACTTCATTTTTATTTTCTGCCAAAATGTTTTTATAGCTTAATGTAATTAAATTTTTTTACATTTAGAAATTATAAAATAAAACGCAGCGTTGAAGTCTTAATCGGTGTTCTTCCCGCAACTCCTAAATTTTCTGCCGCCGAAAACAAAATTCTGGTGCGAGAAGCAGATTGTTGCAGAGCAACAAGCATGGAGAGCGGTCCCAAGGAACGAAGCGAAGTAGAAGCTAAAGTGCTTGACAAGGTCGGAGAAGTAATCTCAGACGTAAAGAAGGCCAAGCACGTAAACCAAGTGATTTGCGCGCTTCACTCCCTCGCTATTCTTCTCTTCCCTCTCGACGCCTCTCTTCTCTCAGGTCACTCTCCCAATCTCTCACTTCTCCATTTCACCTTCGTCCACTGTCTTTCATTCTCGAATTTGTGAGCATGTGAACCGGTTGTTTGGTTTCCGAGAAAAATTGAACGAGAGAGTGTGGGAAACAGAATCCGAAACCAAAACATTGAACAAATTTGACATCTTGGGTCGTTTTGTTTTGGTTAAAAGATTGATTTATTGCAAACTGACTGATGTAAAATGTGGAATTTCAGGTGCTATTGATGAGCGATGCAGAGAGCTGGTGTGTATCGTTTATTTCACGAAATTTATTTATCGCAGCCAGTTTTCTGGAAATTTTATGCCTTTATGATTGTGTTTTGTGCAGGTACTTGGTGCCGAGGCTCCTTCGGCTGATGAGAGGAGCGAGTGGTGGCAAGTATTCTATGGAGGAGCTGCATTCTCGACATTTGCTCGGGTTCTGTTAATTGGTACTTTTATTAGCTCTATTCTCTACTGTTTATGCTGCATTCTCCGTTTTTGTTGTTGTTGGAAATCATGTATCTCCAGCTTTATTCTTTCACTTGTGAAATTCGAAAACTTCATTAGTTGGGGAAAAAAAAAACCATGTAAACCAGACAAACTACTAACACTCTAGGCCTGTAGAGAAGGGTGTTGATTCAGATAGAGGTTTGTGAAAACCTAAAGATTATAATTGATGGCTGATTTTCCTGAAGATTAGCTTGAGGAAAATTTGGCATCTCTTTCAGTGGTTTTGGTTGCAAATGTTTTTGTCTATTGACGGCTTGTTGTACATGTCTTTATATATTTTATGTTTTGTTGTTGCATGCAGATATTGCTTCCGACTGGCTAGCTTGCTTCCCCTTTTCAGCACGTAAACATGTCTATGATGTTTTCTTTGTTAATGGACTTGTCACTGAGGTTGTTCAGACCTTGGTCCCTTGTCTACATCAGAGTGGAAGTGATGATCTTGATGTTAAGGCTGTACACTCTAATACTGAAAGGTATGGGTTGAGGACCGGTTTCTGTCCATTGGTTATTTATAACAATAAGAGGTCCAATTTGAAATATCAATGGTGACTATAGTCAATCTGTTGAACTTTGTTTTACCATTGCAACAGGTTACTCATACTTTGCTTGCTTGAAAATAACGGGGTGCTCCAGATGGCTAGAGATTTCAGCAGTTCTTCCCATTCTGAAGATTATATAAATGAAAATCTTAAGCCAGCTGTATCTAGAGTAGCCCAGATCGTTGCATCTATACCTGACAAAGCACAATTGAGAGCCCCAACTTCGCTTTCATCACAGTATCCTTTTATGTCTTGTGCTGGATAAATGAGTCATATACTTGTTTAGGCTCTGGAAAAGTGTATGCTATGATGAGGGACATAACTTAATGTTCTATGTGAGCATTCTGGTAATCTGACATCAGAATGGCATTAGAAATATAATATGCCTACTTATTTGCAGTTGAATTTTTATTCTTTTCTGTTAGTGCCATTTTTTTGTTTTTCTTCACTGAAGTACTAAAGTTTTTTCTTCAAGCAAGTTACCATCCAACTTCTTTCTCTAGCAGAAGAAAGGAATATGAATCTATTAGAAGAAGGAGTGTGCCTTAAAAGTGACATGAATGGGACCTTACTATTTGTTGGGGAGATATTTTCTCGTGTATGTCGGCGTGGATCTGTAGGTAACTGTTATAATTTTAAGCACAGCAGTTAAAAAGTGTTTGTGAGCAGGATTTCACTTATATGTTCCCCCCCATTTTGAAGAACTTTCTCTTCCAGAGTAGTTACTTATTTCCATCAAACAAAAGTGGAACCACCCTTATTATCTGGTTAATTGAGCATGACAATTGATATGCAAGAAGAGTATTCTGGTCGGTTGCCTTTGGATATGTAACCGAAGTGTTTTTCCTTTTTCACAGATGTGCTTTTAAGCGAAATAATTCCACGGGTTCTTAATCATGTACGGAGCTTATTATCATTAAATATAGATCCACTTGTCTCGGATGTTTTTGAATCAAACCCCGGTTCCCAATTTTGGTTGAATATGATACAAGCTATGAAAGATTCTTATGCTGTGGAAAGAATATCTGAGCAGCTTTTACATCAGCTTGCAACTGAACGTTTGAGTGATGTTGAAGCCTACTGGATTCTTTGGCTATTATTTCATCGGGTTTCTAAATACCAGATATCAGTGAGGTCAGTGAATACTCTCTCTCTCTCTCTCTCTCTCAAATCAAGTGGACACATTTTAACTTTTAAGATTCAACTTTGCACTTGAAATCAAAATTGTTTTTGCAGAATGTTTTGTGGTGTGGCAAATTGTTTATGGAAAATACTTTTTTTTGTCGCTCCGGGGTTGATCTTTTAAAAGTATCATTGATTTCCTGTTATATTAAGTGTTTAATTTTCAGCTTTCCTCTTTATTAGGGCAATGTTTGCTGACAAATTCTTACTCTGGAAAGTATTTCCTGTTCGTTGCCTGCGATGGATCCTTCAGTTTGCCGTTCTTGAATGCCCACCTGAAAGTGATTCACTTGCTAAAGGTCATAATACCCAAAATTTCTTAGGCACATTGCAGCATCTGGTAGCAGTATGGTCTAATAAGGAGTTTGTGCAATCAGCCTCAACTGAGCAGCAAATTTGTATCCTTCTTCATTTGTTTGTCTAGCATCTGGTGTAGTATGCGATGAATCCTAATGATTCTTCTTGACTGACCTTTACAACGGGAAACTTTGTAGACTCTAAAAGCCTAAAGATTAATATGAAATACCTGATATATCATAAGTAGCTATTCTATAATAAATCTTGTTGCATTAAAGAAAATTTCATTGTTTCATTATGCTGCTTTTTGGATTTTGTTGCTCCTTAATCTTGTAATATCAGATGTATCTGCAGCTGTAGGCCTTTCCCTGGAGAAGATGTCTAAAGAGGAACTAGATGAGACTAAGGATGTGCTGCACTCAATTCTCAAAGGAGTGAGCTGTAAATTCTTTTCCCCATCTCTGTCGGTATGGTGTCTTGCAATGTTGGTGGTCAGTATCTTCCAGTTATATCTTGTCTTCTTTGCTGGCAGGTAGGCTGGAAAGCCCTAATAATTTGATTCGGAAAATGGCCAGCAGTGTCGCTTTAGCTTTCTCCAAGGTGATTGACCCAAAAAATCCTCTATACCTTGACGATAGCTACACTGGGGATGCTATCGACTGGGAATTTGGGTTGTCTACCCCTGAGAAAGGGACTCCTGAACAGGGTATTGACAAAACTGAAACATCTACTACCTCAGTTGTAGAAAAGGGCTTCACCCGCAAGGGCAATGATGAGATAGCAAGCAATGGGAAGAGTAAAGATAAAAAAATAACTGAATCTAAGTTGTTTGATCCAGACGAGATCATTGATCCAGTTACACTAAATTACGAATCGGCCTCTGATGAAGATGACAACGATGATGCTAGTGAGAATTCCGATGTCTCGAGTGACTCATCTTTACAGCCATATGATTTGGCAGATGATGATACAGATTTGAAAAGAAAATTTTCACAGTTGGTTGATGTGGTTGGGGCACTTCGGAAATCTGATGATGCTGATGGGGTAAGTAAACTAAGTACATTAGTTTAATTCTTGTCAAATGTTTTTCTTACAATAATCACTAGTAAACTAAGTTTGTGCTGTAGATGAGATCGACCTTTTGGTGCAGCTTATGAGATCTATAGGTAAAACATTAGACAAGCTGGATGAATATTGTCCTTGGCTCGTGTACAGATACAAAAATAATAAGGGAATGGGTATGAAACAATGGTTGGATTGCCAGAGTGCAGTGATTCCCTGGCAGTCAGCTTTGAAAATTTGGTGTACCAAATTCTCTTCTGGATCGTTACATTTATTTTCATATTGCAGGTGGAGAATGCTCTTGCTGTTGCTGAAAAGCTTGTCAGAGCGTCACCTGATGAGCTTAAGCATGTAGCAAGTGATCTTGTCAGAACTCTAGTTCAGGTTCGTTGCTCTGACTTGGCTGTAGAAGGTGAGGAAGATTCAGCTGAAGACAAGAGACAGAGAGCATTGGTTGCTTTGCTTGTCACATGTCCTTTGGAATCTCTCGAGACTTTAAACAAACTACTATATTCACCTAATGTGGATATCAGTCAACGCATAATGATACTTGATGTCATGACTGAGGCTGCTCAGGAGCTTGCTCATACTAAAATTATAAAGCCTAAACAGGCTAGGGCCCTCATAGCAACCACGTCAGAGACCCAAGCTTGGTTCTTGCCAAGCGACATAGGGCCCCCTGGATCTGGTCCCTGGAAAGAGATTTCAGAATCAAGATCTTTACTGAACTGGACGAATCGTTATGAGAGGGAACTTCCTTCAAAACCTGGTCAGATTAAGAGAGGCAAAACGCGGCAATGGAGCCTAAGATCAGCAAATAAACAAGAAGCCCAATTAGAATGGTCCCATAATAAGTTTCCGGTGTATGCAGCAGCATTTATGCTCCCTGCCATGCAGGGCTTTGATAAGAAAAGGCAGGGTGTTGACTTGCTTGATAGAGATTTTATCGTCCTGGGAAAACTCATCTATATGCTTGGTGTTTGTATGAAATGTGCAGCCATGCATCCAGAAGCCTCTGCACTGGCTGCCCCTCTTCTAGATATGCTAAGATCCAGGTACTGACTGCAAAATCTCTGTGAGAATGAAATGATGATTAGGTTATGATATTCTAATAGCAGCTTCCCCATTGCATATATACATTAAACTGTATTTATTTCACTAAACCCTGTCGTTTTAACCTTCATGCAGGGAGGTATGTCTTCACAAGGAAGCTTATGTTAGAAGAGCTGTTCTTTTTGCAGCTTCATGCGTATTGCTATCTCTTCATCCCTCTTATGTAGCAACCTCCTTAGTTGAAGGAAATGCCGAAATTTCGAACGGGCTTGAATGGGTGCGCACGTGGGCGCTTCAGGTAGCTGAATCAGACAATGATAGAGAGTGCTATACGGTAAACAACTAATCCTAAAGCTCCATAAGGGAGGCCTATACTCCCCACCCTGCCCCGCCCCTCTGAAACCTTTCTCCATTCAATGCCATATCACTTTCTTCATTGTTTGATTGTTTTTAATTGCTGCAACGTTGATTTAATTTACCTATGCCACCGTGACCGGTTGTTGACATATATCCTTCGTGTCGTAGATGGCTATGGCATGCCTACAAGTCCATGCTGAGATGGCCCTCCAAGCTTCACGAGCACTAGAGTCACCAGAAGCTACATCCATTTCGAAGAATGTCGGGCTTCCTTCCAGTCTGTCCAAAGGGACAATTATAATCCCACAATCCAGTGTGAAATACCAATAGTTTATTGATTTTGTTCACCGAAAAGAAAATTTTAAATTAAGTCAGCCTTTTTGTAACCTGTTTTGTACAGTTCATGCCACTAATTGATATCGCTATTTTGTAAATGCTGGTTTCCTACATTGTTTGTTGATTATTTTTTCAATCCATGTAACTTGGGATTGAGTATGTAGTCATTCTATGGAACCTACAAAATTACTTCGGTTTTGTCACAATGAAAGAAATCTCAAATTTCCATCCACTATCATTGAGCTAATGGCTACAAAATTACTTTTAAATGACTAATTATTGAATTTATCACTTTTATCAAATTCTAAACTAATTTTAAAAAAAATGAACCCACCAGTTGCTGCCACGTCAAATGTGGCCCATAACTTATGGCCCAGTAGCTGACTCATCAAGACATAATGGGACGAAATTAGATTCAATCAACCCATTGGACTGAACCCCCGCCACGCCACCATCACCATCGCCATGGCCGCTGTCTCCAAGCTCCTCTCTTCCATCCTTCCCTCAAAATCATCACCACCACAGCCATCACCATCATCATCAAACCTTCCTCTGCCACCACGTGTCTCTCTTCCCAAAACCTCATCTTGGAGGCCCCACTGGTGGCCACCTGGACCCCATCATCAACTCCCTCTTCTTCCTCATCTTTAGCCAGTATATTGTGGCCCTCAGTCGCATACTCAAACACCCTCTTCTTCAAATCAGCGTACAACGTTCAGATCGTAGTGCAAGACAACGATTCCGAGGAAAAGCTTGTTGGGAGGTTCAAAAAGGAGGTTCTGAGGGCTGGTGTGTTGCAAGAGTGCAAGACCAGGAGGTTCTTCGAGAACAAACGGGAGAAGAAGAAGAGAAAGACTAGACAGGCTGCCAGAAAGAACCGCAAAAGGTTTTCACTTTTTGCCTCTCTTCTTTTCTTTTTTTCTATTTGGTAACTACTGCTTTTGGGCTTGTTTGGTTGCCGAGAAAGTGAAAGGAAACAAGTGAGATTTTAGGATAGCTGGGATGTTGTGTTTATTGTTATGTGTTTTGCAAAGATTTCTTTTGGTTTGCCCTTGTTTTTTTGCTCGGAACAACTTATCTTGGCGGCTCTCTCTATATGTTAGCCTTTTTGGAGATTGAGGGTGTCATTGAGTTTTGCTTCTCTTCTATCTGTCTCCTGTATTGTGAAATTTTTGCTTGCTTTGTGTTTTGAGAAAACCTGACTCATGGGGATCTCTTGACAATGATCATCTCACTTCTATATGCTTTACTCATTTTCAGGTATCCACAATCAAAAGATCCAAGGCAGGACAAACCGGAAGCGAGGATAAACGACGACGATGAAGACGATAACTGGGACTACGATGTTGAACTTCCATATCATTGATATGTAAGGACCTTTGACATCCATATTGTTATTGGAGATCAAATGCCTGCACCCTCAATATATTTAGAGGGTTTGATTTATGTTCAAACTCTTCTTTGGCGGTATGAATCATAGATACCCAACTTGAGCATAGGAGGATAGACAATGAAATCAAAATTCAGAATGTATTGGCTTTTATAAGAGATTGCTTTTACCTCAACCTCTTGACGAGAATCATCACAATCTACCATGCCCTGTAGTTGGGTTCAAATCTGTGCACTATAATACTTAAAGTAACTTCTTTTGCACATCCAAAAAAGAAAAAAATAACATCTTCTTGTTCAATTATCAAGGCTAAATTGTATTTAGCAACAAGTTGAGGGAAATCAAGAGTAAACTAACATTTAAGTCACAGCTCTAAGTTGCAGTCGCAATTAGCTACATCAAATCTCTTAGCAAAATAGAGGCCAGTCAAAAGGGTGCCAGCATCTATAATTTGGAGGCTTTTCTTTCTCACTAACCAAAGGTTTCTCAATATACGCTTCTACTGTGGCGCTTAATCATCTTAGGAAACCAACATTATACCTACATTACCTTGATATATCTCATTCACTTAGGCACTATGATCGGCTGACCCAATCTACAAGAACATTTACATCAAGTCAACAAAAACCTATGGACTTTCCCTTCACTGTTAAGTATATGCACATCACTCTGAAGAGGAATATAGTTGCTGGCAGAAACACTCCAAGCCTTCAGGGGTAAACCAGTTTTTTGTCATCTGCAATTCCCACAGAAAGGTAGAGCTTGTAACAGATAATATATGAAAGCTGCATCTTAGAATAAACATACGATAAGATGAAAACTTACAAAGTATGGGTAGCCGCCCTCAATGCTGAAATTCTCAGGAGCACCCTCAATGAACAAATTGATGTAGTAGAGAACAAAGTTACCGCATTCTACATCATTTCTCTGTTGTGGCACCTGAAAATGTCCCTTTTCATGTAAATTTTTTCTAATATGAAAGTAGAAAGTCACAAAGAGAATGTTAAGAACATAGAGAGTCACAAAGAGACTGTTTAGGTCACCTTTGGAACCAAGAAAGGAATTCGATAGATAAAATCTTTGGTCTCAGACCTGCCCTCTGCTTTATAAATGTCTAGTACAAATCTGAAAACAATGATAAACAAATGTCAAACAGCCAATTAGGACTGTGGCCCCAAAAAATACAAACAGGATACATAATTTGCTACAGAAAATCATACTTTCTTATATCTGGTTCATACCGCCTTGGATCTGCGTTTTCAAGAGAATCAAGCAACAACATGCATGGTTTATGGGTTTCTGATTGCTCACTCTCACCAAAATGGCAAAAGATTAATAGGTTCCAGTGACTCCTGAAAAGGCAACATTTTGGAAAAGAAAATGTTAGAACTCTGAGCATTGAATGAGAGAATGGAAAGATTTTAGCTCAAGGTAATGGTAGATAGCTACCAGCAAACGATAGGAACAATGACATATTTCTTTGAGAAAATATGCTTCTTCTTAATCCAGGTCAGCACCTTGTCTCTGGAGGATGGTTGCAAGTACAAGCTAAACCACATACAGTCGAGGTACGTGAAAGAAGTCCTCTTATCCTCTGATAAATTCTTCCATAAGTTCCTACACATTCCAAACAAATTTCAAAATCTAATACGACTATAAAATTATGGCTACTTTTTCACAGAGCCTTACTCAAAACTAGGACTTACCGAAAGTAACGATCAAATGCTTCAGAGCCTAGCTTTTCTTTACACTCAAATGCTTGAGAGTCTAGCTTTTCTTTTTTTCTTGAGACTGCATGCTTGGCATCCTTGGGTGGTCTCAGTTCTTTCGTATATTCTCTTTTCCCTTTCCTCTTCAATCTCTCACTACGATGGAAGCGGCAAGGGAATTCTAAAAGGCACGGGTATCTCCTCTTTATCAGTTCAATATCTTTTAGAGATAATTTCTTTTTTTGAACTATCAAATAGGCGAAGACGTGCCTCCAACATGAGCGATGTTTTGACACCTCATATCTGAAAAGCTCTGTTGGAGTACAAACACCATAACCCATCAAGCGTTCACCAATATTGAACGCAATAAGTAGCAGAAAAACGAAGCGTACAACAAAACTTCAACCAAAAAGATTCAATCTTTAATCTAAAATCCATCAAAAGACCAGCTTGCAAGGGGAGCTTGTATACTAGCCCAAAATGTCAATGTGGGATAGTGTTATCTTAAAATCTTAAAAAAGATTTAATTTTTAATCTAAATTCCATCAATTTTCCCTTTTCTATTTCTCGGCTCCGTGATCTCCACTCTCTCTCTCTCTCTCTCTCTCTCTCTCTCTCTCTCTCTCATATTTACCATTTGCCTCTTTAATAAAAAACAAAAACTTCAATTCATCCTTGAAAATTCCAAAGAAGAAAAATAAAAGATTGAAACTTTGAAACTTTAAACAATGATCATTTGCATGTTGATTAGGAAATAGCAGGAAAGCAAAAGAAATAGTGAAGGAGATAAAATTGGCAACAGTACAAGAGTTAAGACAAAGATGGGCTTTGTAGGGAAGGACTTACCTGAAATTGGAGAGTCCAGGTCGGAAGAGTCGAGGTCCAGGTCGATGATAGCGGGTGCTTTGTTTTTGTTTGGCTTTCTCTTTGACATTTGAGACAACAAGCACAGAGCTTGGAAAGAGCTCTCTTTCCTTTTCTTCTTCTTGTGGAGCGTGGAGGGAGAGAGGGTTGGAATTCGGAGTGTTAGAGAGATTTCGTGCAGTACTGATTGCTGGAATATGGACCGTTGATCTGGTGTACTAATATCAAAGAGAATAGAGAGGTTTTTAGCACGTTAAGGACTCATTTCAATAGATTTATATGCAAGAAGAGCACACACTGCGCAGAACAAACTGAATGAGAAAAATAAGAGGAGAGGGTAGTTTCATTCGTCTTTAGTTTTTTTTTTTTTTTCTCTTCTTTGATCTAATCCAAGTGTTTTAGTTGAAGCTTATTAAATTTACTTGCCCATTCTTATCATGGAACGAAATTCAATACTAGATTGGTTGTCCATTGCATTATGCAATGTGCTTAATAGAATGATCATGATCAATAATTTTTTTGTAACCGAACCAAGTGATCATGACCAATTTAAAAGGTTTAGTTGAAATTATAATATAGTATTCATTAACAATATTTACTTTTTTTTGTCGAATAATCATATTTACTTTAGCTATGAGGTTTCAAGCTTGAAACTAATCAACATTATGCCTCCTTATATCGTAAATAAGCCGTTGAGATTGGCACATTAAAATTTAAATCAGTTAATGATCGATTTAGTTTGGTTAATTTAGGGACAAATCTGACGAAGTTAATCAATTAATGATCAATTTTAGGTATACTAATTTGTTTTTTAAGTACAAGTGATAGTTTACGCTAGAGAGGAAAGGGACTTCTTATACACACAAATGATGCCATGTGGGTTTGAATATGAGACTTCGTGACTTAGAGTTAAGGTCTTTTTCCACCCCGTTGGCGATTTGGTTGAAGTAGTTTTCAAATATGTCAAACCAACTGCCGAACCATAATTGCAATTTGATTTGATTAGCTTTTAAAATTAGACTTTTAATGTGGGTTAGGTCAATTGGTCATGATAGTGAGTTTAGCTGCAATGTGGGTTAGACTAAATTTGACACACATGCTAATAATCAAATTATCTCTTGTTTTTTTTTTTTGGTCAAGTTTGTTTTTCTTCACATTAACGTATCAATTACTCTCTTTTTTGGCCAACAATTACCAGTTACACTTGAATTTTTTTTGGGTCTGATACCAGTTACACTTGATAGCGCGCACACACAAACAAAACAAAACCAAAAACCAAAAAAAAAAAAAAAAATAAAAATAAAAAATTTACCGGTTACCGCGAAGAGAACAAATACGCACACAAAACGCAGCGCAGGCATACAGTCGTTCACTTCCTCCTCCTCCAAGAAAAGCACAAAGAAAAAGCCCAACGCAGACTACCAGTTACCGATCCGCCATGGAAAGCCAAGAAGGACCTCAGCAACCGCACCTCGTGCTGGCTCACAAGCTCTTCCTTCTCTCCCACCCTGATGTCCAAGATATCGAGAAGGTCCAACTCAGAGAGGAGGTTTTCGCTTCCGTCAAAGCCGACGGTAAAATAGCAGATTTTCACTAATTTCCACCTAATTTTACATTTTCGTTGTACCAATTTAGGTTTTACGTAACAGGTATTGGGTTCTGTTATGTGTTTTTGTAGATATGGCACCGTTGTACGAAACTCTAGTCTCTGAATCGGTGCTGCCGTTGGACCAGAGCATTTTGGACTCGATGCGCGCGAAGATCCAGGAAGAGCTCAAGAAGCTCGACGAAAAGTGAGTTCATATTTAGTTTTATTTTCCTGATTTTGATCCAGGTTCTGTTTGGTTAACTGAAAATTATGAGGAAAGAAGCTAGGGTTTGAAATGTGTGCTTTAGAATCTTCAGTCTTACACCCCCTCCGCCTTGTGTGTTTGTAAATACGAGATTTCACTATTAGGTAGACAGCTTGTTGAATTAGTTTAACACAGGTGGTATAGTTTTGTGAGATTGGATGCTAATAGAGCATGAGTTCTCTGTTGAATTCTTTGTAGACAATTGGGGGTTTACAGTGAATTAAGTAGAATGACAAAATGTGCTTGAGTTGTCTAGTGTGAAAATCATTGCTATAAGTAACGTTGTTGTATCATTGTAATCAAATAATTTCCTTTACTTTCAAGTGAAGTGACTTATCTGGTTGGATTTTTTAGGATTGCTGATGCCGAAGAGAACTTGGGCGAAAGTGAGGTTCGAGAAGCCCATCTGGCTAAGTCCTTGTTTTTCATTCGTATTGGTGACAAGGTAGATAAGTTGTAACTTATTTGTTCTACTAGTCATTTCTGCTTTGTACTTTTCCTTTCTACTGTTATGTCTCAATTTGATTCAGACTTCTTCACTTATGAACCTAGGAGAAAGCATTGGAACAACTCAAGGTAACAGAAAGCAAAACAGTTGCAGTTGGGCAAAAGATGGACTTGGTATTCTATACACTGCAACTTGGTTTCTTTTACATGGATTTTGACCTCATTTCTAAGAGCATTGACAAAGCGAAGAAGTAAGTACTGGTGACATGGATTTGTCAGCTACATATTTTGGTTATGTTGTTTAAATTTGGTAGTTGAGCTTTGTTTGTAACCATTGCATCATGATGGCAGCTTATTTGAAGAGGGAGGTGATTGGGAAAGGAAGAATCGTCTGAAGGTCTATGAAGGCTTGTACTGCATGTCTACTCGGAATTTTAAGAAGGCTGCTGATTTGTTCTTGGATTCCATTTCTACCTTCACCACTTATGAAATATTTCCGTATGATATCTTCATATTTTATACTGTCCTTACAAGCATTATATCGTTGGACAGAGTTTCTTTGAAACAAAAGGTATAAAGTTGTGTTACTGCATCTTGTGATTTCACTTTCTTGTTTTATATGTTTCCTCCATTTTGTTATGTGATTTGCTGGCTTATGAGAAATTTAATTTAATTTTTGACCAAATATGTCGCAGGTGGTGGATGCTCCTGAGATATTAACAGTGATTGGGAAAATCCCATACCTTACAGAATTTTTGAACTCTCTATATGATTGCCAATACAAATCTTTTTTCGCAGCATTTGGTAAGTGGATAACTAATTTAAGTTTACAATGTGGTTCACTTTTGAATGTTTCTGAGCTATCTGACCTTCTATTTGTTCTAGTAATATTTCAACCAAATTAAATAGATTTCATAGTTGTGGTTGGTCTTTCCTATTTTGTATTCCAGCTGGCCTGACAGAGCAGATAAAGTTGGACCGTTATTTGCATCCACACTTCCGATATTACATGAGGGAGATCAGAACTGTGGTTTATTCCCAGTTCTTGGAATCCTACAAGAGTGTTACTATTGAAGCAATGGCGAAAGCATTTGGCGTGACGGTTGATTTCATTGATTTGTAAGTGGCTATGTGTTATATTTTCCTTCTTCGAGGTTTACTTTATATTCTTTTAGTTCTGATCCTTGACTTTGTGCTGAAGCAGTTGTTAAGCATTTCACATGTCTTCTACATAATTCTGACCCATTCTGCATATACAGGGAGCTGTCTCGTTTTATTGCGGCAGGGAAGCTTCATTGCAAGATTGACAAAGTTGCTGGTGTTCTAGAAACTAACCGTCCTGATGCTAAGAATTCTCTCTACCAAGCAACAATCAAGCAAGGGGATTTCTTGTTAAACCGGATCCAGAAGCTGTCTCGTGTTATTGATCTGTAGGGTAGGGCTTTCCTGCATTTTGAAAGTGATCCCAAAAATCTTCAGATCATAGCAACTGGTGCCTTTTCACTTTTCATTTGACGAACCAAGTTGGTTTTCTCTTTTTCTTCAAATTTATGAAAACTCAAGTACTTATCTTAAGGTTCCATTTTTCTTTTCAAACTGCTATTCATGGTGATTGTTTGAGTTGAGTGTATGGATTTTCAAGTCTAAAGTGCCATGGCTACAAAAACGTAGACTGTTCTTAATTCTTACTGTTGGCATAGTGTCATTAAATGGGTGAGACACGTAATGCAATCCGACGAGGTCGATTGCAAAATAAGGTAGCTTCTTGATCCAATACGACCCCAAATACAGCAATACAACCTAAAACAATTCAACATCATTAATAAAATAATACACTGCAACCCTCCTTTTTATCTTTCACTTTGAGAATGGAATATCATAAGGAATAGCAACGGCTTCGAGAGGATGCTTTCTGCGTTTGGTTAAACCAGTAGACTCAGTCATGTCTAAATTTTCTGCTCTTGCTCCACCAAGCAATGCCCACTCGAACTTGTGCACAAGATTTGCCAAAGCAATCTCATTCACGGCCATGCCGAACTGAATTCCTGGGCAGCCTCTCCGGCCAGCTCCAAATGGAAGAAACTAAAAGTCATTCCCCTTATAATCTACACCGCTGAACTCCTCTGCTTTGTCGGAGGACTTGGGATCTCTTCCAATTTGCCACACATTGACCAAAACTTGTGTCTTGGATTCAATGTTGTAGCCGTTTATTTCCACATCTCGGGTCGACACCCTGGGTAAGTGAAGAGTCTCCTTGATCACTGCCTTCAAGTAGTGCATTTCAACCACATCATCCCTGTAATTAGGTCTCTTTTGTTTCCGACTATACCCTTTACCTCATTCTACAATTTGTTCATGACCCTTGGATGCCTTAGAAGCTCAGTCATCGCCCACTCTAGGATTGTATGCGTGGTATCAGTGCCAGCAGTAAGCATATCCTGCAAGAACATTGATTAACGAGTTAATTAAAGTTAATTAAAGTTAATTAAAGTTGGTTAATGAATTAACCTCTAGGTTCTCTCTCACACAATGTTGAATTACTTACCAAGATAACTCTATCAATTGGAAGACCAACCAAGTTTTCTTTCTGAATATCAAGCAAAACGTCCACCAAATCCTTCTGTTCTTCGTTCTCGATGCGAATCTGGCCACCATCATTCCCACTCTCTGAACTACGATCCGTATATTCTTGAACCACTGCATCTAAGAAGTCATCAAACTGTTTGGCCACCTTGTCCAACTTTGCATACAAACCATGAACACGAGCCAACCAAAGCAAGAGATGGGATATAGTCCCCAATGCACACACAGCATCCCAATAGCTTTGTGAACTACTCCAAAAGCTCCTGAACCATCTTCCCATTACCAACTATGGTACAAGACTTGTGCTGTACTTCATTTCTCGAGCCACTCTGCACACCACATCATTCGTAAGCATCACGAACATTTCGCTTAAATTCAACCCTACTGATGATGATGCTGAGTGCTTAGCTATGTTGCTGATCATCAACTAGTTTCCTCTTCTCTCATGCCACAAAAAGACCGAACCCATTTGCTGCTCAAGAGATTCAAGACACATATGCTCTTCACCAGCCTCCAGTACTCTCCATAGGGCGCGGTTGAGATGTCCTTGTCGTTGTAGAAGAGCTTCTCATGGATGGAGGACTTGGGGACGGTCAGAGAATGTGAGGTCATGGGGTTTCATGATCTCCCAGGCGGCCTCAGCTGAAGAGGCCACAAGGACTGGGACACTTCCGAAATGGAGAAGCATGAGAGGACCGTGGCGTTGAGCCAAGGCTTGAAGATAGCGATGCGGAAGCTTAAAATACATAAGTTGATGAGCTTAAACTAATGCATAATTGCAGTGCAAGTTTTATTGCTTTTTAGAAAGTGCCAACAAAAGCCAGGGTCTGCTCTTAGTATTTAAACTAATGACCAATAATGACCTTTATTTTCTTTAATTTATCATCTTATTTACTTAATATTACATTTTCAGCAAGCTGATTATGAATATGGTGTTGAAAGTTGGTTCAAATGTAGAAGAATTTTTGAAGTTGCCCATGTGAGTCAAAGTTAGTTGCCCATGTGAGTAAATGTTGGCTTACTATGAGGTCAAAAAGGGTGGATTGTTTGGTAGCCAACAAATGAATAGTTGAAGCTTGCATTCACACTCTTGCATTTTTGGCTATAAATTGGAAGCAAATGGTTCCATTTGAAGCATCCCACCAAGTATTGAGTAGAAGAGAAAAATAGCAAGAAAGGCATCTAGCCAAAGAGAGAAATCTCTCTAATTGTTCTTTGCTTTGTATCATTGTTTTCTCTTCAATTGTTGTGAGAGTGAGACTTGGGTGTATTTGGGGCTTTGGGTTTTCTTGAGTGATAAACACTTTGTATACTCTCTTTGATTATAGTGAATTACTCTGCGTCTCCAAACTGGATGTAGGCATTGCTAAACCAGTATAAATCTTGGTGTTCTTGTTGGTGTTGTGTTTTGTGTTCTATTTATCTCCTGCCAAGTTGTTGTTTATTTTTCACTCGCAATTGGTTGACGCTTCCGCACAACAAGTGGTATCAGAGCTCCAGTTTTCGACTGGGTTTCGTAGGAGTGAAAAATTCGTTGGAGCTACAGTTCCGTGAATAGTGCCGGTGCTACAATTCGTGAAGACAGTGAACTGCTCCAGTGTGAAAGTGCTGTATTTGTGAAGTGCCGGAGTAGATGGCTGGAGATAAAGATGAACTCGTGAAGGAGAAGGAGTCGACATCGTCTTCGTCGACATCCAATAGACATCCAATCGCTACTACAAGGTTAGAGGTTGATAAATTCAATGGCTCTAATAATTTTGGTATGTGGCAATGTGAAGTTATGGATGTGTTGTATCAACAAGAGTTGGATATTGTTTTGGAGGATAAACCCAAAGAAATTGATGATAAGCAGTGGAAGAGACTTAATCTTCATGTTTGTGGCTCTATTCGATCGTTCCTTGATAAGGAGTTGAAATACCCGTATATGAAGGAAACTTCTGCTAAGGAGTTTTGGACGAAATTGGAGGAGAAGTATATGACTAAGAGCGCAGAAAATCGGCTCTTCTTGAAAAAACGACTCTTCCGATTTCAATATCGTTAGGGTATTTCTATGCACGAACACCTCAATGATTATAATAAAATACTTGCTGATTTAGCAAACCTTGATGTGAAAATTCCTGACGAGGATAAGGCACTATGTTTGTTAAATTCATTGCCTGATGATTATGATCATTTGACAACTACTTTGTTGTATGGAAAATCCGAGGTGAAACTTGAGGAGGTGTCTGCGGCATTGGTGAATCATGAGTGTCGTAAGAAGGACCAGATGACTCACAATTCACAAACCGAGGCACTAGTTGGAAGGGGTCGAAACAGAGGAAAGAAAATCTGGAAGCAGGGAAAGTTTCCTGCTAAAGATGAATGTGCCTTTTGTCGCCAAAATGGTCATTGGAAGAAAGACTGCCCCAAATTGAAGAACAAAGAGAAGGAGAAAGCGGATTTTGAAGCAAATGTTGCAAAATCTGGAGATAATGATTTTGAGTTTGCTTTGGCTAGTTCATATGCTGATGGTCACTCCGAGGAGTGGATTTTGGATTCAGGTTGCACCTATCATATATGTCCCATTCGGGAATGGTTTTCTAGCTTCGAGGAGCTGGATGGTGGAGTTGTTTTGATGGGAAATAATAATGCTTGCAAAACACAAGGGATAGGTAAAATCTGTTTGAAGATGCATGATGGAACAGTCAGAGAATTGAGTGATGTTCGGTATGTACCGGATATGAAGAAGAATCTCATCTCATTGGGCGCTTTGGAATCCAAGGGTCTCAAGATCACCATGGACGGTGGAGTTCTTAAAGCTGTGTACGGGCACTGGTGGTGATGAAAGGTACAAGAAGAAATAACTTGTATTTCTTGCAGGGGAGTACAGTTATTGGTGGAGGCTGCACCGAAGCTGCTGGCGACGCAGATAGCACAGACACCACGAAGTTATGGCATATGCGTCTTGGGCATGCTGGTGAAAAAGCGTTGCAAGGATTGGTGAAGCAATGCTTATTGAAGGGTGCAAAGGCATGCAAATTGGAATTTTGTGAACACTGTGTGCTTGGTAAGCAAACTAGAGTGAAATTTGATACCGCTATTCACCACACTAATGGCATTCTAGATTATGTTCACACTGATGTTTGGGAACCTTCCAAGAATGCACCTTGGGAAGGTTACCATTATTTGGTCTCCGTTGTTGATGACTTCTCTAGAAGAGTATGGGTGTACACCATGAAGCGTAAAGATGAAGTCTTGAAGATATTCTTGAAGTGTAAAAAGATGATTGAAACGCAAAGCGATCGAAAGATCAAGACTCTAGACCAGACAATGGTGGTGAATATATGTCTGATCCTTTCTTTGAAAGTTTGTCAAGATGAGGGTATTGTGAGGCACTTCACGGTTAGGGAGACACCGCAACAGAATGGGGTGGCGGAGCGCATGAACCGTACTTTGCTTGAGAAAGTTCGGTGTATGTTGTCTAATGCTGGATTAGGCAAGGCGTTTTGGGCTGAGGCGATTAGTTATGCAAGTCATCTCATTAATCGGTTGCCAGCGCCTGCGAACGAGGGGAAAACACCCATGGAGGTATGGTCTGGTAAACCTTGTACCTGATTACAAGTATTTACACATATTTGGTTGTTCTTACTACCATGTCAGGGAAAGCAAATTGGATCCAAGAGCAAAGAAAGCTCTGTTTATGGGCTTTAGCACTGGCGTGAAGGGATACCGACTCTGGTGTCCAAATGAGAAGAAATTTGTTGTAAGCAGAGATGTGACTTTTGATGAGGCTGCTATGGTTAATCAGAACAAGCATGAAGGTGAAATTGAAGCAACCAAGACCATAAGTTGTTCAAAGCAGGTGGAGTTACTGAAGACTCCAGTTGTTCCAAGGTCTGATGTTCAGACACTAGTCCTACAGTTGATTCTGATGATGAGGACAAGGATGATGAAGAGGAGGCACCTACCCAAGAGCCTCCACAGCAACAAAAATGGGTGTATGCCAAGAAGATGGAATCCTTGGGAAAAGACAATGTAAGATTCAAAGCCAGATTGGTAGCTAAAGGCTATACTCAGAAGGAAGGCATTGACTACAATGAGGTATTTTCTCCTGTAGTAAAACATTCTTCTATTCGTATTTTGTTGGCTTTGGTTGTGCAGTTTGACTTTGAGTTGGCTCAACTTGATGTCAAGACTGCTTTCTTACATGGTGATTTGGAGATATATATATGTCTCAGCCAGAAGGTTTTAGTGTTGCTGGAAAGGAAAATTGAGTTTGTAAATTGCAGAAATCATTGTATGGCTTGAAGCAGTCTCCAAGACAATGGTACAAGCAATTTGATAAGTCGACGAAGCCAATTTCGTTGTTCAAGTTTAAGCATTGCTTGGACTTGATTGGAATTCGTAAAATTTGTTGATTGCCCCCTTGGGGGATTGGGAGACGACCATTGGGAGTGTTACTATGAGAGGTTGTTACATGTTGAGCCAAGGTGGAGATTGTTGAAAGTTGGCTCAAATGTAGAAGAATTTTTGAAGTTGCCCATGTGAGTCAAAGTTAGTTGCCCATGTGAGTAAATGTTGGCTTACTATGAGGTCAAAAAGGGTGGATTGTTTGGTAGCCAACAAATGAATAGTTGAAGCTTGCATTCACACTCTTGCATTTTTGGCTATAAATTGGAAGCAAATGGTTCCATTTGAAGCATCCCACCAAGTATTGAGTAGAAGAGAAAAATAGCAAGAAAGGCATCTAGCCAAAGAGAGAAATCTCTCTAATTGTTCTTTGCTTTGTATCATTGTTTTCTCTTCAATTGTTGTGAGAGTGAGACTTGGGTGTATTTGGGGCTTTGGGTTTTCTTGAGTGATAAACACTTTGTATACTCTCTTTGATTATAGTGAATTACTCTGCGTCTCCAAACTGGATGTAGGCATTGCTTGAACCAGGTATAAATCTTGGTGTTCTTGTTGGTGTTGTTTTGTGTTCTATTTATCTCCTGCCAAGTTGTTGTTTATTTTTCACTCGCAATTGGTTGACGCTTCCGCACAACATATGGAACAGCAACAGCAACAGCTTGAAGAGGGTATTTTCTACGTTTGGTCAAGCCATTTGACTCAGTCATGTCTAAATCTTCTGCTCTTGCTCCACCAGGCAATGTCCAGTCAAATTTATGCACCAGATTTTCCAAACCAATCTCATTCACAGCCATGGCAAATTGAATTCCAGGGCAGCCCCTCCTGCCAGCTCCAAATGGGATCAATTCGAAGTGACTAGCAAAAGATGCCCGCGCGATGCTGCGGGTTTTAAAATTGCGTGAAATGTGTATAAAGCGATGAAAATAGACAGGGAACATATCAACTACCCAATTGCCAAAACACTCAAAGGATTTACCAACATGTTCAAATATTGTAATCATTTAAACCTATCATTACAACAACAAATTAACATCAACCAATTATCAATTGATGCCATTAGCTAATTCCTATGCTCTATTCACAAAATTTAAAACAATTAATTGAAATTTCACCCTAGAAACTGAAAACACCAACCAAACCGTTCTATCAAAAGCAACAAAAGACCACCTGCAAAATATCAAAAGAAAACATGGTTTTAAAAAAAGAAGAAGAAAAAGGAAGAAAAAACAGAAAAATTCGGAGAAGAAATTAGCTTGAGTATTTTATGCATGCACAATCTTTTCATTAAACCAAAAAATTAGCTTGAGCAAAATCTGTACGGAAAGAAACCACAGGGAAAATGTATGTAATTGAGTTCCTTAAGTCTCCATTCAACGCAAAAATCAGCAAAAATCTGCTTGGTAAATCAAACCCACATGAAGTCAGATTTTCAAATCCCACATATTTCCCGAACCAGTCTTCTTCAAGTTATCATAAAGTTATAATTCATCAAAATTATCTATCAACCTCAGCATGTAGAATGCAAGACGCGGTCCTTATATATACCAAAAAACAAATAAGCACACAAACACATATATTACAACTAAAATTATTACAGTTGTAGTTCATCAGGCACAAATAACTTGAGTTTAATTAATTAGCACCACAATAAATAAGTCAATAATCCAAAGCCACCATAATACCATGGTTCACATGATGCCTTAAATCTTAAACCTAAAAATTGGTTAGAATATTACCTGGAGAGTTTTATGTGCTGGTTCCACCTTCAGTTTTTGAAGCTGACCAAGTAAAGAAAATATCGACCTCATTCAATGCAATGTGAGAAAAAAAACTCAACAAAAGTACTTGCAGCACAGAGTGCTTCAAAATTTACCTAAACTGCAAGTTCAATAATAAAGAAGTCTTCTGCACCACCAACCAGAAAAGCATTTGGAAAAAGAGGAAATTGCCTTAAGAAGCTCCCGAGTTTTTCAACTGCATGAATCAACACATTGGCTCCTCAATCAATGTCATGGCTAGAATGATAGTTATCTACATCAAGTAAAAAGTTCCCTGCAAAAGTTTTAAAAAAAAGCATGAACTCCTGACCTACAGGGATTTTATTCAATCGTTTGGGCTCCAAAGCAACATCCTCAAGAAGATTCTGAAATACAATGTGGGGTAAAACAACACAAAAATGTAATGAATATTTCATAAAGTTCTTCAACAAAAGCATATAAATATCATCTTTATGAGTGCTCATACACGAAAGAGGGATTGAAATGGCCTTTTATTTGATTGAGTATCAATCCTGAAAATATGCAGAGTGCCATTAATAAGTTTGTAAAGCTAAATGGATAATAAATTATAAATTGTGTGCAAGCACAAATTAAACCTAGTAACTTTCTTTTCGGTTACAATTAAACCTAGTAACTTTGAAAAGGAAGAAAAAGAACAAATTTGATTATCCAAATATGCTATTTGTCATTATATATATGGATAGGAGCAGCCAGAAGACAAATGCTATTTGAAAAACAACAATATAATATTTGACATATAATCATATTCTTTGTTTCATCAGTCATTCAAATTTTCCCTTTCAGAAAGCCAATTTTAAACAGAGTAAATAAAGTCTAAAAAGTCAATTTCCTTGACAATACCTTTACCAGTAAAAATCCGTCTAATTTTGTGCCGTAGCCGTAATGGGGTGGGCTTGAACGCACATTAGCGTCACCTGCATGGAATGGATCGAAATCTTAACTTATTCTAATCCTAACCAATTTTTAACAAACACCTTCTCCGCTACTTGAGCTAATTCCAAGAGCATACACCGAAATTATTTTTGAGTAGAAGCAAAAACAACCCGGCAAAGGGTTTTAAGGTAAATCTAAGTAAATCTAGATATGCGCAGTCTCTTATTTATAAGTAAATCTGAATAAACATTACTATGAGCAAACCATGCGTATATGGTAAATAAAAATTCATGAAATGAAGTGGAAAACTCATGTACCTCGGATAACAGTGGCGGATATGCACATTGTGGATGATGACATTGCTTATGAACTGCAATGTGATGCAACCACCACCCACAATGTGGACATTGGCTCCACGGCGATCAAGGGTCTTGTAGCTGTTGAAGATAAGCTCTTGGGAGAGCTTGATGAGCATGTTGCCAGGGAACACAATCCAGAGAGGCTCAGTCTGTATCACAGCATATCTCAGAGTGTTTGGCCTTGGATTCACAGCATCATCATTAGAAGAGTCTGTGACAATATAATACTTACCACCTTCGCCTCCAAGAGCATATTGGCCAAACCCAATTGCACAATCTGCTAAGCTCTGCCTGTTGTTTGGCCAATTTGAGTCACATTCCCAACAGTCATCTCCTGGGTTTCTGTTAGGCATGTAGAGTCCTGGTATTTTTAGGTTCCTTGCAGCATTTGCCTTCTTTCCAAAGAAGCATAAACCTTCCTGAAAAATAAAGGGAAAAAAGAAGTAAAGATTGATAACTCAGATCTACAAAAGGCTAGAAAAAGAAGAAAACAGAGGAGGTAATTAAAGCTATGTATTTACCTATGAACTTCTTGAACAACTTCTTCTGGGTTGGGATGTTGGCCAGGAAGAGTGAGGTTGAGGAATGCTGTGGCAAGAGAAGAAAATGAGCAAAGAAAGAGCAGGACAATGAGGTAAGACAACAAATTTTACAGCTTGCTTATATCTCTGAAAAATCCTACTAACAAAAGTTGAGGATTTGACTATAGATACATTAAGATCCAAATCTTTTAAATCCAACAGAAGGAAAAAACCAGAAGATCACTCAAACAAATTATCCATGTTTTGATGCCGACTTTAGTTTTCAATAAAACAAAAATAAATTATAGAAATTCCAGTTGACAGATATAAAACACAAAGTATAAGATATGTCATTGGAAACACAAAGTATTATAAAGTGATTCTTTAGCATATCAATGGATGTATTAATAGACCAATTGCCAAAACACTCGAAGGATTCACAAACATGCTCAGATATTGTAAACATCTAAACCTATTATCACAACAAAAAAATAACAAATACAACAGATCATCACAGGAGGCAAATCAATCAATCAAAAAAAACAGATTATAAATGAATACACATCAATGTATTACTCTAAACTAAAAAATAGATTTAAAGGATATAATTATGATATGAATATGCTTGTTTCACAATGAAAAACAGCAATGGGCCATGATCCAATGTAAAATAGAATGTTCAATTCTTGTTTATTTGAGTGTCTGTACAATCATTACAGCTAATAATTTCAGAACTTATTGTAGAAAATTATTGACCATGGAACTAAAATACTCTAAAACTACATAGAATACGGTAAATGTTTCTGAATATCAGAAGCACTATAAGTAAGTACAACATTAGGCCAACAGAAGAAATGAAACCTCTAATATGAGCTGAAGCAATAGATGGGGAATAAGGCAAGAATCTGCCACTTAGACAATAAATGAAACCTCTAACATCAAAAACAGATTCAAGAGATGCCAAAAATACGAAAAACAGTTTAAGAGATGCCACACCAGATTCAACAGATCCAAGAGATGCATAAATGCCAAAACAGATTCAACAAATGCCACACTTAGCAAAAGAGATTCAACACATGCCGCTCATACATTACAATCCTTTTTCGGTTAAACACATATATAGGGGCAGCCTGTTTGATTGTGCAGAATATAGAGGTGAAGACCAATTTGTGGGTGAAAATATCTGCTGGTCCAGCCTGCAAGTCAAAAGAGAATGGAAAATCATTTCCTGTAATAAAATTAGGGATACTATACAATATAGAGGGAATACCAAAGAGGTTTGACAGACAGTAAAATTAGGGTTTATACAATATAGAGGTTGGAGTTGTAAACATCTAAACCTATCATCACACCAACGAATTAACAACCCATTACAGCAGCAAACCTGAAGAGAAACGATGGAAGAAGTGGCAGATCGAAAATCTCTCAATGAATGAGGAGATGAGATGACAATGAGGAGATGAGATGAGATGAAGACCAAATGAACGGCGAGATTCGCAAGGCGCTAGCCCAAATGGAAATCGATGGCCCCAAACAAATCCCGAAGACCGAAGCCGTGCATTCCATGGCTGCCCCCCAACCAGCCAAATGAAGTGGTTCGAAGAGGAGGATGTTCTGTGTGAGAGATGAAGTGGTTAGCATCGAAAGAGAGATGGGCAAAAAGGGAACAAAAAGGAAAATTTTATAAAAGGGCAAAATCGTTAATTCACTATTCCTAAGCTACAGTCTATGAACAGTCTAGGAACAGTGAGGCTTTTGGATTCGTTTTAGTATATATATAATTTCCTTTATAATCCCCCTGTTCATATCCAGGAACCTTTCTGGCTCAAACTCCTCTGGTTTCTCATATGAGTTGGGGTCTCTTCCAATCTGCCATACGTTGACTAAGACTTGTGTGTTGGCTTTGATGTCGTAGCCATGGATTTTCACATCTTGGGTTTGTTGTGAATTGAGAACAAACTCAACTCACCCTCCCCTAATGATCTTGTTGTTGATGGACTTTGTGACAAACACAATTTTGGATGAATCACACACACTACACTTGAGAAACCAACCAAGCACAAAATGACACAAGAATTTATAGAGGTTCAGCAATTGCCTACATCCTCTTGGTGATCCCCTTGAGAAATTCACTAATGAAAGAATAAATTACAACTTTGGTTTACAAAGAAACCCCCTTAGAACTCTATTCTCTCCCCAAGCTTTCTTTTCTCTCTCACCCCTTGCTCAACACTTTGATACACTAGAAAACTCTTAAGCCATGATTTACTTCTTGCATGCTAAACCCCTTTATATAGCCAAATATGCAAGAGTGTGAATGCAACCTCACACTATTCAAATGTTGGCTACCAAACTTAACCATGGATGGCTACCAAACATTCCACCATTTTGTGCCACCAAACAAGTCACCTATTTTTGACAAAGATGGCAAGCCAATATTTACTCACATGGGCAACTCCAAAATTCTTCTAGAAATGAGTCAACCATGTCATGGAATTTAGGTAGAAATCCATAGCACACAAAAGAGGACTTTGTATCCTTAGGTGAGCCAAAATTTCCAACAATCTCCACCTTGGCGAACCTTAATCACCCCGTGAACCATTGTTGTCCTCTAGAACCTCTTCAACCTCTTAGAAATCGTTCTAGTAATTTCCAAGAGCTCCACCATGGCAATTAACCTCTTGCCTCAATGTACCTTTGGTGGAAGGTACTCCACCCAAGTCTAAACTTGAGTAACTTGGACCTCCTGTGCAGAAAAGAGATCCCCCATGCCAAATTCGTTGCTCATTGCCTTCTTGGAACCTTGAATCTTGGACATGCCTTGATATGCAAACCACATACCAAACATTTGTTCACTAAATCCCCACATAGCCAACATTTCTTTTGGATTTAAGAACACACTTCTTTTCATCAATGCACCTCTCCAACTTTCCCGCTTCATGCTCCCTATAGCACTCTGAAACGTGGCTGGAACTTCTTGGTCCATCCATCCAAAACCTAGGGACGGTTTGATGGATTCCTTGGGCCCAGACCGTGCACTTGATGATGGCTCCACCTCAAGTAGAACCCCTTTGTGAGTTTGTTGTTGTTGCCCTCCTTCTTCAGCCCTTGTGTCAAGCTCCACCTCAAATGGAGTCTCTTCCATGACCACCTTGGCAAGAAGTTTTTCAACAATATCCTCCCCATCATCCCTTGTCTTGTCTTCACCTTTGTGGATTTTCCGCTCCACACCTTCTGCACCTTTGAAATCAAGCACCTTTGATGATGAACCGTTAGTCACACAACTTTGACTAACCTTTCTTGCCCAGCTTCTTTTGAGCAAACCTGCAGCTGCATTATGTTGAACTGACTCTTTGACTTTAAGACTTGTTGCCTGCTCTTCCTTGGTACCACTCTTTGCACCACCTGCAAATGTGCCACCCAAAAGCTTGTATGTGTTGTTTGGTTGAATCTCCCCTTTCATAACCACCACAGAACCTTGTGTGACCATGAGCTTCCCTCCTTCGGCCTTGTAAGAACACCCTTGTCTATCCAAAGAGCCAAGAGAGAGTAGATTCGTTCTTAGTGCAGGTACAAACCTTACCTCACTAAGACTCCAAACTTCACCACCTTGCAACTTGATCTTCACAGTCCCTATGCCCAAAACCTCACATGTAGTTTTATCTCCCAACATAATCTTGCATGCCTTATTTTCCTCATACGTGTCAAACATCAACTTATTTTCACACACATGATATGAGCACCCGAAATCTAGAATCCAACTTGAAGAAGAACTTGAACTCTTATCCGAAGAACTTGCCATGACTTCCCTGTTACTCTCCTCCGTAACCGTCAAGAGCTCATCACAAATGTCATTATCACACACATTTGCTGAACTTTCGGCTTTCTTCATCTTGTTCTGCTTCTCCTTCCAAACTGGACAATCTCGCCTCCAATGAT
This sequence comes from Prunus fruticosa, assembly GCA_018703695.1. Lineage (NCBI taxonomy): Eukaryota > Viridiplantae > Streptophyta > Magnoliopsida > Rosales > Rosaceae > Prunus > Prunus fruticosa. The sequence goes on along the minus strand of CM031921.1, from coordinate 25,444,364 downwards.
CTGTAGATCCATACTCGAAGCACCCTTCATTGTCCTTGGATTTAGCATTCCTCCCGTTGCTTCTCTTGCCTCCACGCTTGCTTGAACACCTTCCTCGAACAAGCCAGCATCTTGAGAGTTCTCCTCTAACGTTGAGACATCCTGTGATGCGTCATCACATCTTGCACCACATCCTCAAACTTCAAGGTACTCTTCCCGAACATAGGCGTCGTTCGAAAATGCTTATAAGACGGAGGCAAGGATGTAAGAAACATGAGTGCCTTATCCTCCGTATTATACAACACTTCCATTCTTTGCAAGTCAGCAACACATCTATTGAAGCTGCTCAAATGCTCCATTAGATTACCTTCCTCCTCCATCTGAAGATTTAGGAGTTCTTCCTTGAGGAAAAGCTTGTTGGACAGCGACTTCCCTGCAAACATCTCTTCGAGTTTCTCCCATGTTTGCTGCGCTGTGTCCTTCATCACGTTGATGAGTTCCTCATCTGTGATGTAGTTCTCGATGGCTCCTCTAGCTAACTCGTCTAGCACACCCCACTCCGCATCTGTCATGGTTGCTGGCTTCTTCTCCTTGCCTCCCAAAACAATGCAGAGATTTTGCTGTGTAAGGGCTGACTTCATCCTCCTTTGCCAAAGCGTGAAGTTCTCCTTCCCTGTGAAGGGCTTTAACTCCACCTTCATGCTGACAGATTGTGGTAGCCTCTGCAACATAGAGCTACTTTCACCTTCAGCTTCCTTGTCACCTGCCATCTTCAACACACTAGCACTTGCTGCTCCAACACAGCTCTGATACCACTTGTTGTGAATTGAGAACAAACTCAACTCACCCTCCCCTAATGATCTTGTTGTTGATGGACTTTGTGACAAACACAATTTTGGATGAATCACACACACTACACTTGAGAAACCAACCAAGCACAAAATGACACAAGAATTTATAGAGGTTCAGCAATTGCCTACATCCTCTTGGTGATCCCCTTGAGAAATTCACTAATGAAAGAATAAATTACAACTTTGGTTTACAAAGAAACCCCCTTAGAACTCTATTCTCTCCCCAAGCTTTCTTTTCTCTCTCACCCCTTGCTCAACACTTTGATACACTAGAAAACTCTTAAGCCATGATTTACTTCTTGCATGCTAAACCCCTTTATATAGCCAAATATGCAAGAGTGTGAATGCAACCTCACACTATTCAAATGTTGGCTACCAAACTTAACCATGGATGGCTACCAAACATTCCACCATTTTGTGCCACCAAACAAGTCACCTATTTTTGACAAAGATGGCAAGCCAATATTTACTCACATGGGCAACTCCAAAATTCTTCTAGAAATGAGTCAACCATGTCATGGAATTTAGGTAGAAATCCATAGCACACAAAAGAGGACTTTGTATCCTTAGGTGAGCCAAAATTTCCAACAGGGTTGACTTTCTTGGCATGAGCAATGGTACTGGGGGGTCTAGCGAAGAGTCTCCTTCATCACTGCCTTCAAGTAGTGCATTTCAACCAAATCATCCTCTGTTATTATGTCTGTTTTGTTTCCTGCTATTCCTCTGACCTCATTTTGCAATTTTTTCATGGCTCTTGGATGTCTTAGAAGCTCAGACATTGCCCAGTCTATGACTGTGTATGTATCAGTCCCAGCAGCAAACATATCCTGTAAAAATATTAATGATCAATCAACGTTAACTTAAAAGACGAGCATGCTACATGAACCACATTTACTAATAGGACAAACTTCAATTAGTTATGTACTGCACAAGTAACTTTTCATATTACGTGACGAGAGATATAGACATGATTGTTTATCCGGTTATAGGCAAGAAGAATTTGTGGTGTGTGGAGTTAGTATGGTCGAAATAGCTTTATTGAATTAAAAAAAGAGAGAGCTAATTACCAAGATGAGAGCTTTTATGCTAACTCTAGCAACAGGGAAACCAGCCAAGTTTTCTTTCTGAATCGAAAGCAAAACGTCCACAAAATCCTTTTGGTCATGATCATCTCCACTCTTGGAACTATCTATATGTTCTTGAACAATTGCATCTAAAAAGTCATCAAACTTTTTAGCCACCTTGTCCAATCTAGCATCCAAACCATTGAAACTGCTCAACCAAGCAAGCCATGGGATATAATCTCCAATTACAAGACGTCCCAATAACTCCATAAACTCCCCCAAAACCTCCTTGAACATTTTCCCACCTTCTCCACCACAATACTTCCTCCCCAAGGCAATTCTACATATAACATCATTAGTGAGTGTCACAAACATTTCAGTCAAATTCACAACAGAAGATTCATTAGTGCCACAGGACTGCTTTATTTTCCTGACCATTAATTGGGTTTCCTCTGCTATCACCCCACGAAAAGATTGAACCTTTTTCGTGGTCAAGAGATGGAAAACACAGATGCTCTTCACCTGTCTCCAGTACTCACCATACGGCGCCGTGGAGACGTCTTTGTAGTTGTAGAGAAGCTTCTCAAAGATGGTGGACTTGGGTCGATCAGAAAATGTGAGGTCATGGGTTTTCAAGATCTCCCTGGCTGCCTCAGCTGAAGAGACAACAAGGGCTGGGACGCTTCCAAAGTGCAGAAGCATGAGAGGGCCATGGTGTTGAGATAAGGCTTGAAGTGAGCGATGAGGGTACAAGCCTAGTTGGTGAAGGTTGCCAATTATGGGAAGCTTTGGAGGAGATGGAGGTGGGTTTGTGGAGACTGGAGTTGATAAGAACCATTTGAACAAGAAGATGAAGAAAATTATGAACAAAAGTGTTGGTGTGAATATTGAAGAAGACTGCAACAAGAAGAAGATTTCATCCAGCATTTTCTATGTTTGGGCTTGTGCTAGGAAAATAAAATCTGTACATTTTTAGTTGTGACACTAGTTGGGTTTATTTATAAATGAAGATTAATTTGGCACTTGCTCAACAAAGAAGATGTGGTGTGGTGAAAGTAACATTGCTCCCCTGGAATTTTTATTTATTTATAAAAAGTAACATTGCTCTAATCAGGAGACTCATCACATATTTCTTCATCAGCATGATAAGGCGGGTTCCACGCATCTCATTGAGCAATACCTGAGAAGGAAGGATGGCATACACTCACCGTCTACTTTAGTTTGATTTGATTGTTTTTGGATACATTTTCATGGAAAACCACTCAGAGTGAAAAATGAAGTCAAGTGATAGTCTAAACTACATAGGAGGGGATTTCTCATACACACACAATTCTAATATCGTGAGGATTCGAATCTTGAGACCTATAGTCTACAAGTTAAGGCCCTTTTTAACTGGACTAAGTCCCGTTAGCAAGTAAATATAAAAGTTTAATTGCATGCTTTAAAGTAAAAGTTTCATGAAATGAAAAACATGACAAGTTTTGTTGGAAGCGTTATTTGCATTTCTCACGTGGATTAATTACACCGAAACCAACTTTAGACAAATTACAGAATCACATCATTTCATAATTTGGCATGAAAATTATGATTCCATTTCCATCTTCTCCAATCCTACCTTTCCCTTCAGTAGTCAAATCCCTTCAATATCAATAACATTATTGATTTTGTGCGAGTCCCATTTTACCATTCATTCCTGAAGTTTTAGTAAACATTAGAGTAAAGTGGAATGAGAATCACTCTCATTTCTTACATTCCTATTCCCCTTTAGTAAACATGCCCTAAATGTTTACCACAAACTTCAAACACATGATTTCATTTTTATTGTTATTTTTCTTTTCATACCTATAACATTATTTCAATTTTGTTTGACACCAAATACAGGAAAACTGTTTCTTTCTAAATCCAAAGCAGAAAGTTGACTAATCGTAGATAGGGGTTTAGGATTAAGGTAGTTAACTAATGAGCCACCCATCCTTACAAGTTAGATAATTAATGAAAACAACAGTATTAGGGTTGAACTTTGTAACACATACATATAATTGTCTCTACTTCGATTCCGATTTCAATTTCAATTTTGTGTTATCAGTTGGTGTTACAAATTGAGAGAGAAAAATGAGCAAAACTTTAAGAGAAACTTCATTATATAAACTTCAAAGCTTAATTGATCGACAAATCTTTCAACCACTTTGTGCATCTATTGGCCGCATTCTTGTAAATGTCACTCTCATACGTGCCATTCAAGAAATTGTGGAACCACAAAACAGAGTTCTTGGGAATACGAGTGTAGTTTCTGTTGAAATCAACGTAGTAAAGCCCAAATCTGGTCCTAAACCCCATGCCCCATTCAAAATCATCCATTAGAGCCCAATGGAAGTATCCTTTGACATTCACTCCATTCCTGCAATATATTTCATTTAGAAATGAGGCAGACATATTATCTTTGCTTTAATGTGCTACTTCAACACTAGATTATGATGTTGATTAAGAAATGTTAATCACTTACTTAATCGCCTTATTGAGTCGGTACAAGTGACGAACAACATAGATAATTCGAGACACGTCGTTTAATTGTACATTAAGGTCAAGAGCATCATTCCTGACACCAGCAATTCCTGCAAAGGGCAACAAAAAAAGAGCCAACAAGATTGAGATTATAATTCATGCTAGGATGTTATGTATATGAAACATTTACATTAGTAATTTAATTAAGTGATTAATCAAACCGTTTTCAGCAATGTAGACTTTGGGGTTATTGTATTTGTCCTTGATATAGTTCATCAATTTCTCCAGCCCTTCTGGCCAATTTCCATGTCCCTGCAACACGAGGAAAATTTAAGGGTCAAGCAATTTTATTCTAAGGTCTGAGCATCAACTAATAAGATTAGAATTTAGAATTTTCTTACCAATCCAGGAGCATCTTTGCCATCTGCAACAATCAAACCATCAACATCAGGATCAGATTATTAACAGTTTAGAACGTATATAAACTCAATGACATATATTATTTTTGAAAAATTATTATTAGCTTTGTTGAGCGAGAAAAGCTTGCATATCCCGAGTGTATACATCTGTAACACCTAAGTTTTTCTCCTCGCAAGTGAGATAAATTACCTATGATTTCGGCTGCTACGTCAAGAGTGTAGCGCAACACTTCATTTGAAGATGGTGGCTTATTTTTAGCATAACTTGATGCATAATAATTTATCGCAAGAAAATCTAAACTTCCCTTAACCATCACTTTCTCTTCTTCAGTAAACTCAGGCAGCCTCTCCTTCACCAACTCTCTCATGCTTTTTGGATACTCTCCAAACACAAATGGATCCATAAACCTAATAAGTAAGAATTAATTGTTACGAAATGCGCCGTACAAATCACTTAAAGCATCCAGATCAAGAGATTGAGTGGTAATTTGTGCTTACCATCCTAAGTAGAAGTCGAAAAGTCGATTTGCTGCATCTTGATCTTCTTGTGATTTTGAATAAGGCACATAATATGGTGTAACAAGCACAATTCCAACTTCACCTTTTTGTTTTGCCTGCAAGATGGTCACATTCAAACCAAGCTTTAATAAGATTGGTTATACTTCCCTCAAAAATAGAGGCAAAAGAAAAAAAAAATTGTTTGTAATTTGATCAAAATGTGGTTCGATATAACATTTGAACTCACGACCTCCTCTAATAGCGAAGAATACCTGGTATTTTTCTCGGTAGAGCTTAACCACGTTTGCATGAGCAAGAATGAGGTTATGGGCTACAATGTAAGGTTCAGTGGATGAGTTCCCACCAAAGTTACACGGACCTACGGTCATTAAACATTTCCCTGGAACTGGAGATTTAAATACACATATATCTTTTGGAAGTGAACACCTCCCTGGTGGGGCAATCCCCAACTCATAACCATAAGATGCAATAATTCTTGGCTCATTAAATGTGAACCAATGTTTAACTCTGTCTCCAAATAACTTGAAACAAAGTTCACTATAGTCTCTAAAGTCATCCCTGCAACAGAGAACAAACATGTATGAGTTTTAGTTTATGCTTCTTTTCTTCTTTATCCAAATCATATATGCAAAATGAGAGAAGCAATGAGCAAGCGGGTGGTTGTGAGTCGTTGATGCATAAACGACTGAGCCTAACATAATAAACATGAGAGAAAGTTATAAAAGGACTTTCAAAAAACGAAATGCTTACACAAATGAGCGATTCAAGTAACCCCCATATTTGTCTTCGACGGCTTGTGGCAGGTCAAAGTGTAAAATTGTCACAAAAGGTGTGATTCCTATACATTATCAGAACACCCCAAAAAAAAAAAAAGCATTAAAGCAAACACATAATATTAGTGGAATAACACATTTTAGGATTCAGAAATTTGTAGCGTAATTCTTACCATTTTTGACTAATTCATCAATCAAACTGTTATAGTGATCAACACCCTCTTGGTTAATTCCGCCACTTAAGCTTCCATCTATTTAAGATCCATCAAAATTTTATTTTAAAATAATAATAAATATTACTACGTAATTCCTTTAAAATTAAAAATTAAAAATTAAAAAAGACCTTACTTGGCAAGATCCTAGTCCACGAGATGGAGAATCGGTAAGAATTTACTCCAAGGTCCTTGATGAGCAAAATATCCTCCTAAAGTGCAGAAAATTTCATAAAACACATGAGAAATTGGATTGGACATTTGAAGGATGTTTTCTCATAAGCTAATTACCTTGTATCTTTTATATCCATCAACTGCTGAAAAGAATTTGTCACTGTTCATAATTGTATCTGTAATTGAATATTGTAAGTCTTTTATCTAATATTTAAATGTTGGTAATTTATGAATAAAAGATAATTAAATTTAATTATGTGAACCTGGGAGTGTGTTAGCACGATAGTCCCAAACACTTTGTCCCCTCCCTCCTTCATTGGGCGACCCTTCAGTCTGCCCACAATACATATTAAAATACGTACACTTGGTTTTATTGATTTTAATTTCATATATTTTTTATTATAAATTATAACATATACCTGTGCAGCAGCAGTACCAACTCCAAAAATAAAATCACTTGGAAAGTCGGATTTGCTAATGTTCAGTTCTTCAAGAAATGTCGAACTACTTAAATTCACCTGAAGTGTGAATGTCCCTGCTGTCACATTTGCTAAAACTGCAACAACAAAAATATCATCCACCATATCTAATCAGCTAAAGATGCTTCAATTAGGACACTAACATAACATGTCTATAAAATTCGTATACAACTTTTAAATTATTAGTGCAAGTATAGCAATGCCGATAAATCTTTCAATGTGACGGTGCCCTGATTTAGACGTGGAAATTTTTCAGGTGGAACAAAACGTGATTAGATTTAAAGATGGTGACAAACCTTGAGCATCCACAGACCGGCAAGCTAGTGCAGCCATGACACAAATGGCAATGAGAACATGGAACATTTTTGGTGATGAAGATCTTGATAATGCTAAGAAATTCATGGCCTTAGAATTCAGCTTCAGCTGCAATTAAAGCTTGTGAAATAAAAGGGTACAAAAGCCTGAAAATGACAAAAATAAATAGGTAAGGTAACAAAAGGCACAAATTGAACGGCGTGGCTATAATGAAGGGGATTTAGTGCGGGGGTTACCTAGATTGATCGAATAGTTTAATATCATTATCCTCTTTATGTTACAATCGGGTTGGAATTGCACGTTTCTAAAAACCAAGAGTTTTGTCATCCACATCATGCCTACATTGTCCGTTTCCAAGGAACTTTGAATTTTCTTCTCTTCCAGAAAACATTCAATTTTCTTATGTGTTTTAGTTAATGACGAGTTGAAATCACCATTTCTCACAGCAAAAGCAAAGACACAAATTGGTTTTTTGTTTACTATTTTCGCTATGTTCTTCATGTGAACTGAAGAAAGATCTTTGATTATCAATGAAAGAAGTTTTGAAAACATAAAAATCGTGGTACAAACATTCACCAGGATTTGTTTTCCTTGATGTTGCTTTGGGTTTAGATCAGAGGATAACATGAATTTTTTTTTTTTTTTTTGGGTTTGTTTTTATTGAGAGAATAAATTGAGAAACAAATACATATCTCATGGGCCACCTAAGAGTACAAAAGCCCAAAATGATAAAAATAAATAGGTAACAAAAGACGTAAATAGAATCTCACAATTAAGAAATAGTCAAAGGGGTCCAACCTCAACAAGGAACAAAAAAATCCCAAATACAAAAAACAACATTGAGAAGAAGAAAAAAAAGCCATATCATATCAAAGCACATCGAGCAACCACCATGAATCGGTCATCATCAACTACCCAAAAGGGGAGGAAGTAACCGCCAACTACGACCAAGAAAGCAGCAACCAAGCATTGAACCCATGGTAGCATTAAGTTTAGGTCGGGATTCCTCAATTTTCTTCCACATTGAAATAAATATTCTGTCACATAACAAAGTAGCTCTTTACAATTATGTCTCTCAAAACATAAAAGTTGGCCATGGTAATATTAAGTTTAGGCCAAATTTACTCAATTTTCTTCCACTTTGAAATAAATATTTGATCACATAATAAAGTAATTTTTTTTCTTTAATTATTCCCAAATAAGTCTCTCAAAATATAAAACTTCGTGGTGCCAGGAAATTTCTCAATCAAAACAAAATGGGCGCGAGGAAAAAGAAAAAGTTTTTTTTTTTTTGAATAAAAAACAAATGGACTTCATTCAAATCAGATAAACATCTTACAATCAGCTAGAAATACTGGAAAAAGTACCATTGCAGGCAACCAAACTAAAACATCGCCTAACAATCTTCCCTATCCTTATCGTGTTCAAGCGTAGGCCACAACCAAAGGTGCAGTAACATGCCAACAGGACCCCGCCCCTTCCTTTGGGCCATTATTCCCTTGTCTAGGTTGGAAACAAACATCAACAACAGCCACGTGGGACATTAAACCTTTAATGTCTTCTACGTTGTTTCCCACATTTGTCCATGTGACGCCACTCTCTTGCAAGAGGAGGACCGCCACTCTCTTGTGAATCCAAACCAGTCATAAAACCATGAAAACCCCTTTCTAACGCCAAAGGAGTTGCTTGCTAGTTTCTACCATCAATTATCAAAGCACCCCAAACACGCAACAAGAGATTCGAGCACTTTTCTCTTTTCCTAATTTTATAATAAACACATCGTCAGCAAAGCGAGCCTTACAAACCAAGCAATTATAAACCTTCCAATTGAGTCACCAGCTGAGTAGCTCACCCTTTCACTGTGCTGTGTTCACTTGTGTTTTTCTCAGCCACACGTTTCATCAACTCACAAATATATCAATTTTTCATGTTTGTGATTATGACTTCTTGATTAACGAGCCCGACACATGGGCGAGATTGCTTATTGTGGTGATCCGAGACACTCGTGAGACTTATTTTAAATTGCATGGTTACCCTGAATAGTGGGCTACTATCAAAGATCAAACACAACGCAATACGACCAGTAATGGTATTGGTTATGGATTCCATATTTCGATAAGATTGATTCCAGTAGTTGGATAATTGATTTTGGTGCAACTGATCAAATGACAGTTGATCCTGATGATTTTCTGAATACTACACAACCCCGACAAACTTGTATTGCTAACGCCAATAGAGTTACTTATCTTGTGATAGGAGTTGACACTGTTGCACTGTCATCATCTCTCTCACTGTCTAATACTTTACTTGTTCAATCTTTATCTAATAAATTGATGTCTGTTAGTCAGCTCCTGACCAATTGAATTGTTGTGTACTCATTTACCAGAGTTTTTGTTTGCTTTAGGATATTCACATAAGGAGATTCTTGGTCGTCGTACTAAGAAAAATGGGCTATATTATGTAGATGACTTCAGTGCCGACATGGCTAATAGTGTGATGCATCCCTCTGATTGCAAACAAAAGCAAATCTAGTTATGACACCGTCGATTGGGACATCCGTCTTTTAGTTATATGAAGCATCTTATACCAGATTTATTTTCAGGTTTTAAGGACTCCGACTTCACATGTGACACTTGTATTTTGGCCAAGAGTTACCGTGTGCCCTATCCGTTAAGTACGACCAAGCGTACTACTCCATTTACGTTAATTCACTCTGATATCTGGGGACCTTCACCTATCACTGCTCTTTCTGGCGTTCAGTGGTTTGTCACATTCGTAGATAATTATACACGGATGACATGGCTTTATTTGTTGAAGAATAAAAATGAAGTGTTTTCCCGTTTTTAGTTCTTCCACAAACAGATGAAAACTCAGTTCAATGCTCAAATATAGATTCTCCGCTCAGACAATGGTGGAGAATTTGTCAATCATGACTTTCAGACTTACTTACAACAATATGAAATTATCCATGAGACGACTTGTCCTCAGACACCACAACAAAATGGTGTTGCTGAATGAAAGAATCGACATTTTCTTAAAACCGCTCGAGCACTTCTGATTGACGCTCATGTTCCTCGCTATCACTGGGATGATGCTATTATCACCGTAGTTCACCTGATCAACCGCATGCCTTCTAGTGTATTGACTTTAAAACTCCCTTACAAGTGTTTGCTCAACACATGCCCCTGCCCTTTGTTTTGGTACTCACACCTTGAATCTTTGGATATATGGCTTTTGTTCATCTTCACAAAAATCAACGTAGCAAACTTGATCCATGTGCGCTTCATTGTGTTTTTGTGGGTTATGTCACTCAGCAAAAAGGTTACCGCTGTTATCATTATGTTGCCCGAGGTACATATGTCACTTTGGATGTGACCTTTTTGGAATCTGAATTGTTCTCCCATGGGCCAACTAAGAGTACAAAAGCTCGAAATGATAAAAATAAGGGAGCTTTAGTTTTAAACCATAATATAGTTTACTAATTTAGTAGAAAGACATACAATTTAGTCTAATTAGCAAAAGGCCAAACACCAAAATGTAACAAAAATACCATTACAAATTATGAAAATTACAACATATGCCATTTTCAGGATTTAATTTTAAACCAAAGCTGGACAACAACGACATCAAACCCAAAAGCTGAAAAAAGAAACAACATATAAACCAAAACCGAAATTGAATCAGCCATTCGCGCGACCTTTCAACTTCACCTCCAAAAAACCTCTTCAACTGTTCCACAAATCCCCAAAATCTCAGCCAACGACGACGACCATCTCAGATTCCTAGTCTTCACTCTCACTTTCGGCAAAAAAGTGTAAGGAATCAACTAGATCTTGGTTTCGTTTTTCGTTTTCGTTTGGTTTTGGTTTTCTGCATCTAGATTCCGGTTTGGGGTTTCGTTTTGGTTTTGGTTTTGGTTTTCTGCATCTTAAATTCCAGTTTGGGGTTCCGTTTTCGTTTTCCTTTTGGTTTTCTGCATCGCAGAAACACAAACTGCATTGCAGAAACTCGTATTATATGTCTATTATGTTTGATGTTTGATGTTTGATGTTTTCTTTTTTCTGCTCAACCATTTATACTTTTTCCTTGTAGTTTATCTTTACTTGACCTAATAGTGTTCTCATCCCTTCTTGTTTTCAGATCACAAATGGCGCAAGAGAATGGCTCAAGGGACACAGATCCACAACCACAAAGCCAACCAAGAGTAGCAGATGCTAGTCTCTGGAGACTCAGCAAGATAGCGATCGTAATCGCTCTTCATCTTGAGCTAGAAGACCTTGGAGTTACCCGATGAAGGCCGAAGGGATAAGCAGCGTTTGAGAATTCCATCGCGGCCACAAGTGAAGGCTATGGTCGTCGTTGCTCCAGAGAAAGAGAGAGAGAGAGAGTCGTTGCTTCTGAGAGAGAGAGAGAGAGAGAGAGAGAGAGAGAGAGAGATCTAATTTGATAACAAAGGAGACCAACTCTAATATTTTAATAAAAAGGGTATAATTGTCTAATTTTAGCTCCCAACAAACCTGGGCCTTCTTTGGCCTAATCTAAAATACCTATTCTTTTTTGGGTATTAAAACCCAAACCAAAATACCTAATGTCTCATATCCAAATTACTAAAGTTAATTATGTCTAATACATAATTTTCCTTAAAAATAAATAGGTAACAAAAGGCACAAATAGAATCTCACAATTAAGAAATAGTCAAAGAGGCCCAACCTCAACAAGGAACAAAAAATCCCAAATACAAGAAACAACATTGAGAAGAAGAAAAAAAAAGTCATGTCATATCAAAGCACATCGAACCACCACCGTGAATTCATCATCAACTACCCAAAAGGGGAGGGAGTAGCTGCCACCTGCGACCAAGAAAGTAGCAACCAAGCATTGAACCCATGGTAGCATTAAGTTTAGGTCGGGATTCCTCAATTTTCTTCCACACTGAAATAAAATATTCTATCACATAACAAAGTAGCTCTTCACAAATATGCCTCTCAAAACATAAAAGTTGGCCATGGTAATATTAAGTTTAGGCCAAATTTACTCAATTTTCTTCCACATTGAAATAAATATTTGATCACATAATAAAGTAGATTATTTTTCTTTAATTATTCCCAAATAAGTCTCTCAAAACATAAAACTTCGTGGTGCCTTGAAATTTCCCAATCAAAACAAAATGGGCGCGAGGAAAAAGAAAAAGTTTTTTTTTTTTGAATAAAAAACAAATGGACTTCATTCAAATCAGATAAACATCTTACAATCAGCTAGAAGTACTGGAAAAAGTACCATTGCAGGCAACCAAACTAAAACATCGCCTAACAATCTTCCCTATCCTTATCGTGTTCAAGCGTAGGCCACAACCAAAGGTGCAGTAACATGCCAACAGGACCCCGCCCCTTCCTTTGGGCCATTATTCCCTTGTCTAGGTTGGAAACAAACATCAACAACAGCCACGTGGGACATTAAACCTTTAATGTCTTCTACGTTGTTTCCCACATTTGTCCATGTGACGCCACTCTCTTGCAAGAGGAGGACCGCCACTCTCTTGTGAATCCAAACCAGTCATAAAACCATGAAAACCCCTTTCTAACGCCAAAGGAATTGCTTGCTAGTTTCTACCATCAATTATCAAAGCACCCCAAACACGCAACAAGAGATTCGAGCACTTTTCTCTTTTCCTAATTTTATAATAAACACATCGTCAGCAAAGCGAGCCTTACAAACCAAGCAATTATAAACCTTCCAATTGAGTCACCAGCTGAGTAGCTCACCCTTTCACTGTGCTGTGTTCACTTGTGTTTTTCTCAGCCACACGTTTCATCAACTCACAGATATATCGATTTTTCACTTCCCAGTTCCAAATTTGAAGCCGAATCCATTGAACCATGCCTTGATTACATGCTAATTACCATGTCTATATGATTAGTGGGATTATAATCAAAATCCGAAACTAGAGAGAAAACCCAACCCAACAACGGTAACAACGAGAAAAGCCGCATAGCTATGCTTCCTCTGCCTCCCATTGATCTCAAAGATGTTCAGCAAAAGCTCGCCACGCATTTCAGGCCTTGGCAACGCTCCCTTCAGTTCTGGGCTCGGGCTGTTGATATCTACACTGGCTACAAGGTCCCTCTTTTCGCTTTATCTTTCTTTCTTTTTTCTCAATGTATTTGTTCATGTTTGCATGCTTGGAATCCTTTAAGAATCGCAGTGCCTGGATTTATTTGTTTGATGGGTTTTGCTGGGTGTCGATAGGTGTTTCAGCTTCGAGTGATTTTGGTGAAGGATGTGAAGAAACAAGAGGAAATGTGGGAAAGGCAGCATGAAGTTGCCGCTGAGAAGATATATGCTATGTGCTCAGACCTCGGCGGTTTCTTCCTCAAGGTGTTCGAAGAATTTACTGTTTAGTTTTTCGTATTGATTCCTTCACTTAACTCCTTCCTCTTGTGCCACTGAATTTGATTTCAGGCGAGGGAATTGCGAAATGACATGGGTTTTAGCCCAACCCATTAGTTTATATGTGTTGTTTTGTGTTGAATGCTTGACAAAAAGAAAATGTTAAGAAGACTGGATTTTTGTTTATGATCTTAGTCAGTTAAACTATGGAATGGGGAGGGGTTGGTTAATCAAATAGTTCTTCTTTAATTTCCACTGTATTCCTTACAGAGTCATGCTTTATCGATGCTTGTTGTTCGGTTTAATTTGCTTTCTAATTGGTTTTTCAGTTTTAGGGAAGGGAACCAATGGATTTTAAATACCTTGGAATTCATCACTGGTGGTTTTTGGTTTTGTAATATTTGTACTGATTACTGAACTATTCGTGGATGGTGTTTCAATTAGGTTGCCCAAATTATCGGGAAGCCTGACTTGGCCCCAGCGGCATGGGTGAAAAGGCTTGTTACGTTGTGTGATCATGCTCCTGCAACCCCATTTGATGCTGTTCAGCTTATGCTGGAGACGGAGTTGGGTCGAAATGTTGGTGAGGTGTTTGAAAGATTTGATGTGGATCCTCTAGGCTCTGCTTCAATTGCACAGGTATTTCTATTCATGAGTAATTTCTGGTTTTCTTGTATTCAAATTCCACGGTAGAAATTGCATTCATAATTGGATTTTGCAAATATAATATTCTTAGCTAGTATCAGCATCAAAATTTTCATTAAGAACGGCTTCCCAGAAGCAGACATGACTTGATGATGATATTGATTGTTTTGCTTTAAGTATGTAATTTGCATCTCGAGGATTAATAATTAAGATTTATGGACAGATATTACCATTAAGGAAGAGTTAGGCACATTTCAGAATTCTTCAATGTTGCAATTTTTCTTTTTCTTTTCATTTAGTTCCTTTTAGGCTAACTATTTTGTATTGGAGGAGAGAATCATACTGGAAATGGTATTAAAATGCTTATAGAAGCTTATACATTTGTACCTGATATATGTATTATGGTCAAACTAGGTTCACCGAGCAAGATTGAGAGGTGATAAGACTGATGTTGTTGTCAAGGTGAGGGAACTGAGAAAATTCTGTGGCTTCTTTCTGTTCTGTTCTGTTCTGTGAAATTCTAATTTCTTGTGGTGTATAATAGGTGCAACATCCTGGAGTTCAGGATCTAATGATGACTGATATTCGTAACTTGCAAGCTTTCGCTTTATGCATACAAAAGACAGATATCAAATTTGATCTATACTCTGTAACTAAAGAAATGGAGAAACAGGTGCCTTATACGCACAAATTTTGGAGTCTTTCTCATGTTAGGTTACTATCTGAAATATAATCATCCATATCTGGAGAATAACTATCTTTCATGTTTCCAATTCAAGATTGGATACGAATTTGACTTCATGAGGGAGGCTAATGCTATGGAAAAAATTAGACGTTTTTTGTATGAGAATAACAAAAAGAGTCCTGTTTTGGTGCCAAGACTGATGCGAGATATAGTCACTAGGTATGTCTTACTCCATTTTCTTTCCCTAACGACAATGATGCATTTGATGGTTTTCCTTGTCATATCCTTGCACCATTTAATTGTGGGTGCCGTAAGTTCATTTGACTTCTAGTAAACATGTGTTGCTTTGTTTGGTTAGGAGAGTCTTAGTTATGGAATATATCGATGGAGTTCCAATCCTGAATCTTGGTGCTGAAATTGCAAAAAGAGGAATAAATCCTGGTGGTAAGATTGCAGTGGCCGCAAAGCAGTAAGCTTCTAGTCCGTACAGAAAGCATGATGTCCTTTTTATCTACATTTGTGTGTTGTATAAATTGCTTTTTATTGTCAATAAAGTGCTATTTGTTTATTCTCGCTACTTAATGAGAAAGGTGTCTTGGTTCTTTATATCAACAAACAACCATGTTAGGTCCCTTGATATGCTACCTCTTTGTTTCCTGTCTTATCTCTTTTATTAATTTGCTAAAACTTGTGTCAGTGTGACTTCCATTTTCTTTTCCTTTTTAAAAAAAAACTTTGATGGGCATCTTTCCCGAATTCATTACCTTAA
Organism: Prunus fruticosa; assembly: GCA_018703695.1. NCBI lineage: Eukaryota > Viridiplantae > Streptophyta > Magnoliopsida > Rosales > Rosaceae > Prunus > Prunus fruticosa. The sequence goes on along the minus strand of CM031921.1, from coordinate 25,428,591 downwards.
CTTTCCCCTTTCTTTCTCTTTTCAAACATATATTGTAGCTCTTCGAAATTTTTCTCACTATTTTTCTTTTTATAAATAGTTTGTCCTCTCATTAGGAATGCAGAAGGACAGTGATCAATTTTTCTGAAAATGCAGGAAAATCCTCCAAAGTTTGACACTAGCGTATGGACAAATGATTTTGAAGTCAGGTTTCTTCCATGCAGATCCTCATCCAGGAAATATCCTAATCTGTAGAGGCTCAGAGGTAAGTGACCAACCTATATTTGTGTCCTGTATATCCTTATGGCTTTATCCCAATTTTGATTATTGTTATAATTTGCTTTCATATTGTATTCTCATTTAGCTGTAAAGCTACATACATTTGTTTTTCTAGTTATTAATTTACATTATAGATAATTTCATTTGAATGGTAAGCTGACTTTGAATTTGTATAATTCCTCCAAGTTAGGTTGCCTTGCTGGACTATGGCCAAGTGAAAGATCTACCAGATGAGTTGAGACTTGGTTATGCAAACCTTGTTCTCGCCATTGCTGATGGTGACCCTATTAGAGCATCAGAGAGCTACAGGTAATTTAAATTCGCAGTTGTTTTGTATGCTTATTATGAATGGGCAATTTAACTAGTCAACATGGGAACAGAAATTAAGGCTGAGATGTGAGCTGCAAACTGCACACCAGTGCATGTGAAGCTCATGGAGATAAAAACGCAATAGAGAAATAGGTGAATTAGTCTCATAGAATGAGATTGGAAAGAATGGAATGGTTTATTGTTGTGCTCAACTTCGGAATTTGAAACATGGGCCTAATTCAAAGAATGATCACCTTTCCTTTTTAAATCTCAATGTCAGATTTTGGTGAACTGCTTTAGGGGTTGACTGTGTATGCACAACATACTAATTTATTCCTCATTACAGGGAGCTTGGCATAGGAACCTTAAGCAAATGTGAAAATGAACAGCATGAACTGTTGAAGTTGGCAGAGACAATGTTTGACACGAAATTACCCCCTGGAGTGACGATGCTGCAGCCTTTTGCTGATGAATCTTCAATTAAAAAAATTGCAGTTGAGGTATGCTTAGATTCCAAAACTTCATTGGCTACCTACTTTCACATCATTTCATGTTTTCACAGTTATCAACTAGTGAAGACAATTATTTGTTTTCTAATCCGAATGTTTTTTTTCCTAATCTACTTGCGATTGTTTACATACTGTTTCCCCTATTGTCCCTGGCTCTTGTAGGCTTTCCCAGAAGAATTGTTTTCTGTACTTCGGACAGTGCATCTGCTGAGAGGACTTAGTGTTGGTTTGGGAATCAACTACTCATGTGCAGAACAATGGAGACCCATTGCAGAAGAAGCTTTGTTTCATGCTGGGAGGTTAAAAGGTGGCCTTTTCAAACTCCTAAGCTATAGAAAATGGGGGCTCATATTCAGCAGTACATTAGTACACACATGCACCCACGCATATTCTTGTGCTAGCTCCGTCATTACGAAGCATGTTCTTCAAATTGCTTCTGACGGTATATCTGAATTATACCCCTTGAGTTGTTTTCTGATCTCTTTCCATTTACATTCTCACTACCAGGTAAGGCTGTCAAGGCTAGAGGTCGTAGGCGGGGTGTATCAAGGTTATTTTGGAGAGACTGATTATCTTGTAAGAAGAGGTAGCTTTTTGCTGATCAGGAGGAACCTTCTTTGCCTCCAAAATTGGTTTTGGTGATGAGTCGTTTTCTAATTGTCGATTAATCTTAAACATGGAGAAGGAAACTTCAAGTCATCCACTGGCGTATATTCTTTCCTTTTGGCATCGTTTTATTTCGCCACAAGTTGTTCAATTTCTTTGAGCTAGTGCTGTATGCTGGTTTAAGATGTTGAAAAAAAAAATCTCAGTTGGCTTATTTTAACGAGAGTGATTAGAAAGGCTACAACTCTCTTCGGTCTTTCTTCGTTCTTCAAGAATTGGCTTCCATATACTTGCCTCAATTTACTATTATCTCTTTTTAATACAGCTTCGAAATCAAATTCAAAATTAAGCGACTGAAATAAACGCAGCTCCCCTAGGCTTTCTGGTAGCCCAAAGAGAACAAAACCCAAAAATAAAAAATAAAAGAGAAGGTTCCATCTAAAGATTTATAAATAAAAAATTATTCTTTCAAGAGAAGATAAAACATGAAAGTTCAGAAATTTATTGGAGGGTTGGGTATGAAAATAATAATGATAAAAAAGTGTATAAATAGTTATAGAAGCACTTTTGAAGTAATGCAATTTTTAGATTGTTTCCACACAGAATTTAGATTATTTTTCCTCTTATTTAACCCCCCCCCCCCCCAAAAAAGACAAAACTGCAATGGGTCTGGACATTTTAGGTCAGGGCGGATATTGGGCCGGAGCCCAAAGTGAAAGAGTTCAAAGCACGCTTCCCGCCCTTTCTTTGAGTCTTTGCCGCGCCCATCCTCACTTTTGTCTCCTTCTCCCTCTCTTTTGTCAAAGTGAGGAGGATATCGGATGATTCAGATTTCAGATCTGTACGTGTGAGTGCGGTCGAGAAGAGAGAGAGAGAGTGAGTGAAAATGTTTGGGAAAATAAGAGCGTCTTCTTGTCCGGCCGAGAGCCTGGAGAGACCGCCGTCCAAGATTCTCAAAGACGATTCTCTCTCCATCTACGGTATACACCCACTCACTACTACTCTTACTCTTTTTGCGATCAATTTTTTTACCCTCAGATTCAAATATGATGTGTTGTTTGCTTGAGGCTTTTGATTTTCAATTGAACCCTACAAGGGGCTTTGATTTGTCACATAAAGAGTTTGTTCCGGCGACAAAGTTTTCCGTCGCTTTGTCACCTGGCACCGCTATTTTCTGCCTGCCGCCTGTTTGATAATATGTTTCGCTGACATTTATATGAAACCCCTGCTATTGAGACTGTTTCTTGTTGCTCACTGTGATGCTAAAGTCATATCTCAATATTTTATTTTGGAAGATATGTGCAGTAAATTGGGTGAACAAAATTTCACTTGGGTATGCATCTACTAGGGCACCAACACTGATTGTCGTCGTGAATTTCCCTTTTCTTTGATGCAGAGGCTACACTTATGAAGCTTAAATTGGGTTCTAAACGCAATTTGAGTCCATGCTCCAATGAGGTTGTAGGGAAGATAGATAACGGTTCTACTTCAAGCTCTTCCAATTCGGAGCCAATGAAGATAGATGCGAACTGTGCTTCTGCAGCGGCTTCTCGGGGTCATATAGAGGCGGCCAGCTCTCCCCAGGAGCAGGAGGAGTTTATGAAATTAGACACAGATTGTTCTTCAGTAACAAGTTCGACAAGTTCTACTGATTGCCATTCTTTGGGTACCTTGCAACAGCAACGGAGTACAAACGTTTCAGTTCTCTACCTGTTTTCTAAATTTAAGAGAGCTCAAGTGGATATCTGCTTACCCTCTGGAGATGCAATGACAATAGAGAGTGCTAGTATTTCTCCAAGTTCTAGCGGTTGCCAATCTCTTAACAACACAGAACAACATTTGGAAAAGGAATGTGTCAACTCTTTACCTGCAAGGCACATATGCATCCTCTGAGTTGGGTTTATAAAATGGGTTTTGGGTTGTGCCTGATTTGGCACTGGGAATCTGATGTGGTCTTCGTGTTTTATTGATCAGTTGAAAGCCAATTTTTTTGTTGTAATTTTATAATCCCAATTATGAGGGAATGCTTAATGTATGGGACATTATGTCAGCCATCAGCAAGCAAAGATATGTGATGAAGTTTTAGTGTTTCGTTTGTCATCGATGAGCAATTTCAGTACAATGTCCTGATTTAGTTTGAAAGCTTGTGTACACTTCCATGGTAAGCACAGGAGAAATCTTTCAAAATCTATCAAGGCACTCTTATTAATTAAGAATCGATACAACGCCACAAGGAATATAAAGTACAAAAAATTATTGAAGCTTCTCAAAATTACAGATTTAACATGTAATTCCTGAGGGGTTATTGTCTAAGATCACATATAAATGATACAACGATACATGTGCTCAGAAAACTCTTTCAAAACCGTGTCCCTTGCTGGAACTGAGCATTTAAGTGACAATCACTCCCTCAACCATGGTTCTTGGGCTGGTGTCCACTGACATAATTCACCTTCTTTGAACCAGAGGGCTGCATAGTGCAAATAGTGAATGAGCAAGAAAAGTGGGAGGGGTTGGAGAAGAGAAATATCCATCAGAGAAGAGTAAATGATACCAAAAAGAAAGCCTACCTATTTCGCGCTTGCCATTTTCAGGGCTGTCACTCCCATGAACGACATTCCTGCCAACATTTTCATACAAAACCTTGTCCCATTAGATTTCAATTCTCATCAAGTGAAAACAAGACAAGTCGCAACGTGACTTAATACACATATATGATGATATATCATAATTCAACTACCAAAGGGTAAGGAGCCCAACCTTCCTGTTTGAACAGCAAGATCCCCTCTTATAGTTCCCGGTTCAGCTTGAAGAGGATTTGTAGACCCAATTAACTTACGTGCTGCTGCGACCACACCAACACCCTCCCATGCCTTGCAAGCAGTGCATCATTATCAGTATTCTTGTAATAAATTAGCTAACATATACCTTAGATTCATTGATTTCCATGGAATACACAAAATAGATGAAAAAACAAGGGTGAATCATACATACCATACACACAACTGGGCCAGATACAATGTAGTCGATCAATTTAGTGAAGAAAGACTTTCCCTTGAGATCCTTGTAGTGCTCCTGAAACAACAAAAGTCACACATTATACATATAAGAGTTACATAGTCAGATCATATCAACTTTTCCGTGAGTTACATGATGCTCCTGAATATTGTAAATGAGATTACAATTACGTGTTTCTGCAGATTGATTGCACAGAATACATAATACATAATACATAGTAAATGAGAGATTCAATCTCGCAACCCGTTATGGCCACTCCAGCATACAACTCCAAATTTTTTTCTTTTTCAATTGAAATTATTTTCTCCTTGGACTTTGAGCACAAACTGCTTATTATGAATGCTCCATTTGCTTAATTCATCAAATAGGTGAATTAAAAAGTGTAAGCACACAGAACTACTAGAATCTCAAAATGTACAGTTGAAAGCTATTTTTTGGCTTTTATAAGGGAGCGAAAGAAAGAGCCAAACCTCTGCCAAATCTTGGGGGCACTGGAACAGCTTCAAGCCAGTCAGTTTAAACCCCTTCTTCTCAAACCTTGAGATTATCTCTCCAACCTGAACAATTCAATTTCAAATTATATGGACAAAATTAAGAATACCAAGATTAAATTATACTGAATTTAAAAAATAAATAAAAAGGTTTTTCTACACCCAAGTCAATTATTTGGGGTCAATCAAAATTCAAGTTTTTGTCTTTTCAGAGCCCCAACGAATGAAAATTCCAGGGCTCAATCAAAATTTGAAATTTCATAAATTCCCCAAAGTCTTACCAGCTGCCATTGCCAATTAGCCCAACACAACATGCAGCTGTTAAAAGTTGAACAAATAAATAATGGAAATGGAGAATTAGCTTACAAGGCCACGCTGAACTCCATCAGGTTTCACCATTATGTATGTCTCATCAACTTGTTCCTGAAAACACATAGACGAATTAAAATTCCATAAATTTCAATTGGGTTTCCACTAAATTTTAAGCAAAAACAAGGGTTATCAATAATTCTTGAAAAGAGAAAGAGGCTAGGGGCAAACCAGTGAAGCAACCAAGTGGGGAAGAAAGATGCGAGGTTTGGCGAGGGTTTTAGCATGAGGACGAGATGGGAAAAATGAGAAAAGATGGCACTTTGAAGGGAATGCTGATAGCTGGTGGTGACGGGTGCGTAGGTGATTCTTGTGGTGGGCGTAGGATAAGCTGCAGCTTCTCTCAGCTGCTGAGCGTTGAAGGGATGAGGAAAAACATGGACTTGCTCCGCCGAACACTGCCAGAGTCTCCATTCTGTCCGTGCTTCTCTATCCCCTCTTTGTCTATCTCTGCACGTGTTTATATATTGTATTTACTTTCTTATTTGAATTTCTATTTATTTTTAATAAATATATATATATATATATATTACTTACTCCCAGGAATTTCTCTGATGAATATCCCCTTCAAATAATGCCAAAAATATTCTTGTGCAAGTTTCTTTTTCTTTTCATGTTTAAGTCCAAAAAACTATGTTCAATTCTATTTTTCTCCTTACGTGACTGCTATGTGATGATAGATATAGACACTATTTTTTTTTTTTAGTTGAAGCGATACTCTAAACTACAAAGGAGAGAGTTTCACACACACACACTACCAAGGTGCTATGGGGGTTCGAACGTGAGACTTATGCAAGTCAAAACACTTTTTCACTTGATTAGACTCTGTTATCATAGATGTAAGCACGTATTTTATAAAACCAGTGACACCCAAGACCCTGTCGTCAAGTATTGTTATCTCAACTTCAATTCTTTTCCTAGTTCAACAAAATGAACCAGAATTAACTCTCCAATTGTGTGTTCTTCCACATAGTGTACTTGCTCTTATTTACTGATGACAAGACATATAATCATATAGGCAATTGATGCTACGGAATCTGAACTCTTTAGAATTCTTCTTTATCAGAGACAGTGTGGGACTTTCCTATTTTTCATCACTAAGCTACATTAAAGGGGTGACCTCTGTGATTGTCACCTTTGGTCATCAAAGAATCAAAGAAATGTTGTTTTGTACAATTGAAATTCAGCCTATATGCACACCAAGACCAAGCCACCAAGGCTGCTTCTTTATTCCATCTGTTTAATCACCCAAACAGCTCAAATTGAAAGCCAAACTCACTTATTTTGTAACTGCTCCAACACAGAGTTTGCAGCCATTGACATAGAAACAAAGTCACCCAAGTCTCCCTTCCAAGAATCCTGGATTGTTTTATTTGAACTTAAGCTGAACTGTGAGTTGGGATTTTTTTTTCTTTTTTCTTTTTTTTTTGAAACTGAGCTCTGAGTTGGGATTTAGGAACCAAATCAAAGGTTTAATTAGCACTTCCAGCAGGAAGCAGCAACAATGGGCTTGGATTTCCAACCAAGAACCAAGCAACCCTTTTCTTCCAAAATGGTGTAGCCTTCACACACCTGGATCTTCCCAAGCCATTGCTTGGCATTAACCAGCATCTTAATAGGTGCAGCCTGAAATCCTGCACGGCTCATTCTCCGGCGCCACTGATCAACCCTCTCATGCCTCTCCACCCTTGCCGGTCCCTCGCAGCTGATTATGTTCTTGATCTCCTCAGCAAAGTAGAATTGTTCCATCTTGGCACGCCGAGTGTCGTATTTTGGTAGCATGGCATCTAGGGAGTCAAAGATTGCAGAGTAATAGTGCAGTGCCTCCATAAATCTCCCAAGAAAAAATGGTCCATTGTGGCTTGAGTCTTGCTCAACAAGAACCAAGATTTTTGGTGAGAGCTCATGAACCATCTGCAGAACAGAATTAAGAGCTCCTCTGCTTTCTTTCACCACACAATGCAACTGAAGAATGCTATTGACAACCAAGACTTCACCATCAAGCAGTTTGATGTCCTCAGGACGCAGGTTTTCCAAGTTGCTTTCCACCACTGAAAACTCCAAATTTATTCCCAAGCTGTCAGCATAGGCCTCTAGCTCATCCCCAATGATTTGCAATCTGTCACCATACAGGCCAACACCAGTTATTCTTAGGCGGCTAGGTGGCTGGCCTGCACGCGTAGCGAGGCTTTCGATCAAGCCTTGCCACTGGTCTCCATGTGGTAAACCAAGGGTCATCCCCAAGTCCACCACATGAAGATAACTCTCTCCCTCAAAGGCTTCCAATATTGATGAATTGGCCACAAAATGACCAAACTGAATGTGGGGGCAAATCTCATAAACAAGGCGCAATGCCTCTTCCTTCTTGTCCAAGGCAAAATCTTTGGCGTTCACTGGGGATCCAATGAACCCAACAGACCCAAGTGGTTGAACCAGGGCTAGGCGGTTCGCAAGGCCTTGGACAAAACATGAAGCCACACGCTGAAAAGAAGAGCCGAAGACCAAAGCATTGGCCCGAAGCTCAGACAGTAAAGCGGAGGCATGTGACTTATCGCGACAAGCAACAGCTTCAGCACAAGCAATGAGGAGCTGAACAAGCCTCATCCCATCAGCAGTTCCATCCTCCTCTGCTCCATTTCCCTCAGCATTGGTCATGGCTGCTGCTGCCTCTTCAACAGCCTCAGCAGCAAGGTATCTTTGTGTATAAGTCCATATATGGTCTCGGAAATGAAGCCTTGGTAAGGTGTTCAAGCTATTCGTGCTGCTGCTGCGGCTGATGCTGCCGTTGGTAACACAACTGTTATTGCTTCCACCACTATAAAGGCTGTTATGACTTGACATGGATTCGGCGATACTTATGGTTCTTTTCAGCCTCTTGTGGTCTCCGCTTTCATCCGAATAAGGGAGGGTCAAGGCAGAAGCATTGCCCTCCTCCAATAAGGGCATGTTTGGATAAGAATAGCAAGACATGGCAGAGTGACCGATGAGATCAAGAGCACTCATTTTTTTAGTCCTTTCATGATTGATCATGTATTCTTTTGGCATGAAGTTCCGATTAGGAGCCATTTCTTGAGCCTATCCTTCTCTCTCTCTCTCTCTCCTTCAAAGTATATTCAACAACGCTCTGAAAGACCCTATTGCCAAGCAAAAGGACTTAAATAGCCAATTCCAGCTCTCTCTTGTTGTCGGAGCTAACAAGGGGAAAATTTTAAAACTCGAAATAAGAATTTAGACGAATAGATGTCTTCTTGGAGGTAACACACTAAATTTTAAGGTTTAGACCAATCCAAAGACAAGGCAAACTCTACTACACTCCAAGAATCTTGGATTTTACAGTTTGTTCCTCTATCATTTCTATGCTGCTGTAATTGAAATACCTTCTTAGGTATATGTCATTTTCTGCATTGTCCTATTCTCTCTACAGCCTCCTGCCCTTTTTACCTCCTTTAATCTTTTACACAGTAGCAGAGATAAATTTTTCTCTAAGCCATTTCATACATCAATCCAGATTCCAGCCAATTGGCTAAAAAACCTCTCCAATGTTTTTGGGTAGACTAAGGTTCTTGCAGAAAACAAGGTTTTCTTACTGGCCCTTTCAATGACACTTAGGAGGTGGTGATCCCTAAGAAAGCTAATTTTTTCTAAGTTTCATTTCATGGGTTGTAAATACCAACTTCCATCTCTGCATTCACCAATTAGATTTTACGATCATCTTTTGCATGTGCACATAAATTATGAACAATTTAAGCAAGTGGGTTTTGTCAAAGTGAAAATTGTAGGCCAATTTATGAACCAGTCAGTGAGGATTGTTCCCCCATGTTAAATTTTGCTGCATGAAGACCAGACCAACCCCCAAAATGCATTTTCAATTGAAGTGATTCTGTTTTGCCGGCTTGCTTGAAACAATGAGAAAATACAAGCAGATACATGTGAAATGGAGATGCATTGGGACGTCATAGAGCCCGCTACGCTTCTATATGTCTGCACCTATGTGTTATATTCCAATAATTCAACAATAATATATGGCTTGCTCATTTTTCTAATTAACAATTTGTGCCCCTCGATCGATACGATCAGTGTAGCATATTCTAAGCCTTCATATTTTGCAACAAGAAATTCAACTCAGTTAGCTCTTATGTTCCCTTTGTTGGAAATTTGGCTCACCTAAGGATACAAAGTCCTCTTTTGTGTGCTATGGATTTCTACCTATATTCCATGACATGGTTGACTCATTTCTAGAAGAATTTTGGAGTTGCCCATGTGAGTAAATATTGGCTTGCCATCTTTGTCAAAAATAGGTGACTTGTTTGGTGGCACAAAATGGTGGAATGTTTGGTAGCCATCCATGGTTAAGTTTGGTAGCCAACATTTGAATAGTGTGAGGTTGCATTCACACTCTTGCATATTTGGCTATATAAAGGGGTTTACCATGCAAGAAGAAAATCATGGCTTAAGAGTTTTCTAGTGTATCAAAGTGTTGAGCAAGGGGTGAGAGAGAAAAGAAAGCTTGCGGAGAGAATAGAGTTCTAAGGGGGTTTCTTTGTAAACCAAAGTTGTAACTTATTCTTTCATTAGTAAATTTCTCAAGGGGATCACCAAGAGGATGTAGGCAATTGCTGAACCTCTATAAATTCTTGTGTCATTTTGTGCTTGGTTGGTTTCTCAAGTGTAGTGTGTGTGATTCATCCAAAATTGTGTTTGTCACAAAGTCCATCAACAACAAGATCATTAGGAGAGGGTGAGTTGAGTTTGTTCTCAATTCACAACAAGTGGTATCAGAGGTATGCTGGAGCAGCAAGTTGCTAGTGTCTTGAAGATGGCAGGTGACAAGGAAGCTGAAGGTGAAAGTAGCTCTATGTTGCAGAGGCTACCACAATCTGTCAGCATGAAGGTGGAGTTAAAGCCCTTCACAGGGAAGGAGAACTTCACGCTTTGGCAAAGGAGGATGAAGTCAGCCCTTACACAGCAAAATCTCTGCATTGTTTTGGGAGGCAAGGAGAAGAAGCCAGCAACCATGACAGATGCGGAGTGGGGTGTGCTAGACGAGTTAGCTAGAGGAGCCATCGAGAACTACATCACAGATGAGGTGCTCATCAACGTGATGAAGGACACAGCGCAGCAAACATGGGAGAAACTCGAAGAGATGTTTGCAGGGAAGTCGCTGTCCAACAAGCTTTTCCTCAAGGAAGAACTCCTAAATCTTCGGATGGAGGAGGAAGGTAATCTAATGGAGCATTTGACCAGCTTCAATAGATGTGTTGCTGACTTGCAAAGAATGGAAGTGTTGTATAATACGGAGGATAAGGCACTCATGTTTCTTACATCCTTGCCTCCGTCTTATAAGCATTTTCGAACGACGCTTATGTTTGGGAAGAGTACCTTGAAATTTGAGGATGTGGTGCAAGATGTGATGACGCATCACAGGATGTCTCAACGTTCGGAGGAGAACTCTCAAGATGCTGGCTTGTTCGAGGGAGGTGTTCAAGCAAGCGTGGAGGCAAGAGAAGCAACGGGAGGAATGCTAAATCCAAGGACAATGAAGGGTGCTTCGAGTGTGGATCTACGGATCATTGGAGGCGAGATTGTCCAGTTTGGAAGGAGAAGCAGAACAAGATGAAGAAAGCCGAAAATTCAGCAAATGTGTGTGATGATGACATTTGTGATGAGCTCTTGACGGTTACGGAGGAGAGTAACGGGGAAGTCATGGCAAGTTCTTCGGGTAAGAGTTCAAGTTCTTCTTCAAGTTGGATTCTAGATTCCGGGTGCTCATATCATGTGTGTGCAAATAAGTTGATGTTTGACACATATGAGGAAAAGAAGGCATGCAAGATTATGTTGGGAGATAAAACTACATGTGAGGTTTTGGGCATAGGGACTGTGAAGATCAAGTTGCAAGGTGGTGAAGTTTGGAGTCCTAGTGAGGTAAGGTTTGTACCTGCACTAAGAACGAATCTACTCTCTCTTGGCTCTTTGGATAGACAAGGGTGTTCTTACAAGGCCGAATGAGGGAAGCTCATGGTCACACAAGGTTCTGTGGTGGTTATGAAAGGGGAGATTCAACCAAACAACACATACAAGCTTTTGAGTGGTACATTTGTATGTGGTGCAAAGAGTGGTACCAAGGAAAAGCAAGCAACAAGTCTTAAAGTCAAAGAGCCAGTTCAACATAACGCAGCTGCAGGTTTGCTCAAAAGAAGCTGGGCAAGGAAGGTTAGTCAAGGTTGTGTGACTAACGGTTCATCATTAAAGGTGCTTGATTACAAAGGTGAAGTCAAGACAAGGGATGATGGGGAGAATATTGTTGTTGAAAAACTTCTTGCCAAGGTGGTCATGGAAGAGACTCCATTTGAGGTGGAGCTTGACACAAGGGCTGAAGAAGGAGGGCAACAACAACAAACTCACAAAGGGGTTCTACTTGAGGTGGAGCCATCATCAAGTGCAAGGTCCGGGCCCAAGGAATCCATCAAACCGTCCCTAGGTTTTGGATGGATGGACCAAGAAGTTCCAGCCACGTTTCAGAGTGCTATAGGGAGCATGAAGCGGGAAAGTTGGAGAGGTGCATTGATGAAAAGAAGTGTGTTCTTAAATCCAAGAGCAAGGTTGGCTATGTGGGGATTTAGTGAACAAAGGTTTGGTATGTGGTTTGCATATCAAGGCATGTCCAAGATTCAAGGTTCCAAGAAGGCAAGGAGCAACGAATTTGGCATGGGGGATCTCTTTTCTGCACAGGAGGTCCAAGTTACTCAAGTTTAGACTTGGGTGGAGCACCTTCCACCAAAGGTGCATTGAGGCAAGAGGTTAATTGCCATGGTGGAGCTCTTGGAAATTACTAGAACGATTTCTAAGAGGTTGAAGAGGTTCTAGAGGACAACAATGGTTCACGGGGTGATTAAGGTTCGCCAAGGTGGAGATTGTTGGAAATTTGGCTCACCTAAGGATACAAAGTCCTCTTTTGTGTGCTATGGATTTCTACCTATATTCCATGACATGGTTGACTCATTTCTAGAAGAATTTTGGAGTTGCCCATGTGAGTAAATATTGGCTTGCCATCTTTGTCAAAAATAGGTGACTTGTTTGGTGGCACAAAATGGTGGAATGTTTGGTAGCCATCCATGGTTAAGTTTGGTAGCCAACATTTGAATAGTGTGAGGTTGCATTCACACTCTTGCATATTTGGCTATATAAAGGGGTTTACCATGCAAGAAGAAAATCATGGCTTAAGAGTTTTCTAGTGTATCAAAGTGTTGAGCAAGGGGTGAGAGAGAAAAGAAAGCTTGCGGAGAGAATAGAGTTCTAAGGGGGTTTCTTTGTAAACCAAAGTTGTAACTTATTCTTTCATTAGTAAATTTCTCAAGGGGATCACCAAGAGGATGTAGGCAATTGCTGAACCTCTATAAATTCTTGTGTCATTTTGTGCTTGGTTGGTTTCTCAAGTGTAGTGTGTGTGATTCATCCAAAATTGTGTTTGTCACAAAGTCCATCAACAACAAGATCATTAGGGGAGGGTGAGTTGAGTTTGTTCTCAATTCACAACACCCTTGCCTGGTCAAGTGTCACTGTGCCTTGTAACCGAAGAAAGAAAAGAAAAAAAACGCGTTACCGCAGCACCTATAACTGTCATGTAATGGTCGGGCAGCCGCAGCAAGGGAAGCTTCTGCTGCAGAAGCTTATATATGTTTAGTTGTTCTTCAATCATTAGCATGTTGCATTGCATGCAGGCTTTGTGCAGATCAATGATTTTAAAATTAAGAATAGACAACAGCTCATCCTTCTTATATAACCAGAAAAACTAGATTTTTGTTTTTGTTTTTTTTATGAAAGGCCAAAGAATTTATTTATCAATATAATGCAAAGAACACAAATCAGCTTGAAAGTAAGAGTCTCCAACCAATAACATGTCTCATTACAAGATAAAGAAAATTTAACTAATTGATAAGCCACAAAATTACATGGACGAGGTTGACGTCGCAAGGATACGAATATGAAAACGACGGAGTAACTCTTTCAGTCCGTCTATCAACTCTCCTTCCATGCTCATGTCAAATTCCTCTATCAACCTAGAAAAACTAGATATTTTACTTCTTATTTTATGCACTACAATACAATTATGATAGAATAAATTGGCTTTGTAAGAAAAGAGGAACCATTGAGCAAGAAAATTTGGATTGATGCACTACAAATAAATATTAACAACGAACAAGCCCCACTAAGTACCTTTATAAATAATATATATTGTACAGAAATATAAATTTTATTAAAAAAAAATAATTGTGATATCAACTTGGGCCCTAGAAATTGACTTTGTTTGTATGTATAAATCAATAGACTAAAAACACTACATTAGCCAAAAATAGTAATGGAACAGAAACATCAATTTTACTCTCCATTTGAATATTTGGGTTTGCGCTGTCAAACATACAATGTAATGAATTCATTTCCATGGGGAGGTCCCATTCCCCTACTATCTTGTTGGTTCTGGAATTCAATTCCTTCACAAACTCACAATCTGTTAAATTTAGGCATTGTCTGTCTATTTCTTTGCATGCTGGGAATGGATAGATCATGTGAGGTTCCAGGGAGGCAGAGGGTTTTGGTCTTCACTAAGGGGCTACAATGCATTCATCAGGGCTGGATTTCTTGCTTGGTTCATTTGATTTTGACCCACTAGTTGAAATTGACTTGGGAATTTGGATAGATTCGCCACACAAGGAATTACATTGTTCTATCCTAGCTTATAATGTTAGATTTACATGTACACCCAATGTTTTGTGTTTGAATCTCTTTCTAAATATCGCTCGTATAAAAATAAAAATAAAAATATGCTAGACAATTAGAACCGTTCCCCAAATAGTAAAGTTCTTTCAGAAATAATCCTCCTTTAATTCATCCACAAAATGTAAATTTGAGGGGAAATCGCTTAAAACCCAAGTGCAACTATTCCTAGTTTCCCCAGATTTGGAACATCCCCAAGCTTCTCTCCAAATCACTTATATCACTCACTTGGACTCATGGAAAACAGCCAAATGAATTTTGGGGGACATAAAGTTCGACATGCATATATCATTCCCATTACTGCATTTGGCTGGGGCCTCATTGCAATCTTATCCATGGATCACCAGGATATGATCAGAAGAAGGAGCAACTAAGCACATCATCAATAGTAGGAGGGTTGGCTTTGGTTCATGTCCAATTAGGAATTTGGCATAGAGTTGCCCCGTGTTACGCACTATAGAACATGTGTACTGAATATTCCTCATCTAAAACTGTTTGTAATTGGTTAGTAATTATAAACTTGTGGTTCTCCCATGTTTAATGTGGAATCAATCTCGGATGTAGGCAAGGGTGGACCTAGAAAATTTTATAGGGGTGGACTAGTATTTTTTAATGGGAGATCCATTATATTACCTTTTTTTCTTTAGGTTTACGTGGTTTTTTTGATGAGGGGTTTATAGGCTAAAGGTTTTTTTTTTATATGTAAGGAAAATGAGTGGTAGCAACTATTCTTCAATTAACAATTTTTAAATTTTATGGGAGTACACATAGACGTAAGGAGTGCAGTCATATAGATCTACAATTGCACAATCACAAGCTACAAGTTCAACAAAACCAAGAGACAACTAGACTATATAAAAGCAGAGATCAAGTAATGAATATATTAAATTAGAAAAATGACAAGTCATCAATAAAATCCTAGTAAATTGCATAAGAAAAAAATTCCCAAAATTTAACACCCAAACTCTAAATCATAAAAGGCTAACAATAACAATTGAACTTGGAAATTAAACAAAAAGTAAGAGAGAAACTTACTAATATTAAAGAACCCATTGGATATAGGTTGATACAATTTTAAAGATGAGGAGACCTACTACTTCTAAGCTCTCAAGTTCAAATATAAAGTTATAGCTTACATAGGTGGGTAATAGAAAAACATAATTTTTGATGTGTGTGGGTGCCTCTAGAGATGAAATCTTACAGTTGTGAAAGGCTAATTTCAACAGAAAGGGGTGAACTATTTTTAATTAACTTGGGTTTAACTTATAAAATTAATAAATAAAAAAATTTCACCTCCAAATTTAGCACTAGGCTAGAGCCCATGCATAGATCCGTCCTTGGATGTAGGAGTGATGCTTTTAATCGCTTGAGCTACAAGACCCCTTGCTTTTGTTGAGTACGTATTTTTTTTGTTCCGTATATGTTTTGGATATTTATGATTTAGATACATGGTACATGATGACTATGCCACAACAGCCCCACAAGCTAGCTATGGAAACCAAATCTGGATTCAAATTTCAAGCACTTACTTGTAAGCTCAAGTGGAATTAGCACTGCTGCTTACTTTTCTTACATTTGTTTGTCTACTTTTGCTTAGAAATTTAATTTGGTTGCGCCAATTGTAAGCTAAGCAGTCTCCCCTGGATAAAAATTAGAGGGTAAAATTTAAAAAAGAGAAAACATATAAAATTCTTCCAAATTTCCAAGATGGAGGAGCTCTCTAGGCCGGCCATGCAACACCAGCTTCCATGTATACTGCTACTTTTCTCAGTGCTTAAATATAATCAAATTTCATATATAGACAAAGGAAGAATTACAATACAAGAACTAATATGCTAAATGAAATTCATACTCATACTACAACAGTAAAAAGTATAAAATTTGAAGTTTACAAAAAAACAAGGGGAAGGATTTGAGGTACCCTTCATATATATATATATGGGAACTAGCTTAGCTGAAATTTAATTTTAACTATAAATGTAAGCCTGGCTAGCTATGGATACGAAGGAGCGCAGACGATGCAAGCAAGCAAGAGAATGGCAGTGGAAGCTCCATCTTCTTCGACATTGGAAGTGCTCCTCTTGAATTTGCAGACTTTGCTTTTGTTGCACTGTATTTGCTTCTGCTGCTGGTGGTGGTGATGATATTGCTGCTTCTGTTCTTGTTGTTGCGGCCTTCTCTTCATTGCTTCTTCCACTTTAGACACCATCTTGGTCTTGGTTTGCTTCAAAATTCAAAATAAAGCAGTTCAATTCAGAAAAGGAAAAAGAAAAGAAATAATGAGTTCAAAAGACTGAGAGAGAGGAGGGGACAGGGTGTTTGCTCGGGGAACAGACGTACATGCTCTTCTTAATTTATAGCAAAGCACTCTTACTTCTGTGATACCAAAAATACCCTTGGTATATGTTTATACATACATATGTCAGTTCGCAATTTGCAAGTGAAGGAGGAATGACTTCGATTCTTACATGTAAGGAGCCGAACAGGGCCGTCTTAGTAATTGTATGACTTGGTCGTTGTAAGATTTTTAGATGGAATACGCAACTGGGATGAGGCCATTTGTGTGTTAAATGGATGGGGTCGTAATTGCCAACATGTTGCAGCGTCTGGTCTTTTTCCAAAATCACCACAACAGTAACTACAGCTGCCTCTGCATTGAAAATTTGAAATATGTATTGTATCTTTCATTCAATTTTTGAAAGCTAAGCTTTGTGACCTGAGTTAGGAAACAAACTGATTTACTTTGTATAATTTAAAATCTAACAAACATATATGAGCAATCATGTTTTATCGGCCTATTTAACACTTTCCGTTTCGATAGTTTGCCCTCAAATTCGTTTTAGTCCTTATATTTGGGATCGATTGTCAAAAACATTGATGGTATGTTTAGTTTGTAGAAAAACTTACATGTTACGAGTTGCTTGTCCACTTTTTCTTTGCATGAGAAGAGAGACAAAAATAATAGGGTGATGAAACCATAACAAAGTAGATAGATGAAATTGCAGTGTACTTAATGCTATTATTATACTCTGTATATATATAGTATAATCAATAATACACATATATATACCAGAGTCATCTAATACAAAAACCATTAATATTCTTTCTCTCCATCATCATTTTAGCCATCCGGCACACATAGGATTCTCTCCTACGTTGGAACAATGCTCAATCATGGATCAACTAATATAATTATCATAGCTGTACAAACTAAACTCACTTAAGAGCCTAGAGCTAGTCCCTTAATTAAGTATAAGAATATACAATTATAGAGTTGTGCTTGAGTCAGTAGCCTCTTAATTAAGTATAAGCACATACAATTACAGAATTGTGTTAGGATTAGTCGCCCACGCGCACGAATAGAAAACTTGCATCACCGGCTGAGAGTTGCCGGATAGCGTGCTTAGGGTTTCATACATATCTGTGATATGCATGTGAAGATTCTATATAATACATTTTGCCTTGTATTGAAGAACAAAAACAATAAAATGAAAGCTATAGAAATTGAAAGAATAAAAGACAATGTAATAATAGGCAACTCTAAGCCCTTATAATAGGGATTTGAAGCTTTCCCAAGTTAGTCTTTTTGTCGTGCTCTGTTGAGTGACAGAGTCTTCATGTGCAAGACCATGTGACGATGTGTCCTTGTTCTCATCCTCTTCCAGGCTGAATAGCCTGCATAGGGCCCAAACGCTTCCCTCCATTATCTATAGTTATATAGCCTTTAAAATTTTCCTCCCCTCTATCATGCCCTAGATTTCTAATTAACCAGACCTCAATCCCATAACTCCCATTAACTTCATGGCCGACTAAGTAATTTTCTCTTCTCAGGTAGTGTGATATGTTATTGTTAGACTTTAAATAAGAACTATTGGATATGAGATCACATCTTAAGGATCGTATCAAAGAGACATCCAGCTGATTACGAGGCTTGGAAATCTTTCGATCAAATTCATAAGTTATGTCTAAATGTATGATCTTGATTTGCAATTTGTAAATCATAGAGATGAATTTTAAACTATATTCTACAAACATCTCTCATTGAATAGTCAAATAAGATTAAATATGGTAATCCACCACACAATCATTGTATAGCTTATGATTTGATTATTCAACCAACTAATAAAACATCACATGAGCTTTGCTTTAAAAATATCTTGGAACTTAGCTTTACTTAGAGCATCTCCAACCAAATTGCCACATGAATCTTGGGTTACATGATTGGTCATATGCCTTTCATTACTTGTAAAATATTGTCTTTGACTTTTCTTAACTGAGACTAAATTTTCATGAAAACAAATGCAGGGTTAGAATTCATTCAACACAAGGAGCCAAACCTCACATTAAGTAGATGGAGATGTGTTTGTACCTCACATTAAGTAGATGGAGATGTGTTTGTTGTGAATGAAATGGACAGGCAATGGAAAGAGAGGTAAGATTCATGAACCCATAATTCTTGGCAAACAAGGTTGCAGGGGGCCATGTTTTGAAGAAATGGGATGTTGGCAATTCTGAGAACAAGCCATTTGGGATGGTCAAGCCTTCAACTAAAGATAGGCAAATTTGCTTTGGTTGGTGTTTAGTCCTTTCCTTCTTTAAGGGCACCAAAAATACAAATTAGCCAATACATTACAGAGAAGATGTATGTCTTTCCTAAATTCCTAGGACTGTTCCCTGTAATATTAACCAAATTCAGTTGCCCTATTATTGGCTCTATGATTGGCTAAACCACAGCCCCATTTTTCATTCCAATATTTTAGTGTAGTGGATACCAAATCAGAAGCTTTCAAATAAATTTATCAAATTGAATTGCTTTTTTCTCTTTAAAAAGTCTAAGGTGCCGTGGGAGAGGGTTCTCACGCACACACTACCAAGGTGCCATGAGGTTTGCCATACAGCTGAATTTTTATAAACATGACGAATGCCACAATATGGGAATATTATTGGAATAATAATACGAGCCTCAACTAAACTGATCGGGAGGGCTGGGATTCGATGAATTTATATAAGCCTCAACCAAAAACCTAGACAACTGATCTCAAGGCCTCAAAAACCTGGACGCCCTTGAATGACTTGACATTTGCAGTCTCACGTATGATGTCTACCAGTGGGTTCACAGCATTTAAGAAATCACTCTCAGTGCAATTCCCAGTATCCATACACAAACTACCACAAACAAGCTCACATGGTTTAGTGCTACAGATGCCGATCCATCTCGAGTTCTCAGCATTAACCAGTGGACTAAACTGGACTAAATTGTAACAAAAGCTGCAGCAATGGATATTTTGCTTTTGCTCCCTTTTACTACTCAATCACAGAGTAAAGATCAGCATCCACAGCCAACATGGTGAAGTCAATAAACTTGGAATCCTTCAGGAGTCAAAATTGGCTCAATCATTCAATTCCATCATAGTTAGTTACTTACACATTAAAGGAACTCGAAAACCCTTGAAATTCTATCTTGCCTTCGTATGCCTTGACAATATCAGGAACCGCTGCTTCATACTTGCTCAAAATTCTCTGCCTGAAAAACTTATCAGTCATCTTGAGCACATAAGGAAAGTTAACATCTTCCTTTATGAACCCCTGTGACAACAAAAGTTGCAGAACTGAGTGACAGTTTAGAGTCTTTTTGAAAAAGTCTGCCTTTCTTCATTGACAATCGCCCATTATATAGGTAGATTACAAGCTATTTAGGGAAGGAAATACAAGCTGATCTTCAGCCCCTACCATATATACATCTATCTAAATATACCGTACAGCTAATATATCCTAATTAAGAAAGGAATAAATCTGTACAATCATAACTGCCATATCAGTCAAAGCTGTAAATCTGCTGGCATTAAATGTGTATATATTAGCTGTAAATCTGCTGTGTAGATTGATATTTTCCTTTGACATCCCCCCTCAAATTGATGCTGGTAAATCGACAAGCATCAATTTGCTAACGAGGAAATGATGGCGCTGGCGTGGCATGGATTTTGTGAAGATATCGGCGATCTGCAAAGTTGTGGAGATATGTGGAAGGGTGATGACGTGATGATCATAGGCTTCCCTGATTGAGTGACAGTCAACCTCGATGTGCTTGGTGCGTTCGTGATAGACTGGGTTGGCGGCAATTTGGATGGCACTAGTGTTGTCAGCATGTAGTGGAGTAGGATGTACAGGAGAGAAACTGAGCTCTGTGAGGAGACCACGCAGCCAAATGATCTCAGAGCATGCTGCAGACATGGCTCGGTACTCGGCCTCAGTAGATGATTTGGATACGTGGTCCTGCTTCTTGCATTTCCAAGAGATAAGGGCACCACCAAGAAACATACACCAGCCGGTAGTAGATTTCCTGGTGTCTGGGCAACCAGCCCAGTCAGCGTCACTATAGGCTTGTAATTGGAGTGAAGAACCTGAAGGGAAGAATAAGCCACGAGTAGGTGTCCCAAGAATGTAGCGAATTATGCGGCGGACTGCAGATAGATGAAGATGCCTCGGTGCTTGCATGAATTTGCTGACGGTATGAACAGCATAAGAGATGTCTGGTCGAGTAATGGTTAGATAGATAAGACTACCTACCAACTTCCGATAGGAAGTAGTTTGAGTGAGAAGGCGTTGTTCCTCGCGAAGAAGATCATTTAGGCATGTATCCAAGGAGGGGACAGATTCTCGGTTCATAAGATTGGATCTGGTGCCTTCAAATTCAGGTCTTAATTTCATTAGAAATTGATCCCTCTGAGTAGTTTCATGGACAGATTGAACAGAACTAAGACCTTCGGATGGTACGTCAGCATAAACTATATCAGTGTATTCAGCCCAAAGATTAGTGAATCTAGAGTAAAAATCAGAGATAGAAAGACTATCCTGTTGAAGAGTGGCCAATTCATGTTCAAGCTGGAAACGACGAGCAGTGTTTTGTTGACTGTAGACCTTCTTCAGGTAAGTCCACATCTGAGCTGCAGTCTGAGAAGATCGAAGGTTCAAGATGATGTTGGGTTCAACAGAGCCCAAAATCCACGCCATAACTTGTGCGTCCTTGACTTCCCACTTGGCGTGTCGGTCTTTGTCTTTGTCTTTGTCAGGAGCTGAGTTACTGCCATCAACATGTCCCCACAGCTCCTTACCTTTGACGAAAATCCTGAAATGAAACGCCCAAGCAGAGTAGTTCTTGCCATTGAAACGAATCAAAGAAACATCAGACTTATCGGAAGACATGAGGTCAAGATAACTTGAACAAGAATAACCGAGACTGAGAAACTTGAGAGCACGAGACAGATGGAAATTTAGAGCTATAGCTCTGATACCATGACAGTTTAGAGTCTTTTTGAAAAAGTCTGCCTTTCTTCATTGACAATCGCCCATTATATAGGTAGATTACAAGCTATTTAGGGAAGGAAATACAAGCTGATCTTCAGCCCCTACCATATATACATCTATCTAAATATACCGTACAGCTAATATATCCTAATTAAGAAAGGAATAAATCTGTACAATCATAACTGCCATATCAGTCAAAGCTGTAAATCTGCTGGCATTAAATGTGTATATATTAGCTGTAAATCTGCTGTGTAGATTGATATTTTCCTTTGACACTGAGCACCTAGGAATAATTCTCTTCTCCAAGCTAAGCAGTAAAAGGTCTGGATTCTTGGAAATCATCGATGGCTTCATATTCAATTTATTCATGAAGAAAGACATCACCTTATGGATCTTCTTCACCGAATTAATCATACACATGGGTTGCTTTCTGACTGCTGAATAAATCTCATCTTTTGACAAACCTAAACTTCTATAGGTTTCCAACTTCTGCTCCCACAATGCCTTACTCATCCTTGCCATGGTACAAACAG
Organism: Prunus fruticosa; assembly: GCA_018703695.1. Taxonomy (NCBI): domain Eukaryota; kingdom Viridiplantae; phylum Streptophyta; class Magnoliopsida; order Rosales; family Rosaceae; genus Prunus; species Prunus fruticosa. Next base: position 25,406,421 of record CM031921.1, on the reverse strand, counting down.
CTAGCGCAAATAGCACTTCGTTGGGATCAAATCCCAACTCTTTAACATCACCAATAATCTCACTAACTCTAGAACCCCTCAGAAGCAACGTTCTTGGATTAATTAAGAACATTTTCACAATAAGTGACTCAGGTACACCATGGCTCCTAAAGATTGATACGTTCGGGTCAAGTACCTTTCCCAAATTAAATTCAAGCATCCGGTGGCATCCCTTTATAGCCTTCGAGGCACTCACATCACGGCCAAGAAACCGCATAAGCGCTTGAACACTTGGAATGATGTGGTTTTCAAGGCTCCTTGTTAGAACATAAGGCTCATTGGATACAATTTTGGCAATGTGAAGCTCTGAAAGCCCCAAAGATTTCAAAAACTCGATCTTTGGCTTTATAGTCTTCTTTGCATCGTATATAAACAATTTAGGAAGCCTCATGGTCAAGTTTTTTATATCCTTTTCACTGAAACCATGACTTCTAAAGAGCTCAAACACCGTTTGAGCATCACTCTCAAGCACTCGTGGGTGTTTACTAAGCATTTTGGCAAGGCTAGCGCCTAAAAATCCCAAAGACTTAAACAACTTCATATTGGGCCCAAGTTTAGTGTCTAAATCAGCTAAAAGCAATCCTGGACGTTTCGTGATTAGGTTTTTTATATGGCTCTGAGTTAACCCGTGAGTTTTAAACAGGCGCAGAACTGAGTCAGGGTTGTGTGTGGCTTCAATCCGGAGCTTCTTGGCAAGTGAAATTGCCGATTCTGAGGACAACCCACATGATTTTTGGAGGTAAGAGACCGTAAAAGATTGTTGGTCTGTTAAATTCGAGAGCACTTTGATGGGTTTGCTAATGGAGGTTGAAAACAAGAAGTAGCCATGGCTGAATGGAAATGGTGAAGCTCTTTGCTTTTGTTTTGTGCAGACAAAACGAAGCATTGGATTGAGAAGTAAAAGCTTGAATATTGGTTTACCTGGATTGTAAATGCAGCTCTATTTGAATGCTACCGATGTGCTTGAAGCATTGCCTTCCCCTTTCTCCCTGTGCAGTGCCGTTGGCTACCCTAATTGGGTTACAAAACATTGATCTGCACTTCGAGCTTTTCAGTGTTTTCACTGAACACGACGGATGTAACGACGTGTCATTTATGGTTGCATTGTCAACGACGCAACGACGTGATATGGCTTAGCCCATTTGAATGTATGTGGGCCTGTGGTTGAAGATTTGAGAGGTTCGGGTATTGAGTTTCCAGTCGGGCCTGAAGCCACCATTTATATCAAGTATGGTTTTCATGCCCCACCTCCCACTGCTCACCAAATTTCACCTTAGCTGAGTAATGTTTTAATAAAATTAAAAAAAAAATTACAAAGTAAAGTGGAATTGGATTTGGACCGGATTGGAGTTGCATCCAAGCAAATTTTTACGGGTTCTAGTTTTATAGATGAAATTTATAAGATACATACGTTGGATTGTTATCTAATAAGTTCAGTCCTAACATTTATAAGTTCACCAAATAAGATTTATCAGTCTAAGTCACCAAATGCGGCCTAAAAACCTCTATTATAAAGAGATGGACCAAGAACACTAGTTAAGAAACCAAAAATGAAATTAAATGAAGTAAGTGGGTGCCATTCATGAAAGAGTTGGATTGGATAGGGAAATTTTTGGCCCTATTGTATTGGATAATGAAATGGGTAAGGTATTGAACTTGTCCCAACTTTGGAACCTAGTAGGATTGGGTTGTATAGGTCACCTTCTCGAGGGTCGGACCATTTGCCCCAATCACTTGGGTATGTGTGTATGGAGGAGAGGAAGTCGTTTTCCTCCTTGTCCTCAATGTTATCGTGTCTTTATCATGATTATATAAAATGTCATACCTTCTCAACAATAACACACACTTTAAAACATGTAAAAGGCAACTTTGTTGGTTGCAATGTTACATGTTCACGAGTTCTAATTGCTATCCATGCATATAAAAGAAAAGGGTCCAATGCCATTGCCATAACAACAAAATAAAGATGAAAATGAACGTTGGGTTGTGTGCGAAATCTATAGTTTATCTGTGGCGCAAATATTATACAAGTATCGAGAGAATACTAAGTGATCAATGACTTTCTACGTACGTATATCATCTAATAAGTTTTCTATTTTATTAAAAATACGTGAATTAAATATCATAAAATTAGTCACTTTAAGTCCATTGTATATAAGGTGGTCAATCACTTTCTACATGGAACAACAAAACACACAAAGTATCAAAATATTAGTAATCTCAGTCCAAGTGTGGAGAGAATACTAAAGTGTGACATTTGTTACATTAGAAAAACGCAATTAGATTTGTTCCATTTGGGTTGATTCGATTCATTATCTTTAAAAATCAAAAGTAATATAGTAAATAAAAAAGTTAAAATAATATTAGAAAATAAAATATACACGTGGCTCCATCAAACTGGAGAGAAATTCTTATGCGACGTGGATAATATTTTTTGCTATCTTCACTAGAAAAAAGGTTTTTTCGCCAAACCGGTCCTATAGTCCCAAAACCCTGACGTGGCAACCAAACCACCTAAATACTCCCTTTTTTCCTTCACGAAAGAATTACAAGTCCCTATATAGGTTCCCGAAACCGACAAATATCAACGTTACGTAGCGCCAAATCATGACGGCACATTCTGACTCCCAAAATCAACGCCTCAGTTGAATTATTCGAGTCCCTCTTTCCACAGTGACCGGAACTCACGGTAAAGCCACGTAGGCGCAGCACGAAGTGTCGTAGCCCGCCACCGCAGCATGCTCCATGGCTCAGTAACCGGCTATTCCGGTCTCTCATTGCCCCCGCCCTTTATATATTAAAAAGGGCCCTCTGTAATCGCATCTCTGTGCTCTGCTCACTTAACACACTCACTCTCTCTCTCAGTCTGCCATTTATCTCTCGAAGCTTCTTATCCAATCTGCTGCTATGGGTAACGATTTTGATAATATTATCCGATTCTTTTTTATTTTCGTCCCATTTTTATTCGATTTAAATTATACTCGACCTTGAACTGATCTCAATTGTTTATAATTTTTATTTTACAGGGAAGATCAAGATCGGAATCAACGGTATTTTCCATTTTCCCGCTTTTTTTTCTCTTCTCAATTTGATGCATGTGGGATAATTTTTTTATTTATGTTTTTGTATTATTTTTGAAAATTAGGATTTGGAAGGATCGGAAGGTTGGTGGCCAGAGTGGCCCTGCAGAGAAATGATATTGAACTCGTCGCCATTAACGATCCTTTCATCACCGGCGACTACATGGTATTATTTCTTCTTTTTTTCCTTTGTATTAAAAATTTTCATGTTTTTCTTTTCTTTGAATGATCATGATCATGAAAAGATATTTTATCAGAGTTTTTAGCCGTCAGATTAGTTAATCAAGTATGGGTTCTGCTTTTGTGTTTTTGGTGGAAAAGGTTTACATGTTCAATTATGACACTGTGCACGGTCGCTGGAAGCATAACGATGTCAAGCTTAGGGACGCAAACACCCTTCTCTTTGGTGACAAACCCGTCTCTATTTTTGCTGTCAGGTATATTATGCAATCCGCGGATAAATTTTATATTCCATTTTACCAGTAATGATACAAGTAGATACAAGAATTATTTCTTAAATAACTCTGCTTCTGCATCACTTTTTTTAGGAACCCGGATGAGATCCCATGGTCTGGGAGCGGAGCTGAATATGTTGTCGAGTCAACCGGAGTTTTCACCGATAAGGAAAAGGCTGCCGCCCATTTGAAGGTTTACAACTTATATTTGGTTTCAACTTTGCTTGCTTAATTATGTTATGTGATATCTACATAAGCTGTCATTAGTTTTCGTTGTTGGGATTGCTTTATTTTGTTTGAGTTTTTAATTCTTGGTTTTCAGTCTAGCTTCGATCTATGCTTATGGGCTTCTTGAAGGATTGGAAGTAATATGATCTTAATTTTGCAACTCTGTGGAATTTGGAATGTGGTATTTTTAACGTACAGAATGTGATTGGTAGGTTATCTCAGTGTCAAAATTGTGTTTGTTATCGGGTGGTTATGGTGGGGGATAGCATGTAATTCCTCAAGTTTATGATGAGCCTTCCGTGTTTAGTCTCGAGTATTGAAGTTAGGAGTTGGTGCATGCTAGAAATTGGTTTGTTTACTGATTTATGATTGCTCTCCCAGACATGATTTCGGGGATTCTCTTATGTTTATCTGCCGTTTTCTTGGGTAAATGTATTGTGGTCATGTGTGGTTAGTTGCCTTAGTGTATTTTCTTTGTTCTACTATCAGGGTGGAGCGAAGAAGGTTATCATATCAGCTCCCAGCAAAGACGCTCCTATGTTTGTTGTGGGTGTCAATGAGAAGGAATACAAGCCAGATCTTAATATTGTTTCCAATGCTAGTTGCACGACCAACTGCCTTGCTCCCCTTGCAAAGGTTCATATCTATCTGATTTTATATGGTGATGTGTAAGGCATTAGTTGATGGTAGAGTTTGATGTCTTACAGTAATATTCTTGTATTATTTTGCAGGTCATTCATGATAGGTTCGGTATTGTCGAGGGTCTGATGACCACCGTTCACTCCATTACTGGTGGGTTCTTTGTTGTAGTTTGCTTTGCAATTTTTCAGTTTTTCGTCCATGTTTCAAGCGTTCTTTTTGCTTTTCCGTTTTCTATGATTCAGCCACCCAAAAGACCGTCGATGGACCTTCTTCTAAGGATTGGAGAGGTGGAAGAGCTGCTTCATTCAACATCATTCCCAGCAGTACTGGAGCTGCAAAGGTAAAAAATGCATGTGATGGTTTATTTAGACCCTCCCATATATGATATTCTGGGCTTCTTTGTTTTTTGTTTCAATAGTTGATTAGTTCTTGACTGTTTGTACTCATAGTTCTGTAACTCATTATGTATCTTGGCTTGCGAAGGCTGTTGGTAAAGTGCTGCCTGATCTGAACGGAAAATTGACGGGAATGGCTTTTCGTGTTCCTACTGTTGATGTCTCAGTGGTTGACCTTACCGTGAGGCTGGCAAAGTCAGCTACTTATGATGAAGTCAAAGCTGCCATCAAGTAAGAGTAGAGAATAGTTTTCTTGTTAATATTTTAGATAGTTCTTTGTTTAACCAATTTATTTTGCGGTCAGGAACTTTTGGTGGATTACAAAATCTTATCAAAACTGTGTCTTGATAATGTTATCTGCTTGATTTTTTTGTTCTCTTTCACTTTCTAATATATTTTATGGTTCACAGGGAGGAGTCTGAGGGAAATCTGAAGGGAATCTTGGGTTACACTGAAGATGACGTGGTTTCCACTGACTTTGTGGGGGACAGCAGGTACATGGGAATATGACTTATTCCTTTAAATGACAGTACATAATTTTGGAGATGAAATGGCCATACATTTGGGACGTGGGCCTTTCTGTAAGATATGAATGAAACATGGTTTCTGATAGTGATTGATAGAAATTCTGTGTCGAATCCTTATCTCCATTGTTTTTCACACCTGTATCCGTAATATAACACTAAAACGGAGGTGGTTTTTCTTTATTTTAATTGTGCAGGTCTAGTATTTTTGATGCAAAGGCCGGAATTGCTCTGAATGATAACTTCCACAAGTTGGTCTCATGGTACGACAACGAGTGGGGATACAGGTAATTAAACACAACCAAGTCTCAAATTCAATCTCACATGACATTCTTCTAGATGATCTACTCCTTCGGCCTGGTGGCATCGTATTTTATGCTCATAGGTTTGGTAATTTTCTGTGTTCTCATTTTGTTTGCTTTGATGCTATTGCAGCTCCCGAGTCGTCGACTTGATTTCCTACATCGCATCCGTTGATCATGCTTAGGCAGTAAGACTAAGACCGCTTCTGTATCGGATGCAGTGTGTTACCGGAGTTATGCATATCGGTGTAGCCTTCATGTTAGTCAGTAGTAAAGGCAGTGTGCAAAAATAAGACGAATAACGCGGAATAGTGGTAGTTATTTAGGTTTCGGTGTGATCAGGGGTGGTGAGTTTCTCCCCATGTGTGTGTTTTAAAAGATGGACTTGAGATTGTTCTGTGCCTGATTATGTTCTTCACTTTATATCCCATTGGCTCAGACATTTTCATGTTTTATAACTCTCTCCCTCCCTCTCTCCCCTCCAAAATCCAGAAGGGGACTCTTCCATTCTTCCTCAGAATTTCATTTTTAAAAATGTTTAAACGAGTTTGAAACAAACACCACCTTTCCTCGATTTAAAAGCAATTGACTTTTATATACACAGAGGATGCAACACGTGTACAGAATCTGATGGTAGTTAGTTACGACCCTATTCAATCACGATTTATATTTAGAATTACATGTTAAGGAGACAAACAAAACAAACATTTTGTTTTGGTTCGCCCAAACAGGATGGAGAGGATTGAATTCTGGGTGTCAGTTTACACGTCAAACCTACTCAAAATTATGTTTTCAAATGTTTGTTTCTTTTCAATTAGCTGTATGCCTCGTTTGGTGAATCGGCCTAACCTGGACCTAAATGTTTTTAAAAATTGAACTAGTGTCACAGTCGTCCGGTGAATCCATAAATGATGGGGTCGAACTTTTTAAATAGACAAAAATTTAATATATTGTGTCTTATGTATCACATCTAGAAGAGTAAGACTCGTGATAACTTGGACTCTATTCGAAATCAGTTTAAAATAAGCTATCAAACGAGACATAAGACACTTTGAATAAGAATTATAAACTTAAGGCCCTATTTGGTGGGCTGGCTCAGACTAGTTAGGATGGGCCTTTTAAAAATCATTGATGGGATTTTGGGAAGTTTTTCAACGGAAGTTGATGTATAATTGTTGGGAAAAAAACGTGTTTTTTAAGGAAAGTCTAGACTAGATACCTTCCCAATTCAGAAAACAAAGAGACTAGATACATTCCCTCCTCTTGCAAGCCCTTATTGGTTTTTTCATTCACTTTATGCCACGTGTATGTTCACTTTATGACAAATGTGTATAAGTAGAATACACGTGGTATAAAATGAACGAGGAAGACAAGAAGGGAAATAATCTAGCATTCCTTCTTATGCATTTTGTTTCCTGTTTGATTTTAGCTTGCTTCTTGTTAATTAAGATTTCCCTCTTTTTTTTTTTACATACAATCGATATTAAGATAGGGGTACTTGAACACAGGACCTAGAAATACGGGAATAGCAACTTTTAACCACTTGAACTTCAAACTCCCTGCTAATTAAGATTTCCATTTTGGCTTATGACTTTCCACCATGAACTCGACAAATTTATATTAAGGTAATGTTAGTACCAAACAACCCAAAGAGTTAGAATTGTAAATTTCAAAACCGGCAAGTCAAAATAATTCACCTGTGATTAAAAGGAGTTATTTGAGTAGATCACCCTAAATTCTTCCGTTCAAATTTGCAAATAAAGGATTCAAACTAATAAAAAAAATTGACTAATTCACACGCAAATTGACAAATGCAACAATCCGTCAAAATAGTAACAAAAAACAAGGCCGTCAAAATATTAAAATAAATATGTAAAAAAGAAAATATAAGAAGAAAAAGGCCCGTCAAGGAAATATTAAAAGATGGAAATTAATGCCCGGCCCAATCCACGTGACTGCTTAACTCATAGTCCGTATCATAACAGCTCCGTCATTCAAATTCTGCTTAATTTTCGATCTATCCGCCAATCTTCCCCTCCACATTAACCCCTTTTAAACCTCTCTCTCTCTCTCTCTCTCTCTCTCTCTCTCTCACTCCCACATCACCTTCTCAGCTACCTCGTGAGCTCTCTCTCTATCTCTCTTTCTCTTTCTCCGTATCTGAAATCCATCGTTTTCTTTGACAATGCTCAAATTGCTTACCTTCAAACCCTAGATTTCACCTTCCTTATATAAATCAATCTATTTTTATTATAATTTCTCTGTATTAAATTTCTTTTTTTGGTTCAATTTGTATCGCGAATGGCGACCTCGGCGTTCAAATCAACGACGAAGCGGACACCGATCGGAGCATCCAAGGCTCCGGCCGAAGACTCGGCTTCATCTAATCGGAAGTCGTCCCACCGGCGCTCCCGGAGCCTGAGCTGCTTCTCGCGCGGGTTACCGGAACGGACGCCGACGGGTGAAGACTTCGATGACAATCCGGCTCCCAAAGGAAGGTTCGTGAACACGGTCAGGGGCTCTGGCTTCCCGGAGATCAGCCTCGACGACCTCGCCATCGAGCTCTTCGACGCCTCCGGCGACCGAGGCCGCTCGGTTGCTCGTGGTTCCGAAGCTACACCTACTTCCAGCGCGTCGCAGAGACGAGGGAGGTCGGTTTCGAGGCACAGCTCGAGAGTGGGTGGTGGTGGTGATGTAAGGGGCAGTGCGAGTAATAATTCAGGTGGAGGAAGGGTAATTTCGGAAAGTAAGGGGAATTCGAGGCCAAGGCGATCGGTTTCTGTTGCTCGGTATCAGATGAGCGATTCCGAGGTGAGAATTGGTGTCTTTCTCCTTTTATTTTCCCTTTGCGTTTAGATTTTTTATCATTTTAATGCACATAGTTAAAAACGTTTGGATAATAGATACTATTGCTTTATGTGCTTAAAAAAATATGCTATTGCAAATTAGCATAAACTACTGCTCAGAGAACCTTGCAAACGACAATTTGAATGTGCAATGAAAGATCTTTTAGCCTCATTACATGGACTGTAATGCTATTCAACAATAGAGAGAATTGGGATTTATGACATTGATATAATATATTAATCCTGCACTGTTGAATTAAACAATTCATGTTAGCTATGTCAGATTAGAGAAATTCCCCAACTCATTTATTTGTTGCTTTATTTTGTATTTGAAATGGCAGAGTGATCTAGACCACAGCCAGAATCGCAGCACTGCTAAGTCAAAGAACTTCAGTAGTGCAAACAACCAGACACCCTTGTCCCGCAAGTCAACAGATTCAAATTATAGACAAGGGTTGAGAAGATCTCTTAGCCAGAAAGATTTTAAGTGCCATGATGGTTACTCTGTAAGCCTTTCTCCATTTATTGTGGCCTATATTGTTTGAAATTTTGTCTATTATTATTTGAATTTGGTATCACTGAGTTGCTCCTGGACAGACCATTTCTGATGGTTGGGGTTGAACTTCTTGAACTTTGATATTTTCTTATTCTGTCATTTACTGTTTTTCCGTTAGACTAGTTTTCAGAAGTGAACTATGTTTTGAGATGATTTGTTTGGGCCTTTCAGAGCCAGTCTTCGGTCGTAACTGATGATGAGGGGAGGGATGCTTATTCGAACAAAAATGGGGTTGAGAAGACTATCCGAGCTGTGTATTCAGAGAAAAAGGTTCACTTTTTAAAACTTTGTGTTATGAGAACCACCTCAGTTTAGTTCTTTTATCTTAGTCGTTTCTTTTTTATTTTCTTGTCACCCTTTAGGCAGAGCACCCTGTTGGTAATGATGTTAAAAGTGGATTTTATGAAGCAATGCGGAAAGAACTTAGACATGCTGTGGAGGAAATTCGGACAGAACTTGAACTTGTCTGTATTATAGTGTTCTTACATCTTTGTTGCCGATTCATTTTATCTCTGTTCTGTGATTTTAGAATTTTCTGCTTCTGTCTTATGCTTCCTAAACTTGGTTCCTTTGTTATCTTATTCAGGCAAATGGGAAAACTAAACCCACTGTTTCAGCAGCTGGTGATTTACGTTCTAACAGTAAAGATGTACTTCAGGCAGTTTCTTCAATCAGGAAGAATTACTCTTCCAAATTGGAACAGGTATTAATAATCTTTATTATTCTACTTTGCACCATTTGAAGAATTTTGGCTACTGATTATCGGTTTTTATTTTTTGATGTATTGACAGTCAGAAAAACGAAAACAAGATTTATTAGCTGAAATAGTACTGGAGGAACAACATAGTAGGGAGCTCTCTAAGATTGTCAAAGAATTGCTTCCTGAGCCAAAGAACATTGTTGGTGCAGACAAACCATTACGAACCAGAAGGGTACCATTCTGTCTGATATTTGCATGTTACTTTGTTTGTCTTAGAATTTTCATTTTTTTTTTCCTCTGAGGGATTGGTAAGTTGATTCTGTGACTTTGTAAATAACTTCTGCATTTCACTTTTGCAGAGGAGTAATGACAGAGGTAGGGTTTCTAAGCGACTGACTGAGGAGGCAGAAAGATATATTGAGGACTTCATTTCAAATGTTGAAGACACAGATATATCATCTATTGATGGAGAAAGGAGTGATACAAGTTCGAGTATAGGCGGAATAACAAAGACCGAAACTTTTCAGAATCCAGCTATGTCAACTCCTCTTCCTGTTGCAATGGATGGGGTTGTACTGCCTTGGTTGCAGTGGGAGACTAGTAATGATGCTACTCCTATCGGATGCAAGAATAAGACTGAGCCACCAGGGATCCCAAGTATTCTACGATGGGATAATACTGCTCAGGTAATACACGCTTGTTAACCTTACTAGCATTATCTTCATTCATGGTTTTCTGTTCTTGTAATCTTGTCTCATTTTTCTTTAAAATTTGTTTTGCAGGGAGTGATCAGTGCGCAAGAGCAAAGTAATCAATCGGCTAGCAGCCGCGGAAGTTGGAGCCCTGGAATAATTGATGCCCTGTCAATTAACATCATGGAAGATGCAGGAAGTAAAACTGGAGGATCTGGTAGTTATGAGTGCCAATCACGCCTCAGTGGATCAACCGGTTCGCGCTTTGACATGGAAGAGTATCTCCAGCTTAAGAAGAATGATGATTTGCTCTTAGAAAGGTTGAAGCAACAACAGAGAATTAGTTCCGGTGGTCTCCTGCTATGTAATCGAATGCTTTTTTAGCATAAGTTGTTTCTCTCAGGATGCTTTCACTCCGTTGTAAACCACAGTAATATCTTTGTATAGAATTTTCATTTTGCTTTACTCAGTTGTTCAGGTAGCAATTGATTTCTAACCAATACAACGTTTGATTGCATCAGATAAACTACATAAAAAGTGTTTTCAGTTTCAGATATAAAATTCCCGAATTTTGCAATAGATTCAGAGTTTTTGTTACGAATGTTAGGAACAATCGCCCACGTGGTGTACTTAGGAGAGAGAGGCACGTAAAGTGCACCAACAGTGGTTGACACCTCAGATTGTTTAATGCATATGACTAAAAAGAGATTTAAACTTGCAACAAACGCTTGGATTAAGTCATGCATCTCATCTTCTAAAACAGTTTAGTTTCCGTCTTTGTTTCCTTTGAGGAAAGATCTTCGCCTAATAATTAATTATAATGCGGTCCTACATATTTCAAATCAAAATTCTCGATGGAAAAGGATTAATTAAAAAATTTAAATATTTTGGAACAAGAATTTTAGTCGCACAATGACTCTATCCGAACAACTTTCAGTAAAAATCAATCAAGATTAACCGAATTTGATGGTGTGTTTCTTACAGTAAAAATCAAAAGGTTAAAATCAGACGTTTCAAAAATATATGAGCAATCAATCAGACGGCTGAAATTTGTTCAATCAATATGAAAGTCCAAAGTAAGAAAGGAAACAAATTCAAGAGTCTCATAATCCAATTACGTATCTATCTCAATACGGAAAAAGGAGTTTATCTTGTGTTATAACTTATATATAGCTGCCATTGTGAACTGAACTTGTGATATTTGAACCTGAAAAAGATGGAACAAAGTCAAGAAACAAAAGATATCAATGACTGGCTTCCCATCACAAAATCAAGGAACGCGAACTGGTGGTACTCTGCTTTCCACAATGTCACTGCCATGGTTGGTGCTGGTGTGCTTGGCCTCCCCTATGCCATGTCTCAACTTGGATGGTAAGTAACCCACGCAAGCTTTCGTTATATTCGTTTTCGTGTTCAATACGATGTTGTTTTGAGGTTTTTATTTTTATACAAATGATATTACCACTTGACCTACAAGCTCCTTTGATAAGCGTTACGGGTTTAGAAAGGGTAATATTAGTACCAAAAAGAAAATATTGAAGGAAGATACTTTTCCCAGCTAATGAATTATGTGTTTGTTGTCATATTCATGTATATAGAATTTCAGCATGATAAAATTATACATACTTTTACAGCAATGTACTGAATTGGGTTTGGTGTATTATGGGTTTAAGCCACATGCTTTCACTAATATGTTCAAGATGACGATATTACGAGGGGTTAAATAAACCACTTGACCTACAAGCTGCTTTGATAAGCGTTACGGGTCTATAAAACATATTATTAGTACCAAAAAGAAAACATTGAAGGAAGATACTTTTCCCAGCTTATGAATTATGCGTTTGTTGCCATATTGATATGTAAAATTTCAGAATGATAGAATCATATATATACTTTTATAGCATTTTACTGAATTGGGTTTGGTGTATTAGGGGCCCTGGAGTTGCTGTGCTGGTTCTTTCATGGATTATTACTCTGTACACCTTATGGCAGATGGTAGAGATGCATGAAATTGTGCCTGGGAAGAGGTTTGATAGGTACCATGAATTGGGGCAGCATGCCTTTGGGGAAAAGCTTGGGCTTTGGGTTGTGGTGCCCCAACAATTAATGGTTGAATGTGGAGTGTGCATAGTTTATATGATTACAGGTGGCAATTCCATCAAGAAGATTCATGATACTTTGTGCCCTAATTGCAAATCTATCAAAACCACCTACTTCATCATGATCTTTGCCTCTGTCCACTTTGTTCTCTCTCACCTCCCTAGCTTAAATTCCATAGCTGGTGTTTCCCTTGCTGCTGCTGTTATGTCCTTGAGGTACATATTTCTTTTTTTTTTTTTTTTTTTTTTTTTTAAAGATATAGGAAACTGCTTTTGCTTGATGAATCTTTAAGTGAACATTATTTCAGCAAGGGTGCTTTTGCAAGTGCTTCTGTTAAAAGTGAGTTTAGTTCATCAAACACTTTTATTAGGAGTGCTTTGTTGGAAGCACATAAAGAAAATCATTAAAAATCCAGAAAAACCTCTTAAATAGGCCCTAAGATTCATCAAGAGAGCTTGTTCCAAGTGTTCTAGTGTTAAATTATAAAGTTCAAATTCTGTCTCGCTACAAATTAATCTGCAAAATTTGGTTTTAGTCAATGTTGTTTTTAATTGTGAACTATTCCACAGCTACTCTACCATTGCCTGGACAGCTTCTGTGCACAAAGGGGTTGATCCACAAGTGCAGTATGGTCCCAAGGCTTCAAGCACTGCAGGAAATGTGTTCAACTTCTTTAGTGCTTTGGGAAATGTAGCTTTTGCTTTTGCTGGGCACAACGTGGTTTTGGAGATTCAAGCAACAATTCCTTCTACACCAGAAAAGCCTTCCAAAAAACCCATGTGGAAGGGTGTGTTTATTGCTTATGTTGTGGTCGCATTGTGCTATCTCCCTGTTGCTCTGATCGGTTACTGGGTGTTTGGAAACAACGTCGAAGATAACATCCTCATATCGTTGCAGAAGCCTCGTTGGCTTATAGCTCTTGCTAATTTCTTTGTTGTTATACATGTCATTGGAAGTTATCAGGTACAATACTTATTTAAATTTATCATCTGCATAAAAATTTGTTGATTTTTAGTCGTCTTCTACTTCTTCTTCTTCTGTTTTCTTCATGGATAACAAGTTTTGGCAATGCATTTATGTAGGTCTTTGCAATGCCAGTGTTTGACATGCTGGAATCATTTCTAGTAACAAAGATGAAATTCAAGCCATCTATGTTACTTCGCTTCCTAACACGAACCACGTTTGTTGGTAATTAGCATTTCCCCTTCTTAACTTATTTACTTAATCCCTGCATTCTAACATTGTTAGAGATGCGATCAACAACGTGATAGTTTTATTTATTAACCATTAATACTCATATTTCCGAATGCAGCATTCACCTTGTTCATTGGAATCACATTCCCTTTCTTTGGTGGGCTTCTCAGTTTCTTTGGAGGGTTTGCGTTTGCTCCCACATCATACTTTGTAAGGAACCATATATATGATCATACTGCATTAGATTCTTAAACAGCAAGAGGTCCTGCAACTCAAATGTAAATTAAAACATCTAAACTTTTCTTCTTTTTATTGCATTGCAGCTCCCTTGCGTCATGTGGCTTGTCATCTACAAACCAAAGAAGTTTGGCCTTTCTTGGTGGGCTAATTGGGTAAGCTCTCAAGAAATTGGTTTGCATGTCTTTTTTTCTTCTTTCCATTTTTACAGCTACTAATTTGATGCAGTTTTTTTTTTTGTTTTTTGGTTTCAAATGATAGCTCTGCATCATAGTTGGAGTGTTATTGATGGTTTTATCTCCAATCGGGGCATTGAAGAACATCATACTTCAAGCCAAGGACTTCAAATTCTACTCTTGAGTATTGACAAGTTGCAAGAAGGGAGAATCCAAGTTCAAATTTACATAACAGATTTTGTAATTAGTTTTTGGCTGATGTGATGATATAGGTTACAGCCATGGCTGATGGGTTAGCTATTATCCTTTACTTGTTTTTAGGGTTTAAGGTTAGCTATTATCTCTCTGCATATCCTTTCACTTGTTTTTAATAATGGGACCTGCTTTGTTTATTCAGCAGCATATGTTCATAGCTTGCCTGTTTGCTGGATATGCACAGAGAGAGAGAGAGAGAGAGACTCAATCTAAATATCAGTCTTTCAATTATTGGTTTTCAATCAGTTACTGGATTTTCCAAATATCAAATGCATGATCTAAAAGCATAATACTACATTTATCATACTTATGTTCATATAATCACTGCCATACATCAACTAAAGTTCACAAATTTTTGGTACTACTAGTGATATAGTCATGTGAATTTTCACGTAAAAAGTGGATAAATGTCTAAAATCTGCGAGATTATCACAAAATAGAAAATGATTGTATCATAAATCGTGCTACATGTATGTATACTCATGTGAACATCTGACCGTAGCATTCTTCTTGTATCGAAACGATTAGCCGATGTAAGCCCCACTTTATATAAGTTTGACGCACTTCTATTAAAGCTGTGATATAAAAATAGATTGTTAACTGAGAAAATAGCATAATGGGATTTTTTTATAAATAAACTATTTAAAAAATTAATTAATTAAGACAAAGAAAAATAAAAAATAAAAAACTTTATCCACTCAACAAATCCAAAAGAACAGTCTTTCACTCTGAGCTTCGACTCTCACATGCACTCCCTCCTCAGTCACTCTCACAGCAATGCAAGTCCTCCAAACCCCTCACCAATTCTTCACCTTCCCTAAAACCTTAAACCCTAACCCCAAACCCCACCCCAAGCAGCTCCACCACCACCTCCAATGGCGTCCCCTTAGCTTCTACAAACCCAGGGCCTTCAGCTCAGACGAGTTCCCAGTCGACGAGACCTTTCTCGAGAACTTCGGCCCAAAAGACAAAGAAACCGAAGACGAAGCCCGAAAGCGCAACTGGGTCGAGCGCGGGTGGGCCCCATGGGAGGAGGTCCTCACGCCCGAGGCCGATTTCGCGCGAAAAAGCTTGAACGAAGGCGAAGAAGTCGCTCTCCAATCCCCAGAGGCCATCGAAGCCTTCAAAATGCTCAGACCGAGTTACCGCAAGAAGAAAATGGAGGAAATGGGCCTAACCGAAGACGACTATTATCGCAAACAGTTCGAGATCAAAGGCAACATACCGGAGCCGTTGAAGACGGTTTGGGCCGCCCCGCTGGTCGTCCGACACGTGCCACCGAGGGATTGGCCGCCGAGAGATTGGGAGGTTGATAAGAAGGAGCTAGAGTATATAAGAGAAGCGCATAAGTTGCAGGCAGTGAGGGTTGGATTGGATGAATTGGAGAGAGAGGCGACGACGGAGACTGATGATTTGTGTTTGGATAGATATAAGGTGTTCTTGAAGCAGTACAAGGAATGGGTCGCTGCGAATAAGGATCGATTGGAAGAGGAGTCGTATAAGGTCTGCAAAGATTAAAGCTTTTTATCTCATTGCGTTTTTTGGTTATTTGTTGTTGTTAATTCGTTACCTATTTGCATTATTTGTTTTTGAATTGCTTGGCTTAAGTTAGTCTCAAGCACATTTCAGTATAAAATTGGAAACTTGGTGAAAAAAATATTAATTGGAATTAATTAATTCTTTAAGTTCGATAATTAGTAATTAGTTGAATTTGGCCATAAATTATGCTTCTTCTTTTCTTCAATGACATACAGTATGACCAAGATTACCATCCGGGTAGGAGGAAGAGAGGCAAGGACTACAAAGAGGGCATGGTATGATGGCTTTGTGATTTTTCGTTTTGTTCCCCCCTCCCCTCCCCCTCCATTTTGGTTTTACTTGAATTACCCAAACATGTTGACATTGGTCTTCATTTTTCTGTGCAGTATGAACTTCCATTTTATTACCCCGGACAGGTAAGTAATTTACTTTATTTATAGCGTTTCTGGAAGTGAACTTTTAAATCTCACCCAAAGAATGTTGAGATGATCATCCTTACAGGATAATTATGTTTCATTTACACGTAACATGATATGTTGTATAGACCATTTCATTATCAGATCCATTAGTCCAGAATTCTTAAAAGTAAGAACTGTAACTGGTGTGTCTTTGGTAATATAATGGCTGATGACACAGTGGAAAATGCTAATGCAGATTTGTGAAGGAAAAGTGACAGCTATACATCTATATCAAGGAGCATTTGTGGACATTGGAGGTGTATATGATGGGTAATTATGATTTTTATGCTTGTCCTGTTTAGTGTTACTGAAGTGTTTTTGTAACTGGACGTGCTATATTCATTGCTGGAAGTCTTATCTTCCACTTCCATTTTCAGCTAATATACAGTTAAATTGGAAAGACAAAAAAAATGTTTTTACAAGAGTAAGGATTTAAAAACTGGCAGGTGTATTTCAATGCAAATTTTCCTGCTAGATTCATGTGTGTTGATGTCTGTCAGGTGGGTCCCTATAAAAAATAATGACTGGTACTGGATCCGTCATCACATAAAAGTTGGTATGCCTGTCATTGTTGAAATTCTGGTGAGTTCTGTGCTTCAGTTTCTCTATTTCTATTATTTATTTGCTTCGTATCCTATTTTTCATGGCACAATTGCTACTTACTACTGCTGATTAAGCTTTGTTACATTTCTTGTGGGTTTTTTCTTACTTAAATTTTCTATTGCAGGCAAAGCGAGATCCGTACCGTTTTCGGTTTCCTATTGAAATGCGTTTTGTCTATCCTAACATAGACCACTTGATGTATGTCTTTCTATACTCACAGACTTACAGCTTTCCTCCACCTTCCAATTCTGTTTTGGCATGCTTCTAGTTTCAGATTCTCTTCAGTCTTATTTGCTTCTTAAAATCTAAATTTCCATCGACACTTCCAGATTCAACAGATTTGACTTTTCACCAATATTTCATCGTGATGAGGATACTAATCCAGATGAATTGCGGGTGTGTGCTTTTCCTCTAACATTTCACTTTTTCTACCCTTCTCCTAGATCGATTATAACTTTAGTTTCTTACCTACAGTCATTTTCTTACAGTTCAGCACTCTATGAGCATTTAGGTCTTAGTATTTATATCAGCACGTGCTTATGCGTCTGATCTGGCTTGTTTCACTTTTTAGCGTGATTGTGGAAGACCTCCTGTACCCAGGAAGGATCCAAAAGACAAACCAGTAGAGGAACCCTTATTGTCAAATCACCCTTATGTTGATAAGGTAAATCCTTGATATCTGAAATGTTGTTATGTTGCCTTAAGTTTTTTTTTGTGTGCATGGAAATACTTTCTTTGTCTGGCCCTTCAATTTAATTTGACTTTCCACTTTGACCATTATAGCCATTTGACTTTCATTATTGTCTTGATGCAGTTGTGGCAGATACATGTTGCTGAACAGATGATTTTGAATGATTTGGAGGCTAATCCCGAGAAATATAAAGGCAAAAAACTATCAGAGTTGACTGATACTGAAGAGTTCAATGAAGAAAACAGTGTTGAATATACAAAAGCCTATTATAAGAAAACCTTGATACCAAAAGTGATTCTGGTGAGCATTTCTCCTGTGATATCTTGTTAGATGAATCTATGATATGGCATTTACTTACTGTTCTTCATATTTGTTTGCAGAAAACTAGCGTTAAAGAACTTGACTTGGAGGCTGCCTTTGCTGAGCGCGAGGTCAGCTGTTCCCCCTGCCTGTTACATTTATATTCTTATATTATCTTTGTTCAAGCACTGTATTGAATATTATCACTTTTTGTCTTTCTTTTTTTTTTTTTTTCAGTTTTTCTTTGATGGTTGATGTGAAGATGGGACTGTTGTGTCTTTTCTTTGATGAATATTGTCATGCACTGTCACACTTAATCTATCTGTTTCCGATACTTATGTTATGTGTCTCCATCCATTTTCCACTTATTAAAATGCATTTTTCTGAATATTGATTCTTATATGCTATTGTTTGTTCTAACTTAATATGAAATAAATGTCTGGCTCCCAAACAGTTTTTATAGTTTGGTCGCCATTGATGGTTTTAAAAATGTATGGAGGTTCTGTAGGTTTGATATATAATATTTTCTGAAGTTTAAAATGCTGTGGCCAGCCAGCGATGTATTACCCTCAGATGTTGTGAGTACATGGGATGCATGTATTTGCTCTGACCATAATAATCTTAGCTGAGAAAAGAATGCTATCCCTTTTTGTGATTTGTTTTTATTATTTTCCTGCAGCTACGTAACAGACTAAGAAGGGAAGCAAAAGAGAGAGGAGAGGAATACAAAGTTACTAATATGAGACGTAATGATGAAATGGATGAGTATGACTTTTTACATTGGCGCAGATCCTTTGAGGAAAGAGAAGCTCTGATCAGAGACATAAGCTGGTATTGCCCTCGGTGTTCTTATATTTTTTTACTTTATGTCAGAAATTTACAATCATTTAGGTTTTGGGTACTCCCCCATTGTGGATATTCAATATCAAATGTGTTTTTCTGATTTGACCCTCATGAAATTTCTTGTTTTATTTACTCTAAATTGGGGAGTGAATTGTCCCAAAGTATTTAATTACATAGTCAAACTTTAGCATAGAGGAACCGATGGTCGCCTCGTCTGTGATGAGCTGGTCAGTCACATTATCATGGTTTTGATTCCATAATATGATCAATGCAATTAGACCGGTAATCCTGCAATGTGGTGTGACTTTGCATCATCTTAACTCTCTTCTGGGCTGGCCTATTATGATTTTGAATATCACTTTTGTTTTCTCCCACACAAACCGTGCACATACTAACACATCTGTTATGATTTTCTCTGCAGCCGCAAAGCTCTTGATTTACCACTTGAAGAGCCAGGAAGGTATGTGGAATCCAGTTACTTTGGGAAGGATCAATATGACCCGGCAAACCCTCTGTATCGGTATGACTACTGGGGAGAACCAAAGAACTCAGAGAAGAGCAAGCAAGAGCGGCTGACAGATGCTCATAACAAAGCTATTGTGGGAAAGAGCACTGTTTGGTATGAAATGTCATATGACGATTGCATCAAGCAACGAATGCAAAGAGAAGCTAAGGGAATAAAACCAAGAGAAATCGATGAAGAAGATTCAAGCGGAGAAGACGATGATGATGACGATGACTTTGATTTCAGCTTCTTAAATGAAACCAACGTCGATTTGTCAGACCAGCCTCATGTTAATGGCACCGAATCTTCAAGAATTTCGGATGAAGGCATGTTTGAGGAAGAAGGTCTATAACTGGCACATGGCTCAGGTGGAACAATGTTATATGTACAGTAGTTGGTATAGAAGAGAGGAGCAGAGAGAGAAGCAGAGTTGCCCACGGCTAATCCCATTTTTGTTGCTAGGAGATATCGCATATATAATACATAGTTTCTCAATCTTGTGAGGAATTAGGTTGGTGTCCTGTTAATGCTGTTCATTTCCTATAACCCAAAATTTAAAATTACGGAAAATGTAAAGGACTAGGGGAAGAAACAACAACAAAATTTATGTTGGGAATTACAAATTTGTTACTTTTTCTTTGATGGATTCTTTAGTAGTTGGTCTCGTAACCATTTGATTATTGGAACTTTGAAGCAAGCCTATACTATAGGCTTAAGATTTTCTACCACCACACAAAGAATAACAAGACTTGGATCTTGAACTAATCTTGAACCTTACTAGTAGAACTCGAACCTTTCTTTGACTCGCCAACGTCTATCTCAATACCACATTCTTTCTATTAAGGCTTTGCGGAAATATTCACTATGATAACTATCACTCCCATCAAAAGCGTTGTCTGCGGTTAAAAAAAGAGAGACTCAGATTTTCATTCAAAGCATAAATCCAGATCAGCCATGTCGAGCAACAAACAATAGCAATGCATCAAGCACACTGAACAGCCATGTTGAGCAACAAATAATATCAATGCATCAAGCACACTGAACGGCAATCTTAACCCATAGCCGGCAGTAAGGATACTTAGGATAAACATACCCTTCGATGAGGGGTCGTCATCCTTTGCAAATTCACTTGAGTGAAAATCTGAACGACCAACAACTGTATGAACTCCGTCTAAACCTAAAGGAGGGCTACACGGCCCTTCGATCAATTAAGCTTTGGTCATTTCTCTCTATCTCTCTCAATTTTATAATACCAACTGATGACACGAAATTGAAATAGCTCATTGTGTTTATTCGAGAAATCTACTGATTTGGATACAACCATTTTTAGATGAGATAGCTCACTGTCTGCTCGCATTTGTTTATCAATGATTCTTTTGGATGTTATTTGTTTGTTTATGTTAAAGTGTGTTGTTGTGCCGATAAAAAAAAGAGGGGAAAAAATAGTAAAGGAAGTGTGAAGAACTAGGACGAACTAGTCTAACTACGTTTTTGTAAAATGCAGCCAAAACTGGTGGCAGTGCCAGTGTCTAATGCTATAAGGTTCGTGAATTTGAAGGCACCTCGTTACCCACGCCTTGCTCAAGGGAAGTACTAGGACGAAGTAAGTTTATGTTATTATGATTCAGTATTTTAACCATTCATGAAGTTGTGGATGTGGATTCCGATACGTCCACAAATGCCGTTTACGCTCTTTTAAATGCTCGATTCTCTATTAGCGACATATCTAATGAGGAAACGATGCTGATACTGGTGCGACAAGGGGCTGGAGAAGATGGAATTCTCGAGATGGTTCTGGAAAAGCTTTTTGAGATATTTGGTGGGTTTCAAATCTTGTGTTGCTCCGCTATCTGGTTTCTCATTAAGACCATTGCTAACTTCATGACAGATTTTCAGATCAATTGTTGGCTTCCCATTATGACCACCGCCACCTTCAGGATTGGTTTTCAAATCAATTGTTGGTTTCCCGTTATTTCCACGGCTAGGTTTCAAAACTCCTCCATTCTCACACCCATTAGGAGGTGTGACGACCCCATTTGAGCTCCCCTTCACGAGTTTCTTAGCCTGTTCTTTGTCCTCGCCTACGGCGCCAGAGCGGCTCTTGATGATTGGAATAGGCGACACCCTTTGTGGAGTCGTCGGTCTTAGTCCGGTGTTCAAGTCAGCATTTGCTGGCTGAACCCCCTCACCTAACATTATTCTACACTCTTAAATAGTCACTCGGTCATTTAATGTGAATTGACATCCCTGGAGTCTGCTCCACCTGACATCTTCATTTTCAGCAATAGCAAGCAGTATTTTCTTGAGTCCTCTCTTGAACAATGATTCGCAAAGTCCTAGACAATGATGCTGGAATTCAATGTGGGGAGAATCCTCTATTTATCCATGTTTAACCCAAAAAAAAAAAAAAACGATTACACAAACTCTATATTCTTCCTACCTTTTTTTTTTATATATATATATATATATATATTTTTTCTAAAATTCTTTCGTGACTTAACCTCCAAATACCTCAGAAAGCATTTCCAGAATCTTCTCAGAATTCCATCTTCTCCAGCCCTCTCCGTCGCACAAGTACCAACACTGTTTCCTCCTTCATCACTAGCAACTGTACTTGGTTGTGTTGCTCCGCCATCTAGCTTCCCATTACTAGGACCACCGCCACCTTTAAGACTAGTTTTCAAATCAGCTGTTGGCTTCCTATTATGACTACAGACACCGTTAGTTCACTCATGGTTGGGTTTCAAAACTCCTTCATTCTCACGACCATTAGGAGGTGTGACGACCCATTTGAGCTCCCATTTTCGAGTTTCTTAGCCTGTTTAGTATCCTCGCCTCAGGCGCCGGAGCGGCTCTTGATGACCGAACAAGCAGCACCTTTGGTAGAGCCGTTGTTCCCAGTTTGGTGCTCAAGTCGGCATTTGTTGGCTGAACTCGCTCGCCTAATATTCTTCTACACTCTTGAATGGTCACTTGGTCATATAATGTGAATCGACATCCCACGAGTCTGCTCCACCTGATATCTTCATTTTCAGCAATAGAAAGCAGTGTTTCCCTGAGTCCTCTCTTAAACAAGGATCCGCAAAATCCTAGAACAGTGATGCCTGGAATTCAATATGGGGAGAATCCTATATTTATCCATGTTTGTCACCAAAAAAAAAATTCGATTACACAAACTCTGCATTCTCCCTACCTTTTTTATATATATTTTTTTTTCATTTCTAAAATTTTTCCGTGACTTAACCTCCAAATATCTCAGAAAGCTTTTTTAAAACCTTCTCGAGAATTTCACCATATCTAGCCCCCTCCATCTCACCAGCACCAACACCGTTTCCTCCTTCATCACCAGCAACTGTGATGGGTTGTGTTGCACCTCCATCTGGCTTCCCAATACTATGACCACCACTGCCTTTAGGACTGGTTTTCAAATCAGTTGTTGGTTTCCCGTTGTTACCATGGCCACCGTTAGTTCCTTCATGGCTGTGTTTCAAAACTTCTTAATTCTCACGATCATTAGAGGTGCGACAACCTCATTTGAGCTCCCATTCTCGGGTTTCTTAGCCTGTTCTTTGTCCTCGCCTATTGGGCCAGAGCGGCTCTTGATGATAGGAACGGACGGCACCTTTGGTGGAGTAGTTAGTCCCAGTTTCGGTGTTCAAGTCGGCATTTTCTGGCTGAACCCCATCTCCTAACATTATTATACACTCTTGAATGGTCACTCGGTTATTTAATGTGAATCGACATCCTCCTGGTCTGCTCCACTTGACATCTTCGTTTTCAAAAAAAGCAAGCAGTGTTTCATTGAGTCATCTCTTGAACAAGGATCTGCAAAGTCATAGGACAATGATGCTAGAATTCAATGTGGGGAGAATCCTCTATTTATCCATGTTTGACAAAAAAAAAATTGATTACACTAACTCAATATTCTTCACACCTTTTTTTTCTATATTTTTTTTCATTTCTAAAATTCTTCAATGACTTAACCTCCAAATATCTCAGAAAGCATTTCTAGAACCTTCTCTAGAATTCCACCTTCTCCAGCCTCTTGCGCAACAATACCAACACTGTTTCCTCATTTACCACAAGCAACTGTGCTGGGTTGTGTTGCTCCACCATCTAGCATCCCATTACAAGGACCACCACCGCCTTCAAGATTGGTTTTCAGATCAGCTATTGGCTTCCCATTATGACCACCGCCATTGTTAGTTACTTCACGGCTGGGTTTCAAAACTCCTTCATTCTCACGACCATAAGGAGGTGCGACGGCCTCATTTGAGCTCTCATTCTCGAATTTCTTAGCATGTTCTTTGTTATCGCCTCCGACTCCTAGAGCAACTCTTGATGACCGCAACATGCGGCACCTTTGGTGGAGCTGTTGTTCCCAGTTCGATGCTCAAGTGGGTATTTGTTGGCTAAACCCGCTCGCCTAACATTCTTCTACATTTTTGAATGGTCACTCGGTCATTTGATGTGAATTGACAACTCTCGGGTTTGCTCCACCTGATATCTTCGTTTTCAACAAAAGCAAGCAGTGTTTCTTTGAGTCCTCTCTTAAACAAGGATCCGCAAAGTCCTAAGACAATGATGCTGGAATTCAATGTATGGAGAATCCTTTATTTATCTATAACACCATTGACATGGTTCTCTCTGAGCTATCGGTCTCATTGGAGCTTCTCACAACATTGACACCGATCCTTTTGAGATCAACTGGATTCATTTTAGAAATTATTACGTCGACTTGTTGATTGGGACAAGCAACGTACTTGATTTTCAGGGCGTTGAATTTTGCTGCATTTTGAAGCCATTTTGCAGATGTGAACTTTCGGAAGAAAGATAATATTTTCAAAGAGGAAGAAGATGGGAATACTAAAGAGACGAAGAAGATGGGTATAATTATTAACAGCAATATCTCATGGTTTTTACTCTTACAAAAGGGTTTTCAAATTATTTATGTCACCCTCGAATGTCAATCGTCCATATCTCGTGATTTTTACCATTATGACCACCGCCACTGTCATGCCCCTGACCCGGGGTAGTTGGAAACCCCGCCCCGGTGCGTGAGAAAATAAAAAGAAAGCCGAAACATAAAATAAACTTTTCTTATAAAAATAGATCCTAAATCTTACAACTTTACAATAAATAAATAAAGCTCTATCACTCTCATCTAATTCATCCTCAACTGATTTAGTCCTTGTCTTGCCCACTAATTCATCTGAAAAATTAAACAGAGTGAGGGATGAGCAACCAACGCTCAGGAGGGACATGAGACCTTACCACAGTAGATTGACATAACTAAATTAAGTGACATGCAATCACATAGCCAAATATCACATTATTAATAATAATGCATGAATGAACCTGTTAATTCATATAACTAGACAAGCAGACCTGCACGTCCCATACCATGTTTATACCACTTAGTCCCGAATGCCCATTTATATATGAACTAACACCCATTTCAATCATCCCATAATTCCCATTTTGTTAGTCATCTTGTCTAACTCCCTTTCGCAAGTCCCAAATCACCCAATAAAAACCATGTGCACTGTAGGATCCCTTAGACCTGGTACCTGCCAGAGTTAGACTCAACTACACAAAATATCCTTCCCATTACCCTCTTTTCCATACTTTCTTTATCAATCCAAGGATTCCAGCCACTTTCCATAACATGATATAATTATGCATTTCAAATAATAATAGCATGCATAATATTGATCACGAAATTTAATTAGATCAATCCCCGTAAAGGCACCCCAAGAAATCCCTACCTTGATTCCAAAGCATTGCTCCAAGTTAAGAAAATACAAGCTAAGCCCCAAATCTCCTCCAAGAATCACCTCTCTTTCTCTCTCTCTCTCTCTCTCTCTCTCTCTCTCTCTCTAAATTTCTTTTCTAATCTCTCAAGTTTTGAAACTATAAGGTTATGCTCCTATTTATAGTGTTTATAGGAATAAGATAAACTTCAATATTAAAAGGATAAGAACATCCAAGTTTATCCAAAAGATAAATATCTTAAAAAGATAAGATTATTCGAGTTTATCCAAAAGACAAATATCTTCTTTTATCCGTTTAAAATATGGGTCTTCAGAACCACCTTCAGGATTGGTTTTTAGATCAGTTGTTGATTTCCTGTTATTACCACGTGCCACCGTTAGTTCTCTTACGGTTGGGTTTCAAAACTCCTTCATTGTCACGACCATTAGGAGGTGCAACTACCTTATTTGAGCTCTCATTCCCGTATTTCTTAGCATGTTGTTTGTCCTCACCTCTGGGATTAGAGCGGCTCTTAATGACCGGAGCATGTGGCACCTTTAGTGGAGCTGTTAGTCCCAATTCGGTGCTTAAGTCAGCATATGTTGGCTGAACCCGCTTGCCTAACATTCTTATACACTCTCCAATAGTCACTTGGTCATTTAATGTGAATCGACATCCATCAGGTCTGCTCTCACTAGACATCTTCGTTTTCAGCAATAACAAGCAATGTTTCCTTGAATCCTTTCTTGAGCAAAGATCCGCAAAGTCCTAGGACAGTGATGCCTGGAATTCAATGTGGGGAGAATCCTCTATGTATCCACGTTCAACAAAAATGAAAAATGATTACACTAACTCTGTATTCTTCCTAACCTTTTTTTTTTTTCATTTCTAAAATTTGTCAGTGACTTAACCTCCAAATATCTCGGAAAACTTTTCCGAAATCTTTTTGAGAATTTCACTTTCTTCAACCCCTTCCATCACACCAATAACATCACTGTTTCCTCTATCATTACCAACAACTATGATGGGTTGTGTTTCTCCACCATCCGGCTTCCAATTATTAGGACCATTGCCACCTTCAGGACTAGTTTTTCGATCACTTGTTGGCTTTCAATTATGACCACAGCCGCCATTAGTTCCTTCACGGTTGGGTATTAAAACTTCTCCATTCTCACGACCATAAGGAGGTGCGATGGCCCCATTTCAGCTCCCATTCCCGGGTTTCATAGCATGTTCTTTGTACTCGCCTCCAGCTGCCAAAGCAACTCTTAATGACCGCAACATGTGGCACCTTGGGTGGAGCCGTTATTCCAAGTTCGGTGCTCAAGTGGGCATTTGTTGGCTAAAATTGATCGCCTAACATTCTTCTACACTCTTAAATGGTCGCTCAGTCAATTAATGTGAATCGACTTCCCTCCTGGGTCTGCTCCACCTGACATATTTGTTTTCAACAAACCAAGCAGTGGTTTCTTGAGTCCTCTCTTGAACAAGGATCCGCAAAGTCATAAGACAGTTATGCTGGAATTAAATGTAAGGAGAATCCTTTATTTATCCATACCACCATTGACATGGTTCTCTTTGGAGCTATCGGTCTCATTGGAGCCGCTCACAACATTGACACCGATCCTTTTGAGATCAAGCAGATTCATTTTAGCAATTATTATGCCGACTTGTATATTGAGACAAGCCACATACTTTATTTTTGCTGCATTTTGAAGACATTTTGCAGAGATGAACTTCGGGAAAAAAGATAATATTTTCAAAGAGGAAGAAGATGGGACTACAGAGACGGAGAAGATGAATATAATTATTAACAGCAATATCTCGTGGTTTTTACTCTTACAAAAGGGTTTTTTAATTATTTATGTCACCCTCGAATGTCAACCGTCAATATCTCGTGATTTTTACCATTATGACCACTGCCACCTTCAGGATTGGTTTTTAGATCAGTTGTTAGTTTCACGTTATTACCACGGCCACCATCAGTTCCTTCATGGCTGGGTTTCAAAACTCCTCCATTCTCACGACCATTTGGAGGTACGACGACCTCATTTGAGCTCCCATTCTCGTGTTTCTTGGCCTATTCTCTGTCCTCACCTCTGGGATTGGAGTGGCTCTTAATGACCGGAGCATGCGGCATCTTTAATGGAGCTGTTAGTCCCAGTTCAATGCTCAAGTCAGCATATGTTGGCTGAACCTACTTACCTAACATTCTTATACACTCTCCAATAGTCACTCGGTCATTTAATGTGAATCGACATCCCTAGGTCTGCTCCACCAGACATTTTCGTTTTTAGCAATAGCAAGCAATGTTTCATTGAGTCCTTTCTTGAACAAGGATCCGCAAAGTCCTAGGACAGTGATACTTGAATTTAATGTGGGGAGAATCCTATGTGTCCAAGTTCGACAAAAAGAAAAATGATTACACTAACTCTGTATTCTTCCTAACCTTTTTTTTTCATTTCTAAAATTCTTCCGTGACTTAACCTCCAAATATCTCGAAAAACTTTTCCGAAACCTTTTCGAGAATTCCACTTTCTTCAGCTCTTTCCATCGCACCAATAACATCACCGTTTCCTCCATCATCACCAATAACTATGATGGGTTGTATTGCTCCACCATCCGGCTTCCAATTATTAGGACCACTGCCACCTTCAAGACTGGTTTTCGGATCAGTCTGTTGGCTTTCAATTATGACTACAGCCATCGTTAGTTCCTTCACGGTTGGGTATCAAAACTTCTTCATTTTCACGACCATGAGGAGATGCGACGACCCCATTTCAACTCCCATTCCCGGGTTTCTTAGCATGTTCTTTGTATTCGCCTCCGCGCCGGAGCAACTCTTAATAACCGCAACATGTGGCACATTGGGTGGAGCCGTTATTCCCAATTCGGTGCTCAAGTGGGCATTTGTTGGCTAAAATTGATCGCCTAACATTCTTCTACACTCTTAAATGGTCGCTCGGTCAGTTAATGTGAATCGACTTCCCTCCAGTATGCTTCACCTAACATATTCATTTTCAATAAAGCAAGCAATGCTTTCTTGAGTCCTCTCTTGAACAAGGATCCACAAAGTCCTAAGACAGTGATGCCTGGAGTTAAATGTATGGAGAATTCTTTATTTATCCATACCACCATTAATATGGTTCTCTCTGAGCTATCGGTCTCATTGGAGCCGCTCACTATGTTGACACCGATCCTTTTGAGATCAACCGGATTCATTTTAGCAATTATTATGCCGACTTGTAGATTGGGACAAGCTACATATTTGATTTTTGCTGCATTTTGAAGTCATTTTGCAGAGGTGAACTTCGGGAAAAAAGATAATATTTTCAAAGATGAAGAAGATGGGACTACAAAGACGGAAAAAATGGGTATAATTATTAACAGCAATATCTTGGGTTGCCGCTATAAGGCTATAGGCAGAGGTCAGACTAACAAGTTGGCAGCATGTGGGTCACAATGCACAAACACGTGTTTGAACATCATTTCAGCAAAAGTTTCACTAACCAGCATAAAGTATTATGTCTTAGTTTCTTTTCTTGGCCAACTTGGTCATATTATATTCTCACAAAAAAATGTTAGCATAAACAATGAAAACATAAAGGGGCACAGGAGTCCAAAACCAGCCTTTACTGAGGGTCTATCTATTTCCCATGTTCGACCAAAGAGAAAAGACTGATTACACTAACTCTTATTCCTAACCTTTTTTTCTGTAATTTTTTTCATTTCTAAAAATCTTCCTATCACTTAACCTCCAAATACCTCATTGAGCTTCTCCAAAAGCTTCCCAAGAATTCAATCTTCTCCTCCTCCATCTGCCACACCAGCAACATTTCCTCCATTATCACCAGCAACTTCACCATCTGGCTTCCCACTGTCATCTTCAGAATGCTTTCCATTATGACCCCCGCCGTCACCGGTAGCTCCTTCACGGCTGGTTTTCACAGCACCTCCATTCTCACAAACATTACGAGAACCATTACCATTCTCGGGTTTTTTAGCACCCTCTTTGTCCTTACCTCCTTCACGGTGGCTCTTGATTACGAGAACACAAGGCACGTTTGGTGGAGCAGGTGGCCTTGGTCCCAGATTGGTTTTCAAGTCTAGTTGAACCCGCTTCTCTAATAGTATTTTACACTCTTGTAGGGTCCGTTGTTCCGTTGCCTGCTGTGAATCCACATCCCTTGGATCTTTTCCACTTGGCATCTTCATTTTTAGCCATTGTAAGCAAGGTTTCCTTCAGCCTTCTTTTGAAAAAACCTAAGGCAGTGATGCTGGAGTTGACTTTGGAGAGAATCTTCTCTTTATCCACACCACAATTCTCACCGAGCTATCGACGGCATTGACACCGATTTTTTTGAGATCAGCCGAAATTATTTTAGTAACAATGACGCCTACTTGTTGATTGGGACAAGCTACTGATTTAATTTTGATTTTAGCATATATGAACTTGCTAAAGAATGATCGCACTTTCACAGAAAAAGAAGATGAAAATGTTACTGAGAGAGGAAGATGGGGAAATGCTACAGAGAGGGAGAAGGTATTTATTGACAGCATTTACTTGTGATTTTTACTGTTACCCTACGGTTATGTAATCCAGTTGTCCTGGTTGCACACAAAATGCCACATCCATTAGAGCAGATACACTTTTCCCATTATTGATAAGTGCGGTTGCATTTCATGCTTAGATAAATCTGTTTTTTATTTGTTTTATTCGATACATGTTTGTTATGGTGGCACCTTCGTGCACCTGGTGTATCCATAGCAAGCAATGTTTCATTGAGTCCTTTCTTGAACAAGGATCTGCAAAGTCCTAGGACAGTGATACTGGAATTCAATGTGGGGAGAATATTCTATGTATCCAAGTTCGACAAAAAGAAAAATGATTACACTAACTCTGTATTCTTCATAACCTTTTTTCCATTTCTAAAATTCGTCCGTGACTTAACCTCCAAATATCTCGGAAAACTTTTCCGAAACCTTTTCCAGAATTCCACTTTCTTCAGCCTTTTCCATCGCACCAGTAACAGCACCATTCCTCTATCATCACCAACAACTATGATGGGTTGTGTTGCTCCACCATCTGGCTTCCAATTATTAGGACTATTGCCACCTTCAGGACTGGTTTTCGGATCAATTGTTAGCTTTCAATTATGACTATAGTCGCTGTTAGTTCCTTCACAGTTGGGTATTAAAACTTCTCCATTCTCACGACCATGAGGAGGTGCAACGGCCCCATTTCAGCTCCCATTCTCGGGTTTCATAGCATGTTCTTTGTACTCGCCTTCGGCGCTGAAGCAACTCTTAATGATCGCAACATGCGGCACCTTGGGTGGAGCCGTTATTCCCAATTTGGTGCTCAAGTGGGCATTTGTTGGCTAAAATTGATCGCCTCACATTCTTCTACACTCTTAAATGGTCGCTCGGTCAGTGAATGTGAATCGACTTCCCTCGGGTATGCTCCACCTGATATATTTGTGACCTTAGATCTAATGCTGTGATGGTATTGGTTTTGGTGCATGCCCTATATTTTTTGAAGGAGGGTTGCGATGGTATAACATGACAACTTTTTTGTTTTTTGTAAAGTGGTTTTCAAAGGATTCTGACCATGGTTAGGTAGAACACCTTTTTTTGTACGTCTAGGTCTAATGTCCTATTTGGTGTCCTTTTTTCGGTTTCCATATCATAGATTATGCACAGGGTGTGAAAATGCAATTTGGTGAAGTTAATATGTTAACTTTGTTGGGTAACTATATGTACGAACAATTGATGAAGTTAATATGTTAACTTTATTTTGTGCTGCTAGCCTTGGTTCTTTTTCTATTGCAAGTTATGACGGTCATTCCAATGTTTTGGTGTTCAGTGGATTTACAGGATTGGGTGACAGTAATTGCCAAATCGGGAAACTGTAATTTATTGTTTCTGGATTCCAATTGCATTACAATGTCCAATTACTGCCTCCTGTTTGTCAATTGACAAATTGTACCAATGTATTTGTAATTCAAATGTGCGAAATCCTACTGCCCGTTGGGTAATTGGTAAACTACAGTGTGCAATTCCTGCCACCTGTTCGATCTTTCTCCCTTTCCGTGATTGAAGTACCTAAAAGTAAAAACAATAACTTTTAGTGCAAATCACACAAAAACGTAAAGAAAATACTTTTTTACTTTATATTTAAATATTAACAAAAAAAATGACCACATCGCATTACGTAAAACTCAAGTATTGTAATTCACAAATGTAAGGATATCGTTTACTAATTTGTGGAATGCCTATGTCCATAATAGTGTACTGTTCATGCTTATTGTTACAACTATTTGTTCTCACAAGGACAAGGACCCAATTTACTCCTCCAAGGTTCATTCTTACCTTCACATTAGGGGTCATTTCCCTTGTAAATTATAGTATTACGAGATTAAGTATGACTTTTACAATATAATGGAATGAGTATGTCCATTTTAGTATAATACAAATCCTTAATGTTGTAACAATCACCTTGTTTATAAGGATAATGACTGAATTTACTCTGCTAAGGTTCATTCTTACCTTAACATTGTATTGGGGGTCATTTCCTTTGTAAATTACGCTGTTATAGGTATAAGGATCCCTTTTATACATTTATGGAACTCATGTGTCTATATCAATATAAACAAAGTCTTATATGTTGTAAACCCCCCATGTTTATAAGTGCAAGTACCAAATTTATTCCACCAAGGTCCATGATTACCCTATTCTTATACAAGAGTTCCTTATTGTTGTAAATGATGGTATTACGAGATTAAGGATTGCTTTTACAATGTAATGGAACGAGTATGTCCATTTTAGTATAATACGAATCATTAATGTTGTAACCACCACCTTGTTTACAATGATAATGACTAAATTTACTCCTCCAAGGTTCATTTTTCTTTGTATTGGGGGTCATTTTTCTTTGTATTAGATGTCCTTATCTTTGTAAATTACGATATTACAATTGACTGGACGGATTTTACAATCTTATGCAACATAAATCCAAACCAGAGTAATATCGAGACCTTAATATTGTAAACATTTGTGTTTACACGTATAAGGACCCAATTTATTTTCCTAATGTCCCTAGTTACCTTAATATTGTACTAGATGTCCTTCTCTTTGTAAATTACGATATTACAAGATTAAGGATGAGTTTTACAATCTTCTGGAACATAACTATCCCAAAAAGAGTAATACAAGACCTTAATATTGTAAACATCCGTGTTTACAAGTATAAGGACCCAATTTACCTTCCAAATGTTCCCCTTTACCCTAATATTATACTACATGTTTTTATCCTTGTAAATTACGATATTACAAGATTGAGTATGAATTTTACACTCATATGGAACATAAATGTCTAAAAAAAGAGTAATACGAGACCTTAATATTGTAAATATCTGTGTTCACAAGTATAAGGACCCAATTTATCTTCCAAATGTTCCACTTTACCTTAATATTATATTAGATGTCTTTATCCTTGTAAATTACGATATTACAAGATTAAGGATGGGTTTTACAATCTTCTGGAACATAACTATCCATAAAAAAGTAATACAAGACCTTAGTATTGTAAACATCCAAGTTTCCAAGTATAAGGACCCAATTTATCTTCCGAATGTTCCCATTTACCCTAATATTGTACTACATGTCTTTATCTTCGTAAATTACGATATTACAATATTAAGGATGCATTTTACAATCTTATAGAACATAACTGTCCAAAACCGAGTAAAACGAGACCTTAATATAGTAAACGTTTATGTTTACCCATATAAGGACTCAATTTACTTTCTTAATGTCCCTAGTTACCTTAATATTGTACTAGACGTCCTTCTCTTTGTAAATTACGATATTACAAGATTAAGGATGGGTATTACAATCTTCTAGAACAAAACTATCCAAAATAGAGTAATACGAGACCTTAATATTGTAAACATCCGTGTTTACAAGTATAAAGACCCAATTTACTTTCCAATGTTCCCATTTACCCTAATATTGTACTACATGTCTTTATCTTTGTAAATTATGATATTACAAGATTGACTATGAATTTTACAATCTTATGGAACATAAATGTCCAAAACAGAGTATTACAAAACCTTAATATTGTAAATATCCGAGTTTACAAGTATAAGGACCCAATTTACCTTCCGAATGTTTCCCTTTACCCTAATATTGTACTACATGTCTTTATCTTTGTAAATTACGATATTACAAGATTAAGAATGCATTTTACAATCTTATGAAACATAAATGTCCAAAACCAAGTAAAACAAGACCTTAATATAGGAAACGTTTGTGTTTACACGTATAAGGACCCAATTTACTTTCCTAATGTCCTTAGTTACCTTAATATTGTACTAGATGTCATTCTCTTTGTAAATAACGATATTACAAGATTAATGATAGGTTTTACAATCTTCTAGAACATAACTATCCAAAACCGAGTAATACGAGACCTTAATATTGTAAACATTCGTATTTACAAGTATAAGGACCCAATTTACCTTTTGAATTTTCCACTTTACCTTAATATTATACTACAAATCTTTATAATTATAAATTACAATATTACAAGATTAATAGTGAATTTTACAATCTTGTGGAACATGACTGTCCTAAACAGAGTAATACGAGACCTTAATAATGTAAACATTTGTGTTTACACGTATAAGGACCTGATTTACTTTCTTAATGTCCATAGTTACCTTAATACTATACTAGATGTCTTTATCCTTGTAAATTACGATATTATAAGATTACGGATGAGTTTTACAATTCTATGGAACACAGCTGTCCAAAACAGAGTAATATGAGACTTTAATATTGTAAACATCCGTGTTTACAAGTATAAGGATCTAATTTAACTTCCGCATGTTCCACTTTACCTTAATATTATACTACATGTCCTTTTTTTGTAAATTACGATATTACACGATTAAGAATTGATATAATATAATGGAACACAAATGTCCAACAATGTAATATGAGTCCTTCCTATTGTAAACCCTTTTGTTTTCAAGGATAAGGACCTAATTTACTTATCTACTATCCCACCTTCGCTTTATACGTTTATTTTGTTATTTAATTATAAATTAAATAGATGTTTACAAACTATTAACACATGACAAAAATCGCATGTTTTTCACCCAAAAAAAAAAAGAAACTTTGGAGTTACAAAACTATTTCGAATGGGAAATGAAATCCTGTGGAAAACGAAGCCAAGCGTTAAAGAAATAGGCATGCATGCACGTTTGCAATTTTAAACAGACGGTCTATCAATTGCATTATACTTATTCAATTTCCTATACACTGTTTGTCAATTGCATTATGCTTGTTAAATTTCCAACTCAATGTTTATCAATTGAGTTATTTCCTTTTCCTGAAAATAGGCAACATGTCTTCCATAGCATAATTAATATGAAAATAAATGGATACACATCAATTGCATTTAGTAGAAATATAAACATACAATTAAATTATGAAGGATTAGTCCTTACTAGAGAGATTCTACATTTCATAATTGTGCACATATAATGGCAAATGCGCGACAAGAATGCAAAGAGACTATTCTGTTTGTCAGTTGCAAGACTATAATGCAATTAGAAGTAACTATTTGTCAATTGCATTCACAAATAACATATGTTCTCAAAATGTAAGCGGCTACCACTAACATGGCAATATGGATACAATAATTGCAAAATAAGACTAATCAATTGGTAATTGGATTCAAAATGACATATTAAAGTACCTCTTACATTTCCATTACCAAAATGCAAGGCTACAAATATCATGGCATTTGCATTACAATTAATAAATTCTATCTAATGTTTTTCGAATGAGTCACAAACTTTTCAACATCAACAATATGCCCAACATTAAAGAAGAGAAAGATATTGACATTGATCATATTATGTTTCTTGTTTGTGAAATAACTCAAATTACAATGGTTTTCTTTTCAGCAAATCAAAAACCCATTTACTTCTGCTTAGTTGCTTCCTAGGCTACATTAATTTCTGCTTAGTTTTTCTGGTTTTCTTTTCATAACATAATTACTTGATTTCATAGAGGGAAAATTACCCATAGAAATAGCTGGTTTTCTTTGAGCAAATCAATATAGCAAAATGTTATATTGCTGGTCTTTGGGAACTCAAGTGTGGACAAGTATAATAAAGCTATTAATTTTACCTTTGCAATGGCCACGTAAATACATTTCAGCAACAGCAACTCGTTTCCACTGGTTTTTTGTGAACCACACAAAATGCCCAGCCACCGAGATTTAAGATCTTCTCAATTCATCTCTAGAATCAAGCGATCCACATGTAGGGGAAGAGAAGGAGAGATGAAAGAGAGAGTGTCGTTGGTGGGATTGCCTCAGCGGCTTCACGATCTTCTATTCCCTTCTCCCTTTCTGTCATTCTGTTTTTCTTTTCTTGTTTTCTTTTTCTTTTTCTATTTAATTTTGTGTGGATTTAATCCTCATCTCCACTTACTCATCCAATGGCTGATATTTTGGGCGCATGGATACACCACGCCCATTGTAGAATTTTCCTGTTAGGGTTTGTATATCCAAGGAAAATGGGATGCATTGCGCGACACTTGTACGGAAATATCCTCTCTCTCTAGGCCTCCATTGACCAATTAGAATTTTCTATATTATATTTAATGTTTATCTCAATTTTAATTAATAATATCAAGTTTTAATATTTAAATTCATTAAAGAAATTTTTAGTATTTTAAATGTTTCTTCATTCTCTTTTTTCTTTTTTCTTTTTTAAATGAATATCATTCTCTTCCTTTCTGCCCCCTACGTCCTGCTGTCAACGATAACTGATTTTTTTTTTTTTTAATTTTTATTGGTACTTTTTACATTTGGGCCTTGGGTTACTTTTTTAAAAAATGAAAAAAAATTTGTAGTCCGCCGCGTGGCAATGAAGGCATAACAATAGATAAAAATACTTTTATCACGTAACCTAAACCCAAAAGAAGAGAGATTGATTCCGTGATAGAGAGCGAGTGAGGAGAGCAGAAGTAAGGTGAAAACTTAAATATCTATGTACCAATGAATTTTACTACCAAATCCATATCCAATATTTAATTATTTATACATAGTATAATAATTATGCAAATCCCAAGAAGAACCAAAAATCATAACTAGAAAAGAAAATATATTACAAATTATATTAGAGAAACATAGAGTCTTAGGATGTGTAGGAATCCTAATTAAAGTTAATATACATGTTATGATAATATCCACAAAGTGGTTAAAAGATTTGTCCAAACCCAAAGGAGGGCTATGTGGCCTTTCGACCAATAGCTTTACAAAGTGGTTAAAAGATTTGCCTAAACCCAAAGTGGTTAAAAGCTAGCCTATAATAGGCTTCAGATTTTCTACCTCCACACACAGAATAACAAAGACTTCATATGCAACCCATATAAACGATACACAGCCTGCAAATTTAAACTAGTACACTAGAACGCTTTAGTGTCATCTGGAGACTGAAACCACTACACAAAAATAATTCCTATCAAGTCTTTTTTCTCTTACACTGTTCACAAGTCTCAGAGAATATATTTTAACAACCTTTGCTAAACGAAAATATATATATATATATATATATATATATTATCCTTCTACTCTTCTATTCAGTTTGAAACTAGAAGCCGGTCAAGAATGGAATATAAAGAAAAGCATCTCTTCGTTTGAAACTTTCTGTAAGATGAAGCGTCATTTGAAACCTTCTGTAAGATGAAGCTCGTTGGGGTGCGGGACTTGGCCTCTCACATCACCATCCCTCCATCAATGGTCAATACCTACAATGGATCAGTGCAAAACTTGACAGCTCAAATGGTGCCATTTCCCATTTGTCCAAGGAAAAATTATCAGATTTCTAATAAAAATTTACCTGTCCAGTAATGTAACTGGCAGCAGGATTGAGCGCTAAGAATTCCACCAGTCCAGCAACTTCTTCAGGTTGACCATATCGCCCTGAAAGAATTATAAAACTGATTTATTTTCTCTATTTTAAATGTGAGTCTTCAAATATCATGCTTTAAGTTTAGGCAAACCAGGGAAGAAGAATTAGAGAATCAATCAAATTTCAATCATCCCTATCCAATGACTCAATAACACTTATATCTCTCATCTAAGTTATAAAACCAACACGAGCAGTTTCTCAATAATTCACATTAACTACGATAGGTTTGATAATAATGCTTAAATAACTAGTAGCCGACTGACTATTCTCACCTAGGGGGATGGTTCCCAAGATCTTCTTTTCTATGTCTTCTCCAAGCTTGGCAGTCATATCAGATGCAATGAAACCAGGTGCTACAGCATTCACCTACGGAAAAAAGAAAGCTTTAGATGGATAATTGCCACGTAAGACTGGAAATATGCTAGAAATTTTAAAATATATCTGCTTGAATGTTTAATGTCATGAAACAAACCACATAGCCATTGCTAAATGTGGAGTGGGGTTACACTTATTAGCAGGCTAGCCCCACACGCCAAAAACAGATAATAAAATTAATTCATTAAAAACCTTGAATCACATGCACATACATTAATGCTCCTGCTTGAATATTCCTTTGCAACACTCTTCGTAAAGCCAATTACTCCGGCCTTTGCAGCACTGTAGTTGGCTTGTCCAACATTGCCAACAAGACCAACAACAGATGCTATATTGATTATTCTTCCCTGAAATATGATGAACAGACTAAGGATCCAGAAGCAAAATGGGATTTTCACAGACATAACAAAAGAAAGGAAGAATGAATTTGATTACCTTTCTCTGTTTCATCATAACTTTCGCTGCAGCCTGCAAAAAGCACGAACCATGCTAAAAAGATCAGACAATTCTAAGCTTGAACAACTACAATTACTAGATCAACATATGCCCTAAACTACACACCTGTGTGCACAGAAACACGCCAGTAAGATTCAAATCAATAACCTCCTGCCATTGGGATGTTTTCATTCTCATCAACAAGCCATCCCGTGTTATTCCTGAAAAGGATTGTGTCAGTTGAAATAGAAAGGAAAGTCAAGATAAGAAGAATAAATACAACAAGTAATATGAAGCTGACCAGCATTATTAACCAACACATCAACTGTTCCCCATGCATCAACCACCTATATTCATTTGATTGAAAAGATGTCACATTGCAAGCGATAATTGCAACCACACAAGAAAGAAAAAAAAATAGTTAGCATAAAAGAGTGCATTTGCGTACAGTTTTAATCATTGCCGCTACATCTTCTTCCTTTGAAACATCACCCCCAAATGTCAGAGCTTGACCACCAGATGCCTCAATCTGCAGCATTTAAACCGCAATAAAACATGTTTAAAATGCAGGATATAACTAAAACCAAACATTTCAACTATGAACTGATTTCAATATATGCATTGCATGAAGGCCATTATTTTAACAAAAAAGGTTACCTCCTTGGAAACTAACTCAGCTTCCTCAAATGACCTTGCGTAGTTTACCAGAACCTGTAACAGTGAAATGAAGCCTATGGTCACGACTCATCAAAGAAAGCAATTGAATGATGAATGATGAATGATGATGATGACCTTACAACCAGACTTGCCGAGAGCGAGCGCAACAGCTTTCCCAATTCCTCTAGAAGCTCCAGTGACGATAACCACAGGAGCCTCCACGTTCCGATTCTGAGCTACAGCAGCGCTTGATTGCTCAACGACCGCCACCTGCGCCCTAATTCCTGCTATTTGATTCCATTTCCATTAATGTTCTGATGTAAACTTCAATTTACCATAACATGAAAATGCGATTCATTTACCAGAGCCAGAGGAGGAGGATGAGGAGCTCGAAATACGGGTTGGGGCAACACGACGCAGTCGGATCCCGCCGAAAAGTGGATAGGAGCTTCGTGGGTGAGATAATTGGCGGGAGAGTCGTACCGGAGCTCCAACGGCGTTGAAGGCGATCGTGGCCGCCATTGAGAGTCTGAGAATGGCTGGTGCCACAGACGAAGAGGAGGAGGAGGAAGAGAGAGAGGCAAGTAAGGTCGCCAGAAGATCAATCTATCAGACTGAGAACTGAGGAAGAATGTGAAGAAGATGGGTTGTAATCTCTCTAAGCAGGGGTTTTAGCGTATCGGTGGGAAATGTGTACTGTTAACAAGACGCTAAACACGACGTGTCGTTTGAGCCAAGAACCAAACGACACTCGGTTTGCACATTCATTTGTAAAAGAACCCTTTTCGATATTCAACATTTTCTAGATTATCCATTGCCTTTTTCTTGTTTTTTACTTCTAAAAAACAATGATTATGTCAACAGAATCTAGGCAACAGCTTTGAGTTGCGAACCACAAATCTCTGTGTAATGGTGTGCGTCAGAAATCGTCTCCCTTGTAATTATGTGTGTAAGAAATTATCTCTCTTATAATTAGACTATAATTTAGACTATTGATCGGACTAAAAAATGATTATTATGCTCAAAAAATGATTATTATGCTCGATTGGTTTGCTAACTTGAAAATAAAATTCTCTCAAATTGGAAAATTAAAAATCCTAAATTTAAAGAATAAAAAGAAAAGAGCAACTATAATTTATGAAGTGAAATGCTTAAAATTTAAAGCAGCAGCTTTGATGCTATTTAGCCAGAAGTAAAATCAAATCAAAAAGACAAAACACAAATGTTCCAACTTTTTTTCTAATATCCAATCTGTCATTATTCCTAAAACTCCAATAGGAGACATCTTTTTTTCCCAGGAAAAATGGGTAGAATGCCATAATAGTCTGAGGACTGATATTTTACAATTCTAAAAGCCGACCTTTTCTACCACCTAAAATTAACGCTTTTTACAGACAAAAATTGGATTTTTTCTTCTTTCATCAAAAACCCACAGCACATCATCCACCATGGGCAAAATTGATTTGAATGGGGTTTACCTCCCCAAATGTCCACTCCATTTCCCAAGATGAAAATCAAAAAACCATTTCAAAGAACACAAGCCCAAAACCCAAAACCCAATCCATAACTCTTCTCTAGCTACTTCTTCTTCCCTCTTTTCAGGGACAGCTAAACCTCAAACAGGAAAGAGATAATATTATGGTCCACAAAGCCTATAAAAGGATCCCAAGTCACTGCCCAAATACCTCAGGACCATCATTTTCCATTTTTGCTTCTCAGTCGGTACAAGAACATGAACAAAAAATCTCATCAATCAATCTCTCCTTCTTCAAAGTCATTTGCTTCAACAGCATCATTTGCTTCAATGGCATCATTTGCTGCTTCTGGTTTGGGTTTGGGTTTAGGTTTGAGTTCTGGTTCAGGTTTGGGTTCTGGTTCTGGAGCACTCTGGGGATGTTCGATTTCTTCTTCCTCTATATCATCATCCGCCTTCATGAACAAACCAAGTTGCTCTAAGGGATTACTACTTCCCTGTAGCTTGAAACTACCCAGCCTGGCAAGCTCATTCTGAGAATGCTCTGGGCTAGTCTCCTCCGTGAAATTTGGCACATGTTCATCATCAACAGCCCTAAACATCTCTAGATCTTCCATAAACTGACTATTCTCAATTTCAACAGTCTTTTCCATCTGCATAAAGCCAGATATTCATCAGCTGCCATTTAAACTAAGAGAAGGTTGTAGAATGCTTCCACCGACATAATAATACATCCACCCTCACCATTTGCAATGCCTGACGTGCAGCTTCTCTCTCTAGTTCCCTCTGCCTTTTAGCTTCGGCTGCAGCTTCTGCTTCAGCCTTCTTTCGAGCCTCTTCTGCAGCTTTGGCCTCAGCTTGTAAACGTGCTTTCTCTAATAACACACAAGAAAATTTGAATATTTTAAACGACTGCAAAACTGATGGCCATATTGACTTCTACTGCACAAAATGCCACTTCTTATATCAGATAAATCAAATTTTGAAAGCCAAACCTTGTCTTTGCCGCTTTTCAAGTTCCTCTCTTTCAATTCGCAATTTTTCAGGATCCAGCTTTTCACCCTGAACAACAAAAATCAGATGAATGGACCACATCTCAAATGCAGAATGCAAAGAAGATTTTGGATGGGCACATCAAGGAAAATGCATAGTAGGTTGCCCAATGTGGCAAGCGGAAACCGACCTTTTCTAGTGCCTTTTCTCGGGCTTTTAGTATTGTGTCAGCAAATCTATTCCGCAATAAAGCTGCACGGTAGAGCTTATCGGGGGAGACTTGCCTCTCAGATGGAGCACTCTCCCCTACGATGTTACAGCATGAATTGTAAGATTGTACCCCAAATTTAAGAGCAGACAATTTTTCTTGATGATTATTCATGCTTACCCTCTCTATGTCCACCCTCCTCAACAGAAATTGGTTTAGACCCGGAGTCCTGATCCAGTGGGGCCACCCCATTTATTGAATCTAC
The DNA here is from genome assembly GCA_018703695.1 of Prunus fruticosa. Taxonomy (NCBI): domain Eukaryota; kingdom Viridiplantae; phylum Streptophyta; class Magnoliopsida; order Rosales; family Rosaceae; genus Prunus; species Prunus fruticosa. The sequence continues at coordinate 25,364,904 of CM031921.1, read as the reverse complement.
ACATGGGTCATGACAGAGGTTTTCAGAGAAAACTCCAGAACTACCTATTCCAATAAATAAAAGATACAGCATAAATCCTCAACTCACCATTGCCAATTTCTGAATCCCCAATATCATCTCTCTTTTGGTCTGAATTTGCTCCAGTACCCACATTTTCCTGCCAAATGAAGATGTAAGATATATTTTCCACAACTCATACAAACAAACAGAAGGATATAGTGGGGGGAGAGGGTATATATATATATGAGAGAGAGAGAGAGAGAGAGAGATTGATGAGTGAGAATTTAACTCCACACAAAGCAGAAGAACCAGGTTTTAAAATTTTACAAGATGATACCTTTCCTCCACCAAATGAATCTGGAACTTTAGCATCATCTGATTCACTTTCAGAAGAACTGCCAGAGTCAGAATCTGTGAAGAAATTATATCATGTGAGCAACACCCAAAATTGTAAAAATATGAGTCGTTCTATTTGGAACAAAATGCTGGAACATTCATGAAAACCATTGTGATAACACAAGTATCTTATAGTTTCATAGGAGGCTACACAGATATTCCTGAAATCACTTCTTTGGCTTGTCAAAGCAAACCATACAGGAAGATCACCAATAACACAATATATTTTGTTTCAAACTTTTTAAATATTGTAAGCCTTGGAAAGCAACTCATATCTTGTATTTATTGGTCTGGCCCCATAGCATGCAGGGAAGACATTGATTTAAAATAACGTATAAGAGTCTCTTCAAACAATAATGTACAAACTTATTTCTATGCTTCAATTTATAGTATCACATAATTACAAGATATACACTAAGGGATAAAACTAATGAGGGCACACTGCAACAACTCCACCCCATCATATACCATGAAGGAATAAACGTGTTCAGGATAACTGTAGAACTTTTAAAATCTAAATTTTTTCAGATTTTGCAATAGTCACTTTTATGTTGTAAACTTATTTCACTATCCGCTAGGACCATATCATATCTCAGTATTTGCAACACATCTATTACAGCATTGGGGGTCTAGTACTTTCCAAAAAGTTCTAGTCACTGAATGAAGTCAACTGTTCAATCACATAAAGTAAGATACACCTATTCCTTAACTAGAAGGATATAACTTAAATTACCCTTATTCCTTTCTTACAAGATGAGTTGACATAAGTTCTAAGAAACTGGGAGAAAGAAAACAACACCAGCATTCCAAATCAAGTGATCCACACTTTCTCCAGAAAATCTAAGTCAACATTATAATGGTTAATTGACAAAAACATGTGCACGTTCTTTCCATTTTTTTCTTTACAAACACAATAACCTAATTAATAACACTCACATCAAAATGACAAAAGAGCCTCGTGAAGTGCCATTGAAATTACATGTACTACTGTATATCAGATATACCAGTGTCAGAATGATTAAGATGCCACCTCTTACTCATAAAAAGACATACACATTCAATCATATCAACTCAATGTAGAACTAATGGATTCACATAAAAAGTGTCTCAGACTGAAACATACACAACAATGAGGTGCTGCAGCCAAGGCAAAGGTTCTACAGCATTAATTACTACTCAGTACAATTGAATATCACTTATTTTCTTTAATTGTTGAGAAGACCATGTTCCAGTTTACACTATGGCAATGCAAAACATGACCTATCAAGCAAGCAACATACAGAACAAAGAGGTGTAGCCACCAACGCAAGGGCGATAGAATTTCAAACATTTTCTTTACGGGAGATTCATTATTATACCCAATATAGGAGCCCAAATTATAAATAAAAAAAAACCTATATGAAATGGACTTTAGAATCACACCCAAAACCCATTTACAACATAACAAAAAGGCTTTTAACTTCTTTTAAATTACAAAACTGACATTGATTTCTTAAAACAAACCCAACCCCAACACCTCAAAAAAAAAAACCCCAAAACACTCAATAGGGCATCAAAGTACTTTAACAATCAAAATTAAATTCAATAGGGCCAGCTATCATTTTTCGGGTTTTTTTTTGGGTTTGTTTATAGAAATTAAATGGCGTAGGGTTTATTTATAGTTTTAGTGCTAAGAATGGGTATATGACTAAATATCTCTTTCTTCAACTGCTGAGAAGACCATGTTCCAATTTAACACTCTGGTAATGCAAGACATAGCCTTTAGAAAAAGCAGAACAGCTAGACAATAAAAGAAGACAGTTGACACTAAAATGAATGGCTTAGGGAGACAGGGATAACAATCATATCTTGCAATGGTCAAGGGAGACAGGGATAACAATCATGGACTGTGATATTACTCTCACACTGCACCTCAGACTTCATGTGTATCTATGTGTGTGTGTGAGACAGAGACAGACACAGGGCATTTAGTAAAATAATAATTTGCATAGGAGGAAATATGTACTTCTCAGCAGCATATCCTCTGTCTAACAGAACATTGAAAACAATTTATAAACCTACATATATGAAAAGTAGGTAGAAACACAAACCACTGGATGAAGAGCCTGATTCACTACTGGAGCTACTTGAGCTACTGCATTTACTGTTTCTTTGAGCTGGATCTTTCTCTATCTCCACTGGAGGAAAACTTGAAATAGGAGCATCGTTCCCACCAACAATATCCACTTCCTCATCACCTGGGTCATTGCCTGGGTACATGCAAGTCATAACAATCCGTGCTGTTAGAAATAAGTTCCTTGCAGAAGACATTTTTTTAAGAGTTCACTAAATGAATATTCATAGAGCTGTTATTGAAAAATGAACCTTTACATGGTTGCATTGATGAGTTGCTAAATCCTGACTCATTAAGAATCTGCAGTAAAAAAAGGTGATACACCAATAAGAAATCCATGCAAATATTCAGTTGGAAAACTATTTTAAACAGATAACACATGCAAACATTATAAGAAAAAACTATGAACATACCTCCATTTCACAAGGTTCAGCTTTCGCCTGCCTTTTCTGTTTCTCCAGCAGATGGTCATCCAAAAGCTTCCGTAAAGCAAACAAGGTATCATCACTAAAAGCTTCAAGGTCAACCTCGATCTCATTATCATTGGTTTGCCCTTCACTATGACTATGCTCTTGTAGGAAATTAACAATATTTAGAGGCACTTCTGCGTCCATCAAAGCCTCCAACTCCATGGTCAGTTTAGCCTTCTCCTCATCAGTCAACATGCGTTTCAGAGCTTCAGGCTTGACACTGGTATCATTTGGTGTACTTTTCTTCTTTTTGGAGGGTGGCATAGGTGCAGCAGTCTCAGTTTCCACGCGAAGAGCCGCTCTTGAAGGCAAAGACTGCACATCAGTAGTAACTGGAAGCTTCTTCTCTATGCCTTTCCATCTCTGTTCAAAATATTTACTAATCGTCTCGGCCATAAAGTGAAAATCATTTCCAGGTGGGTTGTAAGTCAAAGCATTTGAGAAAGTAAGCCGCACATCAGCAGCAAAACCTAATGGACATGAGTACATGCCTGATGTTAGCTTGCTCTTCACAGTGCCCAAATCCATTGGATGCTTAATGACTGTAAAATAATCTGGTATGTTCAACTTCACCACATCAACGGGAGTATTGAAAACCCAACCAAACTGATGTAACATCAAGCGGCCTATCAACTGCTCGCATTGTTTCAACAACATAGAATTTGAAGTGGTTGCTGGAGCCACTGACTTCGTTGGCTCGACAGGCCCAGACATGCTTTTTTTTGTGCGGGCACCATTGCGGCCAGGAGGAGCCCTTTTCTTACCTTGTGGCGCAGAAAATTCCAATGTCTTCTTATAACTATCAAGTGGGGGCCTCTTTTTGCCATCACTGCAACTTCGAATATCACTGGATGGCGATAATACAGCAACATTTGAACTTATGGTAGAAATTTTCTTCTGAAGAATCCGCACCTGCTCGAGCTCCAATTTCAGCCTCGATTCCAAATCCTTCCTTTCAGACCGTGACATCCGTGACAACGGCAACACTTGCATAGGCACCCCAAAACCATCATAACCATCCACATTCAGACTAATGCATTTCCTTTTAGGCGCAAATGAATCCTCTGAAGCTGTCATTTCTGTGTCAACCCGTCCTGAGCTTCCAAACCCCTCTGATTCAGCCATGGTCTCGACAGCATGCCGGTAATCTGGAACAAAACCAGATAAATGCCCTTTAGAGTACTTACGTGACTTTCCCATCATCTGTGAAAGCAAACACTTCCTTGATTCTTTCTGTCCAGTGAAGTCTATTGGAACAGTTGGTGCCATAAGATAAACTCCCAATTACTGCACATATCAGCTGTAGCAATTATATTTAGTCCCTCAACCTTAATTCCAATGACACCGAAAATGTCCAAATTTACGACAATATAAGCCTTCCAAGTTCACAAAACCTAAAACCCCAAACTTTCCAACATTAATCAATTGTTGATATGATCCTTCTTCCTGTTTACTTCCCGCCAAACGTTCGAGTTCAAGGAATACGTCAAAGGTCAAAATTTCAGTTTATTTGATGTCCAATCAATGCTCAAATTCAAAAGCCGCAGTTGCCAATATGCAAAAGAACAAAAATTTCTGATAATGATCTAAAAGAGGGACTAGGTTAAGCACCAAAGAATTGATAGATTCCCCAACTCAATCAAAGCAACGGTAATCTTCAAACACTCGTATTCAACCACTAAACCAAAAGAAAGTAATTCCAATTGCTCAATCTCTCAATAACCCCCTTTTCAGATAAAAAGCTCCTTTAAGAAATAGAGAGCTCATAAAAATGCAAGGAAGAAAGAATAATTTAAAGACTTACACGAGCAAAACCTAAACTGGGTCTCTCTCTATATAAACCCCCAGGTTGAAAACCCTAGATCGCGATGGATAGGCCAAAGGCAAAGCTAAAATGAATGGGCGGGACGACCAATAGAATGCGCTTGGTAAAACAAAACCCTAGAACTGCTTCGCAGGAACCCAATTCAAAACCTGGATCTCGTTGCAGAGCCGTTGAAACGCGCCTCAAACCCTAGAGCCCTTCGTCGAATAGAGAGAAAGAGAGGAATGAGGAGGAGAGAGAGATCTTAAGCCTTGGATGAGTATGTGCTTTCCCCTCTGACCTCCTTTTAAAGGCCCGCGATGCCTCAAAGAGCGCCGCTAAAAAAGGAATCTTAGCCGTTCATCAGCGAGTTGGATAATCCAACGGCTTCCCGTTTGAACATATTAGCACACGCAAGATTCAGATCTGACGGCTTTCTTTTACCACTTAGACATGTTGATTAAATTAAACTTGCAGCCCAGAAGCCCATTATAAAATCCAATAATTGAGAATCAGATAAAACCGTACTCGCACAAGTATATAAATTACTAACACTCGCTATATTGCTCGTGCACGCTTCCATGTCACCCTTACGCGGAAGCGTGGCCGCGTTGAGAAGCGAGTATATATACGATCACTTGCCAATCAGAAAACTGTTGTGGCCAATTTGAGAAAGTTACTGGCTGTGTCAACCACGTGTTGTATTTGACTTTCTACCCCCACATGACGTAGGAAGCCATCTACGGCTTTCACACGTGGTAGATTTGGAGCTGCCAGCTCAGCGCATCTTTTTCCGTTCTAGATCATTGCGGTGTGTGCAATAATTAATGTTTTCAGCTGCCCATTGGAGTTGGGCTATTAATAATGCACTTGTCTTAAATGGACCAAAGATCACCAAAAAATAAAATGGGCCAACCCAAATTTATATACTCGGATTTGATCCTACACCTAGTGGGTTTCTTCGAGTGTTTCGGAAAATGGGTAAAAGTGCTATCAGATAACGAAAAACGTTTGGCAAACTAAGTTAAAAGCGCTTACAAATTATAGAAGCGTTACTTTGAAAGTAATTTTTGAATAAACCCTTAGTGCCAAACCAATTTTAGTACGAATGTAGCTAAGTGTTGTTGAACAAACCAATTATCTAGTAACTGAGTTGTTGATCATCATATAAAATCAAGATAATCAAGTAGCCTAATATAAGATTTCTTTTTTCTTGAACTAATAGTTATGAGATGGATTGCAAAAATAAAATTCATACCTTTCAACCCACAAATCCCTTGGGGCCCTTGGAATTGAGTGAATGATTTGGGTTGGGCCTCCTTGGGTGATTGAGAGTAAATAGTGTATCTTTATTTGGGCCAAAAATTATATTTTTAAACTTTTACACAAATTTTTAAATAAAAAAAAAAAATTGAATAGTAACAAAGGACCTTTTGAACAAAAAAACAAAAACAGGACCATGAAGTGGAAAAGGATTGGGCCAACCTATGGCGATAGGACGTCATGAAGGAACGGTAGATGTTGAGAGGTTCCACTTCCATATTGCCGACAGGGGCGGCGTTTGGCAGAAGCAAAGGGAGCGACTGCACATGGCCCCATTTTGAAGGTGACTCTACATTAAATGTTAATTTATATTAATATGCTGATGTAGCTTAGTAATGATATTAATTTAATAACATTAATAGTCAATTTTCATTTGTTTTTCAGTACAAAATAAGGAAAATTTGGCCCTATAATAAATTTTATTTTATTAATGTAAGTTTATTATATTGGTATATCTGATTGCTTCGGCTTCTCCTATATTAATAGGATAATATTAATGTTGATTTTTCTATTCTTATTTAATATTGATTTTCATGTAGCCCACGCCTTTTCCAGCTGCATTTTCTTTTTCTTTTTTCTTTTTTTCGAGTTTCGGCCTTCAACCATTTAATTCTTAGGTGCCCGTCCCTATCGCTTATTCCCTGTTATAAATAATTTTTTAAAAATTTGGAAGCCCTTCCCTGGAAAACTATGAAAAAATCACTTATTGTTAAAAATTACTATAAGAGAAGTATAAAGTCTAAGCAAGCTCAACGAGGTGCTTCTATTTTTTGAATCATGTAGGAATTAATTTCAAAGTGACGATGGATTGAATGATTATGCGGCAATAATTTTCTATTATGCGAGAATTAGTACCAACAACAATTTTAACAAGAAGTTTACCAAACGTCAAATCCCGCTTTATCTTCGCAGTTGATCATCTCGGATAATATCAACGATTATTTTCAAGGCAGTAAGTAATGCCAAATGGCTCTTACTCTTCTCTCTATATATTTTGTATATTATTGGTTTTTTTTCTTGGTTATTGATAATTAGTAATTTAATTACTACAAGATTTTGATTATATAGTTTCACTCTTTTTTATCACTTTTTTAAAAGAATTTATTTGAGAAGGCCCTCTTACTGTTTTTTGCACCGAGCCTCTAAAATCTCAAAGCCATTGCTGATTACCGAACAAACGGCAACACTTCTATACGTCATCGTAGTATAGTATGTCACATCATCTACCCCAGCTTGCATATAGCATTAAAATTAAAATTGAAGAGATTATCTGTATGCTACAATACATAGACTTAGCATGAACATTTAAAGAATAAAAATGTTGAGAGACATAAATTACGATCATAAAATATTTGAAATGGATCATAATCTGCATGTCATTTGTTGACCTAAAGCTCTTTCTTGGATTAGGTAAATTAAGTCATCCCCTGCACAGCATATGTAAAAGAGCTTGACCCAATCACCAAAGCCATAGCTTAGCCTAGGTGTTTGGTACCACATCAACACGTGTCTCAATACTTCTAACTTAAGGTAGAGCCAAATTATTCAGGTCATTAAGAATGGGATTAAAGATAATGACTTCAAGAAACCAAATATTTAATTTCAAAGCTTTCTTGGCAAACCCAAGATGTGTTGAAAGCTAATTGGACCCAGCAGCTGAAATCATGGCTGGTGGCCAACACTCTCTGCTAAAGTAGGAGAAGCAAAAGCAGATTTATGATAAACAAGAGCTTTGCTTTGTGTTTTGTTTTGTTTCCCTTTAAAAAGTAGGGCTTGGGTACATCAATGTCAGGTCACCAGCAGCCAATCTATTCATGGCAACCAACTTTTGGGGCACTTCTGCTTTTCATTTGTTTATTTTCTTGTTCTGGAACTTCATTATCAAAAGCAGATACATCACCCCATTTGCGTTTAAGATTCTCTTAATCCTTCTGTTAATGTCAACAACAAAATCCCTCATGTTCCTCATATGAATTTTCTGGTTTGACTCATTGTCTGTGGTAGGCACAATTTACAGGTAGATCTGAGGACTTGTTGATTTGTTAATTAATTAATCATTAATCATTAATTAAACTATATACATTTAGTACAAATGCATAATGCATAAAAACCTCATGATGGATGGGTATGGTTTAATATATTTAAAGCCACAAAATCTAGTGGGTTGAGTGATATATAGATTATTGGCAGATTCAAGGGGCCAGCCTGATTAAAATTAGGCCATGAAATGATTGACCTAATAGCTTGAGCAAATCTAGATATAATGCCCAGATATATATATTGGTATGCATTTTAAATACAAAAAAATAACATTATTGTTCATGCCCCGTCACCTATTGTGGTGAAGTGAATGATTTGAGCAAACTGACCATGGAGATTATTGTATGTAAATTATATTAATTCGGTACCGCTAGATCTTGGAAGTTTAAATAATTATTAATCAAGTAATTAAGAGTATTCGTAATCATGCTCCTTTTTTTTTGTTAAAATTTAGCTAAAAACACAACGATCAAAAAACTATTTTAAGAGCTCTTTATAAAAATTTGAACTCCTAATTTATGGAGTCATAAATACAATAATTATTTTTTACGTCAATATAATTTGTCTGTCTTATTAAAATAAAATTAAAAAATTTGAGGTCTCCCTATTTAGGAGTTGGATAAGTAGTATGGTTGGAGTTGTATTTTTCCAATTCCTCCTTAAAATTTGTCTAAAAATGTGGTTTAGTGAAAGAGCCCATTACAGTACAATAGGAGGTGGATAAGGAGTATGATTTAGGATTTTGTTAACATTAATGCCAACACTTTAGTCTGAAAGGTTTGCCTAACTCTGTCGGTACATATAGAACAAACAAGAAAATACTAATTGTGTGCTTTGAAAACTGAAAGAAGTCGTGATCACTTTAGTTGAATTATATGTCACAGAATAAATCTAAATGATCAATCAATCCCTCTCCTCTCTCAATAACCATACTTACTAAAGATGGCTGGCATGCCTTATAATGAATAGACACGTGTTTGCCCTTGGACATTTGTTATTTTTAAGTCTTGCAATCTAGTTTCATCAATCCAACAAGTCATCAGATAAGATCAGGTCGCTTGGAGGGCATGTTAAATCACAATGCCTCATCTCCCAAATAAGAAAGGGACAACAGATAATGCGGTGAAGATCATAATATTACGGTCAATCTTCTGTGAGTGATGTGGATAAATTTAGCACATTATGACGTACGCATGCATTTTAAAAACTCGAGTAATTAGCTACGCACGTAAAGATTGAAGCAGGTACAAAAAATTTACTGAACCTACCATAGTTAGATAAGAAAGATTGAGATCTCTAGCACATGAAGTGGGCAATGTCTAACTTATCCCCATAAGCACATCTTAAAACATCTTAAGAGATCTCATGCATGGAGTAGTTGCTAGCCCTTTGATCCAGCTAAGATTTAAAGCTTGAAGTGAGTCCTTGCAGCTATGGATATAGATATGTGCTGATTCAGCAAACAAATAAATGGTTTACAGCACCACATGCCTAGTATATGCATTATTGGTAAACTATCCCCAACACACATGACCACTTTGATATGCATACCTAAATCAGGGAAGATATCGCATAGTGTTTGTCGGTTTGTGTGACCTATACCGATCTTCTTTGCACACCTATATACATGATTTACCCAAAGAATCTATGCATATGTTATATGATATCATGCATATCTGTCTATATATGCATGCATGCATATGTCTTTCTCTCAACAAAGGAGCGTACTTAATAAGTTCATATTGAATTGAGTTAAAATTTTATTTTATTTTTGTTTAACGTCGGATCGGGTTGGGAGTAGATTTATAATTTCTCGAAGTTAAAAAATGAACCAAAGAATAAAGATAGACATGGAGTATATCATGACACCAATAATGTTCATCATCACCTCTCATAATATGCAATCTAAATTTCAAAATATGAAGTTGAGTAGCCTACAAGTTATATAAGATTTAAAATATTTGCAAGCAAAAGGATAGAGTATTATATTTGAGATCCTTTCCAACATTGGAATGAGTTATATGATCACAACATTCAAATTAATGCTAGCTAGTTAAAAGAGATTTGCAATGATCTTTTTACTTCATGCATCTATATGCATGAAAGGTATATCAATCAACGGTTATCAGTTAAAGATAAATAAGGAGGGATTCGGTAACACCGAAAGTACTTAAAACAACTCTATATGTGTTACGCCTAATTCTCCATCCATGCCATCCAAATATACCGACAATTCAGATCAAGAGAATTTAAGTACAATAATGCAGAGGTTCATGGTCAACAAGATGAATGTTGGCCATGCCGAAATTATTGAACCATTTGTCTCTACGGATCTTCACACTCGAAAGACAAACCTACAAATATAGTTGGAGGCAAGCTGGAAGGCTTAGGTTCTTTTCAAAGCTTCGAGAAAGGCCAAGCGTCTCCTTGTAACGTTCGACATGTGGCTCCTAATTATAAAGTAGAAATCGAAGCCTAATTTTCTGCCTACGGATTAGTAGAAATAATTGAGGTGACATGGCCCTAACTATATTGCGTTAGCTAGGTCTTACAATAAGGGGAAGGGAATCTTTACCTTCCCAAAATAGCTTTTTAAGTGCTAATTAATTAGATTGATCCCGTGTTATCTAATCCACCCAAAATTTGGTGCGCACACAAAATATAGCACATTGGTCTCATTTGAAAATTATGCACCATAGAGTGCGGAAAAGATCTTGGAGATGGCTTTTCACCTTCGTCCTCTTCATATGTTTTTTGGGTGGTGGGGGTAGGATTATGTTCTAACATTTGCCCCAATCAAAGAGAAAGCATCATGTTCTTGGGTTAATCTGTGGACATTCTTTTCCATTGAAAAGATGTATTTGGGAATCAAATAGGGAACACAAATGATGATGTTATGCAGATCAATTATATGTATATTCACCAATATAATAAGGTGTCTAGGTTTTAGATCATTCGTCCATGTGTTATAAGTGATTTCGACTAGTGCGCTATTTGTGCTCCATCTCTACCGCCTTCCACGCTATAGAGTAGAATGCATTTATCTCCAAAGTACATGTAAAGTTAGAAGATTTCGAATTTCCATATCTCATTGATCAAAAGTATTACTATAGCCATACACACAACAATTTACTGTTTCCAAGTCAACAATAGTGGATGCAGGTAAAGGTCTTGAAGATGATAGCAATATGTCACATATAAGTACTATTGTAACATGTGTGGTGGAATTAATTCATTTACATATCCGGTTTGATTCCGACTTTTTTCTCTTTTTCTTATGAATCAGAAGTATTTCAGTGTGACTTTTGTAAATATTTTTAAATGTTCATTTATATCTCATACACATCATAATTTTGCGTAACGTATTCTTTTAATTTTTCACATCCAAACATCAAAATAAAATAAGTGAGAGAAAAGAGGGTAAATCATGTTGATAGTCAAAGCTGACGAGGAATGACGAGGATCATCTTTACACCAACAAGAAATCTCAGAGGTGAAAGCAAAAGATTCGTGGTTCATAATAGTTGGGTTAGACATAGTGATATCTCAATCAGTCAATTGTAAAGTTGTAAATCAACAGTCCCACAATCCAACCATACAGACAAGTCACCAATACAAATACCCATTTTGCCCATAATTCCCCTAAAACAACAGAAGCAAACATCCCGGTTGGGCTACTTTTGATAATTTTCTTGTATTTTGGTTTCGTCTATTTTCTATTTTGTATTTTCTATTTTCTTTCTACATTGGGGTTTCCCTGATATGATGGATATCTGATAGGCTGAAAACCATCGACGAATCAGCAAATGCTAACTCCAACCAGAGCGTGTCATTTTTCCAAACTATCAGCTCACGAAACACGAGGGCATATCAGTCAAATCCCTCCCCATGGATCTTACCTTACTTTTCTCCAATCACGGGAGAAAGAGAGAAAGAACAAAACACAATCCAACGTCCCTAGGAATCTAACCCGAGGCCACAATCTGACCGTCCATCTCACAAAAACGTTTCATGCCAATTATAGAAACCCGAACCGCTTGTGGCGTCGTGTCCACCTTCTGGAAGCTGCACTCAGTCACCAAAAACACTCTCTTCTGGCCTGACACCTCTCGCCCTCCCATTGGCAGGCTGCAGGGCCCAATCAAAACCTTGGCGCAGCTCTCAATCACGTGGGCCCCGAAATATCACAACGCCACGTCTCGGCTCCCAGCCAATCCCCTCTCTCCTCCCTTCGCTGTTGCGGTAACTGTTGACACACGTGTCTTTTTTCCCACACGTGTCTCCTCCCACGTCACTCTTCTAAATCCCATATGCCCTCGCCACCTCCATTGTTGTGCTATCACCTTTGAGTGCGACTAAACACTCTGCCCAAAAAAAACTTGGGTTTTGAAGGGAGAGAAGCGAGAGAGATGGATGGGAGAGGAGGGTGTTGTATAGCGAGGTACGGAGGAGATATGATATGTCGCAGGTGGATAGGATAATGTTGAGGTTCAGACCGATTGCTCCGAAGCCGGTCAACGGAGGAGGTCGGCTCCGGTGGGTCAACACCGGAAAACGGTGACGTTTGCGTTAAAAGTGGGAGGGGGAGGGGAGGGGGAGAAGAGTCGGAGGTGTGTGAAGCAGGGGTGCAATAATAATAATAATAATATCAGTAAGAGAAGGAGATCGTCGAAGGGTTTGGGTGAGGAAAAGACGGTTGTGACCCTGCCTCTGTTGCCGGAGACCCCTGAGCCAAAAGGCTCCGAGAGAGAAGGAGGTGGAGTGGTTACTCGGCCACGTGGCTGAGTTTTGAGAGTTTCGAGAGTAATAGTAGTTGTATTTCTTCTACGACATGTCGCAGGAGTACGGTGGTGGGGAGGAGATGAGTTCGATGAGAATATGCAGCAGCGGAGCCCGGTGAGGGTGGTGGTGTCGTGCGTGACGGTGGACTGTGTGACTGACACGTGGGTGGACGGAGATGGACGAGGGCGTACGACGGGGAGAGGAGGATGAATCTGGAGAGGGACTCGTGTCCGGGTTTGTATCGGACGGTTCGGGGAGGGTCGATGTGGACTAATGGGGCCTACAGGAGCATGGTGGGGAACAGGAGGAAAGGGAGACGATGGTGTGGCTCGTGACGAAGGAGAGGGCGGCGAAGGCGGTGGATGTGATGTGAATTACGACACGGCAGCATTCTCGTGCAGGGTGAGGGTGCAGTACAGCGGGTGCGGTGGGTCGTCGGCACGGGATTGCAACTCGTTGACGCTGCCGTGTGACGTGTGGAGGATGGAGAGTGGTGGGTTCGCGTGGAGGCTGGACGTGGAGGCTGCTCTTTGCTGGGTCGGTAAACCGATACGGTAAAAAGCTAGCTAGAGACGACAAGTTCATAACAAAAACTGATGAGGATTACTTTGCGTTTTAATTAACAGTAAGCTTAAATTAATGACCGTAATTAACAAGTGTGAATATTTTTCGGGCACTGTTTAATACTTTCTTGTTTAATTTCCTTTTATAGCTAGCTATCTGTGATTGGCGAAAAGAGATTTGAATATGTTCAAATGTGCTCTCTTTTATTTTGGGTGCAATCAAGAACATTTTTTCTTTAATGGTTCACATGTGATGTGATATTGAGCACTGTTTATGGACAAAACACAAACTGTACGGAGTTGATTTTTAAAGTAAGCGAGAAAGTCTTCCTCATCCGTTTCATTGTTCTCCTAGGTTCTATTTTTTTTCTCTAGAACAGCAATGAAACCACACACAGGGAAGTATTTTTCAAAGGTAAGGGCATCTGACGAAGAGAGATGGTGTGTGTCAAGTCATCTGGTGTTAGATGGTTATTTTTGTGAGGTTGGAAAGAGAGAGAGATAGCACCGGGCTTGTGGCTGGATGGGGGTACAGTGGAGGGGTTGAGTTGGAATGTGTGTTTAATTTGAGCTTATCCAGATTTAACGTATCTGCTGTCGTTGGGATGGGATGAAAGTCGATCTGTTTCATCCTTTTTCTCACTCTATTGCACCACGTAACCCTATCGGCATCATTCTCTGCATGCAGGCCACACCAGTAGGCGTGTCGTGTTTCACAAACTACAGTCATTGGTCCTTTCCAATGGTACACTATTCCTATAGTGTCTATATATCAATGGCCCACCAGACCCAATTTTCGGACATTAAGTCTACGATTCTTCGTACTTCTAGTACTTGTTTATATAAAAGATTTATGTAGCAATTATAAGTGTTTGGTGGTACTCTATTGGATCTATTTTTTTAACTTCAAAATAATTTTTTTCAGTTTCAATTTCCATTTAAAAAAAAAAATTCAACTAAAACAAAATCAAAAGGAACTCTATTTTTTAAATTATAAAAAAGTGACCTTTCAAACTAGGTATGTTTTCCCTCTCCTTTATCGAGATGGTTACCAATTTTCTCTCCCATCTTTTCTTTTTGATTTTTATCTTCTTTTTTTTTTTTTTTTTTTTTTCATGACATATGTTATTTTCTTTATACTTAAAAATATAGTTACATCAACAACCTGACTTTTTATTTTTTCATATTACCCTCATGTGTTGGCTTTAATGTTTACTTCATTTATTGAATTCTTTTTTAACAACTTTCTCTCTCTTCAAATAATCACCGACTTGCAGCTCCCAAATCCAACCCTCACGATTGATTAAAAAATAATCCACCCTTTCACCCTCCCTCTCTATCATTTTGAGAGAGCCTACCTTCACACCCAAACAACATTACATCTCCCACAAAAATAAAAATAAAAATCCATCAAAATCATTTTGTTAATTTGCCAGATTAAAGTTTGCAACTTTAAGGTGAGATTTTTAAATTTGAGCTGGGTTTGTTCTTGTCATGCTTAGTGATGGTCCTCAAACCCAAACTTGGAGGGGCTTGCTTTTGTTTGAAGAGAGATTGGGGGAAGATAGAAAAAGAGGGAGAGAAAATGGAGGGAGTATGGGGGGGTGGTGAGGAGGGGTGGTAGGAGATGGGTGGCGAAAGGATGATGGGGAAGATGGAGGGTGCTGGGCTTTGGGGAAAGGTTTGGACCACCGAGATAGGTTTTTCATTCTGAAATTTTTAATATGTAATAAATTAATATAATAATTTTTTACAAAGTATTAAAAGCTGTAAAATAAATTAAATCAAATTAAAGTGAATACATCAAATAAGAGTAAATATGGAAAACAAAACTTAGGTCGTTTGATGTATTTTGTTTTAGGTCGTTTGGTGAAAATAAAATGATACATGTCCGTGAAGGGAAAATGAGCAGTTTGAAAAGAGAAGGTTAGAGCGAAGGTTTCCTCCTGTCTCTGTCATCTCCATCTCCTACTCTCTACTACTGGTCCACCATCGATTAGGACGTGTCTTTTGTTTTGAAATAAGGTGTTTCTGAAATACCCATATGAACTAAATACTGTGGAAAGAGATTCTCTTTCCTTAGGAATGGCACGATGGAAGGAGATACTCCCATTCAACGCTTATTATTTGATAATATACAAAAATAATTTATAAAAAAGATGAAAGAAGAGAAGTATTTTCCATATGAAAAAAGGGACCCCATGGCCGAACCATTTTCAATTTTACAAGCGCAGCGCAATGTGATGATGAAGATCATAGGCTAATGTGGTGCCATTGTAAAGATTGCCAGTGCTTGTGAATGAACCAATCGGTAAGCAAGTAGAAAAGGGTACTGGATTTTTGAAATCTTTTTTTAGATATTTAAAATAGTTATAGAAATACCAAACAAGTTTTTAGAACTTGAAATGTAGGATTTGAAAACTCATATTTTTGAAAGACTTAAATGTCAAAATGGTCCTTGGGTTTTATATGGTGGCCAATTAGTCCCATGAGTTTTTAATTTGGCCACTTTAATCTCCGTGTTTATCCAGATTTAGCCGATTTATTCCAAATCCATTATTTACTGTTAAATTATATTAAGAACCTTTTGTCCTTTTAAAATCCTAAAAACCTTTTAAAATCAATTATAAAAAAATTTAATTAACTTAAAAATATTAAGACTTCATTAAAACATATGAAAAGGGAAAAAGACCCTCCATAGCCAATCCCTTCAATTTCTTCAGCTTCCAGCCTTCCAAGCAAGCTCCAATCACCAGCTCAATTCCAGAATAAACAAAGACTTTCCAAACCCAATTTTGCATAAGAATCCTCACAAAACCCATATTCTGTACTAGCATAAAAAACTTGTTCAAAACCTTCCCCACAGCAAACCAAGATTGACAATTCTTTCAAGAAGGTAAATTAGAAATCCACATGAGCAAAAGAGCCTTGGAGAGTTTGATACACAAATAGGTGAGTTGGGTGCATCCTGAGAGATAGAAGTACCTAAAATCGTTGATGGACAAAAGGAAGAGACTAAGAAAAGGGAGATGATCAACAAAAGTAGTTGAATTTGTGGTGATGAACCATATGTGGTGGGGTGTGAGAGTTTGTAGTGGCTATACAATTCTGTTTTGTGTGTGTTAGCGTTTTGAAGACAGCGGAGGCATGGGGCGGGAAGGGGGAGAGAGGTAGTAAGAATTGGATGGTGGTGTTCTTGTTTTTGTTTTTGTTTTTAATTTTTATTGTTTTTTTTTTGGATCTCTTTTATAATTCAATTAAATTATTATATTAGTTTTTAAAAACTTTTTAACAGAAAATTAACAAATTAGATTACATTGGCTAACGGTTGCTAAACACAAGGACTAAATTTTCCAAATTAAAAACACATGGACTAAATTTGCTAACACAATAAAACATATGGACAATTTTGACATTTAAGCCTTATGAAAATATCATGGTTTTTTAGTCCATTTTGGGCTCTAAATGTTTGTGTTTCCAAATTGCCTTCCACTCCACAACAAGTGCTTTTTTTTTCTTTTTCAAGTTCATAAGATATATATTATATGGCAAAAAAAGAAGAAGAAATATTATATATAAATATATGAGCTCCACTTGTTGTGTCCAAACTGGCCACTAATGCAAAACGAGTACTTATTCCAATTTTATAATTTATGTTGTAAAAATGTTCATTATTTATACTTTCCATTTTTATTTTTGTCTGAAGAAAAAGAATTCAAAAAAAAAGAAAAAAAGAAGAGAGAAGCCGAACCAATATTAGAAATTACACATTATATATATATATATATAAAATCAAGTTATAACTTATGATTAATGGGTGCAACTAATGGGTTAGATTAGGATAAGTGATTATTCAATTCCAATGTGGGCTAAAAAAGTACTTACAACTAATGGGCATGCTTTGTAAAATATGGACGATTTCATTACAGAAGACATACATAACATGATGGAAAATATGTTTACAGAGAAGTACAGTTGGATTGCATGAAACCACCCTCAATACATTGGTCAGTGATGAACCAATGATCCTCCATGACTGAATTACAGGGGTCCACATGATCCGTTTATCATCCATTGACTGATAACTGATGATAAAAGTCCATTCTTAAGGGGAGAGAGAGAGAGAGAGAGAGAGTACATTATTATTGATTTGGCTAGAGGAACTGATCCTAAAACTAAACATTGAGAAACCAGGTGATTAATTTAAGTAATCTGATTTAGAGCCTGGATGATCCCCTGGATGATGCATGACAATGTGATTATAAGCATCTAGGTGAGAAAATCATCAAGTGTTTTGAGCAGTGCATTGCCTGGTGAAGAGCTTGCAAGCTTCCTATACATTCCCCTTCTTGAACTTTTCTCCAACCTCTCTACTCAATCCTCTGCATTTCTTCCTCCACCACTCTCCCAAACAGCTCCTTCCCAAACTCTCACTCCCAAGCCCACTCCATCCAACTCCACTCCATACTTTATCCACTGCCAGTTCTGCACCCTGCTTTCTCAGCTGTGCAGCATCTTCCATGAGGTTGTAGAGAGGCACTGAGCCTGTCCCAGTCAGCCATCTGCCAAGTACTGGATCCCAACTCCTGGGTGTTAGGCGGAGGCCTTCCAGCGTTCGAACGCCTCGGGGCCTCTCCAGAGGTCTTCTTCAGTAATGCTTGATGCATCTTCTCTCCACATGATTGGATTAGGTTAGGGGTGTTGCTGCCCATGTTGTTGGTGAAGACTTCCATGCAGGCTGGGATTAGCCCTGGATGAGCTGCCCAAGTCCCATCATGTCCTGCTTTCGCCTCTCTTAACTTGTCCTTCCTCACTAAATCCAAATACTGCTTCATTTGCAGCAGGGTCATTCTGATTGGAATCTGAGCTGCCTACTCAATCACAAATTACCAACAACAATTAATCAATTTGGTTTTTTATCATTTCTAATTAATTTTCATAAATTCATATGAATCTGCAAGTCATTGTGTGACTGTTATCACTTAATTCAGCTAACCAGAATTTGGTTCCCATGTGCATGTATGAAATGCACAAGGCTTTTTCCATAAAAATACATGCACAAAGCTTGTCTATGCCTCCAGACGCATGTATGTGACAGAAATGCTTCCTTACCGCCCATGGCGTGCACGCCGCGCCTATGGCATGTCCTGACGAGATCAGAGTAACTCCTCATGAAATGCTGAGTCATGCCCACCAGAAACCGGTCTGGTACAGTCGGTCAGGGTGACCCTGGAAGGTTTTGACATAGCTGAAATGTAATCCCATCTTCCCAGTTCAACCCAACAGAGTGATCCCTTTAGCTCATGCAGGATTTCATTCCATTTGAAACACAGCTGGGAATCTTTTCAATCAGAACAGTTGCCCTAATGCTTCCTCTCTCCATCCCTGCCCTCTTCTTGCCCTCTCAAACACACAGTTCCATATTTTAGCTTCTCCTGCCAAAATTGTGACAGAAGCAGCACCAGAAAAATAAGTCGAATTTTCATGCATCTTCCAAATTAGATAGAATAAAGCAGAGAGATTAAATTTTAGGGATAAGTCATTGGTTACCTTGAATTCTCCAGTTTAGGGAGATAGAAAAAAGGGCCAAACCCTGCACCTTGGGTTTGACGGAAGGCTGCATAGTTGTGGAAGAAAATAAAGGCCGAAGTCCACAGGCAACCAGTTGCAGGCTCTCCATCAATTAAAATGTGAGCCTCAGGAAGTGCCATCCTCTTGGACGCACAAAAAGCTTGGCTGTGTTTTTGTCATTCAGCTTGCAACCTGTTCTTGGCCTTGTCATTAAAGGTTATGCTCCCATCAACAGCATCCTTCAGATTCACTTGGCCTTCTATTAGGTTCTCCCTACGTTGGTGACAGTGCATCTTCAAAGTCAGCCTACATAGACAAGAACCATTTTCATTTGTGCCTATAAACCATATTTGTAGAAAACATCTATCAGTTAGATGCACATTAAAAAGATTCATAAAAATTAAGCCCCTAATATGTTTAAAGAGGTATCTATATTATAATTTAGAATTAAAATGAACCACGCTACGTAGTGTTACGGTGACACACAAAAATTTCTCTCACTGACTCCAGGGTGACGGAAGAGTGCAAGAGTCCTAGCAAAAAAGGAAAATAAAAATTGATTAATGATACTGACCATGAAAACTTTGGCTCCAGAATTGAGAGCGTTAGATGATCATCTCCTTCTCCACAGGTCCTGTAATCTCATCCCTCAGATCAGCCACAGCTGGTGGGACAGGTGCACAAACCCAATTTGTTTCCCTAATGAACTTGGTAGCCTGGACAAACCCTGGCACAACCCCCTCATTGTACCTCCTCTTAGCTTCCTTCCTACACTCCAATGCATACTTAATCCGGTTCCTGAACTCCCTCTGCAACTCCACCACAAATTCCAAAGCCTCCTTGGTCAGAATCTTGGCAAAATCTTCATCAAACCGTGCCTGGATTTCGACCCTTCAGGAACATCATAGCCTGCAGAGCCACCACCAGTCTTCCTGGTGGCTGGTGTAGTGTACCCATTTGTGCCAACTCCCATCGTTTTCGTTTTTTTTCTTTTTTCCTTAGGCTAACAAAACTAAATGCTATGCCTGTAAGAGGAGGTGTGGTGATAGATACGTTATAGAGGCGTGACCAAAAAGATAGGTTTTAGAGCATTATCGTTACGGGCTTGATCCTGATGTAGGCGGTGCATGGCATTATGCGCGTAAGGTGAGCAGGCTGTGATGCAACTTATTCATGAAGATGAGGAGGATAAGGAGGGTTGAATTCTGTGCCTGCCTTGGGTGGGAAATTGATGAGAGGATTGGATGGACTATGCCACCGGGTCTACGGTCATTGGACCTTCACGTCAAACTCATAGGTGTTAGCAATTTGTGTTATTGGTCTTGTTCGTGTTGGTTCTATTTCTTTATTTAATTTGTTAATTTGTGGGTGATTCGTGGTTAGTTTAGCGGTAGATTGACTCGTTAATTATTCGTGTTAGAAAACTTGACATATTCGAATTTATGTCAAGCAAGCAAGCAAGAAATGATGATTAAAGATAAACAATATATATTAAGCAAGCAAGCAATGATGATTAATTTTCGTATCAGGATGTGTTACTCATCAATATGACATATTCTTTTCGGATGGAGGACAAATTGGCCCAAAAGGCCGAACAGCTTATGGTTTCAATAGACTTTCATAGTTTCATTATAAAAAAAAAACCCAAAGGGCCTACATTTGTATCCATAGTATGGGC